>CM069873.1:50283908-50914533 GCA_036172665.1 Prosopocoilus inquinatus
CTCCTCACTTGCATATTCTTGTTTAAAAAAGGTACCGTTGAAATGAAATATTGTTAAGAATCAGTCTGCCTAATTGGTTTAAATATATATTCACAGATGCCGTGTGTTTGACAAAAATATCTTAAACGATCAGTATTTTCATCAGTTTCTTTATGAAAATGTACGTTAAAATCCCCCAGAACAATTATATGAACCCGTTCTCTAAAAACATGACTTAACAGAAGATTAAAATAAAATTCAGTAAAAAGCCCTAATAGATTAAAATTATTTATAGAATTAGAAATTTTAGTAGTTTAAAAATTATATTTAAAAATGGATAGCCTTGATGATTTAGTGGCTGAAGGAAGTAATACCTTAACACTCAACAATCTTGATTGTTTTTATGACACTGTAATACAAAACTTGAATAATCCATTCAATATTTTGCACCTGAACGCACACTTCGATGAATTTATGGGATACATTAAAAATAGAATCTACCTAATGGACGTTTTAGTACTCAGTGAAATAAATATTGAGAACGACACAATGGCTAATTACAATGAAGTATTTAAAATAACCGATTATTCGATGGAATACAACTGCAGAAAAAATAAAAATGGAGGTGGACTATTAATATATGTGAAAAATCAATGCACGTACACAGTAATGAATAAAAACTTTCAATCTTTTGAAGGAATTCTGCTAAAACTAAACAACTTCTCGGAGTCAGGTACTTCAATTCTTGCTATGTACAGACCTCCTAGAGGTGCGATAAACACTTTTATTCATGAGCTTAGTGAAGTTTTGGATACTATAACAGGAAATCTGATACTGCTTGGAGATATTAATATCAACCTCTTAGACTCCTTGAATTCAAACTTCGTGATACAATACGAAAATTTGCTTGCTGTGAATGGCCTTCTTAGGAAAATCTATGGACCTACAAGAGTCCAAATTAGAGAAGGCGTAACGACAACATCGTGCCTAGATCATATTTACGTCAGAGAATTCATCATTAATTCTATTGGAACAATTTTGGATATATCCATCTCCGATCATTACATCGTGATTGTGTCTACCCCAGACATAACTCCCAAGCATGAAACCACTAAAAATTCATCTGAAACTCTACACAAAAAAATTAATAAAACAGTTTTTTGATTCAATAAAAAAATCGTTGGCGACGGAAAAATTCGTAAATATCACCTCTCCAGAAGAACTGTACAGGTACATCGTATATTCTTACCATTCTGCAGAAGTCGAGGCATCTTTTATGGAAAAGGATCAAAGAAAGAGGCGTAAAACTCCAATTAAGCCTTGGCTCGACGATAATATTCTTGAAAAAATGAGTTTCCGTGATAAAGCCTTTAGACTGTGGAAAAAAAGCTCGACACAAAATAGACAACCTTGCAGAGATATTTACAAACAGACTAGGAATCAAGTAATAAAAGAAATAAATAAGGCTAAACGCAAATATTACGAGAATTTATTCAATAAATACAAAGGTGACATGAAAAAAACGTGGTCTGTAATTAATAAAGCGCTGGGGTCAAAACCGACTTGTTCAGTGGATGATGTAATAACTAAATATATGAAAGACACCATACCTGAACTTATCAAAAACTTCAGTATTACTTTCCAAAACCAAGTGTCAGAAATAACTCACGTATGTAACATTAAGCTCCACGAATATACTTGGTCAGATCAATCTCAATCCCAGTCGATGTTTTTGCCTCCTATAACAAAAGAAGAAACAAATAATATCATTACTTCAATGGATACACGAAAATCAGCGGGAATAGATGGAATAAAAGCCATACACTTGGTTGAACGTGTAGAACTATTCACTCACCCCTTACAAAAGCTGCTGAACCTATCCTTTGATCGTGGTGAATTTACACCTGGGCTAAAGACAGCTTTAGTAAGACCAATATTTAAGAAAGGACAACACACTGACTGTGGAAACTACAGACCCATCTCAGTTCTAAGTGTAACAGACAAAATATTTGAACGCTACATTTCCAACAAATTTCTACAATATTTCGAAAAATTTAGCATACTTGACTCACACCAGTATGGTTATCAAAAGGGAAAAAGTACTTCCAAACTGCTGGAAATATTTACAAACGAAATAAATAAGAAATTAGACCAGAACATACATGTATTGGCTCTCCTGGTTGATTTTACGAAGGCATTCGACTCGATAAGTCCCGACCTGCTAGTGAATTCTCTGGAAAAAATTGGAATCAGAGGAACTTTACTCCTCTGGTTTCAAAGCTATCTAAAACATAGACACAATGTCATTAAAATATGTACAAATACCGGTGATGAATATGAAACTAACCACGGAGTTCCACAGGGGAGCATCTTAGGCCCGCTTCTATACTTGGTGTACGTCAACGACATTGGGAGATGCTTTAAAAACTACAATTATTACCTCTACGCTGATGACGCAGTAATTCTGGCGAATCACAAAGATCTACAAACCGCCACAAGCTACCTGACAGAAGACTTTAACAACTTTCAATTTTGGGCGCATGATAAACAGCTGACTATCAATCATACAAAAACCAAATTGCTACATATACACTCTCTACACCTACGCACAAATTATAAAGCTAAAATTTCATTTCACTCTACAAAGTGTCTACGTAACAAAACAAAGCAGTGTGACTGTCCCAATATGATTGAAGAAGTAGACTCTTGTACTTACCTAGGTGTATTGCTCGATAACAAATTCTTATGGCACGAACACATAAATCGGCTTTGTATTAAGCTGCGGTGTATAGCTTCACGTTTCTACTATCTTCAGTTTTTTATGCCTGCATTTGTTCTAAAAACTGTGTATTTTACTATGGTGGAATCTGTAATCAGATATGGACTCACCTCATGGGGTTGGGCATCTCGGACACACCTCCAAAAAATTGAATACTTTCAAAACAGAATCACGAAATACATGTCTCGAGGTAGCACTAATATAAAAGATCGTTATATTGCTTGTGGCGTCTTACCTGTTCGAAAACTGCTTCTTTATATAATAATTACGCAAAAATATTTTTCTTCTGCTCATAAAATACCGGTCGAGCACGAAGCCAATACGCGGGCCATGGCAAGCGGAACTTGTGTGGTTCTCGCAAGCAGCAACAAGTACGGTGACCGAACGAAGGATGTCATAGTTCCGGGGATCTTCAGTGCCATCCCTCTGGACCTGAGGGAACTTAAAAAAACTTTCGGTGCGGTGAAGAATAAAATAAAAAACTCGGCTACTGCATAGTATGAACGACTAAATCACATTTAAATCATTTAAGTTTATATACTTTTTTTTTACTTTTGTTGCTACTCATAATTACTGCTGACAAGTCGACAACGGCTTAGCGGTATGTGCTTATTCTGTTAATTAATCATTTCTCAACCTTTTGTACTTACTTGCTTATTTAATCTTTAGAGTATATATTTTATGTTACTTTTAGTAATCTTGTTTTTCTTAACTTCTAAGTTTCTTTTTCTTAATTTTTAGGTTACTGTATTTTGGTTTATTTAGTTGTTAAATAAAAAAAAAAAACATCTGACATATTGTCTATAAAATTTTGAAAATTACCTGCCGTAGATCTGTAACAATTGATGATTACATACTTCTCACCTTTTAATTTTAGTTTAGCTCCACATACTTCAATATCGAGTTTCACACAAAATTGACTTAAATCAAAATTTTCAATCTCCAGATTCTCCACTGCCTGAATCGCCACACCTCCGCACTTGTGTATTGTTCTACAAAATTTATTAACTAATTTATAATGAGAAAAGTGTACAGCATCAATGGCATCACTGGAACCCGAAATCTCAAATAAACATAAAATTTTAACATTTTTATTAAAAAAATCAATTTCAGTCTGTGCAATTTTAGATACATTTAAACACTGAATGTTAACAGACACAATATTCAGAAAATTGAAAGCAGATTCGACGAGTTAACTTTTAACGAATTAGAAGAGAAGTTTCCATTCAAATTTTTAGGGAATCCCTGTAAATCCGTGTCACCTTCAACTGTTGCTGAATCCAAAGGAGCAGTTGACTTCAATGGAAAAATTCTTATTTCGCAAAAAGGCCTTAATTTGTTCAGCTATTGCACCGAATAATTTAATTTTTGCCGCCATTTGCAAATGAGGACCGTACTTATTTTAGTCGTTTCTCTTAGATTAAAGTTGGAATCAATGTAACACAAGTTTTCGCTACTTCTGGCGATATTTTAGAGTTTATAGTTTAAATCATAGATAGACCAATATGGTCCTCCGACTAATATTAAATTGGTAATTTTTTAAATATTTTTCAATTTGCTTAAGAAGTTTGAATCAAATTTGTTTCCCTTTAAGGCATTATTGGTTCCACCTAGTATGATAACATAACCATTTTTACTGTAGCCTTTTGCTAGATTGGTTACATCTTCAATCATATACTCCATTAAACAGTGTTGTTAAGTATATAGATGCAAGTATCTAAATACAGTATCTAAATACTTTTTGAGTATCTAGATACATATCTCAGATACTACCAAAAAAATGTAACTGGATCTGCATCTAGATACAATTACAGTGTATCTATTCATTTGAGATACTAAGATACATTTTAGATACATTTTGAACTTCCATAAAAACAGCAAACCTTAGCAGAAATGCAATCTCCGATTTTACAGTCTCTTTCTTTTGATTTCCCCTCTTGTTAATTATGTTTTCCAGTTTGTCAAATGACTGTTCTATTTAAGATGCGATTTGATAGTTCATAAACTTGAAAGTTATTTTAAAAATTGGGAAAGATAATTGACAAAAGGAGAAAATCAAAAGGAAAAGACTGTATTGTTGATTTTATCAACTTTTCTTGATTATGGAAACACTCTCTTAGCTACAACAAGGTTGCAACTAAGGATCCTAGATTCATTTGACATTTAACTTGTCTGATACGGAAGTGTAGTCATTTCTGTCGATAACTTTATATTTTACGTTGACTTGACTTGGTTTCATACAAAACCAGGTAATTACTTATCAGCTTATTGATCAACTTAATTACAAAGATAAATTTTCTATTTAAAAAGGCATACTGCTGAAGAAAATTGTGAAAATTATCACAGATTTTAGTGTGTACATTATTCATATATTCATACGAAAACTTCGTCAATTGTCACAAAAAAAGTTGATTTGGATCGCAAATAATACCGTACCTCCACTACTGCATAGGTTATGGAATTTTACACTTGCAAGTATCTTGATAAACCGCAGATACTCTTTTTTTGTATCTGTATCTGTATCTAGATATTTTCCAAGAAAAGTATCTAGCATCTGTATCTAGATACTATTAGAAATGTATCTTTAACAACACTGCCATTAAAGTATTGGGTTTAAATACGGACGTAATTTCAAATGCTTTCGGGAGTTGCTTTCGAAGTATCTCGGCACCTCGTCGTTCATGACTGTCGGCCAACAGTAGGATTTTATTTTCATTTTTTGGACGTTGACAATTAGGTTTAATTGCAGATAAATCCAGTCATTTATTTCGTGTAGTAACCTCGACACATTCCGAGGAAGTTCCTGAATTGGTGGCAGGTACTGCCACAGAAGGGAACAATTTCTTATTAGGTATTTGATTAACCTTTTCATCATTATTTTAGTCGCTTTGTAGTTTGTTGTCTCAGTTTAGTAAGTGCCACTTTTAAAATTAATTTGATTTTCAAGTTGCTGAATTTTATTTATTACTTTCCAGTAGCAATTTCTTTTCTTCTTTGTTGCTGGGCATTGCATTTCAATAACAATTCTAGTCTGTCATCACTGGAAAACGAATCCTCACTTCCCACATTTACATAACTGGAGTCTAGGATTAATCGAAGTCTTTTAATTAGTTGTTCCTTTTTTCCGGTGGTAATTTGCTTGTGTTTTTTAAGTTCTTCTCTTTAATCTGCCAATTTCAAGTTTTTAATGTTTATGCGATGCATTTTTGTTCTGAATGTTTTGTTGAACTTATAAGATGTTTATACTAAACCACGTAAAGTTTTACACATGAAATTTCTTTGTCAGGCGACGTGAAACGGAATTATTATAACAGGATGACTTATTAAGATTAAACGTTAAATTTTATCAAATACAATATCGTTGAAATTAAACTTTTACTTTATAATGTTATAAAGTGTTTTTGTTAGTTAATTCGAGTGATTTTTTAAAAGATGACCAATATTAAGCACTGTTTTTAATGTTAAAGTTTTTTCTTCCAACACACGACCGCCCGGCAATACGCCAAACCTAATCCTTCTATTGGTGACCAAAGGAAAGGTATGGATTCTTGATGAACATGGGGCAAAAAATGTTTACAATATACTCGTTTCAATTGTTACGTAAAATTCCGAGACCAGTGAAATTCGGTTGATTTAAAAACAGAAGAAATGTCGCCGTTTAAATTTATGTTTTTACTAATCGAACTAAAAAATCTGGAGAGAGAAAAGGCATTTTTATCTTACCGCAGCACAGGTATGTTCGGGAAAGCTGCGAAGTATTCCAGCGCGACATTTCGACGGATATATAGAGCGAGTCCACTAACTATAAAAGCGATTATCGGGCGCTGCCGGGACAGCAGCCGGATTCCGTAACGTCGATACGAAACACATACTCGATACGATCCATTACTCGAAATCGAGTGAAAGAGCGATTCTGTAAATGTTTCGTGTAGAGAATCGGGTAATGTCGGCTGTAAGTGTGCGTTGGGACTAATATTAGATGTTTTGGATCAAATGACATAAAATCAAACCTGTCAGTTCTGTGGCGCAGGTTTAAAATTTAACAGTTAATTCATCCTGTAAAATTTTGTCAAACATTTATATGTACAATGTTACCTATTTTCCATAATATGTTGCTTGAAGCCAATGCGGAAAATAACCGTAAACTAATTTTATATAGAAAGCAATTGCGAGACACCAGTGATCCCTTTAGAATGCCTGAGAAAAGATTTGTAGAATTATTTCGGTTAACGAAAGTATTAGTTCATTTACTGATAAATGTGCTGACACCTCATTTAGCGGCAAGAATTAGATCAACCAGAGTACCTACGGAAATAAGTGTTAGTGTCCCTACGATATTATGTGACCGGAGGTTATCAGAGAAGCATTGGAGAGGATTTTCATTTCGGAATCAGTCAAACATCAGCACATAGATGTATTCATGAAGTTACAACGGCAATATGTACTCATATGGCAGATATTTACATAAAGTTCCCACAAACTCCACTGGAACGTAATACTATTCGAGTGAATTTCTTGAATCAATTTCATTTTCCTGGTGCTATTGGTAAATATGTTTTTATATTGGCAAGTACAAAAAAATTAAAGCTTAATAATAATTTGTACGTGCAATTGATGGAACTCATATAGCTATTTTAAAACCTGTTGAAGAAGAACACAATTTTATAAATAGAAAGTTATCATTAAGGCCTCGAATCTGAGGGTCCAATCTTAGAGGCGTTGTATTCCGCGCGCGGCGGGGCTCGATTTCTCGCTGCATTTCCGATAGGCACGGGTATTCTACGATCGAATTCTGCGTCTCATTAATTTTGATTTTGACGATTAGACATTTATTTGATTGCTGAGTCTGTCCGTAAATATTGAAGAGTTCAAAATTTACCTAGAGAAAGCGTCTCTCACAATCTGTTATGTTGAGATATCATTTTCTCGCTTTAAAAGACAAGACATTCTCACGGCAAATCGAAACGAACGAACGAACGAAAATTTGGAACGTTATTTAATAATTAATTTTAATAACAATTAATAGCTAAGAAATTTTAGTGTTTTCTTCCCTATTCGAATTTCGAATACCTGCGAATACTCAACAACGCGCGTCTATGTTAAATCGGTCAATCGAACGATTCAGAGCTGCGCTACACCGGGGGTGTTACGATGCGTAATCGGTATCTGGGAGAGTGGACGGGCTATTTTCCTCGATCCTTTAGTTATGATTCTCTAAATGTGCAGATTATTTGTAATATACAATTAAAAATTTTAAATATAAAAGCTGATTTCGGAGGCTCAACTCATGATTCGTTCATCGTTAATTGTGATTTCTCTGATCACGATGCAGTATTTTGTAAATTTCCAATATCGAAACCTGTGATGTTGCCAATCTACCGCACTTTCCGCAATTATAAAAATATTAATTGGGAAGATTTTCAAAGCGATTTGCGCTCTATACCATTTCAGATTGTTTAAACTTGATAATGTTGAAGAAAAAATTGAATTTTTTAACTCTCAGATCTTAAATTTATTCAACAAACATGCACCCCTCATCACGCGACGCTTTACAAAAACTTGGGCTCCTTGGTTAACGGATAATCAAAAGCGACTTATGCGTTTGAGAAATAAAACAAAAGATAAATATCGTAGGACGAGATGTAAAACTGACTGGGAATATTACAAGTCTTTAAGAAATCTCGCAACAACTTGCCTTAAACTTGAAAAGAAAGCTTACTTTGATCACATTATTAAAGAAAGTAGTAATAACAATATGCTATGGAAAAATCTAGATCGCCTTGGTTTTGGCAGAAACCATTGTGAAATACCTTCACATCTAGTAGATGTAGAAAAAATAAATAACTATTTTCTTGGTAACACTATTAATTTAAATAATCAATCATTATTAGCATTTTACGAAGTGAATGATTTAGAATCTAACAGAAGTTTTACTTTTCAAACTGTAGATATTGAATTCATTTATAATGCTATTAAAAGTATAAATTCTATAGCGACTGGATGTGATGGTATTAATATTACAATGATAAAACTTTCTTGCCTTTCAATAATTCCATACATTACTCACATAATTAATTGTTGTATTATTGACCATTATGTTCCTTATTGTTGGAAAGTTCGCCCTTTGCCTAAAATCAAGAATCCAGTGTCTGTAAAAGATTTAAGACCGATAACCATTTTACCCACGTTATCTAAAATATTTGAAAGAACTATACAAACTCAACTTATTAAATATATTGAATCTAATGAAATTTTACCAAATATTCAATCTGGATTTAGGGCAGGTTATAGTTGTACTACAGCCTTGCTTAATGTAACAGATGACATACTAAAGGCCACTGATAATCAGCAATTAACAGCTCTCGTCCTGCTAGATTTCAGTAAGGCTTTCGATACGGTAAACCATAATATACTATGTTCTCTGCTGAAGTATATAGGCGTCACAGGAGAATCTGTGGAATTAATTAAATCTTATTTATCCGGACGAACCCAATCAGTTGTTGTAGATTCACTTAAATCTAATCCGCTTGCGGTATCTCAGGGAGTACCTCAAGGATCCGTAATAGGACCGTTGCTATTTTCTATCTACAACTCACAATTTTTACAAAACATTAAAACTTGCAGTGCACATATTTATGCAGACGATATGCAATTGTATTATTCTTTTAATCCGTCTGATTGGCGTGAAGCTGTGTCACACATAAATAGTGATCTGGATACATTACATAGAGTTGCTGTTAAACATTGTTTAACTCTTAATCCCACTAAATCCCAGGTATTATTATTTGGTAAAGAAAAGGATATTAGTAATCTTACCAACATTTTAGATATTAAGATAAATAATATTAACATACCGATTCATAGTAAAGCTAAAAATTCATAGTAAAGCTAAAAAAAAAAAGCTGACATTAGACAACAGCTTCCGTTACAGGGATCAAATTTCTAAATATATTATTAACGCATATATGAATTTAAGAAAATTATTTCCCTATAGAGGTGTCTTCAATATCGAAATAAAAAAACAATTGTGTGAAGCATTTGTTCTATCCCAGTTTTCTTACTGTTCTCCTATTTATCATTTAGCTTCTGACTTATATACACTTAATCGCATCCAAAAAGTACAGAACTCCTGCTCGCGGTTTATATACGGAATTAAGAAATACTCGCATATTTCACATAAATTGAATGACATTGGTTGGTTAAATATGACAAATCGGCGGGAATTACATACCTTAACATTGTTTCATAAAATAATATTACATAAAACACCCCCCTATTTATATAATAAAATTCGATTTAGATCTGACATTCATAATCTCTCTACAAGATTCCGCGGTCTGATTTCACCGCCACCACATAGAATGACCTTATATGAGAGGTCCGTTTCTTTTGGTATATATAGTAAATACAATTGTTTACCTCATGATCTTAAAAATCTGGAATTGGCTAATTTCAAGCGAAAACTAAAAAAAATGTTGTATTTAAGTCAGGTTTCCTAAGCCACTTACATTTCTACATTTCTAAGCTACATTTAATTTTAATTTGCAATGCTGTACATTATTGTAAATTGTTGTCTTTACATTAGTTTTCTTTTACTCCTCCTGTTACTATTTAATTTGGGTACACCATAGTAGTGTTTTAGAAATTTACGCATTCTTAATTTATTTTAGGCAATTTCTCATATTTAGTTTAAATTATAACACTCCAGGTTAAGTTGAAAAACAGATGGGTATTCCCCAATATTCTGAACTTCGCCTTGTGGTTTGTGCATGCCTATACGACTCAACATTATATTTCTGTATTTAATATCTTGTTTGGCATTGTACAAATAAAGACCATTATTATTATTATTATTATATGGCGTCATTCTGCTATACAAAGATATATGCAACAGTTATATCAAAATGGGGAAACATGCTGGCTTATAGGAGATTCTGGCTATCCATTGCAGCCATATTTACTTACTCCTGTGCCAAATGTTTTACCTGGTACTCCAGAAGCTAATTATAATGCAGCACATGCTTCAGCAAGAAATACAGTTGAGAGAACTATTGGACTTTTAAAAATGCGTTTCCGTTGCTTAATGAAGGAACGTACTGCAAGATACGAACCAAGGTATGTATTTTATTCACTTCTGCTATTCTTTATTTTACTGTTTCATTTCTATTAAGTCACTATTTATTTTCTAGGTTTGTGGGTAACTTGGTTACAGCACGTGTTGTACTGCATAATCTTTGTGTTGATCGCAACGTACCATTCAACCAACAATTTGAAAATATTGAAGAGCCAGTGCAAGAATTTCAAAATAATTTAGACATGGCAAACAATCATGATTTATTGAACGAAGGAAGACAAACGAGACAAAACATAATAAATAGATATTTCCAATAATCTTTTTAGTTACATTCAATAAAAAAATATATATATTTTTATTTTAAATTTAACTGCAAATATCAAATAAATTATAGTAATTCATTAATGTTTTCTTTAATCTGAACAAGAGTTACATTAATTTCTTGCATACTACTGTTTAAATTTTGCAGTCCCAGAGAACTTTTTTGAATGGTTCCTGCTAAATTGTTTATAGCATTGACCATATTGCCCAATTTTTGATCAAATGTTGTACTAATATTTTGCAACAGTTCGATGCTTTGTTCGTACATTGTTGTTGCGTCCTTGTGACTCGTTTAATGACCGGTGTTTCTTTTGCCTAAAAGGTAATTAATTAGAAGCTTCTTATTAATGTACATGAATTAATACAAATGTACATTTGCTATTTCTGTGAAGCAACCTGGCTGAGGATCCACATTTACTTTGTTTTCAATTGGAACCTATTTTATCAAACAATTATATTAGTAAAATACATGATATTACAAAATATTTTTACATATACCTCCAGGCGTCTCTTTTTCTGTGTTTCTACTGATGCCAGCTGAAAAGAAAAATATATTGTTTTTACTGTTCGGATAAAATGAAGAGTAAATTATCTATTTAATTTGTTCTTAATGTTTTATTACCCCACGTTCTGGAACACCGACACCTTCTGCAAAGCAGTGTCCTAAAAAATACCAGAAAACGAAGTTCTATATTACTGAATTCCTTGTGTTGTGGGCCTCCGCCAGTCCCCTCTAAATCCAATTTAATAGCAGCACTTTTGCGTTTTAATGCATATTTAAAATCTGCCCAATACTTAAATATAATAATTAATTTAAAAATGTCATTATATAATGTAAATATCTCACTTTTTGCCACTTTTCAACAGTTCTCTCTCCATAACCAGCTGCATTTAATTCTGCTGTTACATTCTGCCAATGCTTTTTATAATTTTCGCGACCGTTTTGTGTTGCGAATTTACCAGTGGCGAGCGTTTTGTGTTCTTCCATATAGTTTATCATGATTTCCCAATGGATATCTCTAATTTTTAAAGCCATAAGTATCTAAGATTGAAATAATACAAATACATCTTATTATATGTAAATAAAATTAAATATGGGTAAGTTATACCTACAAATATTATACCCGTAAATTATAAGGAAACTTACCTTTATATTAAAAAATGAAACACACTACTTATATTCTTACTTATTTATTATTTATGAAATTTAGTTTTGAATAAAATAACTCACATTGAACCGTTTAGGAGTAGAGTAATCAAGTAAATGAAACTAAGGAAACATGGTACTATGCTCAAATTTAAAATATACAGAAGGGAACAAGTGTTCCAATAACACTAATAAAAATATTTTTGAACTATAAATTTTACAGCGCCAGTATTTACCCGACCGAACTGTAGAAAAGGATATCAACCAAACTAAGTTTGCGAGACAGAGACGAAAATATTCAACGATAGCCTAATAGCTATCGAGTAAAATCTTTCGAGTTTGCCAATACTTGCGTTTCGAGAAACCTTTACAGAATTCCTATTACATCGAGTTGGTCGATTTCGACCTTACAGAATCCGCCTGCAGTTCCATATTTAGCAGAGCGAAGAGTACGAGTCACTTGGGCTATAAACAGCGACATATATAAGTGCTATTTGTTAAAAGAAGTGTTATACAGTATTACTAGTGTATTTTATTGTGTAGTCGATGTGTTTTTAATAAAGTATTTAAAATTAGTCGACGAGTATTATTAACGAATCCCTAACTCGTAACAATACTTACGACGATTAT
This sequence comes from Prosopocoilus inquinatus, assembly GCA_036172665.1. NCBI lineage: Eukaryota > Metazoa > Arthropoda > Insecta > Coleoptera > Lucanidae > Prosopocoilus > Prosopocoilus inquinatus. The sequence goes on from CM069873.1 coordinate 50,296,839, forward strand.
GTAGACGAGATTACACTGAAACTACAAAAGTCTCTTGAATTAAATAATAATCCTATATGAGCAAGTTAAATCAGGTAGATCTAAAAAATGCGTTCAAAATTACACGTGGGCCATTTGAAATATTAGAAGTAAATTCCTCAGTTAGCTATACAATTTTAGTTAAAGACAAGAAGGTATATGCGAACAGACTAAAGAAGACATTTCTTTCAGGTTCCTAATACGGTACCAAGTCACATCTAACGATATCAGTTACCATAACGTAAAATTAAATAAGATATGGAATTTACTATAACAGTACGACACTGGGCCATTAGGTAAATGTAGCTTCATCAAGAAATCGAGCAATCGGACATTCATCATCGTCAAAGACTTTGAAGTACAAAGTATGCGAATAACCATAACACAGATAGTGTTTTTTTTTAATATAGTCATTGTAATATTTGAAAAATGAAAAATAAGAGGTCATGTTGCAAATGTATACAACCACAGAGGGCATAATAGGTTCAAAAACAAAAAAACAAAATAAACAAAATTACATTCAAGATAATCCAATCAATGAAGGTAATTCTTCAAATGACAACGTAAATATGTTTTACTCGTCTCAAGGTAAGAATAATAAATAATTTACAAACGATATTTTGGAAAATGAGAAATATGAACAGCTCATAATAAAAGACCATTTGTGAAATATAACAATACGAAAAAATGCAAGAAGAAGACTCATAACTTGTGAATATTATTCTAGATTTCAATCTATGTTTTTATCTGATAAAATTATAAACCCTGAAAATATTGTAACATTATTTGAAGAATATGTTGATAACAGTTACAGTGCAGAAGGGAATACTGAAGAAGAGATAAGTTCCCTGCAGTCACAAAGAGCATCTACGCCTTAATCACAAACATTAGAGAAATGACACACTCCTCAAGAATTTTGGAGCTTGTGGTTCAAAAGCAAAAAAGTAGATTACTTTGAAGCCTCGCACTCTCAGGTTCTTATTGATGCTGCTGCGAAACAACGTTGTTATCCCGCTACAATTTATGAACATTTTGCGAATTATTTTCCCACAATGTGGGAAATGCGTACCGTTTATGAATTAGAGCGAATTATAAACGAACGCATAGCGTAAGTTTGGTTTATGAATGCTGGTGTTAAACACCTGCCACAGTTCCGTTGCAATGTTTACTTGATCATACAGCGGAAAGGATTATCGGCTCTAAATCCATTCAAGTTGAAACTTTAGATGAAAATAATTTCCTTTTGCACTAGAAATGGGAACGCGACGGCGATCGTCTTCCCAATGGAATATAAACAGTGACGTGTTCAATATGATCCTGATATCATCGGGCCCAGTAATCATTTCTTTACGACCACAGTGAAAGAACAAGGATCTTTCTATAAGCGAAGAAGCCAAAGAATTAATGTTTTTTTTTAATGTACCAGTTTTTAAAATTCTTTTTGTCAATACATAATTAACATAAAAATTAAGAGAAAGTTAATGAAGAACTTTTTTTGACGAAACAAAAAGTAACAAAAATTTTTAGAGCGACCACCTGAACGTTGCATATTTGTGGAAAACAAATGGAACTGCAACTGAAACATTTAGTCTAATTGTACCTTTGCAAAGATTTTGTCTATTATTGCGACATTTTCAGATTGACGACAAAGAGACCCGTTTGAACAGACCACGATATACAGTGGTACGCGCACTTGCCTATCTTCCCCATACAAAACGAGGGAGTCAAAAGTAGTGCCTAATTGGGTGATTTACCGCTAAATTACACCAATGTACGAAGGACTGTCACTAGACGTCATTAATGTAAATGTACTCCTGTAGGTTACATTACGTGTTGTAGGCGAGGTATGTTCAGTATTGACGTGTGTTTATTAATGAACCACTTTGGTTGGTATGTAATGAAATAAATAATAAACGGCAAGTATCAAATTTAGCAAGCAATCAGACCGATTTAGAAAGGTATTTACTAATCTTACGAGCAAGAACTGTTTGCTATGATTTTTACAAACCTTTCAGAGGCTATTGGTACTATTTGTTTCTTGGGTCTACATTGTTTGGTGGTGGTGGAAGAAAGGACAGATGTGAAACTAGTATTAGTGCAGCAGGAGCACATATTTAGTTGAGGAATAGCATCATTTGTCGGGCTTATCACTTCCACTTTTAATCTTATACAATAAATCACTTTGAGAATGTACTTTTCCTGATGTACGGAAAAATGCCTACGTTACGTCTGCCATTAACGAGACAGTTCCTGAACTGTTCTATCATTTTTGTAGGTTTTAATGCAAGCAAAAGTTTTTACAAAGAATAATGTTTTTCCTAAAATGTAAAATTAAAAAAAAAATTGCTCTGTTGCAGAAAATCCGTGGACACAGTGTGTGGCTGTTTAAGCTATTCATTAAAAATTTTAGGTTAAACACTTTCAAGTGTATTTCAGTGTATTATACCAGTTTAACTTCTTTCGAATAGTTTAAACCTCCACTCGACTAGGTTTAAACCTGTTTTGTGAGCGAGACGTCTGGGCGGGTTATCATACAAATAGGTATACCTATTTCGCTGTTTTGGTATATACCTGGTTCGCAATTTTGGTAACAGTTCATGATAAATTGTCTGTGGTTGTATTGTGAAAATGTAGCGGCTAATAATATTGAATAATGAACGCAGTCGTGCTAAAAATTCCTAAATCAAAGAAATATCATTGTTTGTCGAATTGGTGCAAAAAAAATAATTTTGGAAAACAATGAGGGGTTGTCAGCCAAAAATAAAAAAAATGGGGTAGGCTGCTCTTGCGAAGCGATTTAATACAATATCCGGCACGATTCTTCGAACAGTAAAAGATATTTTTTTTGATATTTTGGGGGAAAGGATCACGGGAATGCAACATGAACAGTGGTGGTACGATTAACACTCAAAAATATTGTCACGAAGACTCTTTCGGGACAGCTGTATATAATTGTTAACGGGTCACATTGCTGAAATACGGATAATTGGGAAATTGCGGGGACAAAATTTTTTCATATGAGCACAGAAGAAAAAACAAAAACAATTTTAGTAGAAAACGATATTTATATTTCGCTTAAAGAAAAATTATTAGTAACAACATCTAAGACTTCTTGTGAAATTCGCTTACTGAACCCTATAGCAATAATTCCAAATGTATGTGGAACATACACGTAATAAACATTAATCAAACAGAGTTCATTGAATCAGAAACAACGAATTCATGGATTTTTGTAGCACCAATTTCAGAAATTCTAACCTTATCATGTACTTTTGAAAATGGTACAAATATTTTAAACCACATAAAGTTAAAGATAATTGGGAAATTGCGGGGACAGAGTCGAGGAGGAACCGTCCAAGGAAGGTGGGCTCGGCAAGGTGGCTCTATAGCGGTGCTCAATAAAGCCTAAAAGTGTTGTGGGCAGTGTTGCCAGGTTTTTAAAACGCAAGGCGCAAACTTTTGAGTGTAAAATCGCCCAAAAGCGCCAACATTCCAATCCAAACGTTAAGTTACTTTTCCTGCTTGGAAGATTGGGTATTTGGGGATTGCTGCTATTGATTTTCATTGATCACGTGGTCAACAATAACCAATGGACGCGTTCAGCGGCTGAGTTGCTTACTCAGCAATCGTCTGTGATTGGCTATTCCCTTAATGTAAGCCAATCACAAACGATTGCTAAGTAAGCAGTCCAGCCGCTGAGCGTCTCTAAACGCGCCCAATAATTTTCGTCAAGTGCACGACAACAGCCAATGACAGCAATCTCAAAATATCAAATTCTCCAAATCTCCGTAGCAGGAAAAGCAGCTTTAGAATACAATTTTGGGCAGGGTTTAATTAATTTAACACAGATTGATACAAATATGCTTTACAAAACATAATTTATTTATGATTTATTTATACATCAACTACGGCTAACATAACTTCCTCAAAATCTTTATCATCAGTGTCATTGTCAAAACTAGATTCGTATATTTTAGAATTAAATCTAGATAACATTGTTTTTGTTGGAACAAAGTTTTTACAACATATTGCATTTACATGGAAATATGATCTTATTAACATAATAGAATTTAACATTTTTATAACATTTTGTTTCGCAATTTGCATTTGATGATGTTCATGATGGAAAAACTTCTTTCAACTGCTGCATTTGAAGCCGGTAAACTTAGAAGTGTAAATGCAACTAGGGATATGCCTCGAAACATAAATTCACCAGTAGCATTTTTGATTGTTATAACTTTTTTCCAAAAAGCTATTGCATCTTCCGGAATTTCTCCATCAAAAATGTCTTCCCAGCGCACATTTAGCAACTGTCTGTATTGTGTTTCTAAGTCAGATAAATTCTGTTGGCCCATAAACTGTAAGGGAAGTTCACAAAATTTGGGTCTAATAGGATTTAAAATAACATTGGGGTGAACATTTTTGATTTGTGAAAAAATTTTTAAATGGTTAGGCAATCGCTTAGCAAGTTCGATTATAAGAATTTTTAAAAATTCGACACACTTTTGTTTGATTTCAGTTATTTCTTCATCTGATAAATTACTTGCTTTTATTTCGTTGTCAAATTGAAAGCCTAGGTCACAGTCTTTTAATAACAAATAATTTTGAGAAAACAACATTGAATTTTGTAGCTTTTCAAGGCTTTTATCCAGGTGACCTAATAAAACTGGTTTCAAAATTTGCCTGCCCATATTAGATTTTTGAAAATACATATTTAAAATATATATTTGCTTTAAAATAGGTTCTAAAAACACTAAAATAACTTTATTTCGTCTGTTTTTGTACGCGTCATGTAATAGTTTTGCTGTATGACATCTCTCTGCCTTTGCATTAATTTCAAAAAATGTTTGCAATTCCAGATACTGCTCTAAAATTTTCTCAACCGCACGATATCGTGACAGCCAACGAGTGTTTGATAGCTGCACAAATTTAGTAAACTTTTTATCTGTATTTATCAAACCGTAGATTTCTTTATATTTACTCATTCGTAGTGTACTGTGTTTAAACCAGTTATAAGTTTCTCTTAAAAAAAGAAAATCTGCTTCATCAACAAATGCTTCTGAAGCTTTTGAACTGCAAAGATTCAGACTGTGACAGATGCATTTAATAAGGACTAGATCATTCGAATATGAATTTTTTTTCAAAAGTGTGTATAAAGAATTATGTTCCCCACACATATTTGATGCGCCATCAGTTGCAATTCCAATTAAACTTTTCACGTTAATTTTGTTATTTATGAGAAACTGAGAAACTGCCTCAATTATTTCATCTAATATGGAAGGTGCAATAACACCTTTAATTAGAGCAGAACATTTTGTTCGATGAAGATGAAAAGCCTGGTCTTTATTTGTGTGAGATGCTGTTGTTGGACCTTCTTTCTTTGAAAATACATTTAGTATATTTGATAAATGGTCAACTGTGTTTAACGATGAATGAGCAGCTATATGAGCAGCTACGATGATTTCTTTTGTTTTCATAGAATTGTTGTAAGTAGAGACACCTTCAAATGTAACAAATAAAGTTAAAAAAAAATTTTCAAGTGGACGTACTAACCAAATTTAGAAAGACTGAAGTGACTGTCTGCAACCTGGGATACTTTACGTTTATGCTTTTCTGTCTTCGCATGTCTTACTAGATCAGCTCTGTGGGAACGTAGATCTGTGCAACAAACTTTACAATAACTTGAGTTGTATTTGCTTGTTAACCATCCTAAATATTATAAAGTTATGTATGCATCCCACCACCACAAATATTTAATTTATAATTTTCGTTTAGCTTACCTTTAAACTGTGTTTCTCCTTCCCATTCCTGTTTATGTGTTTTAGAATACTTTGCCCTTTACCCATTTCTAAATTACAATAGAACAGTTTTCAAGTATAAGGAGCTCCGACAAAGATCGAATCCTACACATAAAGTAAAATGAAATAAATAGGTTAGATCACATTAAAATGGCATTGTAGTTGGCGCTATTTCGCCTGCCCCCAGAATAACCAACTACATAATATAAAAAATACCTGAGGTTGGTGGTTATCAGAAGTCAGTTATTAGTATTACCATTGTATTACATTACATGTTGTTTCCGGATGAAACAATTAACAAACAAAACACATAAGGGCTTTTTGTAGCATCGATTTGCAATTAAAAGGCGCTATTTTTAATCGCCCAATCTGGCAACACTGGTTGTGGGGGATTTTTGTCTGAAGAGGTCCTTCCTGTTTAGAGACAAGACCGGGACGAGGTAAGAAACCCATTTGTCTATCGGGTAAACTACCCCCCTAGTGCCTTTAGCCCATACCTGAGCGGCACCTTCTACCCGGAGCTACGTTACCCCAACGGCTACCTTTATTAAGAGCGCACAGAGAGTGTGACAATATAAGATGAAAAAAACATTTTTTAATAGTTGCAATTCTTCCAGACGAATTTCCGGTGGAAACGAATTCTTAGTGTCAGTTAATAACTGCAGAAGAGTTAATAATTGACAACAACGCTGTCAATGTGATACCACCACCATTTGCCTTTACCGCAGACACATCAGACCCCCTCATGAGCACTTCAATGCAGCCTACTTCAACTTAAAGCACGTGTTTGGTGTATTCATACATGATAGTGATGAAAATTCTGATAAATTTTGTTACAAATTGGGCAGATTCGCACCAGCAAAATGGTAAAAAAAAGTCCTTCGACTAAAGTACTGCATTTGGAAAAGAAATATATGTAAGATATTAATTAATACAATAAATATATATAATACTAAAAATACTACGTGTAGAAAAGAAGCGAATAGGTGGGGGAATTAAAAATGCAAAAAGTGCAATTTAGCTGAGGAAAAAAATGATGGTTAACTTCATACAGATTTTGTTTCGCTTTTCACTTCATATATCTATCCTTGCTCGTTGAAAGAAAACATATTGTCACGCTCGCTCCGGGGTAGCGGCGATGCTATCAGAAAAATGAGGGGGTAGCTCAGTGGTAAAGGAATCGTTTTGCCGTTTAAAAAATTGGATCGACTTACCGGCCTTCTTGGGGTCGCCTGAAGCTGGTATGAGGCTAAAGGGGTCCAGGAAAAGCCCACTCACTGAGTATCACGTTTATTTGGCACAACCAACCCAATCTCCGGAAGACCTACGTTCCTGAGTCGCCCTTGCCCAGCGAATAGTCCCCCGCTCCGATCGAAGACGCGATCGAGCGCTCATTCCGATATTGGCGACTCAGCAAAGTGTGCCCCACCGTACCGCAATATTTAACATGTATATACAGAGTGTTTAAATTAACAAAAGCACCCTTCGTGACAATATATCATCGTATCTTTGTCACACCAGCTATGAGTTGAAAGCAGATGGCACTGTTTTCATTATCCATAAGTAGGAAACTGTATTGAAAATCCTATTCTTTGTTTTGTTAAGAGAGGACTCTGCAATATTAGCATTGTGGCGTTAGCTAAAACAAGACCTGTATTACACGATACAAAAGGAGTCCGATCCGAAAACCGCCGCGCCACCACGACCGATGCACAAAGCAACAAGAAGCCTACTTCTTCTTCTTGGCGCGGGAAAAAGACGCACAGCGACGTGCAGCGGGATGATTCATAACTTTTTCCACAATTGTAACATATAACCTCGTGTGAATAAATTCATTCTTTGTGACATCCGTTATCATCTGCTTTATTATAGCATTTACCCCAACGAATCGCTATAAAGTGGTGACCCCGACGTGATCACAAATCGCAATACGATATATTTTTCCCTTTCGACAAGAAAAAAAGTGCAAAATACTCGCGACACGTGTACGTCTACCTACGAATTCGATACGAACTATTCGGACAAAGGTTAAAAGATGAATAACGGCAACGACGACCTCGTGGACAGAGGCTCCGAAGGGGTTAACGCCGTCAGAACAGTCAAACTTCCCCGGCCTTTCTGGAGAAACAACCCAACAAGGTACTTCAGCGTTATTGAAACCACATTTTCACTACATGGAATCAGAGCAGACAACACAAAGTACCAACACTTGTTGGTCCACCTGGACCCAGACATCCTGGATCTCGCCGGCGACTTGATCGATACTCCACCCGCCGAAGATAAGTACAAAACACTAAAAGAGCGAGTCCTTACTGTACTTTGCGACTCGAATGAAACAAAGCTACGCAAATTATTGCGAGGACAACCGATGGGGGACGAAAAACCCTCCGTGTATTTACAAAAGATGCGTAACCTAGCAGGCGAGGTCAATAGCGAGGCCCTCCTCAAGCAGCTTTTCCTGGAGCAGCTGCCAGAGAACGTGCGTAGCATTTTGGCAATAAACAAGGCCGATACTAAAATCGACGACTTGGCAAGCATGGCGGACCGCATTGTTGACACATTTCGCCCCCACATCTCATCCATAAGCCATAACGAGACTACATCGAGCCTGACACCACCGAACACGGGATCTCCAACACGCGGAGTACAGTCGACGCGGGAGGAGATAGCTGAACTGAGGACGACCATCGCCACCTTGGCGAAAAGCATCGAAGACATGAGGAGCTGGCGAGGCAGCCGCAGGGGACAACGAAGAGAACGCAGCAAATCCCGGAACAGGAATGATAACACGAATGGACTTTGCTATTATCACAACAAGTTCAGAGACGGTGCCTACCGCTGCAAACAACCATGTTCCTGGAAGAAACAGCCAGCGGAAAACTAATAGCGTCGGCAGGCGTCGAGGCAACTGCCGACGAAGGTTTTAAAACCAAACGCCTCATGGTCACCGACCGAAAAACAGGGATACGTTTCCTCATAGACACAGGTGCCGACGTTTCAGTGCTACCGTGTGAACGCGTCAAACATACCAGGGCGACCAATAAAGTTTTGTTCGCCGCAAACAAAACGCGCATCAAAACCTACGGCGAGATTACGACGACCCTGGACCTTCAGCTACGACGACCTTTCACATGGAACTTCATCGTTGCGGACGTGCAGCCAGCGATTTTGGGCAACGACTTCCTATATGAATTCGGATTACTTCCAGACATACGAAACAAGCGTCTGGTGGACGGCATGACAAAACTCTCCTCCAGGGGCAAGCAAACTACGATCACACCGACGGCGATCACGGTCATTGACAGGGAAGCGGATTTCCAGGGGATCCTTGAGAAATGGACACTGGAACTCCGTGGTGAGCTTTCTCCTCGACAGGAGGACACACAGGTGTGGCATCACATCCTCACAAAAGGACCGCCGTGCACAGACAAGGCGCGCAGGCTTCCACCCGAGAAATACCACCAAGCCAAAAAAGAAGTCGAAGGTATGCTGGCACAAGGCATACTGAAACCTTCAGACAGCCCCTACTCCAGTGCAATCCTCCTCCGACCGAAGAAGGACGGCACCTGGAGACTGTGCGGGGACTACAGGTCACTCAACAAGTCCACGGTCCCGGACAAGTACCCGGTACCACACATCCAAGATTTCTCGCACAGACTACACGGGTGCACAACATTCTCAACAATCGACATCGAACGCGCTTATCATCACATCCGAATGGCCCCAGAGGATCAGAAGAAGACGGCAATAATCACCCCATTCGGACTGTTCGAATACACAAGGATGCCCTTCGGACTCGCGAATGCAGCACAATCCTTCCAGAGATTTATGGATAATGTTATGCGAGGCCTGGACTTCGTTTTTTGCTACGTGGACGACATCTTGGTCGCCTCCAGGACGCCGGAGGAACATCGCGACCACCTGGAACAGGTGTTCGCCCGACTGCGACAACGTGGACTCACCGTCAAAACCGGAAAATGCGTACTGGGAAAACCACGCGTCACGTACCTAGGGTATGAGGTATCCGCTGAGGGCACAAAACCACTGGAGGCTCGAGTACGTGTCATAACAGAGTTTCCTAGACCACGGAGCATCGACGAACTCCGCAAATTCTTGGGAATGATAAACTTCTACAGGAGGTTCATCAAAGACGCAGCGCGACCACAGGCCGCACTACACAAACTAACGGCGGGAGCGAAGAAAAAGGACAAGCGACCAGTGAACTGGAGCGAGGACACCATCACGGACTTCGAACAGTGCAAATTACAACTGGCGCAAGCAACCTTGCTCGCACACCCAGCGGAACACGCTAAATTATTTTTAGTTACAGATGCCTCGGACACTGCCGCAGGAGCTGTCTTGGAGCAAGTCGTTGACGAGCATAGACAACCACTTGGTTTCTTCTCCAAACAGTTCTCCGAAACACAAAGAAGATACAGCGCATACGACAGAGAGCTGACGGCGATATACCTAGCTGTAAAGTTCTTCAGCCACATGATAGAAGGCAGGGACACGACGATTCTGACGGATCATAAACCGTTAACATACGCCTTCAATCAAAAACCGTCGAAAGCGTCACCAAGGCAGCAGAGACACCTAGACCTCATTGGTCAATACACGACGACCATCCTACACGTAGCAGGCGTGGACAGCGGTGTCGCTGATGCCCTATCCAGAATCAACAACATCAACATGCCTGTCATAGTGTCAACCGAGGACATCGCCACCGAGCAGCGCCAAGACGAGGAACTCCAAACTCTTCTAGAAGCACCAGGCTCACTAAACCTGAAACAGCTCAGATTGGACAACACAGAGACAACTGTCTACTGCGATGTTTCCACGAACGACATCCGGCCATATATACCAAAGTCATTAAGGAAAAGCATCTTCGACGTAGTGCACAACACTGCACACACCAGTGGTCGCGCCACCCGGAGAGCCATAGCCAACAAATTTGTATGGCCCAACATGAATAAGGACATCCTACACTGGGCACGGACTTGCTTACCATGTCAGCGATCTAAAATCGGACGACACGTCAGGCGCAGACCAGAGCACATCCCTGTCCCCGACACCCGTTTTCAGCACGTCAATATCGACATCGTCGGACCATTGCCGCCCTCACAAGGATTCAGATACTGCCTCACCATGATCGACAGGTTTACGAGATGGCCTGAGGCTGTGCCCATTAAGGACATTACCGCAGACACCGTGGTAGATGCCTTTTTTAACACCTGGGTAGCAAGATTTGGGGCCCCAGCTCAAATCACTTCAGATAGGGGAACGCAGTTCACATCCCAGCTATTCGAATCCATGGCCACACTCATCGGCGCAAGGATCAACAGGACAACAGCATACCATCCGGAATCAAACGGCCTGGTGGAACGCTGGCACAGGACGCTGAAAGCTGCCATCAGGGCACACGAAACCAACGACTGGGCAAAGATCCTCCCAATGACCCTACTCGGACTGAGAAATAGCCTAAAGGAAGACATCGGCACATCTGCTGCAGAGATGACGTACGGGACAACCCTGAGATTACCTGGGGAATTCTTCATACAAGAAGAAACACCAGAACCAGAGCCTTTCCTAAACCACCTGAGACACCTCATACGTCAACTCAAACCAAATCAAACAGTACATCACAGCAAACACAATATTTTCACCCACAAAACACTCGAAACATGCACCCATGTATTCCTGAGAATAGACCAGGCAAAGAAACCTCTCGACCAACCTTACAAAGGTCCCTTTCCAATCCTCGACAGACCAACGAATCTGTGTTACAGAATCAACTTCGAGGGCCAGCCTATTGATGTCTCCATCGACAGACTGAAACCAGCCTTCCTCGAGAGAGATCTAGCAACCACAACTCCAAAGCTGAAAACGTACCCGGGGCCAGGCAGAAGGAGAGTTACTTTCGCTCCTTGATCCAGTCGCTCGGGGGGGAGTACTTGTGGCGTTAGCTAAAACAAGACCTGTATTACACGATACAAAAGGAGTCCGATCCGAAAACCGCCGCGCCACCACGACCGATGCACAAAGCAACAAGAAGCCTACTTCTTCTTCTTGGCGCGGGAAAAAGACGCACAGCGACGTGCAGCGGGATGATTCATAACTTTTTCCACAATTGTAACATATAACCTCGTGTGAATAAATTCATTCTTTGTGACATCCGTTATCATCTGCTTTATTATAGCATTTACCCCAACGAATCGCTATAGCATGTAATTCATATTGGTGATTCACGTGTAAGTTATGGTGTTTATTTTATAAGTAAACATTACTACGTATTTACAATAGAAAATAATAAACAGAATTAATCTCGTGGTGTTTTGAGTACGTAAAATATATTATTTTTATATAATCGGTTTATAATATAATTTAATTACAGGTGTAATCTTAGTGGAAGATGGCTTCACGTTTGTTGTGCTTAGTGTGTGGAAATTCGGACACTGATGTTGAGATATTACATAATTTTCCATAAAATCCAGCTAAGTATGTGGTTGTGCATGAGTTTACGTAAAAATAAATGTGCTTGTATGCAGAAGGTACTATTGTACTATTGTAGTCAGTTTTTTAATAAAAAAAATTGACTACAATTATCTTGGAATGCTACCGACATTTCTTAAAAATTTATGTCAAGTGAATATATTGAAATTTGTTAACTGAACATTTTAAATTTCTAAATCCATGAAAATAAAGTTGATGCACTATAACAATCATTTAATACGAACAGAAACAACAAAAATAAAACTAAAAAAAAAAAAACTGTGGTCACATTTCAGAAAGGTCCAATCATAAATCTGCACTTCCATGCAGTTTATTTTTAGTGAACGCACCGCACCCATTGTCAGATTCAGTCAGATTTATACAGTATAAATTTCAATTGTAGTCGTTCATGGCCACGATGGTACTTCAATGCATCCTGTAGGATCATATGATTATCAGATGGCATTTAAGATTGATATCACTCCTAGTCTGCTCGAGCACAACACCCATTTAGACACGTATGCTTGATCAGATTAGGTGTACTTCTTTGCATCAGCTCTTGAAGATCCAAAAATGTAAAATGTACCTTTATGCAATGTAACTTTGTCTAAATGAATATGCCAGTTGTTTAATCTAAGCAATCTTCGATTTTATAGATCCAAATTATGGCAGGAGAAAATGGGTATGGTCTACACGCCAATAAGTCTCCGGAATTACCGAATTTGTAATAAACATTTTACGCCTGATTCTTATTTAGATTTAACAAGCTGGAAACTACATGGGAATGCTTTTCCAACAGTAAATCCATGAAGAAGAGAAATAAACCCATCTCCAATAGTTTGTGGGTCATCATTGCATTTAGGTAAAAATACAGATATTTATAACATTAATCAATAGTGTATGAATAGTAGACATAGTAGAACTTACTTTCCAAATCAGAAATATTTGTATTATTTATATCTATTGTGTAACAAACATGATCATTAACAAGATGATCACTAGAAAAAATTATTCTTGTCACTTGTTCCATGAACAATATGAAAATTTAGTACTCAGTTGCTCGATTTGATTACTATACGAGCTATTCTCACTGTTCCAGCTAATGAAAATCTATAGTTATCCAATTTGACGTCAAGTCAGCCTTCCTGAACGGTGTTCTTGAAGAAGAAACCTTTATGGATCAGCCTGCATTTGAAGATGGCTTTACTAGGGTTTGCAAACTGCAAAAGAGTCTATATGGACTCAAACAGTCACCGAGATGTTGGGATCAGCGCTTCAAAGCTATCCTAATAAACTTTGGTATCTCCAAAAGTACAGCAGATCCTTGTTTATTTTACTAACCAAACGTGTTCCATTTCTAATAGATTTTATGCATTAATAACCAGAATTAAATTTTAATTTTAGAATTATTCTAGATGAAAACTTTTGAAAAATTGTTAAGAATTATCATTACTTCCAAAATTGTTTGCAAATTGCAACTAATTACCACGAATTTATATTTGTATTGTATTTGATTGTATTCTAGTAATGCTAACAGTAATGTGATTAAAATATATTAATAAATAAATAACAATTCACTTTATTATTTCAGTTTATAAAGAAAACGTGCTAAGAAATCGACATATACCACATTTTTAACTAATTTCTTCTATTTACTTGTTTTTCAAATATCTGTTTTTAAACAAAGTCAAATGTGTACACTGTCGATTTCATTACATGTAAATTTATTTTAAAAAAATTTAAGGAATGGTGTAACTGCTATATTCAAAAAAGCCGCGGTTTGGGATCTTTCTGCCCTCTACGCACGCTTCATATACAATCGCTCAAATAAGTTGTTGCGATACGATTTTTAACATTGAGTTGACCATCTCGGGTTATCTCTGTGCGTAGGCCTCCACTGTACATACGATGCGTGCGCTCCTCTTTCTCGTGGGCTTTAAGACGGAACTGGACGCATTTTGTCACCGCTACATTTATGGCAAATTATGGAATTGGATTTAGTGGTGAAATTCAATCACGAGTTTTCTCGGATCAATGGTGTACGATGCCGAATCTTTCTTGAAGCGTAGAATGCATTAGCAAGGATTATAATCCAGTCAAAAAGTCACTTGTTGTACAAGCCACGAGGTGAACTACGCAGCAACTGCCATTGTACTTGAGAGGGCGGTGCTGGCCACAGTGTGATTCTTTTGAGTTTATTTCTACTGGGGACAACGAATTCTGTCGTGTTTGATCTTGAAGGCTGACTAATTTTCTTCGTTGTGGGCTGCTCCATAACTCCGTTTCCTCGAGCCAACGGTACTAGCCGTTCCACTTAGGTGAAGTTTCTCCGTTGCAGAATCGACAGTCAAATTAGAGGTACCTCCGGAATACCTTTGTTTCCAGTCGATCGATGTATAACATCCCATCGAGGTTCGGATTGTAAAAGCCGTAAGCTGTCAAGAGATATGTCAGGAACTTTAATGTGTATGCGTCATTAAGACTGAGTTGCACCGACGTCCTTGTTAACTAATCCTTGATTAAACATAGGATTTTCTATGCTTAAATTCGAGATCAACTTTAATCATTGTCGGTGCAACTGGACGTAAGGTATTTAGTTCTCTAGTTATTTAGTTACTTGTTCGGGTATTTTATTTCGTCCGTGTAGTTAAGTGTATTGCAATTTTGAGTTCACATATACTGTACCGCCAGGGTTTTTTGTACAACCATAAGCCGTGCTTCGCGATTCAAGAGTGAAAGCATCATTACTATTGACTCTCGTACGTTTTTCACTCTGGCCAGCGGGTTAAATGTTAGCTGAGTATTTCAGTGCGTCATCTTATTTAGGTTCGGCTACCGGTTCTTTCAGTTATATTAAGCTGTTGTATTGCATGGGCACATACTCTCTCTTTAAAAAGAAAGAAAGGGGAACCCGGATACTATTTATCCTCCGTCGTATCATTTACTGTGCAATAAACGTGCTATTTTGAACCTGATGTTTTACTTATATCCCGTGCACTCCCTATGGTTGTCATCGATCAACAGGAAATCCACGCATACATAGGGTGACGCTTATTTTGTCATTCGAACCGCCCCTCACTGCTGAAGAGCGTAGCCTGGACCGCATACCTGTCGATAGGGTTGTCGAAGGTAAATGTTTGGTTTGCACTTTGGATCCGATTTGTTTATTGTACTGGGTGTTTATGATAATAAAATTGTACCAACGAAACATCCCCACGCCCAGCAACATAACAAGAACATAAATTGAAACTTTCCATTATGGAGAAGAAAATGAGGCAAGGTTAAAGAGGTAACAATCTTGTTTAAAAGTGTTTATTGCAATAGATTAATAATTAATAATTAATTATTTCATTTCTGACAGCAAGGTCACCATTACGTTCATTAACATTAACATTATTTGAAAAGCTCTCTGATTTTCTGGTGTTAATTGGGGAAGCTCTTGTTCAGTGTTGTCTATGCAAATATTATATAGAATTGCTGTAGCAACAATAATCCGTTGTACTTTGGGTAACTCGACATCGATTCTGTTGTTCAAAATTGGGAAACGTATTTTCCATACTTCATAGTAACGGTTTTTGACCCACAGGAAAATGGAAAATTGCCTGCGCCAACCGTAACTGATCCTACCTCTGGAACAGGGTCGTTCGTTCCTTCCGAGACTATGATGTGAAGCAGAGCTTCGTAACTGTGCCCACTCAGTGGAGACGATGTGGGGAAATTCAAAACGTGTTGCATGTAAGGGCGCCACCCAGCAGTGATTACGCAATTCACGAATATCGGTGATACACAGCCGGAAGAATGTATCACTGTTTGTCACCGGAAGATACAATTTCCCAGGACCCGCTCCTCCGTTGGTATACTACAAGATTTAATTGTTAAGGGAAATAAAAAAAAGGAAACCCCAATGGCGATCTTTGAAGCTCTCTCCCAACATTATGCGTCCCAGTAACAATCAAGCAAATAAACTTTAAATCGGCGCAAAAGTAAATAGTTATTGCAGCACACTGTTGTGTATTAAATAAATGCGCGTAACCCTAAATGGGGCGATCGATCGTAAAGCTATCGAAATTATTCAAGTTTAGTTGGCTCCAACCGACGAGAAAACGCGCAACGACGTGAGTACTCTCGTGTTTGCTTACAGCAGCTCAAGCATTAAAATAATAAAGCCTAAAATTTTAAAGCGTTAAGCGCACTAGCCGAAATGGCTAACATAAGCAAAACAATCACATGCAAATACAAACTCTCCAAAACTCCGCAGAAATTTCGCTCTCTGAATGAGCCAAAAACAATTAACAGTTAATATAAAAGAGATTATAAAGATAAAATGCAAGTAAAGAAATAACGGACAAAACAGTGAATATTACACTGTAAATGTAGTAAAAAAGCAAAGATTCCCCTAACTACGTTGTACAACAAACAGCGGGTCTCTTCCTGCTGAATTCGTCGGCGGAAACTCCCGTAAGCTCTACCAGTTCTCCGCCACTGGAAAAATGCACACCCGTAGGATGGCGTCACGCACACGATTTCGAAGAGCGAGAGGAAAAGTTGGAATAATATTACTTAGAATTCCTCCCGAACAGGAAGTCGAAGAAGTGTGTGCGACAGTCCAAAGCGGGAACGGTAGAATTTTTTTCCTCCCACCAAAAGCACGTGAAGAATTTAGCGTCTCTCAGAGTTTAAAATGCACATGAGGTAGGATTGAAGGCAAACACCCGACGCAGTTTTGGCCGGTGAAAATCTGCCACGGACTACTTGTTATAAAGTAGTTAAAGCGTGGAATTAATCGCGAATTGATAAACGCAGGGAAAAGCAAGCAAGTAACATGATGAAGAACAAAATGGTGCTTACCTTGCACATGAAATGCAAACCCGAAAAAAAACAAGATTTTGACATCCACATAAAACCGCATAAGAACGGTCCCCGACTTGTCGGGGCAACAATTAACGAGTGAGTGCATCCTTACAGGACGGTAGGGTCACAGATACACAGTAAAATCGGTACCAAAAATAGCCCCAAACTCACTACTCTTCTTAGATACATTAAGTTAATCTGAATTTGTACCGTTTTATAGTAAGTATTCCAAAATGTTAAAAAGACAAAAAAAAAGTGAAACATTGTCTAGGGTAAGGGCGCGCACGCAGTCTCGGCCGAGTAAGATTACAACTTACCTGTGCATTTGGCTCCAAATAAATTGTATGAGTAAACTAACTAGTAACTAGTGTTTGGTGCATTAAATCCTACGATGAGTAACCTTTATCATTTGTAATTATTATTTGTTTAAAAGCGCCCTTTCTCGCGAGGAATAATTATTAGTTAAGCCCCGGTAGGTATGCGTCCCGTAACAATATTCTACCTAGCGAATTATACGGCGCACCCGTCGCATAAGTTTTTGCACTTGAATGTCAAGGTACCATTATTATATTATTACCACGTTTTATGGAAACATGGAAATAAAACGTGTTGGGGAGCATATGAGGGGTGCGTTTCGTTTGCGCGCTCATACGCTTCAAGCGCTTACGCTTCAAGCGCTTACGCTTCAAGCGCTTACGCTTGTAAGCGCTATTTTCTGCTGTTTCCTTTGACGCTTAGTCGCATCAGGCGTTATAAGCAAAAGTGTTTCTTTTGGCTGTTGTGTGCACAATAAATTCATAACCTTCACAACTTGTGCGGTGCTGCAGTACTACAATTAATTATCTTCCTAAAGACGCTAAAGACCAACCGACCTTTTAAAATATACATAGTTAAATTTCACAAAAAAATGAATGACAGCAATATTTCAAAAGTAAATTTTGCAAACCTGTGCCAGTTTAAGTTTTATATAATTTCATCAATAATGGATATACAAGACAGGATCATTAGAATATATGGACACCTAAGATATCTGCTTGTCAGTATTTTGAAACAAAAATATAGTATGTCAAAAATAAGGTGCAGTTTTTTTAAAATCTGCCCCATAAAATCATATTCTATTATAACCATGAACATTAACTTCATTAGTGAAATTAAACCAAACATAAATAGCTGCAACGCAATATTTATAACCAACCGCTACTAGACTGCTACCTGTGTGAGGATGATCAGCTGATTCCCTCATACGTTCCATTTGTGGCATAAGCGCCATTAAGCGCTCACGCTTTTGCTGCCCTACCTCGATGGAATAAGCGATTGTGAGCACAGACTATGACGTCACAATGACGTTTCCATATCGTCACCTAGCGCTTTGTGAGCGTTTGCAAAGCCAAAAGGAACAGGTTAAGCAATGCTTAGAAGCGCTCAAAGCGAATAAGCGCGCAAATGAAACGCACCCGAGAAGTTATAAAATTTGCTCTCGACGTTTTACCCCCTACTCCTTCGCGTACATATTGTGGTGATAATTACTTGGGCAAAACAAACTAGACGTTTGGGAAAGCAGTTTCAGCAACACAAGGTTCATTTGGTTCGGACAATGGAAGAAATTAACAGTATCGGGAAGTTCCAGAGTTACGAGGGCTATATTATTCCATACACCTACAAAAAGACCACAATTACAATCCTACCTTACACAAAACACTCCGTAAATTCCCATACCAATGTCAGTCCAGAGATCCAGATTCACATCCCGGATGCTCTAGTAGAAGGGTTAAGGCAGTTTGAAGTCAGAGCAGATTGGGTATGGTTCTCCAGGTGGTTAAGCAGACGTGCAAGGAAGCCGCAGCATCCCTTAACAGCACGACATTGACCGGTGTTAGCAGGATACAAGGGCAGGAGCAAGCGAAGGCTGATGTATTTAGCAGATGGATCTCGAGTGCGTGTAAAGGTGTCCAAATTCAATGAACAGTGTGTAGATTATGAAACATTGTGCCAGGAACATCTTCAGGGGTCATTAATGTAAAAGTAATAAGACAATTCGCGTGAGTTTGTTTAATTTCTTTGGACTGAAAATAAAAAGGACACAAATCAGTTAGGTTAGATAAGACGCGTACAGTTTAATTAAATCAAATTCATGTTTTATGTTCAGATATGTGTTATAATAAGCTAAGGAAATACTTACTGTTAATTTTGTAGAAGTTTAGGATAGCTGTAAGTTGTGTTTCACATGTAAATACTTTAGTTTTGGAAGAACGCGAATTTGACGTTTACTTGTCAGAAAGTTTTGCGAGTGAGTAGTAACAAAGCCGGTAGGGGCGCTGGTCCGCGTTGCAGAAAAGATGTCGCTTAGCAACAAAATATTTGAACGATAAACAAGGAAGTTTTTTTAATCTCAAACCGGACAGAAAAATGAAGGGAAACACACTCAACGTTTCGCTATAGATTTATAGCTTCGTCAGGAGTGAAAAAAAGTAAATAAACAAGTTGTCAAGAGAAACAAGTCGTCAAGAGAAACGAAAAGGTAACATGATTTTTAAAACTAAACTACGAGTTGTTCGGAATAAAAGTAACGAGAACTAATTAAAGCTACTTTTTTTTTTTTTTTTTTTTTTTTTTTTTTTTTTTTTTTTTTTTTTTTTTTTTTATATATATATATATATATAATTAATTAATTGACAGATCTATATCTTGTTTAAAGAGTCCAGAAAACTACAAAATATGTCATTTAAATTTTCAAAGTCCGTACGTTTATTAATAGAATTTCCAGACATTTTAATTTTACACATTTCTATGAAACGTCTTTTAAAAATATTAGATTCACTGTACAAAATATCAGTATTATCAAAATCAAAATTATGGTTATTTACTAATGAATGCTCTACAAGCATTGAATGATTTTGATTATTTTTTTGAATATGATATTTATGTTGGTCTAAACGTTTTTTTAAATTTTGGCTCGTTTCACCTATATAAACAGAATTACAATTTGAACATTTGATTTCATAAACCACGTTAGGTTGTTTTAATTTCGGTATTTTGGTTTTTAAATTCGAAAAAATTAAATTTAAATTATTCACAGATTTACTGGCTAAAATTAAATTATGTTTTTTGAAAATGTGTTTAAATGTATTGTGTAATGGTTCAATATAAGGCAAGGATATGTATTTATGATTCGAAGTTTGTCTAATGTTTTTAGAGACATTTGAATTTTGTAAGTATTTAATACGATTTTTAATTACTGATTCAATAAGATTTATTGGATAAGAATTTTGAATAAGAGTTTTCTTTATTAAATTTAAGTTATCATAAATGAAAACTTTATCAGAAAGTAAAATAGCTCGATCAGTTAATGAAATAATAGTTGCAATTTTATAATTTTTAGGTGTGTACGAGTGAAAATTTATGTACCTACCTGACCAGGTAGGTTTATGAAACCAATTAGTAATTAATTTATCATTCTGTCTGATAATATTTACATCAAGAAAACTCAATGAATTATTATTTTCTTTTTCTACAGTAAATTGTAATCTATTATGAAAAGAATTAAATTTATTTAAAACAAAATCTACCTTATCAGAAGGCAAAATCAATAAAATGTCATCAACATAACGAAAATATAACGTTAAATCGAATGATAAAGAGTTAATAACAGATTTTTCTAGTTCTTGCATAACAATTTCAGCTAAAGCCGGAGATAAAGGAGAACCCATTGCTGTACCAAAAATCTGTTTATAAAATTTATCATTGAAAGCAAAATAAGATGTTTCAAAACATAAATCAACTATTTCTAAAAAGTTACCTTTGGAAATATCAGTAAAATCTTTAATCTCTAACCACCTATCATTTATACTTTTTAAAGCTAAATCTTTAGGAATGTTAGTAAATAAAGAAATAACATCTAAAGAAATTATAATGCAATTATTTGGTACAGTTATTTGTTTTAATTTTTCTACGAGTTCAAAAGAATTTTTTATAAAATATTCTGATTTACTAGTAACCTGAGTAATGATTTTTGAAATAAATTTAGATAAGAAATATGGAGAAGAACCAATAGTGGAAACTATAGGACGAAGAGGTGTATTAGGTTTATGAATTTTTGGAATGCAGTATAATTTAGGAAATATGGGATGTTGTACTTTAAGAGATTTAGCAACAATATTACTAATTTCAACGGATTTCTCTATCTTATTAATAATACTGAAAGTTTTACGTTGATAAGATTCGGTGGGATCGTTAGCTAATTCTACATATGTATTATTATCAGACAGCATAGTTTGAACTTTTGAAAAATAATCAGTTTTATCAATTAAAACTGTTACATTGCTTTTATCAGCTGTAGTAACAATAATATTAGGATTATCTTTAAGAAATTTTTTACAAGACAAAACATCTCTAATAAGAATCTTATACTTTGATTTTTCAAAAGTTTTATCAATATTTCTAATATAATTTAAAAAATTAGAACAAAATTTATTTCTTATTTGTATTTTTGAAGGTGAATCTAAAGATTTAATACCAAACTCTAAGCTACTTAA
Organism: Prosopocoilus inquinatus; assembly: GCA_036172665.1. NCBI lineage: Eukaryota > Metazoa > Arthropoda > Insecta > Coleoptera > Lucanidae > Prosopocoilus > Prosopocoilus inquinatus. The sequence goes on from CM069873.1 coordinate 50,318,530, forward strand.
TACTTTTAAGAAATCTACTTGTTGTTTATGAAAATAAGGTAATGAAAATTTTTTGCCTAAAGCGAATATGTATTTTAAATTTGACGGAATCTCAGTGTTTGTATAATTTACAAGCCACTTATTTATTATATTTTGATCAAATTTAATGTAAAAATTTTTATCTCTAATAGAAATAAGATTATCTAACTTTTTAATCTGTGTTAATCGAATTTTATTAAAATACTTTTCATTTTTTTGATTTTCAAAATTTAGAAAATTAGTCAATGTGATATTATCAAGAAAATTACTTAACTGACCTAAGGTATATTATATTATATTATTATATTTCTTATCTAAATTTATTTCAAAAATCATTACTCAGGTTACTAGTAAATCAGAATATTTTATAAAAAATTCTTTTGAACTCGTAGAAAAATTAAAACAAATAACTGTACCAAATAATTGCATTATAATTTCTTTAGATGTTATTTCTTTATTTACTAACATTCCTAAAGATTTAGCTTTAAAAAGTATAAATGATAGGTGGTTAGAGATTAAAGATTTTACTGATATTTCCAAAGGTAACTTTTTAGAAATAGTTGATTTATGTTTTGAAACATCTTATTTTGCTTTCAATGATAAATTTTATAAACAGATTTTTGGTACAGCAATGGGTTCTCCTTTATCTCCGGCTTTAGCTGAAATTGTTATGCAAGAACTAGAAAAATCTGTTATTAACTCTTTATCATTCGATTTAACGTTATATTTTCGTTATGTTGATGACATTTTATTGATTTTGCCTTCTGATAAGGTAGATTTTGTTTTAAATAAATTTAATTCTTTTCATAATAGATTACAATTTACAGTAGAAAAAGAAAATAATAATTCATTGAGTTTTCTTGATGTAAATATTATCAGACAGAATGATAAATTAATTACTAATTGGTTTCATAAACCTACCTGGTCAGGTAGGTACATAAATTTTCACTCGTACACACCTAAAAATTATAAAATTGCAACTATTATTTCATTAACTGATCGAGCTATTTTACTTTCTGATAAAGTTTTCATTTATGATAACTTAAATTTAATAAAGAAAACTCTTATTCAAAATTCTTATCCAATAAATCTTATTGAATCAGTAATTAAAAATCGTATTAAATACTTACAAAATTCAAATGTCTCTAAAAACATTAGACAAACTTCGAATCATAAATACATATCCTTGCCTTATATTGAACCATTACACAATACATTTAAACACATTTTCAAAAAACATAATTTAATTTTAGCCAGTAAATCTGTGAATAATTTAAATTTAATTTTTTCGAATTTAAAAACCAAAATACCGAAATTAAAACAACCTAACGTGGTTTATGAAATCAAATGTTCAAATTGTAATTCTGTTTATATAGGTGAAACGAGCCAAAATTTAAAAAAACGTTTAGACCAACATAAATATCATATTCAAAAAAATAATCAAAATCATTCAATGCTTGTAGAGCATTCATTAGTAAATAACCATAATTTTGATTTTGATAATACTGATATTTTGTACAGTGAATCTAATATTTTTAAAAGACGTTTCATAGAAATGTGTAAAATTAAAATGTCTGGAAATTCTATTAATAAACGTACGGACTTTGAAAATTTAAATGACATATTTTGTAGTTTTCTGGACTCTTTAAACAAGATATAGATCTGTCAATTAATTAATTATATATATATATATTTAAAAAAAAAAAAAAAAAAAAAAAAAAAAAAGTAGCTTTAATTAGTTCTCGTTACTTTTATTCCGAACAACTCGTAGTTTAGTTTTAAAAATCATGTTACCTTTTCGTTTCTCTTGACGACTTGTTTCTCTTGACAACTTGTTTATTTACTTTTTTTCACTCCTGACGAAGCTATAAATCTATAGCGAAACGTTGAGTGTGTTTCCCTTCATTTTTCTGTCCGGTTTGAGATTAAAAAAACTTTCTACTTACTATTTTCATCGGACAAGAACAAACTTCAATGATAAACAAGGAGTATAAAAGCGCGCGTCCGAAGAAAAAATGGCAGTTTTCCGGTGGAGCTAAAAGAGTTACAGTTCAGATTCTGAATGTTTATTTATAAGTTCGATAGTGTGATATAGTGGAAAAAGGTTCAACGTATTACAATATAGTGCATCTCCAAAATACAAATTAAAAAAAAGAATTTGGTTTATTTTTATTTCAACAAACAGGAAGTAAAAGATTTGAGGCTCCAGTTCAGCTACCTTCCCAACATTGAATAATTTGAATTTGAAGATCATCCAGCTAACATTACTGTATAAACCCCTAACCTAGCGCAACATAAGAAATATAACGCCCCCAAACTAAAATTTATAAATATACAAAAAAAGGGAATACACATTCAAACCAATAATGATAAAAACAAATTAAAAACAGGACAAAAATAATATAAATAATAGTTTGATATTAAAGGATAAATCTGCTCCTTAGTAAATAACTTAATAGCATCACTAAAAGGTTGGGGAATACCCACAAATCCAACCTTATTAGGACCCTTTCGTAATTGAATGTATCCCAATACTTTCCGTTCCAATAAAGTTAAAAAAGCTACCCCTACTAAAACACAAATAATTAAAATTAAAACCCCGTACAATAATAATATTAAATCAAAACTAAATATTATTACCTGTATTCCCATACATACGTAAATTCTAAATTTACTGCACTAATCTGCCAAAGCAATAATGGTATTCAAAACTAAATTTATTAAATTAATACTTGGTCCTTTCGTACTAAAATATTTAATTTTTATGAAGATAGAAACCAACCTGGCTCACGCCGGTTTAAACTCAGATCATGTAAAATTTTAAAAGTCGAACAGACTTAACCTTTTAAGCCCCTACACCTAAAGTTAATTTTAATCCAACATCGAGGTCGCAAACTGATTTATCGATATGAACTCTCCAAATCAATTACGCTGTTATCCCTAAGGTAATTTAATCTTATAATCACAACAAGTGGATCAACAAATCACAAATAAGTGATAAACATAAAAAAAAGTTAAATAAATTTTTCCATCACCCCAACAAAATAAGCCCCCTTAAAATTAATCAAGAAAATCCTAAAATTAATCCTAAAAGAAATTATAAAATTCTATAGGGTCTTCTCGTCCCTCAGACCTATTTTAGCTTTCTTACTAAAAAATAAAATTCTACAAATTAAGCTGAGACAGCTATTCCCTTGTCCAACCGTTCATTCCAGCTTTCAATTAAAAAACTAATGATTATGCTACCTTTGCACGGTCAGAGTACCGCGGCCATTTAATAATCATTGGGCAGGTCAGACCTTAAATTATTTACAAAAGGCCATGTTTTTAATAAACAGGCAAAGAATATATTTGCCGAGTTCCTTAACTCAATCTTCCATGCTCAAAAAATCCTTACATCAAAATATACTAATCTTATCATTATAACACAAAATCTCCAATTATATTTCTCTTCTTAATATTATACTTAAACAAAAATAAATTATATTAATTAAAATCATGATACAACTCACTTACTAAAATGAAAACTTCTATTCCTATTTGACATCAACGCTTCAAAAACTATTATAAAAATATATTCAAAAGCTTATCCCTTTAAATATTACTCAGTATCAAAATAAACTTTTCAATTAAAAAAATTACCATACCAGCCCAATTAAATTGATTTCTTAAGAAACCAGATATATTAAAGAACGACTAACATTTCATTACTAGTAAAGTATTAAAAATAATTATTCCACAGTAATATATATACTCCACTAGCCCTCTTAAATTCGAGACACTCTTATTCAAAATAATCTTTTAATAAACCCTGATACAAAAGGTACCACAAATTAAGTATTCTTATTTCATAATTAAATTTCCCATCACTGTACTAATTACCTATAATTAATTAAATCATTTCAAAATCCTACTCAAACATATAATTACTTTTATTAAAACCATTTTTATAAAATTCTCCCAATCAAATTAAACTGAATTCCACAGCCAACTTTTTAATGTAAATAAAATACTTATACCAAGCTCTAATTTGTCTTTCTAGATACACCTTCCGGTACACCTACTTTGTTACGACTTATCCCACCTTGGGGTGGGAGCGACGGGCGATATGTGCATATTCTAGAGCTAAAATCAAATAAATTAAATTATTTATTTTACTATCAAATCCTATTTATTATAAAAATTTCACTTATTAAACCATATAAATATCTTCATTGTAACCCATCTCTCCTTCCTCATAAACTGCACCTTGATCTGATTTATTCTCTATTTAGAAATCTTGAACATTTATCCCTTTAAAGATATTCAAATAACGACGATATACAAACTAAAAGAAAAAGTTCAATTTATCGTGGATTATCAATTACAGGACAGGTTCCTCTGAATAGACTAAAACACCGCCAAATTTTTTAAATTTCAAGAATATACTAACACTTCTCAGGAGTTAAATTTTACATTCATAATAATAGGGTATCTAATCCTAGTCTATAAATAAATCTAATAGTTTCTCTCTGACAAACTTATTTTAATTAATTGCAAAATTTCACCTTATACAACCAACAAACAGGAAGTAAAAGATTTGAGGCTCCAGTTCAGCTACCTCCGGAAGACTGGAAATGAATCAGACCCCGGAAGAAGCCCTAAGATAGGTGAATGCATGAAGTTGCGTGCAATTCACACATTTTAAATAAATAACACAACACAGAGTTCTCGTGTCAGGAACAAGTTTTGGTCGGCCAGTTCGCTATAACTGGTTCGGTAAAGCGACATTCCTGAGACGGGGATTCGGTTACACACACAGAACACACATTTCGTTCATATCGTGGAAGGGCTAACAGTCCAGCGATTCGCTACAATCGTATGGATAAGGCCTGATCCACGATAAGGCGTTTTGTGAAACAAGGGCACACTTAATCGGACTTCCGGTATCGTGGGAAAGCTACAGTCCAGGGATTCGCTATAATCGTGAGGATCCGGTTTTACCTGCGATACAGGGTGTCTCGAACACACACTCCGGCCACACACACACACATATACACACTTGTGCGCAATCTTTTTGTATTCGGTTGCCAAGGGGTAGACGACGGGATTGATTTTCGAACGACCCAAGATCACCCTAAGACCCCTACAACAGCCATAATCCCCATAAACAATTCTACACACACACAACGTGAGACTTCACTTCACAAAAATAAAAAATATCACACTACAATATGTATAAATAATAACATGCTCTCTCGTCACTTGTACACAATTTGGGTGTGTAAAAAAATCTGCGCTAAACGTGTGTAATGACTTTTTAACGTCAAAACATATGAAAGGCTTAAAATGGAACAAAAATGAATTAAGAACGAGTAATCGGAATGTATTGAAAGCGTATAAATTACGTTTCGCTCTTGGTAAAAAATGGCTACACCTTTTTAAGATCTTTCTGGTTATCCTTTATTATATAAATTTCGGTTTAATAAATTCTATTTTTAATATTCTGCCTCGATTTAATGAATGAAATTGAAAAAGACTTTTCTATAATGGTGGATGAAATGGAGATTTCTGGGAACTTGATTTTCATAAATCAGGGAAAACTTTTGCTTGACAAGTAACTCCTGGCTATACAAGCAAAGTGGAGAATAATTTAAGTTTCGGGGCAATGCGAGGAATAAATTCGCCATGAAAACAAATAGTAGCATGTCATATAACTAGCCGATACTGGAGGATGTAATATGAAACATTTAATATTCAATGTAATAGAAGCTGCAACTGCAGTTGGTTTAAAAATTCGAAACCTAAATTAGTGACTGTCTTTGTAATGAAACAAAAAAAATCGCTGACTTCCATATTTGAACAACGGATGTGTGTGGATGTGCGGAATGGCGGACGAGCTAGCTATTATATATCTAGCCGCTGTAATATTGTTTAGCTGAAGCTCCATTTAAAATCTCGTTCTCATGCGAAAATTTCAAATTGTTCAATACATGTACTCCTTTTTAACGCATTCACGGGATTTTTTTAATTTCGTTTTAGCGCTAGAATCAGTCTCACTCAGTATGTTTTTATTTAAATTTAATACTATACTCGTACAGTCCTAGAGTACAAGTATTTACGTTTCCAACTTTAATGGCAAGGTAGAGAGAGCCCGATTAGTTACGTGAAGGTAAAGATTTCGATTACTTTTGTTTTATTGTTATTTTTTATTCGTGGGCCCGATTTGCCATGAAGTAATGCATCGATGGTGGCAGTGTAATAATTCGTAATAGAAATAAATTTCGTCTCTAACTACCAAATTAAAAACTAAATGCCTCATTTGATTTAACTCAGTTCCTTTACCTCTAAAACGCTGTTTTATTAGTCCACTGCTCACATCCACTTTTGAAGTTCATCTTAGTAAAGTATACTCCGGGTAGAGGTACTTTCAATTCATATCTTAAGTACAAGTACGGTCGCTTTCCTAAATATCTCAAAGTAAATATCTAACAAATATCTTTCCACATTTTTTTAATTGTTTTAAGTTTTTTTCTACTTGTTTTTTTTTTGTAAAAAATGGTGCCATTATTTCTAAAATTTTTCTAACTGTAAATTCGTCTAATCAGATTTTTTTTGTTTTGCATCAACTGGAATCAGAGAGTTTTTTTTAATTTTTTTGGCTCACTTTTTGATGAGCTTTGATTCCGTTGGTTTTGATTGTTTAGCGTCTGCTGCAGAACTCTTCTTCATGAGTTAGCTTCATTGACCTTCTGTGATTGAACCCTTCTCGTCCTTTTACTTTTTGAATCTGGGTTACAAACCCTTGAATTACACTTACAGTTTTTTCATGTTTCCTTTAAAGGAATGTTGAGTAATTCAGTGAATTGAACTGAATACACGCGACTGGTATTTGCATTTCACTTTCCGTCTTTATCACAGCTTATCCGCATACCAGGGTTGGAAAATTTAAAATAAGCTGTTTAAAACACCGAATTAAAAACATACCATCTGTTTTAAACAAAATTGTGCGGGTTTCAGAATCTAACCCGGATATTTCTAGAATTATATTTCTAAGAAGAACAAGTCATCTTAACTTCTGCATTTTTAACGATAGAACGTGCTAGAATACTAGATGACGTGTCTTCGTAGAAATACACATTCATGCACCCCTCCGTCGAATCTTCTGTTCCAGGGTTGTGAAAGCATTTTTAGAATAGAAAACAATTTATATAGTCGTGTGAGAACCTTTAGTTAGGGCAGTCGTGTTAATAACGTATTTAAGATCGGGTCACCCATTAATTATTACTAGTTCTTAAATTAAATAGTTACAAGTTCTTCTGGTGTTTTTATTTACATTCGACAATAACAGAACTACTCCGATTCTCGAAGTAGTTTACGAACAAACATTGGTCCTTCGAGCCGGATGTAAAAAAGTGATATTCAGAAGATCCTCAAGCAACAACAAACAGAATTAATAAAGAACAACAGCGTGAGACATTACTCAACAATCCAGGTCAATAATCGCATTAGGGAATCGGCCCATCGAAGTACACAATCTGTAAGTGCATTCCTATTTTTTTACAATTCCTAGAATCTAGGCATTCGCTTAATTTGCACTAGTTTGTTATACATTTTTCTTGCGATATCATGGCAAGTTTACTCACAAAACGCGGCCAAATTAAAGGTCAATTGACACGATTCGCATCCTATATAACAAATACTCAACAAGAAACATATGATGGTAAAACAATCGCAAATTTACAAACACGATTATCTAAAATCGAAACAATTCTAGACGATTTCAATACGGTTCAAGATGAAATAGAATTAAACGATAAGGAACCTGCAAACTCTGTTGCACATAACAATGAAAGAAACAAATTTGAAGAAGATTTTTATGAGCTAATAGCACACGCGAAAACAATCATTTCAAAACATTCTCGGTCAAATTGCTTAACGCCTTCAGATTTGCAAGAAACAAATTCAGAGCCTAAAATACGAAAATTGGTTGGAATTTTATGATGCTTTTAATTCGTTAATACATACAAATAATTCTTTAATGGAAATACAAAAATTTCATTACTTGCGCTCTTGTTTAAAGTACGAAGCCGCCGCGGTTATACAGTCACTGGAAGCTTCCGGAGTAAGTTATCCTATTGTTTGGGAATTATTACGCGAACGTTTCCATAATAAACGCCTAATGGTAAATAACCATGTTAAAAGCCTTTTCAATTTAAATTCAACGGTAAAAGAATCACATGGCGCGTTGCGTTATTTACTGGATGAATCGCTGAAACACTTGCGTTCTCTTAAATCTCTTGAACAACCGATCGAATCATGGGACACTTTATTAATTTATTTGTTAAGTTACAAACTAGATCTAGCTACCAGACGCGATTGGGAAGAATTTAAAATAGCAGGAGAATTACCAACATTTAATGAATTCACTTATTTTTTACGTGAGAAATGTGAGGTTTTAGAAGCATTAGAAACAGACTCTATCACTAATCGCGTTCACAAATTCAAAGGTATTCAAAAATCAAATTTAAATAATTGTTTTATTAGCAATTTATAATAGTTCGTTTTGTAAGGGTCAACACACAATTTATAACTGCAAAGATTTTCTAAATCTTCCGATTAAATCTCGATTAACACAAATCAAAACCTTACATCTGTGCTCCAATTGTTTACGAAAAGGACACGAAACAAAAAACTGTAATTCATCGTCCTGTAAGAAATGTCATAAGCGACACGATACGCTAATTCATCTTGATGAGGCTATTGCTGTGAATAATGCCAAACCAGAACTTTACGTAAACGAAAAAGCAAGTACTTCGTCTGTATTAACACACGTAACTTCTTATGTATCGCAGACTTTATTATCAACTGCTAATGTTCAAGTTTTCGACGTTAACGGTGAAGCTCATCAATGCAAAATTTTACTAGACTCCGGATCACAATCGAATTTTATTACAGAAGACTTGTAGAATTTATTAAGTTCTAAAAAACTCCCTGTCAATATGTCAGTGACTGGCATAAATAAAACTATTTTAGCCTTGCAGTATAAAACAACAGTAAAATTATCATCAAATCATAGCGCGTTTTGCAAGGAAATACCGTGCTTAATAATCAATAAAATAACGGAACAATTGCCTAATTTCTTATTCAATCCTTCAATATTAAATATTCCAAAGAATTTACATCTTGCAGACTCGGAATTTTATAAAGGAAGCAAAACTGACATGCTCATAGGTTCAACAATCTTTTGGCAATTACCAAAAATCTCCCAATACTACAAAAAACAAGACTGGGTTGGATTATAGCCGGAAATATTCCAGTTTCCTCTCATCCTGCAACTACAAGCACTCATTGCAGCGTAGAGAATTTAGAAGAATATTGAAAGCATTGATACTACCCCTTTGTCAAAAGAAGATGCATTATGTGAAGATTTGTTTAATACCACCACAGAGCGAACACCAGAAGGAAGATTTATAGTTAAAATTCCACTGCTTCGGAGCCCTTCGGAACTTGGTGATTCAAAACAAGCAGCCATAAAAAGATTTTATTCAACGAATACAACAAGTTTATGCAGGAATATGAAGAATTGGGTCACATGACGGTCACGTCATCAGATACATCCGAAAATATCACCTTTTACTTACCACATCACGCGGTATTAAAGGAAGAAAGTACCACTACTAAACTTCGCGTCGTGTTCGACGGTTCTGCGAATTTGTCATCAGGTATATCGATCAACGATATTCAAGCAATTGGTCCAGCTTTACAACAAGATTTATTCTCCGTACTAATAAGATTTCGAACATACAAATTCGTGTTATCGGCGGACATTACTAAAATGTACCGACAAATTTTAATTCACGAAACACAACGCGATCTGCAGAGAATAGTATGGACAAAAAATCCTACACAACCGCTTCTAAGTTACACACTGAATACGGTTACTTACGGAACTTCTTCCGCACCATTTTTAGCAATGAGATGTTTGAAACAATTAGGCATCGAGCATGAGACATCACACCCACATACTCATAAGATTATCATGAATGATTTATATGTGGACGATCTCCTAACAGGAGCGAATACAAAGGAAGAAGCTATTCAAATATATCGTGAAGTTAGCCTTATTTTACAAAGAGGACAATTTCAACTTCGAAAATGGACTTCCAATGATGCAGAAAATTTAAAAATTATAGCAATGGAAGAAGAAATAATTGAACAAAAAATAAGAATATCTGATCAATCAAAAACATTAGGCATCCTATGGATCCCATCGAGAGACACGCTGCAATATAATATAAAGGAATTTCAAATAAAGCGTGCCACAAAACGAAGTATACTATCCACAATTGCACAACTGTACGATCCTCTCGGACTAGTGTGTCCAGTAACCATCACAGCTAAAATTATTTTACATCTATGGCAAGAAAAATTAACCTGGGATGAATCCATTCCGATGGAATATTCAACAAAATGGAATGACTTCATCTATCAATTATCTGCTTTAAACACATTAAAAATAAATAGAAAGGTTATTCATGAAAATCCATCTATGATTGAGTTGCACGGCTTCTGCGAAGCATCTGAATCGGCATATGGTGCGTGTAAATATTTAAGAACTATTTCCGAAACTAAATTAGTAACAACCGAACTTTTATGTGCAAAATCGAAGGTGGCGCCTATAAAATCGTCATCCTTGCCTCGTTTAGAGTTATGCGGAGCAGGTTTACTCGCGAAATTAGTGCAAAAGGTAAAAACTTCTCTTAACATTCCTTTTGATTCTTCAGCAAGCATTCAAGCATCTCCACAAAAATGGAAAACATTCATAGCGAATCGCGTATCCGTTATTCAAAATTTAACTGAAAGGGAATGCTGGCTACACGTGCGGTCTCAAGATAATCCCGCGGATTTAATTTCTCGGGGAGGGAGTGCAGGTACACTAGCGCAATTATCCTTGTGGTGGTCAGGACCGTCCTGGCTGCAGCAACATGCCTCATTATGGCCCTCAAATGTTAAAATCAATACAACTGACGTACATTTACCAGAAATTCGTAACACGATAACACTTTCCGTCCAGGTAGTCGCTTACGATATCTTAAATCGATATTCTTCAATCACCAAACTACAACGAGTAATTGCATACATGTTGCGATTTGTAAACAACGCAAAGTCCGCAAAATGCAATCGTGTAACGGTTAATCTTACAAAAGACGAATTAAGAAATGCATTGACTCTAATGTTAAAATTAACACAATTACAATCTTTTCCAAAGGAATACGCGGAATTAGTACAAAACAAGACAGTAAACTCTCAAAGTAAATTATTGTCCCTTCACCCGTTTCTCGCAAGTGATGGAATAATAAGAGTTGGAGGTCGAACAAACCGCTCAGCATATTCATATTCTAAAAAACACCCTGCCATTTTACCACCCAATCACACAATTACCCAACTTCTTATAAGACAGGAACATTTGCGATTACTCCATAGCGGGTCACAAGCCGTATTAGCTTCCTTACGAGACCGCTATTGGCCGATATCAGGTAGAAACGCTGTAAGAAAGACAATTCGTAGTTGTGTTACTTGTTTTCGTGCGAATTCTAGAGACACGCATCAATTAATGGGTAATCTGCAGGAATCCCGAGTGACTCCAGCAAGGCCATTTTTAACTACCGGGGTGGATTATGCAGGAACATTCTTAATCAAAGATCGTAACACTCGAGGAGCCAAATTAACAAAGGCATGCGTTTGTGTATTTATCTGTTTTGTCATAAAGGCAGTACATTTAGAATTGGTTGGCGACTTAACGACTCAATCTTTCTTGAATGCATTACGGCGTTTTGTTTCAAGACGAGGTAATTGCAATACTATCTACTCAGACAATGCAACAAATTTTGTAGGTGCAAATAGAGAAATTCGCGAAATGTTGAATTTATAAAAAATGAGAGTAATCTGATTCAAAATAAATTATTACAGGATGGGATATCGTGGCATTTTATTCCGCCGAATTCCCCGAACTTTGGCGGTTTGTGGGAGGCTGGCGTACGGTGTACCAAATTTCATTTAAAGCGTGTTTTAGGCAATGCTAATTTAATATACGAGAATTTTTATACGGTTCTAGTGCAAATTGAAGCATGTCTTAATTCTCGTCCATTGTACCCATTATTTACCGACCCTAACGATTTATACCCTCTCACTCCTGCACACTTTCTAATTGGGGAGAAATTAACTTCTCTCCCGGAAGGCGACGTACTTCATCTGCCCGAGAACCGTTTGAATACATTTCAAAGAATTCAACAAATGCAGCAGCACTTCTGGCGACGCTGGTCAAAGGAGTATGTCTCGGAACTTCAACTAAGGACTCGCTGGAAAACCACCTGTCAACAGCTGCGGCCTAACGCAATGGTAGTCATGAAGGACGATAACCAGCATCCTCTTCACTGGAAGCTCGGACATATCTTGGAACTGCACCCAGGTTCGGACAATCTTGTGCGGGTCGTGACTATCGCGGCAAGGTTTCGAGACGGAGAGCGGCCCCGAGACATTGCCGCTGCCGGTCCAAAGCCCGGATAAAGGAGGATGGGCCCAGGGGATCACAACTAGTGAACGGGTGGGGCGTACTCGGGGTTACCCTAGCCGAGTCCCCGCTATGCTTCAACTCGACTATGGTGGGACTCCTTTCTGTTTTCTATCCTATCAGGAAACTCTCTTGTTTCCGCTTCTTACTCTCTTCCGATCCCGACGCTATTAGGTAACGAGAACTAGGGATCTTATTTTCGAACTGACCTTCTGGAACGAAGTTGACGACTGGCATGTTAAGGAGAGGAATAGGATTACAATACGACTGATGTCTAGGGCTAGCGCCGCGGGGCAAAACTTCCCTCTGGGAGAGCGTAGTTTCCGTCGGGTCCCCGGCTTGGCAAGCGCCCACAGGGTGCCCACTTTGTCGGAGGAGTGGGAGCCCCGAAATATTAAAAGTAAGGGCCTGGAGTCCCGGGAGATGATATTCCTTCCAAGTGGATATAAAGGAGTGCAGGGGAGGAACTCCCTGGATTGGGCGGAGATCCCGTCCGGTTGGGCACGCCCAGCTACGATTAACCCTGTGAGTCTGGGATAAAAGAATTACGGATATTAAGAAAAAACTCAATCCATCCTCAGAAACGGGGAAACAAGGCACCAAGACAAAAATGGAAGTAGGCAAGAATAGTAGACTAAATTTAAATAGTCAATTACCAAGATGTAATTCACTAGGAAGCGAGACGTCAAAGAAGAGACGTATACAAGACTTATCAGACCTCTCGATAGAAACAGTTGACCTTGATGTAATAGAACCCTATAAAAAAGTTGAGAGCTCAATAGTGTTTACGCTCATAGAAACCATCGGCACAATGACGCGATACTGCAAGGAGTTGGACAGAGTCATGGAGGAAAACACAAATACGAAAAAGGAAATCAAAAAAATAAATAGCAAAATAAAGAGAAATATTGAGATATTCAATAGAATCTCAATACAAACATGGTTAGAAGAAAATAGATGGGAGAAAGTCGCAAAAATGACTCACGACGTGGACAGTCAAGTGGAAATAAAGAAAAGGGAGGTAGCAACGCAGACAGAGGCCTGGTATACAAATACGGGCGAGCTGGTGAGGATAATCGATGGTATAAAAGACCTGGAGGAATGGAAGAAAACGGAAAAGGAAGAATGGAGCGAAGACACGTTCAAAAACACCAGGATTGAAATGGGAAATCCCCTTGTGACTGGGGACGAAGTTATTAAAAACAGTAATCGTGGAACCGAGGGACAAAAAGATGGAAGAGGGCATAAAAAAACTCTTTAAGGAAAGGTATCCTCTTCTATTGGAAGCCACAAATAACTTCGAAGTAATCGAACAAATTACAAAAATAAGGAACTAAGGCTCAAGTGACGACCACACTCAGAAAATAATCAAGATAGAGACCAATGGTATAGAAGATGATCTCTGGGAGAAACTTAAGGATAAAAGATGAGGTAGGAAATGGCAGGATGGCCACGCACGAGATTGTTGGTATGAGCATCCTAAGAATGAGAAAGATGGTGGAAACCTTTCACGACTCAGAGACAGAAATAGAAAAACAGAAAATACACACAAAGACAACAGGAGAGCGGAGAGCAAACCGACAAAGAACAGGCAATAAAGGAGGAAACACTGGTGAAGGTGAAAGAAGCCGTTAAAGATAATACGACTAACAAAGCAATAAATGGAATAAGGAGTACAAAAGATGGGAAACTAATAATTATAACCCAAAAAGATAAAGAGGCACTGAAACAGCTGGAGACAGTTATCAAAGGAAAAATGAATGAAACAAACATCAAGAAGATAGGGGGTAAAGGGTCAAGGGAAACGATACACATAAGAAACCTAGACGCGGAAACTAACAGAGAAGACATCGAGGATGCCATTAAAAAAAAGCTGAACAATCAGGACCTGGAGAAGAAAATCAGCAATCTGAGACCGAACAGAGAAAGTACTCTGGCAGCTACAGTCACGCTGGAGAAAAAGGAGGCCGAGAGGCTAATTAGTGAGGGTAACCTAGTGGTGGGCATAGTCCCATGCAAAATGGAACTACGAATAAACGTACCTAAATGTAGAAATTGCTGAGCATAGAGCCACATGGAGGACGACTGCGAGGAACCAAGCAGGAAAGAATATTGTTATAACTGCGGTTCTAAAGGATACGAGGCCAAAAATTGTAGCAATCCAACTAGATGTCTACTATGCAAGGATGCCGCACATAAAACCGGAACCGGTAAATGCGAGGCCTTCAAAGAAGCCCTGAAAACAAGCCAGGCAAGCTGAAAAACGCAAGAGAGAACACTTGCAACAAAGAAAGGGAAGAATTACAAAGAAAGGGAAGAATTGAAAGGTCAACAGTAGGAGACTACATAAATAAGCAAGCAGCAGATAAGGAAGGGAACCCAGAGGATGACATGGAGCAAGATCAAGAGGTAACTGAAGAAAAACAAGGAGGTAGTATAAGAATGGAGAGTGAAATGAGTACGGATAAGAGGGAGATAGACCAAAAGGTAACTGAAGGAAACAAAAATGGCGAATAATAGAAAAAAAAGAGAACGGAGGGGGACCAAAACGTCAACACTAACATTTTTAAACCCAAAACAAAACAATTCAAAAATGGCGGGCGACAGATTACAAAGAACCAAAACAAACATCAAGGTCATACAATTAAGTACGGATCGGCACCAAGAAGCCATTGGCCTACTAATTCAGTACAAACATGAATTGAACGTGGATCTAGTCTTGGGTCAAGAGCCCAGTCGTAGAGCTGTGATAAATAGGAATCTGAACTGTGATATTAATTGTGATACCTTTGTCCTATTGGACAAAGACATAAGCATCTTGATAGGGGGGAGGGGTTTACGATTTTAGATTTAAATTTTTGTATTGTCTTTAATTGTTACACGTCCCCTAATAAACCAATTGCAGAATTCCAAAGATTTCTCGAAACCATAGAAAACAAACTGATAGTCGCAAATAGAGAATGCATAGTGGCTGGCGACTTTAATGCTAGCACGGGAGACAACGTCACGAATCAGAGTGGGAAAATCCTCGACAAATGACTTAGTGATATTAAACCAAGGAACCGCCCCCACTTTCCAGAGCTCGCGTAGCAGCTCGTACATCGACCTCAATATTGCGACTCAGGGCATCGCTAGAAATATTAAAAATTGGAAGATAGCTGAGGACTTGGAGAGCCTCAGCGACCATAAAATTATTACCTTTGAGGTACAGCAAGAACACGACATGAAGACTGAGATGAACAAGAGCAAAGGAAATAAAGAATGGCGAGTTACTCCGCATCACCTTGAAGCGCTGGTCAGGAATTACAAGGCGAGGGCCCGCTGCGACGAAGCACTGGGACCGGGAAGAATGGTTAAATTCCTCACGGGACTGTGCAATAGGCACCTCATAAGGAAATCTGATAGTCGCCGGAAAAACCCGGCCTATTGGTGGACGGAGAAAATTGCAAACCTTAGGAAAATTTCAGTTGCGAGCAGAAGGAAAGCGACCCGACTACAGAGAACAGGAGATGAAAACCTGCGACTAGACGCCTGGAGGGAATATAGTCTAGCTAAAACCAACTTAAAGAAAGAGATACGGAGGAGCAAGAGGAAGTGCTGGGATGATCTCAGGGAAGAACTACAGAACAACGTGTGGGGCAAGGCATATAAATTGGTAATGAAAAAATTGAACCTAAAGCCAAGTCAACAGATGAGTACAGAAAAACTCGAAAACGAGATCCGGAAGCTCTTTCCAGACCAAAGGGAGGAAGGATGGATTATGGGCAGAAGGAAACCCCAAGAGATAGAGGACGCTCCCTTTACGGAGGTTGAGCTCATAAAAGCGGATAGGCGCATCAAGACCGCTAAGGCACCGGGTCCCGACGGCATCCCTGCCGAGGTAGTCAAAGCCACGGCCTTGGCAGTACCGCGGTTGTACCTGGACATGTTTAACAAAACATGGAAGGAGGGGTGTTTCCCGAGCATATGGAAGGAGGCAAGGCTAGTTATGATCGAAAAACCCAAGAAAACAGACACGGAAGAAACCGCGTACAGACCGCTATGTCTCTTGGACGTAACGGGAAAGGTTTTGGAAACATGATCAAAACCAGGCTCGTCGAGGAATTGAACCAGAACAGTGCGCTGCACGATTGCCAACATGGCCTCAGAGCTGGAAGGTCTACATTGACAGCTCTGGAGCAGGTGCAGAGCATAGTCCGGCTAATCAACGAGAAGGCAGACCATAACAGACACTACAGCGTGCTGGTAACCTTAGACATACAGAATGCCTTTAACACGGCGTCATGGAGGGGTATTTCTGCCGCGTTATACACATATAAGGTTAGCTATAATATTAGAAACATGATACACTCGTATCTGACGGAAAGAGGAATAGTGACGCATGAAGGAAACAGAGTTAACCTGACATGCGGAGTCCCGCAAGGGTCAGTGCTAGCATTGTTAGAATAGAAACAATTTATATAGTCGAGTAAGAACCTTTAGTTAAGGCAGTCGTGTTAATAACGTATTTAAGATCGGGTCACCGATTGATTATTATTAGTTCTTAAATTAAATAGTTACAAGTTCTTCTGGTGTTTTTATTAACAGAACTACTCCGATTCTCGAAGTAGTTTACGAACAAACAAAAATGTTTTAAACATGTTTTTTTTAAAATGCTTTATTTTTAAGTTTTAAACATGTTTTTTTGTTAATGTTTTAAATACATTTTTTTAGTTTTAAGCTAAAAAAGACCACTTTTGATATGTGGTTTATTTTTGCAACGTAATACTGTGTAAACCAGAAGTTAATTGTTTAGGGTCTGTATTTCACTGACAGATTAACTTTAAACTTTACTTTGTTCTCATATCGATTGTTTTAATAATTGTAGACAATGCGTGGCTGAACTGATGACGTGATGACTACACTGTAGCTCTGATTTGAACTAAATTTAAATTGCATTAGATTGATTATAATCAATTTATTAATTATTACTGATCACTAGAATAATACTTATATTGTAAAATTTTAAAACACCTTTTCAGTATTTAACCTTTCATTACTTCATTAAGTTTTGAAACATACTGGGTCCTCCGCTTCTCTGTTCATACTATGGGCTACGGGATGAGTTATTATTAAAGACCGGATTTATATGTGCTAAAAAAGTGGAAAATAAGTTTTTTTTTATGCGATTAAAACAGATCAAAATATGGATATTATATGCGATAAAAATTTTATTTTACTTATACTTTAGAATAATAAAAACATAAATTGTTTCATATAAGTAATTTTAACACTTAACACTTAAATAGTAGGATTACAAAATATAATCAACAGTTGATTTAATTATTTGGGGTAAAATTTTGTTGTCTGTCTGTCAAAATATTTTTATAAGAGGAAAACGAACGCTCGACATCGCATGAAGTAATGGGCGCAAATTTCATGGATGCTACATCTTTGGGGTCCATGTCCAAATCCTCTTCACTTTGACCTTTTAAAACTAAACAGATTTTCCTCATTTTATTGTAGTCAGGATTACGTAATAGAACTTTGTCTAATTTTGCCATTAACTTCTCTCCTATCTCCCCTGGAATTGATTTTACACTTTCAATTGCATCATCGACCACTTCAAACGAATCTAATAGAGCCGTCTGGTATGATTCCAACTTTTTAATGGTGGATATTAAAACCGAAAAATGAGTCTTAATGAATGCTAATTGATTCCCGATGTTTGTGTTCGACATGCATTCCTTACAAATTCTTAAAGCCGCTGAATTGGAATCATCCAATTCTAAGAAAATTTCCTTTAATTGTCAGGTCAGCAGCTAATTCTTTATAGTGTTGTATACGCAGTGGGGCTTTAAGAAACGCCTTTTTTCCGTTATTGATCAACTTATTTACTGTTGGGTATTCTGGTCGCACCAATTCAGCGAGCCTATTCATTGCGTGAGCCATACAAGTGAAGTGCATCAAATTTGGGTAAAACACCTGTAAAGCCTGTCCTGCTTTTATCATGTAGGCTGCTGCATCAGACACCATTAGTAATATATTTTCCGATTTAACTTTATTAGGTGCATATAAAAGTGTCAAGCTGTCGTTAATAAAACGTGCGATCGTTGAATGATTTGTTTTTTCCAAAACTGCACTATTTACCAAATAAGATATTGGTGCAACTGTGTTGCTTAATACTCCTGCTAACATATTTGCTACATAACGACCGCAGGCATCTGTCGTTTCATCAACTACTATATTAATATTGTTGTCGCTAAGCTTCTCTCTTATTTTCTTCATCCGTTGCTGGTAGCATACACTTAGATAGTTTTTCCGCAAAGTCGATTCATTTGGAATATGACGATTGCAGTGTTTTTCCAAAAAAGTTCGAAAACTTGGTTGCTCAAGTTTATGCCAAGGAATGTTTGACTCTGCCATAGCACTGCACAAGTCTAAAAAGAATTCATTTCATGTGTCACTGCCTTGTGAGTTACTAGCTGTTGAAGAAATAAAAGACTGCCTAAAGTTAGACACACATCTTTTCTCCGACTCCTTATGGAGGTTTGTAGCCAAATGTTGATCAATCTGGTACTTTTGGTCTGACGACACCTTAAAATATTGTCAAAATGAAAATGTGATTTTTAAGAGAATTTGTAAGGTATCTACCTGTTTTGAGCATACGTTGCAAAAAATAACTTTTCCATGTGTAGTTAGATGTTTAGATGCTTTAATCCATCTTTTTTTCAATAGCTCGGATCAAGAGGATGCTACTTTCGGCATTTTGAAAGGATAAGCACTGAATTTATTTCGTCTTTAAATTAAGTAAGAAAATAACAACTAATTCGCGTTGATAAATACACTAGTCACTAGTCACACGCATTCACGGAGTTCTTATCTCAAACTGAAATGCAAAACATAAGTGCAAAATGCAAGTGCGAGTGCCTGAGTCGCTACAGATTCCGAGAAAATCACATTCCGGGAAATCGTAAAATAAAGTGGACAGACGTTGAGGAGAATATATTACTTCTTGGAAAAGCTGCACACTTGAATATTGACCGTATATGGAATTATAATGTTATTTATATCAATATATGGATAAATAAATAAATATGCGCTAAAAGTCTAAAATATTAAGTTATATGCGAAATAAAACTACCATTTTTGGGCTTCTCTAATCGACAAACATATAAATACAAAACGCCAAGTTTAGGTATGTTAGCGTAAAAAACTTGTAAAAACTTATAAATCCGGTCTCTAGTTATTATGTAGCAAACTGGCTTGAATTTGTCAATGATAATGCAATGTTAGGTCAAAAAGTGATCGTAGGATGTCGCTGTTTAAACTATTTATAACGTTATCGTTTCATTTGTCTTTATTGAATTTCTACCGTGTGTCCCAAGGCCGTATATTCGAATTTTAAGTTTTGTTTAAAATTTGAAAACGATGAATTAAACAAAAATTTAATTTGAAATTTCAGACATATACCTACTGGACTTTTGGTTTCGCCGGAAGTAATATCAACTTAGTTATTTTAAATGGAATATCCTACATGTTTTTACACATTTGAAATTTTGTTTGTTTGTTTGTTTGTTACTAATTTGATTTTAGTTTTTATTGGGAATGTTTTTCTCAGTATGTTGATACCAAATACTTCATACTTTCTTTGAAAATCAAAACACCGCGACCGTAGATCCTAAATAAATCAAGCTCTGCCTTAAATGATTTAAATTATTATCAAAGTACATACATTATTTTTAAAAGGGTACTTAATCTAACATTACAAACATATTCATCTTTCTTTTAATTAGAGATCGAATGTTAATAAATTCTTCTTTTTACACAAATATCAAATAATAATAATAATAATAATATATATCTTTTTATGAAAGCTGTAAGGGCTATTTAAACATTTAAAAGTTGTTTCAAAAAGCTGTTTTTTTTTGTTTAAAACATGTTTAATTTAGGGTCAATTTTAAACGTTTAAAAAAAACTGTTTAAAACGAAAAAAAAAAACAGAAGTTTTGTTCTTTTTTAAAAAAAAAAGTTTTTTTCCAACCCTGCCGCATACCCCTTAATTTCTCATTTTTTGGAAAGAAAAAATACCAAATCTTTTTTTGCCAGTTTTAATTCAACTGTTGCTGCAGTATGAAACAGTGCGCCGCAAGCCGGCATAATCATAAATTGATTCAAAAATCGAATGTTAATTATAATAATTGCTTTGTTATGGTAACGATTGCGCTCAGTAAATTCAAATTGTTTAGCAGGATAATACACAATGTCAGGCAAGTATAATATCGTTATCGTATTTGCATACTTTCATTATTAAGTTGCAAATGTTGTTTCATCAAAATTTATAGAATTACTAGATTTTATTCCAAAATTATAATTGTTCCTTTTGGTCCCACTAGTAAAATGTAGAGAAATTTGTAAACTCAAAACTTATCAAAGTATTTTTGTTTTAGGATCCGGGAAAGGTAAATTTTACTTGTTGATGAAATTCCTTCTGATAGTGATTTTTCGATTATCTGACGCTCCTTCATAAGATGGTTTAGACAAACCTCATGAAGAACAAATTAAGGTTGAGATTCAAACTCTTGAAGATTATGATAGCAATGATCACCTCCCACTCCCAACTTTCGTTGCTGCTAGAAATTTTATCTGGGATAAAATCTGTGCAAATCTGACTACACCTGAACAGTTTCAAGGCAATTTTGGTTTCCTTTGAACAATTAGTTGCATTAGCAATATTTTCAGTTATCCCTCATTTTAATGCAGCTAAATTTTTAGTTAAATGGAGACTATAAAAAATAAATTGAGAAACAAAATGACTAATCAAATAGTAACTTAAATTTTACATGTTAGGACTGGTTTAAAATTTTAAATCAAACATGAAACATGTAGTTCTTGCGACTTGCCCAAAAGTATACTAAATATTATCGAAGCCAAAGAAGTATACGGAAATGCAGATGTAGATCTCGGAATTTTTTTTTTTTTTTTCAAAACATTTTGAGGTTTGATTTTTATAGGTATAGGGACATGAGCTCTTTAAGATTTGATACGTACGATCGCCCTAATCGAGATCGCTAACCAAGCCCTCGTTAATGCTAGCGGGTTACCAAACTGTCAATCGGTCTCTTTGAGGCAACGTTGAAATATTACCTACAAATAATTAAATAAATTTTTGGCACGAAATCTAGCTATGATTTTACTTAATATAGCTATATTTTTTCTCCTTTACGAGATGATCGGGTCTATTCTGTATCGAAGCTGTTAAAATTAACGCCACTGTTAAAAGCAGTATTATAACATCGCTGTTAACTGCTTTAACCTAAATTGCTATTCCGTAATTGATTTTAACACCGGTGTTAATATTGACGTTATAATTGGAAATTATAACAACGGTGTTAAAAATACGAGTAGAAAATGACGTACGCCTATGCATGTGCTTGCGCATTTAGCAAATCAACACGTGAATTGCCGCGAAAATAGTGAAAACACAACCTAAAAATTTTGGTACTTGTATGTTCCTTGGTTTTGCCCTGCAACTTTGAGATTTGTTATAGATAAAATTTTTGTGTATTGTGTGATAATTAAAGAGCGGATTCTATGCTAAATGCATATTGCATGCATATTTTGCATATTTGAGCATTTTGTTCAATTTTCGCATATTTCTTAAAAACGTGCATATATATGCATATTTGAAAGAATTTGTGTCGAAGTGAGTAAATTTTTTCCTGAATTCTTAATTCGTCCGTCAGAACATGTTGCATTAATTAGGGTCTAGTTTGCACCCTTCTTGGGCTTAAGCAGGCAGAATTTTCCAAGTAGTGAATTAGGGATTTCCAAGTACTTTCTTAACGATGCGGTGGGGCGTTCATGTTTGCAATATTGTTTCATCACTTCTTCACGGATTATTAGTCGGTTATTGCTGCGAACGTTTAGTTCTTCCGTAAAAGTATTTTTGTTTGTGAGAAGTGCAATATGCCGAAAGACAATTCGAGCCTGGTTAATTCCTGGATCAGAAGCTATCCCGAGCTTGCTTACACCAATGGAAGCGTATTCTGTAAAGCCTGTAGTAAAATGGTAAGTTTTAAGTTTGTTTTCTTCCTCCTTAGGTAAATATTTGCTTGGTTCTTGAATATTGAAAGTTCAGACAGTTTAAAAAAATTCAAGTTCTTGTTGTAGATACCAACCCAACGAAAATTTTCGGTCACACAACATGTCGGGACTGAACTACACAAGTCAAAATGCAAGAAGATGAATGAATCGAAAACATTTCAATTACCCTTAGACAGTGGACCGTCGTTGATGACTTCATCTAATGAACAACAAGAATTTAATGCTGATTTATGCGAGGCGATGATTTGTGCAAACATACCTTTGAAAAAACTGCAAAATTCTATTTTTAAAAGTTTTTTGGAAAAATATACCAAGAAAAATGTTCCCGATGAAAGTACGTTAAGAAAAAATTACGTGCCTCGCATCTACAACGATACTCTAAAAGAAGTCAAGAAAATCGTAGAAAATCAATATATTTATTTTATTGTGGATGAAACTACTGATTCTTGTGGGCGTTACATTGTAAATTTGTTAATAGGGTCTTTGCGGGAAGATAAACCTAGTGAATTTTATTTAATAGCCTGTACACAGTTAGACAAAACTAATCATTTAAGTATTTTAAGATCTGTTAATGAATGTTTTATGAAATTTTTCTCACCTAATGTAGTTCCTACTGAAAAAATATAATTATTGTTTATTTTTTATTTATAATAGCTTTTTTTAGTTTGTTTTATAATTAGTTTAGTTTATTTCATTATTAAAATGATTTAAGGTATAATTAAAATCAAATCATACTAACCTAAATTAACATGATTTGGTTCTACAATTTGTGGATCATCGTTTATCTCGTTAACCTCATTAAAATGGTCATTAAAATGGATAGCGATATTGTGAATAACAGCACAAGAATAGATAATGTTAGCGGATTTTACTGGATGATAATTTAACGCACGATGTTGGATGTTGAAGTAGACACCGAAACCTGCTTTTAAGGACACCATTCAGTCTTTCAATACAGTTTCTTGTGACTATGTGTCGAGAATTGTATCGACTCTCTGGTGTACCCTGTATGGCATTATTGAAAAGTGTTAATAGCCAAGGCTCTGTTGGGTAACCCGAATCACCTATGAAGAAAATTAAAAAGTATAACAAATATGAAAAATATTTACTATTCATATTTCTTTACCTAGTAAATGTGTTTGCTCATCACCATTTAAAAAATTGTTGACTAAATGTCTTCGAATATTTGACACCATCCAAATCCAATCCAATCATAGATTTTAAATAAATACACATTTTATAAAATGTAATTTATATGGATAAAAATATGATTACAATTGGGGTGTTAATGCTGGCATATCCCTTTCTATTAAAATAAACACGTCCAGGATACTGTTCGTCATGTATTGGAGGTGTTATAATGGAAATGTGGCAACAATCAATTGCCCCTATGATATTAGGAAAATTATATTGTTGAAGAAAACTGTAAATAAAAGAATATAATTATTATTTTACATCAAATAACAATTATACCGTGCTTTCTTTGCATCTCTTTCTCTCTCTGACATAGGGAATTTAATCCACTGGTGAGCTAAATGATTACCAATTATATCTATTACTTTCTCAATACATCTGCTAACCGAGGGTTGGCTTAACTCAAACAAATTTTTTGCTCCTACACCAAGCTGATAGCTTCCATTTCCAAAGAAATTTAATGCTGTCAGCACCTACACAAAATTATTATGAGTAACGTAATTTTTTATTTACTATCTATTTACAGTTATAAAGTCGGTAATACTAGTAGTCCGCGTTGCAACTAAATATGGCCTAATTTCATTAATTAATTGCCTCGCTATATTTTTCCTTAAACGGAACATTTGTCTAAAATTTTCATTTGGAAGTTCGAATGGATTGCTAGTATCACGTAGATGCCTATGAAATTGTCTTACTTGTTGGCTGAAAAAGAATACTTTTTATTTGAATAAATTATTTTATATTCGATACGTATATTTTTTAAGGAATAATTTGATTTATCCTTTAATTATTAATTTATTTGATAGATTGATACTTACCGTCTTTCATTTTCTTCAACTGCTTCTAATAACATGAGATTTGCACCAAAATCACCCATTTCTATTGTCGTTGTTGGAACAAAAAGTTCAAACGATATAGAAACAATGTAAATGTGTTTACGACCACTTTTCATACACTGCGCATGCTACTGACTATTTTCAATTCCTCTACCAAGAAATACCTATTATTTACCTTATATTCCTTGTACTTAACCTTTGTTATATAGCCTCTGTAGGCTATATTAAATAAATGTTATTTTATTAGATTGGATCATTTATTAAGCACAAGCGAACGTTACAGTCGGTGGTTACAGTACTCTGACTACTCCCTAGATGGCAGTCTGGCTTAACAGATATACAACACAAGAATGTAGCAACAAGCATACATAACATCTCCCCGCTTTAACTTAAATGTAATCCTTATATCTAGTAGGACGTACTATTATTCTACCTGATCTGGTTTTCTGGTTATTGTCAACATTTGGGCTATCAATAGGCGATTTCTTTTGAACTGTTAGGTTATTCTTTTGTACAGGAGTACTGTATGAACTTTTATTTTCACTTCTTGACACCAAACCATCATCAAAATGCTCCCCTATAATATTTGGAGGATTTGGAGATGATTTAATATGAATGCTATTACGAACTAATGTTCTATTTCTTTCATTGAGAACTTTATGAGACCGAGGTGTATCGTTATTTCCTACTATTTTTGCTGGTTCCCAAAGTTTCGTTAGTGGATTCTGAAGAATGACGTTTTGTCCCGGTTCAAAAAACTTTTGCGGTTTTGTACTTCTATCGTAATAATATTCAGTACTTTTGCGGCGTTGGTGCATTTGCTTATAAGCCTCTTTATAAATCAACTTTGGCTTTAAATGATTAACAACAGTTGGTAACTTAGAGCGCAATAATCTACCCATTGATTTCAGCAGGTGAAAATTTCAAACCTGCTACTGGAGTAACACGATATTCTAATAGGGCATTATAAATATCATCAAAATTTGACGCCTTTTTAATGATACGCTTGGCAATTCCAACTGCTTTTTCGCACAAACCATTGCTTTGGTGATGATATGGACTGGATTGAACAATTTCAAAGTTAAAACTGCTTGCAAACTCTTTAAATATGTAACTCTGAAACGGATTATTGTCACATACAATTTCTTTAGGAATGCCATGGGTGGCAAACAAAATTTTCAACTGTTGAATGATTGAATCTATGGATTTATTTTTGAGTGGCATAATTTCAATCTAATTGGATAGAAAATCTGCTGCTATTAAAAATATGTGATTGCCATACTCTCCTACATCAAAAGAGACTTTATGAAAAGGTAGTTCTGGAATCTCATGTGAAATTATTGGCTCTTTACATTTTGAAGCTTGAAATTTTTCACAAGTTCGGCATTTTTGAATATAGGTTTCAATCACTGACGACATTTTTGGCCAATACAATAAAGATCTTGCCCGTCTTTTGGTTTTAGTGATACCTAAATGAGCGTCACCGTGTATCTGACTAAGCATATCTGAATACAATTTTGCCGGTATTGCTACTTTATCATTATGAAACAAAATGTGATTTTTAACATAAAGAGAATCTCTAATTTTGTAAAAGTGTTTAAGATTAACATTTAAGTCTTTTTTATTAACTCAGCCATTGTTACAGTAGTATACTACTTTAGAGAGTATTGGATCAGATTTTGTTTCATGTTGAATTTGACACAGTTTTTCTTTTGATATAGGCAAATATTCTTCTATTGCAATTGTATGGACAATATCTAACATGTCAGGATCATCCTGAACTTTGTCTTGAATGTAGTTTCTAGAAAGATAATCAGAAATAAACATTTTTTGACCTGGCAGATATTATACATTCAATCGATATTTCAATAACTTTAATAACATTCTTTGAATTCTGTTTGTACATTTGTGAATGTCCTTTTTTACAATGCTAATAAGGGGTTTATGGTCTGTATTAACAGTGACATTATGGCCGTAAACTGATGAAATTTTTGAGTGGCAAAACAGATGCCTAATAGCTCCTTTTCGACCATACTGTACCGTTTTTCAGTATCTGATAAATGTCTTGATATAAATGATACAGGTTGATTATTTTGCAAGATGCATGCTCCTAGGCCATCTTTACTTGCATCGCATTGTATAACAATTTCTTTGCCAGCATCAAAATACTTTAAAGTTGGCGCATTTGGAACAAGCAATTTAAGTCTGTCAAAAGCGTTTTGATGCTCAGCTGTCCAAGACCACACTGCATTATTTTTCAACAAAACTCTTAAAGGGGCAGTAATAGTTTGACATATGAGGAATGAATTTATGTAAAAATGTAATAACACCAAGAAATTTTTGCAATTGCTTCTTATTTGTAGGTTCTTTAATTTGCTGAATGGCTTCTATTTGCTTCTTGTCTGGTTTCATGCCTTTTCTTGAGAACACAAAGCCTAGATATTTCACTTCGCCCACTTTATATTGAATTTTGTTTGAGTTAAATTTCACATTGCACTGATTAGCTTTATGTATGACCTGTTTTAAGATCTTGTCATGCTCCTCTTCATTTTCTGCGGCTATTATTATATCATCAAAAAACACTTGGACACCTTTTATGTCACCAAATATTTTTATGTTCTCTCTCTGAAAAACTTCCGGACTCGAGTACAACCCAAATGGAAGTCTATCAAACTTATACCGTCTAAATGGCGTATTAAATGTGCACAAATATGATGAGGATGTCTCTAATGGAACTTGTAAAAAACCGTCTTTCATGTCCAGAACAGTAAAAACAGATTTTCCCGATAAATTTGCTGTTAAATCTTCAATTGTGGGAATATGATAAATTTCCCGTTTTACATACTTGTTTAACTCTAACGGAGATAAACATATACGTAGTGACCCATCTTTCTTTTCTATAATTACCATATCATTTACCCAGTCTGTAGGTTCTGTTACCTTGGAAATAATTTTACTTTTTTCCATCTTCTCCAATGTAATTTTTAATTTTGGTTTCAGTACTTCCGGAATTCTCCGCATTGGTTTAACAACAGGTACAGCATCTTCTCTTATCCTAATTTTGTATTCAAAAGGCAATTTTCCCAATCCTTTGAAAACTCTTAAATTTTCTGTACAAAATTTCTTCTTTTCTTCTTTGTTCTCCATGTCCAATTCTTCTTCATTTATATCTTGAATTCTATTAATTAAATTAAGTTGAACACACGAGTCTAAACTCAAAATGGGTTTCGAATCGGTATCGATCACAATAAATTTAATTATTTGCTGGTTTCTATTCTCTGAATTGCACATTACTTCTACAAATCCCACCGTATTTACATTGTAGCCTACAAAAGCTATAATTTTTGATTTATAAGGCTCAATTTGAATTTCTGGACATACCTCCAAGTATGTATCGCAAGGCAAGATGTTAACATCCGCAGCCGTATCAAGTGTAAATTCAATTAGGACGTTATTTATTTTAATTTGATGTGTCCACTGTGGTTTAGTTACTGAGTTAATTTCAATAATTTTATTAATTGAAAAGTTTTCCTCTTCCGATGAGCTCAAAGTTTCTTGAACTTCTCTGACATATTTCTGTTTATGCTTTCTCATGCCTTCCTTTTTAATATTATCTGATTTATTTAAATTTTTATCAGGTGTTTTGCAAACTGATTGAAAATGATTTAGTTTGTTGCAACTTTTACATCTTTTGCCATAGGCAGGGCACTGATTAATTCCATGTACCGTATTGCACTTAATACATTTGAATTTTCTTTCAATTTGACTGTTCTTGCCATGTTTAATCATGTTTACATTATTTTCATTCATTGTTGAAGATTGTCGTTGGAGGGTTTTAGCCTCATTTTTGCTTATTTCATAAGCGCGACAAATATCAATCGTTTTGCTTAATTTTAAATCAGGTTCCCTTAACAATCTTTCTTGTAGACCTGTATCTTTGATACCAATAATAATTTTATCGCGGATAAGGGACTCAAGCTGATCGCCAAATCCGCAGGATTGAGCCAATTGTTTTAAT
Organism: Prosopocoilus inquinatus; assembly: GCA_036172665.1. Taxonomy (NCBI): domain Eukaryota; kingdom Metazoa; phylum Arthropoda; class Insecta; order Coleoptera; family Lucanidae; genus Prosopocoilus; species Prosopocoilus inquinatus. The sequence goes on from CM069873.1 coordinate 50,347,235, forward strand.
TCAGTTTGGAAATGATCAAATGACTCACCTTCGTGTTGGTTTCGTATGAAGAACCTGTAGCAGTTGAAGACTGTTGATTTCCTCGGGATGCAGTATTTTTCAAATGCCTGAACCACTGCATTATACTGTTTACTGTCAGCCTCTGACAAATTAAACGTATTATAAAGTTGAAGCCCTTCATCTCCGATAGCTCCTAGAAACATGGCAATTTTTACTTCGTCACTTTTATTTAAAAACTCGTTCGCGTGCAGAAAAATGTTGAACTTCTGTGTAAAATTTTTTCAATTTTGTGCGATATCCCCCGTTGTCAAATTAAGACCTTTGGGTGGTTTAAATTCCATTATTAATTTCTTGATTTCATTTTTACGGACAACGACCATGTGACAAAACTAACCTTAAAAACTTTCCTTCTATTTTTCTTATTAACGCCGTTCTCCTACATGCTTATTTTTAATTCCTGTACTTTCTCCTTTCAATTGCATTACCTGACACCATGTTATATAGCCTCTGTAGGCTATATTAAATAAATGTTATTTTATTAGATTGGACCATTTACTAAGCACAAGCGAACGTTACAGTCGGTGGTTACAGAAAACCAGATCAGGTAGAATAATAGTACGTCCTACTAGATTTAAGGATTACATTTAAGTTAAAGCGGGGAGATGTTATGTATGCTTGTTGCTACATTCTTGTGTTGTATATCTGTTAAGACAGACTGCCATCTAGGGAGGAGTCAGAGTACTGTAACCACCGACTGTAACGTTCGCTTGTGCTTCATAGAAAATTAAGTATTAATAGAAATATAACTGGAACAGGCCACCCGTCAATCGTTATTTTACATGATCAAACACCAAAAGCGCTACTATCGCAAACGAATACCATCGAGCAGGGACGAATTCTACCGAACGTCGCAGACCGCATGATGACCGCATGGTCAACATGTGCACATGTCAACATCGGTACTTTTAAATTAAAGTGTAGTAGCTTATGTGTTATTCTGTGTTGAGGTAAGTTATGATCATGTTATGGTATTGCTTTTAAAAGGCTTCTATCTATTGACAAAAATAAAGCAGTAATAAATAAATCATATTAAAAAACTTTGCAATTTTGACCCCAGACACTTTAGCAACCAATGTGCGATATATAGAACCTTCAAACAACAACATAAAATATTACATCAAAAACACCTAGAGAAAGAAAGTGCAGACAGTAATATGTGATTTGCTTGTAGACATAACGAAATGGCACCGTTACATACATGTTGTGTGAAGAACTGCCAAGATAAAGTGTCACCACGACATCGATTTCCGAATCCTAATAAGTATGAAGATGTCTTGGTGATGTGGGTACAACGAATTAAACATCCCAGATTTGCAACATTAACACCCAAACAAATGTATCGATCATATTATGTGTGTGACTGCCATTTTACTCAGGATTGCAAAATTCCAAACTCTAAGAAATTAAAGAAAAGAGCTGTACCAACATTATTTCTGTCAGGTAATCATATAAAACTATTAATAGTAAAATAATATTACTGCGCAAAGTATATAAAGGGTTTTCCAATAAGGTCGGGTCGATCTTGGCAGGCTGCGGCGGCAATGTTGTTTTAGCGACGTCTGTCAAATCTGTTGTTTATTATTCTGTCACTGATGCCAAATCACCATGGCAAGTTACACGACTGAGCAACACGTCCAAATGATAAAACTTTATTATCAAAACGAGTGTTCGTTTGCGCAAACGTTGCGCGCGTTGCGCCCATTTTACGGCAGACGGGGTGGCCCTTCAAAGTCGACCCTCCAACGCTTGGTGGCCAAATTCGAGAAGACCGGCTCGGTAAATAATCAGCGAACACCCGTACGTCAAAAGAACGCCAGATCGGCCGAGAATATCGCCGCTGTCCGTGAAAGTGTGCAGGAGAACCCGAGGCAGTCAATTCCTCGCCGTGCACAAGAACTTGGCCTTTCGCAGACTTCAGCTTGGAGAATTCTGCGTCGGGACTTGGGCCTGCACCCGTACAAGATCCAACTGACCCAGGAGCTCAAAGTCAATGACCATACACAACGCCGTTTGTTCGCTGAATGGGCTTCGGAGCGTTTGGAAGAGGACCCCAGTTTTGGCCAGAAAATCATCTTTAGCGACGAGGCGCACTTTTGGATGAACGGCTATGTTAATAAGCAAAATTGCCGTATATGGGACGACACCAACCCACACGAGGTTCAGCAGGTGGCAATGCATCCACAAAAGGTTACCGTTTGGTGCGGATTTTGGGCCGGCGGTGTCATTGGTCCGTACTTCTTTGAAAACGACGTTGGTGAGGCCATTACTGTCAACGGCGAGCGCTACAGATCGATGATAACCGATTTCTTTTGGCCCGAATTGAACGATATGGACGTGGACGACATGTGGTTCCAGCAGGATGGCGCTACGTGCCACACAGCGAGCGCCACGATGGACATTTTGCATGAACGATTTGAGGGTATGGTTATTTCTCGCGGAGGTGACGTGAATTGGCCACCAAGATCGTGCGATTTGACCCCACTAGACTTTTTCTTGTGGGGTTTTCTGAAGTCGCAGGTCTACGCCAATAGCCCGCAATCGACCGATGCCCTCAAACTCAACATAACTCAGGCCATTGCTCAAATTCAGCGGGATCTATGCGCCAGAGTCATTGAAAATTGGGTCTCACGGATCCGTGCCACCCTGCGAAGCCGCGGCGGACATTTGAACGATATCATCTTCCGTTCATAATGGCACATATGGGCCTTTCAAATAAAAAAAGTATTTCGTTAATTTCTCACACACAGCTTGTTTTATTCTATTTCAACATCGACCCGACCCTATTGGAAAACCCTTTACATTGAAAGACTAGCATTAGGATAGCCTGTGATGTTAATATGGAAATGTGTGTTATTAGATTTTGAGGCTGAATATTCAGCAGCAAATATGCCTGCAAATGCGGATGCAGTTACACAAGATGCTTACCTAGTGCCGAGCACATCAACCCAACAGATAATGAAAGGTAAACAGTTTTTAAAAACAAAATTGTATGCATGTTGTACGTGTAACCAATGTGTACATAATATTACAGATATCAATGAGCTCACCGCATCCACAACAGTTGCCCTGCAAAATGTAGGAACCCAAAGAATAGCAGCGCAAAGACCATTACGAAAATGTGTCCAAGGTATGTGTGTGTTTCTGTAATGTATACATACATATAGTGGCACCTTCCATTAACAGGTTCTTATAAAGTACCAGTATTACATTTGTTTCGGTGCACTCGCCAGTGGCAGTTACCACCTGAACAGCGACATTTGTATAAATACGTAAAGAGTTTACAACAGAAAGCAGCTGCTTTAAAATTTCACAAAGCAACTTTGAAAAAACGTTTGCAAGCTGCTGAAACTGTAGTAGAATCACAACGTTTCCAACAATTGAAGGATAGCGTTAATGAAGTAACATTTGAATTTATAATTTCTCAGCTAAAGAATCAGAAACTAAAACCACGAGCACGGCGATATACACTGCACGACAAACTGTTTGCATTATCTGTACTTAAACAGAGTGGGAAGGCATACAGGTTTTTTATTTTTATTTATTTATTAGTATACTATATCTCCCCCAGACAAATTAAATATGTCTACACAAGCTACGGTACACGATTACCACAAACATTTCTTCTCTTGAAAACAGCAATGAAAACACGAATCCTAGGAGGAGGCCACCTCCAAATATTCAAATACTATCAGTAACGCAATGATCGAATTTTTCGCCAATTTCGTCTTCCAGTAAAGCCTGCTTGGACGACGACATCTTTCCATATGTAACAGAATAATATAGGTGAGATCTGTCACTGTAGGTTTAGCAGTCAGTATGTATTTCAAATTTTGTCGTGTGTGAGATACAAGCACTATACGAATAAACATGAAATGCAGTCTTGTAATGTACAAATAAAAGTGGCCCTTTTGAGTGTAGCGTATTTACAGTCTTTTCTCTTAACAAAAGCTAACCATTTGGTGATTTTCACAGGCTACTATCAAAAATTTTTGCGTTACCTTCACGGTCATCCTTGTTGACCCTGTTGCGACAATTGCCTTCTGACACTGGCATTAACCAGGAAGTTTTCACATGCCTGCAAGAACGAGTAACAAAATTTGCAGAAAGGGAAAAGTATTGTGTACTTCTGTTCGATGAGATGGCAATTACACCGGGCCTTGCATACAACAGAGCCATGGATAAAATTGAAGGGATTGAAGATTATGGCAAAGAGAATCGCCGACAATCGTTTGCTGCACATGCTCTTTGTTTCATGATAAGATTAGTGGCCAGAAAATTCAAACAACCCATAGCATTCTATTACAGCGGCGGTAAGTGTGTTTTGTCTGGTACTTTGCATGTAGAGGTAAATTAAATAGAGAAGACCCGACACGTAAACTTTAGGTGTTAAGTTTTCGGTGTTTTTTTGCTGTACGCGAATTATACTTATTATGTAGTTCCATTGTTTAATATAAAGTTTGTCCCATCAGTAGTTTCTGACGAGATAACACGCAGAATTTGCTGAGTCATAGGTTCTTCTCTAATTAATACTACTTTATGTATGTAGGTGTGGTCTGTATAGGCTTCTTTAAGACCAGATACTGACTAATTAAACTGATTTCTAGGATCTGTTCCATCACAGATTCTGGCAGATCTGATTACACAAATAATTCAACAATTGATTACTATTGGGCTTAAGGTCGTTGCCACTGTATGTGATCAGGGAGCTACTAACCAAGCTGCTCTGAAAATTTTGTTAAATCGAACAGCACAACATTGTATCAGGACAGGTATAGAAAACAGATACCAAGGATTTCTTGTTAATCACGCCGAAGTGGTACCCCTATTCGACCCTCCACATCTCTTGAAGGGCATCCGGAATAACATGCTGAATAAAGATGTGCATTTTGTTCACAATGGGAAAAGGAAAATTGCCACATGGAGACACGTTTTTCAATTATATGAATTGGATACTGGAGATGACGATACAAAACTCATGCCCAAACTTACCGATATGCATGTGTACCCCGACAAACTAAAAAAGATGAAAGTGTCCTGTTGTTCACAGGTGCTCAGTAGAACAGTCTCAGCTACGATGCGGAAAGTTGTTGAATGGAGTTAGTATGTTAGTATTTTTCTTGCGATGCAGTCTGCATTATATTACTTTACAGATACAGGAGCAGTAGATGCCACAGCGACAGACACAGCAGATTTCTTGCTTCTGATGGACAAGATGTTTGATAGCATCAATGGTAGCTCCACACAGCAACAGCCGGGCAAAGTTCTTAGAACAGCTATTACACGGTAAGCATTTATTACTGCACCACACACAAAGCTTAGCAGTTACAATATTTGTAACAAAAAATTAGAATAGTTACATGTTATGTCATTTGTTGTAGGTCCTCACCCCATAATACTTTTTGGCAAGAAGCAATTGCAGTTTTCAAAACTGTACAGTTTATTGATGTGCACAAAAAAAAAGTGTGTAACGTTCCATCTGTACGAAATTGGATTTTAACGTTACAGAATTTTATGTACTTGGTACAGAATTTGCACAATAAGGGATTCCGTTTTATTATTTCAAGACATTTTAATCAGGACCCACTCGAAAATATGTTTGGAGCGATTCGTTCACATGGCGTACGTAACATCAATCCAACTGCAACTGCCTTTAAATATTCTTTTAAAACGCAGATTCTCAATAACTGTGTTTGGGTACTTCTAGGCAACAAAATTGTGAAGAGGATGCTTCTAAAATTATCACTTCATTGGAAGTGCTGCTAAACCAAACACAGTCATTGTCTGTACCAGCTGAAGTACCACCGAACTTACCTACCCTGCCTCCAAGTTTGTATACCCGACGTACATCGAGAACTGCAAAAGCAACTAGAGTTTATGTCAGTGGTGCCCTTGCACGACGGATTTTACGTGCCATTCACGGATGTGGAATCTGCAAACAGTACTTGGTACGGGATTATGCTTTACATACCACAGAAACATATCCCGATGAGTCTCTAATTGATGCGCGTCAATATAGTAAACATGTGTTGTGTAGACCCAACACCTATTTCTCATATCTATTTGCAGAATCTTTTGCAATTATTACATATATTTTGCCTCTCGTGTGTCACTTGCCCAACATTCGCGTAATATTGCAAAGTTATTTAGCTGCACATATAAATTTCAATCCCGTGAAAGGCTGTACACAACACAATTTAGAAGAGTTGATTTGCAAAAATTTAATACACATTTCTGTGAATGCATGGATCAGCAAAATTAATAACATACTACATGGACAAGACCATAATTTTCTCCGTTTCATGCAAAGCCATACAAGTTCTGACTCCATGAAACATTTGGCACATCAAAAGTGGTTGTCTCGCATACGAAATAAGAACAAGAAGTGATCTGATTTGTAGTGTGGCATGTCCCGAAGAATTTACATATTTGTTAGTTATTAATTACTTAATTAATTGAAACATAAAGAAATGTAAGAAAATTCTAATGTATAATTTACATGTTTGTACTATGATATGTACATAAATATATACACAAATATGCAAATACATTTTTTTAATACTTTGGTTTTATTTTTCATGTTACAGTCAGTCTTTTGCTTTTCCCCTTTTGTCAATTGTGTTTCACAATTTGTTCATAATTTTTAATTTCCGTGAACTTCCAAAGCGGATATCAAATAAGAAAGTTATTGTGAAACACATTGCCAGAAGGAGAAAAACTAAAGAAAAAGATAAACATATTACATGATACTATAATTTAAATTTCCCGCTTATCGATTGTTTGTTGCAAGATCACACACGAATGGCGCTATTGCATCACGTAATTTTGTATTGCAGTTGTACACCCCTGTTGTGCTTAATAAATGGTCCAATCTAATAAAATAACATTTATTTAATATAGCCTACAGAGGCTATAGAGAAACGCAGCTAAGTTTGCAGTTACGTAGTTAGTGACGTATTTCGTACCAATTCAATGAAGGCAAAATACAATAATAATACGTTTTCTTATTGTTTCGTGTCAGTTCTTCTTAGGACTAAAATGCCAAAACCACTGCATAGCCAATCCAAGGAATTGGTTGCCTCTTTGATTAAATATTTTGAGAGAGAAAAGGTTAACGGTGGACCTTTATTGACCGTAGGTAGTGTTTGTGTACATCTGTTATTTTATTGCGTATTATTAATGCTAATCTTATTGACAGAGAGTTGCTGATGCATTGAATCTCAGTCTACGAACAGTACATTCCATATCGAAAGCCGTGAAAGAGAATATACCTTTACAAAGCCCTCCTAAAAAACGTTCACGTACAAAACCTATTTGCGACATTAGTGAAGCAGAACAGGGGGCAATACGAGATGGAATTTATGATATGGACAGATCATGTAAGCTTTTGTGTTCAGTGCAAGTATAAAAATGTTTCGTTATATTTATTTGCAGAGCAACACGTTACACGTCATTCACTTTTGTTGTATCTGAAGGAACGGCAAATTTTTAATGGATCAGTAGATTCATTAGGTAGAATCTTGAAAAAGATTGGATTTAAATACAAGAAAGATGATTCTTGCCGAGCCTTAATGGAGCTTCAACATGTTGCTTCAGCAAGAATCGATTTTTTAAAATCGTATGTACAGAATTTAAACTCTGGAAAATCCTGGCAACCAGTATATGTAGATGAAACATGGATTTTTGAGAATGGTACAGTGACACGGTCTTGGCAAGATGACAGCCATAAGAGTGTAAAAAGAATGAAATGTGATGGCAAAAGGTTAGTTAATCGATATTAAATTTCCTGTATTTGCATGAATCATTTATTGTTTTCAGATTTATTGTACTACATGCAGGCAACATTAACGGTTTTATTGAAGGAGCTTCATTACTATTTTCGTCAAATTCAAAGAACCCTGATTATCATGGAGAAATGAAGGAAAATAACTTCTTAAAATGGTTTGAAAACCAGTTACTAAAAAATTTAGAAGAACCTTCTTTGATAATTATGGACAATGCTAGTTATCACAGCAGTTTATGTGACAAAAGTCCTAATAGTTCTTGGTCAAAGGCAAGAATAAAGGAATGGCTTCAGCAGCACAACGTTCAAGTAAACGATTGTTTGCTAAAACTGGAACTGTTGGAATTAGTGTCACGGTAATTGGCAATTATTACAAATTATTCAGTAACATTAGTGATGGTCTTGTTTTAGCAATAAGCCTGCGAAAACATACAAAGTTGACAAATTAGCTTTAGAATATGGACATCGTGTACTAAGATTGCCACCATATCACTGCATATTTAACCCCATAGAAAACATTTGGGGTATTTGTAAAACTTATTACAACAGACATGTTGGACGAGATGGATATGGTCAGGTAAAAGCTGTGGATATGTGGAAGGAGGCATTGAACCATGTGACTCCAGAAATGTGGGCGAATACTATCACTCATACTGATAATGTCATTAAAAAATGGTGGGACAGTGAAGTAGTATTTGACACCGAAGACGTTCATCCGTTAATTATATCGGTAAATAATGATTCCAGCACTAGTAGCGAAGAGAGTGAGAGTGATTAAATATGCAACGTTTACTTTCTTTGTATCTGTAAATCTTTTCTTAAATGTATTATATCGAAGCACTTCAGATTCCATATTATATTAAAATAGATACTAATTTTTGTATATTTTCTTTTGTTTACAAATAAAAGCTTTGTTCTTTTATATTTGAACATATCGTGTACTTTTTGATGACAATAAATATATCATAAAAAGCCAATGAACTCCAAACTGTTTCAAAATTTTATTCACTATGAAAAAAAAAATAAATTTAAATTCTTGAAATTTTTTTCTACGACTGCAGTTTTTAGACTTAATAGAGTTAAAAGAAAATGTAAAACAATAAAACTTCAGGTTATTTACATTTAATAATTTGATATAACCAGAACTTTATGATTGCACAAAGATTTACCCAACATAAATTACCTAGACTAATTTGGAACATGCATACATTTACTCAAAGTTTATATTTCACCTCATTATAACATTAATTAAGTGTATTTGCATAGATAATTAATAAAAAAATAAATATGTATAAAATTCAAATAATTATGTCGCTTCAGAACTATATACTATAAACGTTCTAGGCATTCACGTTCGTGACGTCACTGCAAACTTAGCTGCTTCTGTCTATATATAACAACCTTTGCTGTTAAAAATTAACGGCATCTCTTTAGGTGTCGTTTATTTTAACATGGAAATGCTTCATATTAACACCAAGCTGTTAAAATTTTAACGTAAGTGATCGTACAGAATACCAAAATGGTGTTAAAATATTTTTAACATCAACCTTCAAATTAACATCACGTTAATTTTAACTTCGGTACAGAATAGACCCCGATGCCAGCTATATTTATGACATTACAGACGGCAACCCTGACGCTCGCAAACCCAATTTCAATTTTAAAGGCTGATTTTCACTACAGTTCAGGTCACGGTTTAATGTTTTTTAAATATGATAGTAATTTTTTTTTAATATGGTAGTAAATTAATGTCGATGGAGGAACTAAAATATTTTCAAGATGGTGACACTGGTTTAACTTTTCGAGAAATCGATCGGCTCATCTCGTCCTAGGCAAACTTTGTTGTTACCCTTTGGGATCCAAATTGCTACATCAAGTAAACAGTTACACGTTCCATTTTACCCGCGTCATCGAGTTTTCGATTAAAACGTCTATATAAAATTTCTAGTACGCAGTCATTTTTTATCTTCAGTTTTGCCATCTGTTACAGTCTAAGTCGCTTGTATTTGTGGTAAATATTTCTGTTAGATAAATGGCCGCACTGACTTCCTCTCAGCTCCGCGCGTCTACTTGGCCTTAGTTTCAGTGTAAAACTTTCTCTGCTAAGGGGCACATGTCCATTCGAGTTTGATCGTTTGGAAGCTAATACGTTTTAACCTATTTTGATAGACGTAACCTTCTTTCCTCAAAGGCGAATTGTTTTCTTTACTGGAGAAACACTTCTTTGGTGTCGAGGTCAGTCGTTTGTTACTAATTTGTTTGGATATTCCCTTGGCTGACTTGGTGAGTTGATGCTCTTTTTCTTGGAAATTTTATTTAAAATAATTGATATCCTTGTAGACAAGTCGCATCCCGTTTCCAACTACGTCAGCACTATTACACTTCCTGATCTGATAAATCACTGGGTATCAAAATGGTCGTCCCGGAAAGGAAATTTATTTGCTCGAAGCTGAATCTCGAACACCGCTCACGCCTCGTGTCTCCTCAGGAAGGCTGGTGTCGTATTCCGAAGAGGATCCTCGAAGGAGTTTCGGGAGTTATCCGTCGTTTACCACTGTAGGTTCTGTCGTATAAGGTAACCAATTACATCTTTATTTTCGTCTCTTCGGTTGATCGTCGCAAGACACAACTGGACTTGTCGTCTCGCAGGATACCTTTTGTCCTTTCAACTTACGTCTGTGCAACTTTGGTTGCCTAATTTATGTCTCACTCTTGCGTCAGACAATTTAATTCAATTCAGTTACTAGATTTTTCTTGTTACACTGATTAGTGTAAGTCAAAAGGAGATTTTCTAACGTACACAGCATTTATATTTTGAAATATAAGAACAATGGATGAAATACTACAGCCAAATTTTAACGTTAACATTAGAAAACGACATCCTACGATCGCTTTTTGACCTGATATTGCAGTAGAATAAACAAATTGAAGCAACAAAATTTTTTAACGTTAACGATTCATTTGTAGTTTTTTCGGCGTAATTTTTTTTTATTCCTTCATTGAATTGTTATCTTGGGCACATTTCGCCATTTTAAAACTGGAGTTAATTTTGTATTGGAATTATAATCGATACCATGGTCTGTATCCTCCAGTTGGCGCTTCCCGGTTAATTATTTTTAAATTTACTGCTTTTTATATAGATTTCCTCTTTTACTCCCCGCCCTCTCCGACTATAAAAAGCTGCCGTTGGTATCACGCTGTATCCCTTGGTGATGTCAACAATTCAACTACTGCTGGGAATTCCGTGTACGCAGGTAAGAACTATTCTGTCTCGCTCTAACTGCACATGTTAAGGTTGCTTATTTATTTGATATAACAATTTGAATCCCAAAAGATAACAATGTAATATACTACCTGATGAGAAACAACAAAGAAACAAAGGCAGAGCTGATTTACTGCACACTTTTGCAAATACAGATAACAGGAAACTAAGCCGTGGCACGCGTGGGCTATTTGTCGATTTCAGTAACGCGTTTGATAGCACAGATCATAAAAAAACTGCTAAAGTTGTTGGAAGATTACGGAATTAGAGGACACGTTCATAGGTGGTTTGAGGAATACTAAAGAGAAAGAAGATTTATTGAAATATCTACAGTAAACAATTAGGTTAAAGAAAGGTGTTCGGTTTTACCGCAAATTATAATTTTATTTTATCTTTGAATAGTTTATTTTATTTTATGTTAGAATAGTTTATTATTTAGTTTTCAATTATTTTGATTTATTTTAATTATTTAGTTTAATGTAATTTAAGAAATAGTTAAGAATTTAACACGGCACAAACAATTCGTCGAAGGTTGGGCCTTGCGCAGGTTTTTTCATAGAATTTAATTTCATCATCTGTTGCAGCATTGACTCATATTCTAACTACGGCCTAACGATAAACACAGGACTGCGTTTTCTTGTAGTCACTTTTTCGAGGAAAATTCCGCCTCGAAAATAAGGGAAGACACCCTCTTTTCACCGCGAGAAGTTTCTTTATTTTTTCATAGAAGATTAAATTTCAGTGCTCAACATTCAGTCTCGTCGATAAGTCGCGTCTCTCAAATCATTTCGTTTTTACAAAAACGCTTCCTAGTCCGCTAGTCCTAAGCAACTGTCTATCAAATTAGACTTCGAAGTGTGTTTGTGAATTGTAAATATTGTAAATATAATTTTTAAGAAACAAATACAATTCTTTATAACACCGCAACTTTACATTTTGGTCAATTCGAGCCGGATATTTCAGTCCAATCGCGCCGGTACACAATTCGACACAGATCGAGCCGGAATTAAAATCGAATTAGCTAATCGGGCTAGTGCAGTGTTTTTCAATTTTGGTCCTTCGAGAAGTTATAAAAACACGACGACAATCAGCAACCAGTCTCAAGAAGAAACGAACGAGCACCAAGCAACAGGAGGAAGAGACACCAAGCCATCAGGTGAGTCTCCAATCGTTTTCCATTTTCCCGTCATGACTGACACCTTAAAAGGCCTTAAATACAAACGTGGTCAAATTAAAGGGTCAATAACCAGGTTTCACACTCACGTTAATTCTTTGGACAACGAATTTGACGTGCTGGAAGTCACATCGTGCAAGGAAAATTTAGAACAAGCCCTAGCAGAATTCAGTAATGTACAATTGCAAATTGAAATGTTAGAAAACTCAGAATACGATGAAAGAGAACGCGACAATTTCGAGACAAATTATTTCAAAGCCTTAAGCTTGGCGAAACGTTTGCTACAACAAAATTCAAACGTACATTCAGTTCAAAATTCAAGCGGACATTCTTGTCAAGATTCAACACATTCATGTGCCAACAATAGCATCGGCGATGATATATTTATTTGCAGAGCAACACGTTACACGTCATTCACTTTTGTTGTATCTGAAGGAACGGCAAATTTTTAATGGATCAGTAGATTCATTAGGTAGAATCTTGAAAAAGATTGGATTTAAATACAAGAAAGATGATTCTTGCCGAGCCTTAATGGAGCTTCAACATGTTGCTTCAGCAAGAATCGATTTTTTAAAATCGTATGTACAGAATTTAAACTCTGGAAAATCCTGGCAACCAGTATATGTAGATGAAACATGGATTTTTGAGAATGGTACAGTGACACGGTCTTGGCAAGATGACAGCCATAAGAGTGTAAAAAGAATGAAATGTGATGGCAAAAGGTTAGTTAATCGATATTAAATTTCCTGTATTTGCATGAATCATTTATTGTTTTCAGATTTATTGTACTACATGCAGGCAACATTAACGGTTTTATTGAAGGAGCTTCATTACTATTTTCGTCAAATTCAAAGAACCCTGATTATCATGGAGAAATGAAGGAAAATAACTTCTTAAAATGGTTTGAAAACCAGTTACTAAAAAATTTAGAAGAACCTTCTTTGATAATTATGGACAATGCTAGTTATCACAGCAGTTTATGTGACAAAAGTCCTAATAGTTCTTGGTCAAAGGCAAGAATAAAGGAATGGCTTCAGCAGCACAACGTTCAAGTAAACGATTGTTTGCTAAAACTGGAACTGTTGGAATTAGTGTCACGGTAATTGGCAATTATTACAAATTATTCAGTAACATTAGTGATGGTCTTGTTTTAGCAATAAGCCTGCGAAAACATACAAAGTTGACAAATTAGCTTTAGAATATGGACATCGTGTACTAAGATTGCCACCATATCACTGCATATTTAACCCCATAGAAAACATTTGGGGTATTTGTAAAACTTATTACAACAGACATGTTGGACGAGATGGATATGGTCAGGTAAAAGCTGTGGATATGTGGAAGGAGGCATTGAACCATGTGACTCCAGAAATGTGGGCGAATACTATCACTCATACTGATAATGTCATTAAAAAATGGTGGGACAGTGAAGTAGTATTTGACACCGAAGACGTTCATCCGTTAATTATATCGGTAAATAATGATTCCAGCACTAGTAGCGAAGAGAGTGAGAGTGATTAAATATGCAACGTTTACTTTCTTTGTATCTGTAAATCTTTTCTTAAATGTATTATATCGAAGCACTTCAGATTCCATATTATATTAAAATAGATACTAATTTTTGTATATTTTCTTTTGTTTACAAATAAAAGCTTTGTTCTTTTATATTTGAACATATCGTGTACTTTTTGATGACAATAAATATATCATAAAAAGCCAATGAACTCCAAACTGTTTCAAAATTTTATTCACTATGAAAAAAAAAATAAATTTAAATTCTTGAAATTTTTTTCTACGACTGCAGTTTTTAGACTTAATAGAGTTAAAAGAAAATGTAAAACAATAAAACTTCAGGTTATTTACATTTAATAATTTGATATAACCAGAACTTTATGATTGCACAAAGATTTACCCAACATAAATTACCTAGACTAATTTGGAACATGCATACATTTACTCAAAGTTTATATTTCACCTCATTATAACATTAATTAAGTGTATTTGCATAGATAATTAATAAAAAAATAAATATGTATAAAATTCAAATAATTATGTCGCTTCAGAACTATATACTATAAACGTTCTAGGCATTCACGTTCGTGACGTCACTGCAAACTTAGCTGCTTCTGTCTATATATAACAACCTTTGCTGTTAAAAATTAACGGCATCTCTTTAGGTGTCGTTTATTTTAACATGGAAATGCTTCATATTAACACCAAGCTGTTAAAATTTTAACGTAAGTGATCGTACAGAATACCAAAATGGTGTTAAAATATTTTTAACATCAACCTTCAAATTAACATCACGTTAATTTTAACTTCGGTACAGAATAGACCCCGATGCCAGCTATATTTATGACATTACAGACGGCAACCCTGACGCTCGCAAACCCAATTTCAATTTTAAAGGCTGATTTTCACTACAGTTCAGGTCACGGTTTAATGTTTTTTAAATATGATAGTAATTTTTTTTTAATATGGTAGTAAATTAATGTCGATGGAGGAACTAAAATATTTTCAAGATGGTGACACTGGTTTAACTTTTCGAGAAATCGATCGGCTCATCTCGTCCTAGGCAAACTTTGTTGTTACCCTTTGGGATCCAAATTGCTACATCAAGTAAACAGTTACACGTTCCATTTTACCCGCGTCATCGAGTTTTCGATTAAAACGTCTATATAAAATTTCTAGTACGCAGTCATTTTTTATCTTCAGTTTTGCCATCTGTTACAGTCTAAGTCGCTTGTATTTGTGGTAAATATTTCTGTTAGATAAATGGCCGCACTGACTTCCTCTCAGCTCCGCGCGTCTACTTGGCCTTAGTTTCAGTGTAAAACTTTCTCTGCTAAGGGGCACATGTCCATTCGAGTTTGATCGTTTGGAAGCTAATACGTTTTAACCTATTTTGATAGACGTAACCTTCTTTCCTCAAAGGCGAATTGTTTTCTTTACTGGAGAAACACTTCTTTGGTGTCGAGGTCAGTCGTTTGTTACTAATTTGTTTGGATATTCCCTTGGCTGACTTGGTGAGTTGATGCTCTTTTTCTTGGAAATTTTATTTAAAATAATTGATATCCTTGTAGACAAGTCGCATCCCGTTTCCAACTACGTCAGCACTATTACACTTCCTGATCTGATAAATCACTGGGTATCAAAATGGTCGTCCCGGAAAGGAAATTTATTTGCTCGAAGCTGAATCTCGAACACCGCTCACGCCTCGTGTCTCCTCAGGAAGGCTGGTGTCGTATTCCGAAGAGGATCCTCGAAGGAGTTTCGGGAGTTATCCGTCGTTTACCACTGTAGGTTCTGTCGTATAAGGTAACCAATTACATCTTTATTTTCGTCTCTTCGGTTGATCGTCGCAAGACACAACTGGACTTGTCGTCTCGCAGGATACCTTTTGTCCTTTCAACTTACGTCTGTGCAACTTTGGTTGCCTAATTTATGTCTCACTCTTGCGTCAGACAATTTAATTCAATTCAGTTACTAGATTTTTCTTGTTACACTGATTAGTGTAAGTCAAAAGGAGATTTTCTAACGTACACAGCATTTATATTTTGAAATATAAGAACAATGGATGAAATACTACAGCCAAATTTTAACGTTAACATTAGAAAACGACATCCTACGATCGCTTTTTGACCTGATATTGCAGTAGAATAAACAAATTGAAGCAACAAAATTTTTTAACGTTAACGATTCATTTGTAGTTTTTTCGGCGTAATTTTTTTTTATTCCTTCATTGAATTGTTATCTTGGGCACATTTCGCCATTTTAAAACTGGAGTTAATTTTGTATTGGAATTATAATCGATACCATGGTCTGTATCCTCCAGTTGGCGCTTCCCGGTTAATTATTTTTAAATTTACTGCTTTTTATATAGATTTCCTCTTTTACTCCCCGCCCTCTCCGACTATAAAAAGCTGCCGTTGGTATCACGCTGTATCCCTTGGTGATGTCAACAATTCAACTACTGCTGGGAATTCCGTGTACGCAGGTAAGAACTATTCTGTCTCGCTCTAACTGCACATGTTAAGGTTGCTTATTTATTTGATATAACAATTTGAATCCCAAAAGATAACAATGTAATATACTACCTGATGAGAAACAACAAAGAAACAAAGGCAGAGCTGATTTACTGCACACTTTTGCAAATACAGATAACAGGAAACTAAGCCGTGGCACGCGTGGGCTATTTGTCGATTTCAGTAACGCGTTTGATAGCACAGATCATAAAAAAACTGCTAAAGTTGTTGGAAGATTACGGAATTAGAGGACACGTTCATAGGTGGTTTGAGGAATACTAAAGAGAAAGAAGATTTATTGAAATATCTACAGTAAACAATTAGGTTAAAGAAAGGTGTTCGGTTTTACCGCAAATTATAATTTTATTTTATCTTTGAATAGTTTATTTTATTTTATGTTAGAATAGTTTATTATTTAGTTTTCAATTATTTTGATTTATTTTAATTATTTAGTTTAATGTAATTTAAGAAATAGTTAAGAATTTAACACGGCACAAACAATTCGTCGAAGGTTGGGCCTTGCGCAGGTTTTTTCATAGAATTTAATTTCATCATCTGTTGCAGCATTGACTCATATTCTAACTACGGCCTAACGATAAACACAGGACTGCGTTTTCTTGTAGCCACTTTTTCGAGGAAAATTCCGCCTCGAAAATAAGGGAAGACACCCTCTTTTCACCGCGAGAAGTTTCTTTATTTTTTCATAGAAGATTAAATTTCAGTGCTCAACATTCAGTCTCGTCGATAAGTCGCGTCTCTCAAATCATTTCGTTTTTACAAAAACGCTTCCTAGTCCGCTAGTCCTAAGCAACTGTCTATCAAATTAGACTTCGAAGTGTGTTTGTGAATTGTAAATATTGTAAATATAATTTTTAAGAAACAAATACAATTCTTTATAACACCGCAACTTTACATTTTGGTCAATTCGAGCCGGATATTTCAGTCCAATCGCGCCGGTACACAATTCGACACAGATCGAGCCGGAATTAAAATCGAATTAGCTAATCGGGCTAGTGCAGTGTTTTTCAATTTTGGTCCTTCGAGAAGTTATAAAAACACGACGACAATCAGCAACCAGTCTCAAGAAGAAACGAACGAGCACCAAGCAACAGGAGGAAGAGACACCAAGCCATCAGGTGAGTCTCCAATCGTTTTCCATTTTCCTGTCATGACTGACACCTTAAAAGGCCTTAAATACAAACGTGGTCAAATTAAAGGGTCAATAACCAGGTTTCACACTCACGTTAATTCTTTGGACAACGAATTTGACGTGCTGGAAGTCACATCGTGCAAGGAAAATTTAGAACAAGCCCTAGCAGAATTCAGTAATGTACAATTGCAAATTGAAATGTTAGAAAACTCAGAATACGATGAAAGAGAACGCGACAATTTCGAGACAAATTATTTCAAAGCCTTAAGCTTGGCGAAACGTTTGCTACAACAAAATTCAAACGTACATTCAGTTCAAAATTCAAGCGGACATTCTTGTCAAGATTCAACACATTCATGTGCCAACAATAGCATCGGCGATGATACAACAAATCATTCGAACATGCAGGTTCGTTTACCAAAAATCGACTTGCCGGTTTTCTACGGTGCTTACGACGAGTGGT
Organism: Prosopocoilus inquinatus; assembly: GCA_036172665.1. NCBI lineage: Eukaryota > Metazoa > Arthropoda > Insecta > Coleoptera > Lucanidae > Prosopocoilus > Prosopocoilus inquinatus. Next base: position 50,365,149 of record CM069873.1, read on the forward strand.
ACGCGTTTTATGACACATTTCAGTCATTAATTCACTCAAATACATCAATATCAGATATCCAGAAGTTTCACTACTTAAGATATCTAAAAGATGAAGCAGCATCCTGCATAGCATCATTAGAAATATCGACAAATAATTATAATGATGCTTGGAATATCCTTAAAGAAAGATACGATAATAAAAGATTAATCGTGCAGAAGCATATTAAAGCTATTTTTGGATTACCGGACGCCTTGAAAGAAAATTACAAAGAGTTGCCTGAAATTCTGGAGGTCTTTTAAAACATATGCGTGCCTTAAAGGCATTAAAGCGTCCGACAGATCAGTGGGACGACTTAATTATTTACATCATAACATCAAAACTAGATTCGACAACATGTAAGGAGTGGGAAAAGGAACTTGATAAAGATTCTTTGCCAAACTACGCGGAGTTTATAAATTTCCTCTCTAAAAAATGCCAAACTTTAGAGTCTTTGCACAGACAGCAATCGCGAAACACAAGTATCAGTAAACCGCATCAATCAAAGTTCACAGCATCTCATGTTATTACAAATAATTTCAATTGTCTAGTATGCAAGGGAAATCACCCAATTTTCAGGTGCAATAAACTCATGAATATGCCTGTGCAACAAAGAATAAAGGAAATATCATCAATTAAATTATGTTTGAATTGTCTCAAGTCAAATCATCGAATTCAAGAGTGCAATGCAGGCGCGTGCAAAAACTGCGGCAACAAGCACAGTACTCTTCTACACATTGAGCAACATTGAGCAATCTGAAGCAGTTCAACCTTCGACATCTAGGGAGGGCATTTCTACACCGTTAATTTCAAATGTTAGCGCGAATTCATATTTTTCTCAAATAATTTTACCGACAGCCGTGATAAAGGTATTTGATAATCGTGGTAAGAAACATGATTGTCGTGTGCTTCTGGATTCTTGTTCACATTCTAATTTTATGACAGAAAGGTTAGCATCCCGACTTTGTCTAACACGAAAGGCTACGAACATTCCAGTAGTTAGTATTAATTCCTCAGGTACTCAAGCGGTCCATCTCGTAGAAACTAAGATAAAATCTCGATACAACGCCTTTCAAGCACAAATTAAATGACTTGTTTTACCAAAAATTACAGAAAAATTGCCGAGCACTCATATCGATTCACATAATATATCAATACCGACTAATATAAAGTTAGCGGATCCTGGTTTCAAATCGCCCGGTGTCATCGACATGTTAATAGGGGCAGAGCTGTTTTTGGAACTAATGTGTATCGGTCAAATCAAACTCTCGAAGAACGGCCCGTCCCTACAAAAAACACACCTAGGCTGGATCGTAACTGGTAAAGCTCCATCAAAACAAGTTCCTGTTAATAAAACCGTATGTAATTTAACCATAAATGATGACTTAAACCAAAAATTTAATTCGTTTCTGGCAATTAGAGGAACTAGATCATAAGACAAAGTATTCAATCGAAGAGCAAATTTGCGAAGAGCAGTTTATAAAAAACTACAGCAGAATGCAAAATGGAAGATTTATCGTAAAATTAAAAAGATTCTATTCCCTAGAATCGAAATTAAATAAAAACATGGCATTAAAGAAACAATATTCAGATTTCATGAGTGAATATTTAGCATTAGGACATATGAAACCTATACCACAAACTAAGAAAAACAACCCTCAGATTGTTATCTTCCACATCACGCGGTTCTCAAAGAATCAAGCTTAACAACAAAATTACGCGTTGGATTTGACGGGTCCGCGAAATCTGCAACAGGCGTATCTCTAAATGATAAATTGACGGTTGGACCTACAATCCAGCAAGGTTTATTTTCAATTTTATTACGTTTTCGTACGTATAAGTATGTGTTAACTGCCGACGTAACGAAGATGTACAGGCAGGTCATGATCGAAAAAACTCAAACAAGTCTTCAAAGAATACTGTGGCGATTTGACAGCTCCAGAAAAGTAGAAACTTATGAACTAACAACTGTAACATACGGAACTGCATCGGCAGCATTTCTAGCTATTAGATCGTTCTTGGAATTAGCGGCATTAGAAATAAATAATTTTCCAACAGGATAAGAAATCACAAGAAGAGATTCCTACGTAGACGATCTGTTAACAGGACCAGATACGTACGAAGATGCAAAATTAATTCGCGATGAAGTCTCAGAACTACTAGCCAAAGGAGGTTTCCAATTACGCAAATGGGCATCCAACTGTAAACAGCTGCTTCAAAATTTCCCAGCCTCTTCAGAACAATTAACAGTCTTAAACATCGACGAAATTGAAAACATTAAGACTTTAGGTTTACAATGGAACGCTAACACCGACCGTTGGCAATACACAATAGCCGTGCCGTCCTCATCCACTCGGGTCACAAAAAGAAATATATTAGCAAGTACTTCACAAATATTTGACCCACTGGGCTTAGTCGGCCCAGTTATTATAAAGGCAAAAATATTGATGCAGCGCTTGTGGCAATTACAACTCTGTTGGGATGAATCCGTACCGTTAGAAATAAATTCTGTCTGGCGTCAATACCAAGATGAACTTCAGTTTTTAAACAAGCTTTTAATACCGAGAAACGCTAATGGGTTTGGAACAAATATCCAACTACACGGTTTCAGTGATGCTAGCGAAAATGCATATGGAGCATGCATCTACCTGCGAAGTACCGACGAGGCGGGTCATACCACAATAAATTTACTGTGCTCGAAATCAAAAGTTGCACCGCTTAAAAATGTGTCACTTCCGAGATTAGAACTCTGCGGTGCCCTTTTACTTGCACAACTCACTTCGCATGCGATCGAAGCTTTGAATTTCAAGGAAGCAGAAATCCACTAATGGAGTGATTCAACAATTACTTTAGCATGGATCCGGTCAATATCAAGAAAATTCAAAACATTCGTCGCTAATAGAGTTGATGAAATCCAACAATGATCACTGGAATCATGTTGGAACTGCCGATAACCCAATGGATTTAATTTCCCGAGGTACGAATCCGGAACAAATTGTTACCGTTCAATTTCTGCCCGACCCTGAATCACCCTGTATATTGCTTCCCGTGAAATATTTTCCTAGACCGCCCGGCGAACTCTTTGCGTTCCGCCGATTTGCTTTCAAAGTGCGTGGTGTTTGTGTGTGTTTTCGCCCAAAATTGATACTGGGGAATTCATCAACAGCTGTATTGCTGGATTAATCCGTTGAGCCGAGAGAAAAATTAATACACTCGTATTGTGTACGCCTGTTCCCTTCCAGGTTGTTCTGCGAACAGGCTTTAGGGGGTACCCTTACCTCTGCGCCGTATTCGTTAAGAATACACTGTATTTGTGGCCGTTCACCGCATCTGCACGGTCCCGTGAGCCTTAACCTACCCCCTTGGAGCCGCCCAACACGCCGACCGACGCTCAGAACGAGTAGGGACAAGGTTTGCTTACCTTTCGTTATTTTTTTTTATTTACGAGCATTGCTGCTGGATACAGGCGTGTATTCATGCGGTGCGCGTTGACTTTAATTGGATTCGCCGTTTGACATTTTTGCGTAACGCTCCTGTCAACTTTAGAATCACCGTTGCGTCTATTTTAAGCGCCTTTATGTATGAGTAATGTAATTATCGCTGTTGCTGCTGGATTCAACTGATAATTAAGTCGCATTTGCGATTTTTTTTTTGTTGTTACTGGTTTAACATTTTTCTTGTGTTTTATATAATTTGTGTTTGTTTAATGTTTGTTAATCACTATTTAATAAAACTGTATATTGATAGTATCTTGGATGAGTCGAGGTTTTCTTAATTTTTTCCCGCGGTTCCCCACAGTCAAAAAGAAATTAAGTGGCGCCTTTTTTTTGTTTTGTTGGTACTGTTCGATAGTTCAGATTTAGTTTTTAACCCACCCTATCCCACTGGGGCTGGCCGGTGACGCCGAAACGTCTGTCACGGCGATCACTCGTGATACCTGTACAGGTAGGTAGCAAAATATTAAGCTGCAAATTATGGTGGCACGGTCCGAAGTGGCTCGCGCTCAACAAGCAACACTGGCCATTGCAAGACAGCGCATCACCATCGCATTTACCTGAACAGCGCGAAACATTTACATTCGTCGCAACATTTCAGCAATGGAATATTTTCCAAAGATATTCCACCTTTTGCATATCCAACAGGTAAAGCAGCATTACTGGAAGCGATGGTCCAGAGAGTATTTGTCTCAGTTCCAGCAACGGACCAAGTGGAAGCACAATCATCAAGGTCAGCTCCAGGTGGGTCAACTAGTCCTCGTACGAGAGGACAATCTACGTCCGAGTTGCTGGCCGCATCGAAGAGGTTCATCCCGGCTCCGATGGCATCGTTCACATCGCCACAGTTCGCACCACCAAAGGGTTGGTCAAGAGGCCCTCTGTGAAATTGAGTATGTTACCGGTTGACTAATCATTTATTGAAGGCGATTCCTTCAAGGGCGGCGGCATGTTCGGTTTTACCGAAAAATATTATTTTATTTTATCTTTGAATAGTTTATTTTATTTTATGTTAGAATAGTTTATTATTTAGTTTTCAATTATTTTGATTTATTTTAATTATTTAGTTTAATGTAATTTAAGAAATAGTTAAGAATTTAACACGGCACAAACAATTCGTCGAAGGTTGGGCCTTGCGCACGTTATTTCATAGAATATATTTCATCATCTGTTGCAGCATTGACTCATATTCTAGCTACGGCCCAACGATGAACACAGCAATGCGTTGTCTTCTAGTCATACTTTTTCGAGGAAAATTCCGCCTCGAAAATAAGGGAAGACACCCTCTTCTCACCGCGAGAAGTTTCTTTATTTTTTCATAGAAGATTAAATTTCAGTGCTCAACATTCAGTCTCGTCGATAAGTCGCGTCTTTCAAATCATTTCGTTTTTACAAAAACGCTTCATTAGTCCTAAGCAACTGTCTATCAAATTAGACTTCGAAGTGTGTTTGTGAATTGTAAATATTGTAAATATAATTTTTAAGAAACAAATACAATTCTTTATAACACCGCAACTTTACAGAAGGAGTGCTGCAAGGTAGCATATTAGGGCCTTTACTTTACTTGATCTACATAAATGATATTGGTGCTTGTTTTCAAAATTGTAGTTACTTCTTATATGCAGATGATACTACCATTATTTCTCTGCATAAAAATTTAGAAAAGGCATACGAACTAACTTCATCTCATAGTACATTCGATGGATTGTCTGCATCAAAACCAAAGCCTTTTGCTTCACTGCTTTTCGGTCCTGTGTGCGTGGATTGAAGATTTTGTAATTTTAAGTGACAATGTCAAGTAAACAAGAATGCGAAAAGTGAAAAGGAAAATTAGTAAAAGCAGCGTGCTGTTAGTTGTAATGCAGGTTTTCAAGTGCCTGTTTAGCAAAAGTCATGTTCATGTTGATGGTAATGCTACTTGCTGTAAAGTAGATATAAATTTGATAGCTAGCAAAGCAATTCAACGCACCAATGAGTTAGACATGGCTCAAAGAGTTGAATGGATGGAGGAACATCTACTTTATCTTAATAATATGTTAGCTGAGTTCACAAATTAAAATCAGAAGCTCACTCAAGAAATAAATTCCTTTAGAAAATGCTGCGAAGAAAATAATCGGTTGCAATACATTGCAGATGCGATTTGAATTCCAAACTACTGCAAACAAATTAACTTATAAATCCAAAAACAATTTCGCAACAGAGTCAATTTAATAAAACCCACCTTAAGAAAACCCTGCATAAAGATTGTTGGTATTGAAGACCAATTAAGTGAAACTGACTTGAAAATGTCATTGATAAATCAGAGCAAGTACAAGGTTTTGTTTTTGTGAAATTCTCTGTTTGCGCGGTCTTTAAATACATTTAACCTTTATAAATGTTGTCGCTTCTACAATTTAGCTAAAGATTGTAAAAAAATGAAGTATGTCTAAAATGTGGACATTGTGACCATTCCAGTATTAACTGCTCTCAAACGAATAACAAGAACTGTCCGAATTGCAACGAGAACAACCGGAGAAATAATACAGATTTTGATATTAACTACTCTCCTTTTGATTACAAATGTCCTGTATTAGTACAAAAAATTAACGCAGAAAAATCCAATGAAAATAGATTTTATGAGACCAGTCTGAACTTGTAGCAATCAGTACCGCCACCCTCATAAAGTGGCTCACTCTCAAAATAGGCTAAAAAGTTTGCATTCAAAGACTTAATATTGGAACATCTACCGATATCTGGCTCTTCATGTGGTGGCTGGTGATATTTCTCTCTCGTATTGGTGTTGTCGCGTACAAATCTTGCCGTTGTGGTAGCGTTGAAGACACGTAGTGACGTCCCTCGTTGTGGTGTTGTCGAAAACACGTGGTGACGTCCGTCGGATTGTGACTGCCTTCCAATGTTACTTTGAATGTTGAAAACGAAATCAAAATTATTTCTGGAAAATTGAAAACCATAAAAAGTTTAATAGATAAAAGATCATGGAATGATTCTGATATTAACTTGAATTAATTAATTAAATCAAAAATAAATCATGTCACTTCACGTCTAAATAACATTACACCACAAGAATTAAAATTCAAAGAGGAGAAAATTCTTCTTAGCACTCAAGCCTTTTTATATTTAACCAGAATTGAAAGCTCTCGCCCTCAGGATATCAACAATGATTTAATCACTTTTGATGAAGCTTGCTCCTTGCCACCTAGTACCTTTAACCTTACTACATCGGCTGCATCAAGTCCAAACATGTTCGTAAACCATTTTGCTTCGACATTCCCTTTAAATGATTCTATTGTCACGAAGGTTACTTTTGTTAATATGAAACACCCTGTAAACAAAAGATATCTACTATTGCGGAACAGCGGCGCACTTTGCTGAGTCGCCAATCTGCAAAAAACGCTCGATCAAGCGGGACGGGGATTGGCTGAGCGGAGGCGATTGAGGAAGGTGCGTCGCCAGAAGATATTTTTGGGGGTTGTGCCTTTATCCAATATAAGCTGTGACAAGTGAGAGGGCTTTTCCTGAAACCTCTTGACCCGTCGAGCAGCCTTAGAAGATTGCGGGGCGACTCCAAGTAGGCCGGTAAGTCCAATCCACCTTCCAAGCGGCAAAAGGGCTCCGTACCACTGAGCTATCCCCTAATTTATTTAGCGTTGTCGTTACCCCTTCGGAACGAGAGCGACAGTGGTGGAGGCGTCTTTTTGCACGGTACTTTGTGTAGTAATAACATATAATATTAATTGGGTCGAGACACGTAGCACAATCGTTAGGGTGCGGTCGCTTGAAATACCTTGAGTGTTTTAAATAAAAGCGGTTACAATATACGATATTTGAATACAATTAGGGAATCCAGTCCGCTATTTATGTATACATATTTTTTTTTCTTTTTTATTTAAATATTGCGTTGATCGGGAAACTGCCACTTGCAAATTACCAGAAATCAATATTATTTTGTACTTTCCACGCTAGAGGAGAATTTCTTCATAATAATAAGTTAGAAATAGTGGACTACTTCCAAAACTTGGGCGAAAATAAAATTAATATTACAAACTATGGTAAGAAACCGAGAATGGTAAAGAAGGGTACAGCATTGGTGTACATCAATTTTGACCATACAGATAAAATTAAAAAAATACTAATGGAAGAAGACAAATGTTTAAAGTTAAACATGATAACCCAGGAGCAACCTTCAAAAACATTTAACATAAGCAGTAATCTAAAAGAAAAGGATCTGAAAAAGCTACAAGAAGTACTTACAAGTAATTCAGATATAATGGCATGGAATAATCTACATCTCGGTAAAACTAATTTGGCAGAACATACAATCGACATTGGACAAAATAATCCGGTCAAGTCACGTCCATATAGAGTGAGCGTGAAAGAATGGAATATCATTAAACAACAGGTTAAGGAAATGAAGCAGGAAGCAGGCATTATACGGCCTTCAGATAGTGAATACGCGTCTCCCGTTGTTTTAGTGAAAAAGCCGGACGGTACATTTAGGTTCTGTGTCGATTACCGAAAACTAAATGCCATAACTACAAAATCATCATAACCCTTGCCATTAATAGATGACATACCAAATTTATTGGGAGGAAATAAGTATTTTTCCACACTGGACCTGAATAGCGGTTACTGGCAATGTCCAGTTAAAGAAAAGGACCGACACAAAACAGCCTTCATAACCAACGACGGACTGTACGAATTTAAGCGATTAAGCTTTGGTCTATGTAATGCGCCGAGTACCTTCCAAAGGTTGACAGACACCATCTTTAAGGATTTAAAATGGAAAGAAGTTGCGGTATACTTGGACGATATAATTGTCGTCAGCAGAACGATGGAAGAACAATTAGAGCGACTGGAGAAAGTGTTTAATCGTATAAGAGAAGCTGGCCTCATATTAAAACCCTTAAAGTGCCATTTTGGAATGGAAGAACTTAGAATACTAGGATTTAAGATCTCAGCAGAAGGCATATCGCCAGATTACACAAAAATTCAAGCAGTAAAAGACTTTCCTACGCCCACAAAAATAAAAGAAGTGCAAAGCTTTCTAAGGTTATGTAATTTTTTCAGGCGGTTTGCTAAAAAATTTTCGACTATTGCAACTCCATTATATAATATTATTGGAGTAAATTCCAAATTTGAGTGGGGTATAAAACAAAAGAAAGCTTTCGAAGCGCTGAAGGAAAAACTAACTAGTGCGCCAATCTTAGGACATTATCATGCAAATGCCGAGACTGAACTGCGAGTTGATGCCAGCGGAACGGGAGTGGGAGGTGTCTTGTTACAAAAAGATGTAATATCGAAAAAACTCCATCCAATATCATACATCTCAAGGACGTTAACGAAGTATGAACGAAATTATCCTATTACAGAATTAGAGTGTCTAGCGGCAGTATGGGCAGTAGAATACTTTCGGACATACCTATGGGGATTAAATAATTTTAATTTAGTTACGGATCATCATGCTCTGTGTTGGCTCAAAACTCTAAAAACTCCGGGAGGTCGTCTCTTGCGATGGTCGTTAAAATTAATGGAATACTCATACGGTATTCCATAAAAGGGGAACATCGAACAGAGACGCTGACGCGCTTTCACGTTACCCTTGTAGGTTGGGGACAGTAGAAGATGAAATGAATGCACAAGATGTACCTACCTTTATTGCAAACGCTCAAGACTTAGAACAATGGCAGAAAGAAGATGAGAGATACAGGACATAAGAGCTGCAGTAGAAAATCCAGAATACGGTGGACCAGTGCTGCAGAGAATGGCAAAATATTACGAAATCCTTGACGGAGTTCTATATAAAAAAAGATCCTGGCTCAATTACGGACGCGAAATTGTTGGTAATTCTTAGGAGGCTAAAAGCAGAAATTATGAGTAACCATCATCGGGACCCCACGAGTGGCCATTTGGGACTAACTAGATCGCTGGATCAATTTAAAAGAAGATATTTCTGGGAAGGAATGAGGCAAGACATTACAAAATTTATTAAAGGCTGCCCAGAATGTCAAGTTCGAAAGGGGCCAACGAATCAGAAACCAGCAGGCTTTTTACAACCCATTGAAACAGAAACCCCCTTTGCAATGATTGGAATTGATCTGTTGGGCCCATTCCCGAGAAGCTCATCGGGTTCAAAATTTATAGTGGTAGCAACAGACTACGCTATTCGTTGGGCCGAAGCCAAAGCTCTGCCAAGCGGAAAGGCCGAGCCTGCAGCTAAATTCATTGTAGACCAGGTGATTTGCAGACATGGGTCTCCCAAAAGAATGTTAAGTGACAGAGGAGCAGTCTTTTTGTCCAAGTTAGTCACAGAAATATTAAAACTATTAGGCACAGACAGTTCTTTTACAACAGCATACAAACCTTCAACTAACGGTTTGACAGACCGTCTAAATAAAACAATAACCGACATGTTAAGCAAATATACCTCGACCTCACAAAAAGACTGGGACATCTTCTTACCTCATTGTATATTAGCCTATAATACGTCACGACAGGAAGCAACGAAATGCAGTCCCTTCTCATTGGTGTACGGCCGTGAACCCGTTCTTCCGACAGATGCAGAGTTAGGCCAACCAATGTCCACTAATTTTACACTGAGAAGCCAGCAAGTAACACAGGAACTGCGTGAAATTGCTAAAAGAAACATAGAGAAAAAACAAGAAAAGGATAAAAAGATTTTCAATAAAGAACATAGACATGTAAGTTTTAATGTAGGCGATAAGGTGAGACTGCGAAATTATGTAAGAAAACTAGGAAAATGTGAAAAGTTATTACCTAAATACTTTGGACCGTTCCTTATTGTTGATAAAAGAAACGACTTAAATTACGTGATTTGGACGGGTCAGGGAAAAAAGAATAAGACGGACGTAGTTCATGTTTCAAGATTGGCTCCATTCTACGAACAGTGGAAGGAAGAGGACCCGGAGAAGATACTAAAAGAAAAAAAGGAACAAGGAGAGTACCGAGTACCTAGAAATATGCAAGACACAAAAGAAAAGAAAGTAAAATACTTCTATCGGACAAAAGCACAACACATCCCCACAGGTAGAGAAAGGAGAACAGGATAACACAGCAGAAGGGTCAGCAATATCACAAAAGATGTTCGCAAAATCTAAGGAAGACTCAACAAAAAATAAAGAAAAGATGAAAATGGAGGAAGGTATCACAGGGTTACAGAATACAGGTAATGTATGTTATCTAAATGCAGCCGTACGCTGTCTTTAGGGAGTCGAAGAAATAAAAAAGTTTTGTCAACAATTCCAGTTGGAAGAAAACTCGGAAACATTCTTAGAGGCCTTTCTACAAATTATTAAGGAACTAGGAAGCAGTTTGAAGAAAAAACAGTTATCTCCAAAGAAGCTGAAAAATAAACTAGAAGAAATAAATCCACTGTTTAAAGGAAACGCACAACAGGATGCTCACGAATGCCTTCTCTGCATTATACAATGTCTGCACAACGAAATAAGACAAACACAAGACCCTTTATCCGAGAAAACTATCATGTTAGAAACCTTTGCAGGTTCGTACGAATCCCTCTTGGAATGTCTAGAATGTAATAACATAACGGTTATAAACAATCCATTTTGGGATATTTCTCTTCAGGTGGATATAAATAAGGACACGTGTCTGGAGGGATGCCTAAACAATTATTTCAAAGAAGAAATATTAGAAGATAATCGACCAATCTATTGGAACTGCGGTAACAAGACAAAAAGTAAAAATAGGATACAGCTAACAATATATACGGCCAAACTATTTTATATTCCATATTAATCGATGCTACTGGTCAGGCCAAGAAATTCATAAAATAAATAAGAGGATGACTTATCCATTAAAAAGGTTGAATTTAGGAAAACATTTAAAAAGTGATCGGACTGGACCAGTGTTTTACAATTTACATGCGATAGTGGAACATGTAGGTAGTGCTAGTGATGGAAATTATTTAAGCTATATTAAACAGATTTCACAAGGACATGAAAGGTGGTTTAAGTGTAGTGATACTGATATAAATGCCGCAGAGTTTAAAGAAATTTTTAAAGCAAATGCCTTCATATTAATTTATAAGTTAGACACTACTTAACAGACTGTTGCGTTATTTTTTTATATCATAAAATAATATCTCTATATGTGCATATAACGGACAAATAATTTTATTTTATAAAAAAAAAGGTGTATAGTAAAAATTAATACCTTTTTAGGTTATAGGTTGTCGTACATAAGGAAGAAAACTGGGGCCCCAGATCAAAAATATCTCTAAGTTACTATTAATAATATTTTCTTATTTGAAGTTCTTTCAGTGTCTGAGAATGTGGTCACAAATCAGGATAATAATTCTGGTATATGCAATACCACTCCAAACAAGAAATACGAATGTCGCTCCGGAAAAGGAATACGAAATCCAATCACTAGACGCCTCATCAGGGATACTATATGAAACACTAGAATCGCAGATGACAAATTCTTGGATTTTCGTAGCACCACTCGAAGAGTCATTAACTTTAAATTGTAGGACCCAAATGGAAGCAATATGATAAAATATACAAGTCTAAAAGGCACCGGTAAATTGTATCTGTCGACAAGGTGCAATGCATTTTCAAAGAATATAATTTTAAATGCAGTACAAATAAAAGAATTCCGATTAAAATCTGACTATTTGTCTTTGTTTAGATATTAAAACAAATATTTTTGAAAACGACAATTTAGTATTAGTAAACGATTTAAGACACCTAGATTTGAAAAAGTTGAAACAAGTCATGCAGATCAATGGTTCATGGTCAAATAATCGTAATAAACTTCAATCTGTAGTAAATGATATTAGAAAAATGTAAGACAAACACAATCAAAAAACTAAAGACACCTACGAATCCGTAACGTTACACGGTTTAACCATAACAATTTGTATAAGCCTAGGCGTATACATAATTAAAAAGCTTAGGCAATGTAGTGGTAAACATCGCAAAATAGTAAAAGAAAATATCTCATATATTCAGTGAACGTACGGGAGGCGTCTTCTCGTAAGGAATTGGATTGTCTGAACTGATCAGCAGACATTCGGCCCTCGACAGAAGTAGGGTCCCTAAGTTGGCTGCTAATACGAAAATTACAAGTTTCAGTTACTGTTATCTTTAGTATTAGAAATTTTTACTACTTAGTAATGAACATGTATGATGTCTTCTTAATTTTATTTCTCTTTCACCTACGCAAGGAAATGGCCCATCGTTGCGTCGGTACTAGTTATTTTTATTATTATCAGTACTATACGATTAATGTATAAAAGTTCTTTTCCATCTTATAATTATATATATATATATATTTATTCAGACATAATTGTTTTAACACTAAGAAATTATAACTTGTTTATGCTGAAGCATAGCTTATTCAAATATTGCAATCCATTAGGCACAACCTGCAAACCTAACATATATTGTATATTGCATATTGTAAAGTGAAATTCTGATGCTGCATTTTCTTTCATGGACGCTGCCGAAAGACCGAGTATATTAGCAGACCAACCAACGAACAAAGAAATGGAATGAATAGATACGAAACAAAAATCCAAGGGAAGGACAACGTAGAGGAGGCTACAAAACTGTGAACTGAAAGTCAACACTAATGCCAAGAAGAGGACGATGCCTGAATTGAGTAGGGCATCACACACGAACAGTTACTCAGAATTCAAGACCAAGTTTAACACCTTACTACACATCAACCTACCAGCAACTAAGGAGTCACTCAAACATCTTGAATGTTAACATCATAAGAACTATGAAACGAAGAAAAAATCGGCAGTTGATCCAGGATGGAAAAAGTGTAGCTTTGTTAGAGTATTAAGATTATAATTCAAATATTTATTAGGAAAAGTAGCATCTTCGTGACGGCTTTTTGGAATATAAAATATGCATGGAAGCATATTCTCTGGCGGGGGGGAAATGTCACGAAGGTTACTTTTGTTAATATGGAACACCCTGTAAATATAAGATATCCACTATTGCGGAACAGCGGCGCACTTTGCTGGGTCGCCAATATGTAAAAAACGCTCGATCGAGCGGGACGGGGATTGGTTGAGCGGAGGCGATTGAGGAAGGTGCGTCGCCAGAAGATATTTTTGGGGGTTGTGCCTTTATCCAATATAAGCTGTGACAAGTGAGAGGGCTTTTCCTGAAACCCCTTGACCCGTCGAGCAGCCTTAGAAGATTGCGGGGCGACTCCAAGTAGGCCGGTAAATCCAATCCACCTTCCAAGCGGCAAAAGGGCTCCGTACCACTGAGCTACCCCTTAATATATTTGGCGTTGTCGTTACCCCTTCGGAACGAGCGCGACACTATTAGGATTCCTGACAATTTATTCAGTCACGATTTCCACGCTACATCCAGAGATGATCTCTTGGACATGCCCATTTCGAACTTGTCCACAGTTCTTACTAGTAGACGTGTTTCTTCTAGTGAACCTTTAGTGAACTTAAATAATCCTGTTCAAATTCCAACCACTGGCTCTTCAATTTGAGTAAGATTCGGATTACATTCGACGGACAGACTGGAGTGTCATCTCATTCATCGAATTGAAGAAATTTCAAAAGCAAGAAACATTTCTCGTGAAGCTTTATTCAATTCTGCACAGGGCCGGCCCGTCCATATAGGCCAACTAGGCTACAGCCTAGGGCGCCTAGCTTAGGGGGGCGGCGCCGACGCGGCATTTAATGTTTAATTACCATTTACATTTTTTTTATTCTTTAATATCTATGAAATAATAATAAATTAATTGGATGATATTATTATGTAAAACGAATAATTATAATGATAACTTAACAAAATTAATTCTAACAGTAATATAGGAAAACAACTGATTTGCTTATTTTAATTTCTAATGTGCAAAGCAGAAGAGATGGAGAGAATAGTCTTGTTTATTCGGACATCTGGTTATTAAGGACGGTCGAGATGTTTACCCCGGCATTGGCAGGTAATGCCATAAAATGTGCGACAAAGCTCAATTTCGCTAGGTCGTAAAAGGCAAGCAAATTTTCAATCTTTCTGTTTATAGTGTTCCGTGTACGCGATTGATAATTCCTTTGCTTTTCAAATTCGGTTGTCGACGACAAGCAGTAAACGTAACATTTTAAAATACCTGTATTCAATCGCGTTATTTTTGTGTCGCTGTAGCGCTTGGAGCGTTCCGCGAACAGATCGGTACTTCCCATCTCTACTTACGAGCTGCTGCTTACACTGCTGGTAAATGTTACAAATACCTAGTTAAATATCAAAGTTCTTCTATTCTTCATTTACTTCAGGTTTATATCATTCTTGAGACATGGCAGATGATAGAAGAAAACTATCTGGGGCACAGTTTCGTAAAAGAAAATTAGAGAAAGAATTATCGTTAGCAAAGCAAGCAGGATCATTCTTGAAGTTTCTGCGTCCACATCCTCAAGAAACTGATAAGAATGCAAATGATTTTCCAGAAGAATTATATGATCACCAAGCAGATGCAGGAACTAGTGCCACAGAAAATCCAGCTTTAGTTTCACAAATAGAGAATACCGAAGAACACCGTACAACTGAAGATCAAGAAATCAAAAAACAGAACGAGAAAAATGTTTCCGATTTTGTTTAGAACTTTAGTGATCCTGCTACGTGGGAAAAATGTACGGATCGTCTGCGTCAAATTCTAGTCGAACATGGGCCAGATCAAGTGCAAAATATCAACTTTCCATTAGACGTTAATCGTAGAAAGTTTTCGATAGTACACTACAAACGACGACTTATCAATGGAGAATGTGTGTCCCGTCCATGGTTGCAATATTCAGCATCAAAAGATGTAGTATTCTGTTTTTGTTGTAAGCTTTTTCCCACAGATGGTAAATCTGCTCTATGTAATAAAGGAGTGAATGACTGGAAGAACATTTCTATGATACTATCAAATCACGAAAAAAGCAGTAGTCACTTAAAATGCTACCAAGACAAGACTGGAAAGAGTTAGAGCTTAGGTTGAAGAATAATAAAACCATCGACGAAGAAAATTTGCGTTTAATAAGGGATGAAGAAAAGTACTGGCAGCAGATTCTGGAAAGACTGATTGCATTAGTAAGAGTTTTGGGAAGTCAAAATTTAGCATTTCGTGGATTACATGAAAAATTATTCACGTTTGACAATGGAAATTTTCTGAAATTTGTTGAATATCTAGCTTTGTTTGATCCTATTATGCACGAACATCTTCGAAAAGTTCGTGATAAAGAGATTCACATTCATTATCTCGGAAAAAATATTCAAAACGAATTGATCAATCTGCTGTCTCATGCTGTTCAGGAAAAAATAATTGCTTCAGTTCTCTCTGCTAAATATTTTTCAATAATCTTAGATTGCACACCAGATGTTAGTCATGTAGAACAAATGACAATAATCGTTCGATTTGTAAACATCACGACTGATTTTGGAGAATGTAAGAGTGAAATTAAAGAACATTTTTTGGGATTTGTTCCTCTTACCGATACAACAGGCGCTGGAATAACTGAAACAATTCTTGGTAAGTTAGCAGAGATGTCACTCCCAATAGAAAATTTACGTGGTCAAGGTTATGATAATGGGAGTAACATGAAAGGTAAAAACAGTGGTGTTCAAAAAAGAATTTTAGAAATAAATCCACGAGCTTTTTTCGTACCCTGCAGTTCTCATACACTAAATCTTGTGGTAAATGATGCAGCTAAATGTTGTCTATCAGCTACATCTTTTTTCAATTTGGTTCAAAATTTATATGTATATTTCTCTGCTTCAACTCAGCGTTGGGAAATTCTACTGAAACACGTCCCTACTCTAACTCTCAAGCCACTGAGCGACACAAGATGGGAGAGTCGAATTGATGCCTTGAAACCATTAAGATATCAACTAGCTGATGTACATGATGCACTCATGGATATTTACGAAAATAATGCTCTGACGGGACCATCTGGAAATCAAACGCGAATTGAGGCGCAGTCGATTGCAAAAAAAATTGCTGATTTTAAATTTATTGCATCTCTTGTTGTGTGGTATAATATTTTGTTCGAAATAAATTTGACAAGTAAACTACTTCAATCAAAGGAAATTGATCTAATCGCTGCTACAAATGCACTGCTAAAAACAAAAACCTTTCTCGAAGGCTGCAGAAGTGATTCGGGATTTGAGAAAATGTTGGTGGATGCAAAAGACAATTCTGAAGAAATTAACATTTCCGCATCATTTGCACCAGAGGTAGAACCAACCCGCTTAAGAAAAAAGAAAAAGCAATTTAGTTATGAATCGGAAGATGAGCCGATCTGTGATGTCAAAGATCAGTTCAAAATTAATTTCTATTTTGCCGTTCTTGATACCGCAATAAATGCAATTGATGAGAGGTTTAATCAAATAAAACAGGTTAATTTTGTATTTGGTTATCTTTATAACGTTCATGAGTTGCAATATAAATCTTCCAAAACTATTTTGGAAAACTGTTTAAAGTTGGAAGGATTTCTGACTCACGGGAATTCTAAGGATATTGATGGTACTGAATTATGCAGTGAATTGCAAGCTATTGCAAGAAGAATGCCAATAAATACAACCCCGCAGGAAGTTCTAAATTACATTTGTAAAAATAAATTAGTGGATAGCGTACCGAATCTAGTCACTGTTTTAAGGGTTTTGATGACACTTCCTGTATCTGTGGCAAGTGGTGAGCGTAGTTTTTCTAAATTAAAATTAATAAAAACTTACCTGCGTTCTACCATGGGCCAAGATAGACTTGTTGGGTTGGCTACATTATCGATAGAACAACAGATACCACAAGAACTTGATTTAAAGGATATTGTTTCTACTTTTGCTAAAGTCAAGGCAAGGAAAATGAAAATGTAGACTTAAAATTAAAATTTGATTGTTTACTTGTTTGTTTTAATCATTACAAAACTCCTACAAAAGTTGGTCTACAGAGGCGCTATTCTCTTAATTCGCCTAGGGCGCCAAGTTTGCTTGAGCCGGCACTGATTCTGCATCCAATCTATTCAAAGATTCTGCTCCTTGAGACAAAATTGCTGTAATAGTACGGAACATGCTTCCTTATAATTAAACAAGTCTAGCCTTGCAGCAAATAAAATCCATGGAAGAGTTGAGGTCAATAGCACGAATCCTTGAAGACACTAGGTTACGCACCACTCAATTAAGTTCATCCGTGACTACTTCTTATATCTTGGCTCCAGATTTAACTTATAAAAAGCCACCAAAAGGTAACATATCCATGCTTAGTGCCTCTACATCTAAAAAAGAATCTACCAATTCCAAAACACAAGTGTATCTCAATTCAAAGCAAAATTTTCCTTGCTATAATTCTAAAGGTTTAGGCCACCATTATCTTAAGTGTCCCAAACCCCTACAAAAAAGATGTTTCAAATGCGGTAAATCCGGTTTTACCAGAACCAGTTGCCCTAACTGTACGAGAAATGGACAGTAGCATTTCCTGTTAGCCATAGGAATCCTTTGTCTGACATGGAATCGGTAAATGAAGAATGGTCTTGGTTAAATGAAGTCAAAAATTTTTATAATGCCAGCCAAATTTCACCTCTATTTAATAGTAATTGCAATGACAATCGTCTGTTTCTAGATTTCAAAATAAAAGAAAAGAAACTGATTGCGTTAGTGTACACAGGAGCTAATATCTCGGTCATAGGTAGAAATAGAATCCCACTCATTTCTCAATTAGACTTCAAAATACAACCTAACTTGAACAGTCAAGCATTCACTGCGGATGGTATTAGAACCATTACTGGTTCCGTGGAATGTCCCATAACCGTGGACAATGTTACACTCAAGCTTCAATTCTTTGTAGTTCCTTTGATAAAACATAATGTTACATCCGTCACGAGCAAACAGATCTATTTTTAGCATAAGTCACAGAACATGACCGGAAACTACTCAATCATTCCAGCATGTTCAGGCAATTGAGAAGGAGTTAGTTATGAAGTTAGCGAGCGAAGGATTCCTACCTCGAATAAATAGAAAATACATTTTGTAAAAGTGTTATTTGATAGACAAGTTCATTACAATTGTGTTGTTAATTGTTGTAAGCCGCAGCTTATAATTAAAGTGTTCTGAAATTTAACGACTATATTTTGTGAACCCCAAATTCGTAACAATAACTTCATCTTTGGAATGAATTTTTGCTCTGCATTCAATTTTAAAATCAATTGCCAATCTAGATCTTGGAATATAGACCATAATCCCCAAATATTCTCCATCAATGCTATTGAAGACACTTCATCACTCTCTTCGCAAGAATTTCTACAATTAGAAGAAGTTAAATTGCTATTTAGAACTCTAGACTCTCCACTTCTAGGTTGTACTTCTCTAATTGAACACTATGTCGATACAGGTGAACCCAAGTCAATTAAACAATGTCCTTTCCAATTGTCGCCCACCATGCAAGCATGCAAAAAAAGCATTTGGTGAAAACCGTTTCTGTTTCAATGGGCGTAGACTAAATCAAGTTACTGTTGCAGATAATTATCCTCTTCCCTATGTTACCAGTATACTGGATAATTTAAGGAATGTGGGTTACTTAACTTCTATTGATTTAAAAAAGGCTCTTTGACAAGTGCCACTTGAACCTTCTTCCCATGAGAAAAGTGTACATACCTGGAAGAGGCTTGTTTGAATTTGTCTGGATGCCTTTCAGTCTTCGGAATGCTTCCCAAACTTTACAAAGGTTGATGGACAGAATCTTTGGTCCTGAATTTGAGCCATACTTTTGGGTATACCTAGATGACATAATCACACCCACTCCCACCTTTCAAAAATATGTTGAAATCTTGACAGAAAACTATAATCGTTTAAAGTCAGCCAATTTCACAATCAACTTGGAAAAGTGTAAGTTTTGTCTTCTGAACTATAATTCCTAGGTTACATGGTAGACAAGCAAGGTTTAAGAACTGATCCTCCTAAGGTCAAAGCAATGTTAGACTATCCCATTTTGATTCTTTTCTTGCCATAAAATCTGCTCTTTCAACAGCACCCGTGTTAAGTAGTCCTGACTTTTCTAAACAATTCCTCATATAAACGGATGCTTCAGATAGAGGTATTGCAGGAGTACTCCTACAAGGTGAGAAAAACAATGAAAAGGTCATAGCTTATGCTAGTCGTGCACTATCCACCAGTGAAGCAAACTACTCTGTGACTGAACGTGAGTGTCTCGCAGTTCTTTTCGCTGTGCAAAAATTCCGACCTTATGTCGAAAGAAAGCACTTCACGGTAGTAACCGATCATTTCTCACTTTTATGGCTACACAAATTAAAGAATCCTTCTGATAGTTTGGCTCGTTGGTCAGTTAAACTACAACAGTTTGATTTTGAAATCACGACACTGAAGTCCGCAGAGTTTCCCCTCCAGCAGGTTTTTTTATTGCTCTCCCACCAAGAAGCGGCGGGAAAGTGCAGAAAGGGGTGGGGAGTAAGGAAACGCGTCTCGTTTTCTTTACATTTTCACTTGTATTTAATGAAATAATGCACCCACGAGATATAAAATCATCGTAAGGACATCAGAGAGTCTATACAGTAACACAGAAACATCGAAAACGACAGAAATATCGAATTGCATTCACGACCGAGAACGTCTACATCCACGGCAGATGTCATAAAACATGCCAACCCGTAAACAAATTGTACTTTTTTATTCCGCAACGCAAACTTTTGCAATTGCACAGGTGCTTAGATCAATACAAGTGCATTGGCGATATGGAGCCCGAAAAGTTGTTCCTGCTTGATAATTAATAATAATTGATAATAAATTGCGACCGTAATTGTTACTCTATGTGGTACAAATAGGTATACTTTAACTCTGGTGCACTGCAGACGTAATTAATTTCGCCGTTTTCCTCGGGAAAGTACGTTTTTTCGCAACTTCCCGTAAAACATAAGACTGCGCAACGCAAAAACGTCACGCATAAGGCCGGTTGCCTAGCTCTGGAACATCACATGTCGAATTAGCAATCTCAACTGGTGCTACCACATTTAAAGATCCTTTTCGGTGCTGGATTTCAAAACGACACTAAAGTCCGCAGAGTTTCCCCTCCAGCAGGTTTTCTTTATTGCTCTCCCACCAAGAGACGGCGGGAAAGTGCAGAAAGGGGTGGGGGATAAGGAAACGCGTCTCGTTTTCTTTACATTTTCACTTGTATTTAATGAAATAATGCACCCACGAGGTATAAAATCATCGTAAGTACATCAGAGAGTCTATACAGTAACACAGAAACATCGAAAACGACAGAAATATCGAATTGCATTCACGACCGAGAACGCCTACATCCACGGCAGATGTCATAAAAACTGCCAACTCGTAAACAAATTGTACTTTTTTTATTTCGCAACGCAAACTTTTGCAATTGCACAGATGCTTAGATTAATACAAGTGCATTGGCGATATGGAGCCCGAAAAGTTGTTCCTGCCTAGAATTTTTTTTTATTTCGCAAAATCGAAAACTCCCATAAGCCGCACGTGTCAACGTAAACACGGATAACTTTCTTAATAAATAACGCGGAAACGTGAACTTTCACAAGTGGATAGGGTGAACCTTGCGCTTTAAGGATATGGAGTCCAAAAAGTTGTTCTCCCCTATAATTTTCAGTAATTCGACGGAATGTCGAACGATGCACGGACTCTTTACGCGCCAAAAATGAAATTGCGCGTGCAGAAATTGATAATAAATTGCGACCGTAATTGTTACTCTATCTGGTACAAATAGGTATAATTTAACTCAGGTGCACTGCAGACGTAATTAAACTCGCCGTTTTCGTCGGGAAAGTACGTTTTTTCGCAATTTTCCGTAAAACATAAAACCGCGCAACGCGAAAACGTCACGAAGAAGGCCAGTTGCCTAGCTCTGCGACATCACATGTCGAATTACGACGCGTGCCGGTATCTTTAGCTGGAAAAATTGCAAGTATGCGGTGGTGCGTACAATAACGGGATAGAAATTTCGCTCGGTGTCGCCCACTTTTACGTTTCTGCAAATGCACCGGCATTTATTTCTGTACTGGTGTATCGATAATATGAAATCGAAAATGCTGTAATTCCCAGATTTTTTTTTATTTCGCGTCTGGGAACTTTTTAATTAAACAATAACGCTTGAATCTGAATTTTCGCAGTTGGATGGACGGAAACTTGTACTTTTAAGGAAACGTTAAGTCGGCAATACATGTTCCAATAATTTCACGTAAAAATTCATGTAAACATGTGTGTATAAATTCATGAATTGTAATTCGCAATACACGTTTCAATTATATTAATAAAAAGATGTTCCGCTAAATAGTAATTTAGAATGTTAATGTTGTTATTCCACTGTATTGCCATTATTGTCGGGGACTCACACAGTTTATATTCATAATATCAACGAGCTTCTTTCTTCATGCGCTTGGGCGAGAAAGGATTGTTTGGCACTCGATTTGTTCTAATTTTTCCAGTGCCTTTCAGTTTCTTTTCAGTTAATTTATTTAGAAGCGGAATGGAAGTGAAAAAATTATCAAAATATAAATGAAACTGCACATCTGGCCATCTAGATTTCAAACAATCTGCATACGTAAGAACAACGCCTGCCCCTACTGCTAAATCTTTATATTTTGTCCCTAGATGGGTAGTTGCTCCTTGATATGGTTCAAACCAGTTGACGTGTGTCACATCCCATCCAGAATTTGAAACCATATCGGATAGGCTTTCCACGGATGTATTGCTTACATCCATGGCGCCCATAGTAGGGTATCATAGCTTCGTCAACGCAATGTGATTTCTGAAGTGGTGTAAATTTTAAACATACTTGATTCAAATGAACAAATAAGGGTCTTATTTTTGAAAATTTATCGTTGCGATCAAGAGTATTATTGTCTGTGAGGTGAAAGTGACTCATAATAAATTCGAATCGATCTCGTGATACTGCTGTGGAGGCAAGTTCGTTGTGCGCATCTTTCTCTCTTTCCCAAAACATACGGCGTCTTGGGAGTTGCATATACCCAGTAAGTATAAGAACTCCCAAGAAGCACTTCATTTCACTTTTGGATATGTTACTAGGTTTGTTCTTTTGAGAAGGATATCGATTTGTTTCGTCAACCATCACGTCAATAATATTTTCGTCTAAGAATATTTCAAACAGTTCCAATGGTGTCAACTTTTCTATCGACACATTGTAGATATCAGCAGGAAATTCTTCATCGGATCGCTCAGTCAGATCTTTATTTATCCATTTGCATGTTGTTTAAATTTTTCTCCTTTTATTACTATATCTTGATAATTGAGCGAGTGTGGATCAAGATGATTTCCTGACTGATATTTACCACTAACGATTATTTCAGCAGTTGCTCTTAGCTGACTAGCCGGTAAATTATTAGGATGAAAATTTCCTTCGTCTCCAGAATCCTCATCAGTAAAGTCAGCACATGCATTCTCTGGAGGAAGCATAACAATATCTGCCCCCGCATGAGGAAAAATCTTCAACCTCTATCATAGCCAATGCTTCATTTAGTGTTAAGCCCCTAAAACAGCAATGAATTTGTTATTTCAGGGTGTATGAAGGTTTAAAAAATATTGTAACATAGGTCTTGTTACTGACGTCCTACATGTAGGACGTCTTCAAAAAATCAGTCGTAACAAAAAATTCTTGACAGTAACCTAATAATTAACGCCACCTATGTAAAGTTACAACATTCGTTATACCGAATAATTAGTTGTTTACAAAATAACTAAACACTATGCAAAGAAATACTTACCCTGTAAATCTTATATCGCAAAATTCCATTTCAACAGAAACCAAAAACAAATTTTTAATTGTTAACGACAATTCCCGCTGAAATGGTGACTTGTCAAGAAACAATAGACTTCTTTGAAGATAAAATAATATATAACAGAGGCAGCACTCGTCATATAATTCAAGGAGGGAACTTTGAATGTCGTCCTACATATAGTACTGTGGCGCGCCACCCGGCTTAGCTCAAGGCGTCAAGAAGTCGGTTCGCTGTTATGCGTCATCGGCCGTCACGCCACCGGGGCCTACATCGAACAGGCTAGACTTCTCCAGCGTGGAGGATTCCAGACGGCAGCAAATGATATAAAATCGCCCGGAGTTGACTCACCAGTCAGTCGAATTCTAACAGCGATCGTCGAAGTTAGACTTTTAGTGTGTAAATAAATTGTTACAAATAAATTAGTTTTTAAGCTTTATTAAATTACGGTTAAGTTTTTATCGAGTGTTTTATTCGTTTAAATAAATAAATTTAAAACCTAGAAACGTAACAGTGGTGTCAGGTGTGGGGTTTGTGCAAATAAATAAACAATTTAAAGTAAATTAAATTTAATCAGATTATTAAATAAGTACAGTATCGGAAAAAAAAAATACAATGGCTACGAGAAAAGTGTTGTTGAAAGACTTAAAAGTGGCCGAATTAAAAACCGAATTGGAAGAACGAGAGTTAGAAACCTGTGGTTTGAAAGGCGCTCTTCAACAGCGTCTCCGATGCGATTTGTTGACAGCTGGTGAAGATCCAGAAACGTTCCTTTTCGAAATTTCGTGTGGTCCCGCTGATTTTAATAAGATCTTGAAGGATGAATTTCGAGAACAATCCAGAAATTTCAAGGACGAACTTCAAGAACAATCCAGAAATTTGGACGCGAAGTTTCTAGAACAATCTGGAAATTTACAGAAAAAACTTCTAGAACAATCTCGAAATTTCAAGAACGAACTTCGAGAACAATCTGGAAATTTCAAGGACGAACTTCGAGAACAATCCAGAAATTTAAAGGAGAAGCTTCTAGAACAATCTGGAAATTTCAAGGACGAACTTCGAGAACAATCCAGAAATCTAGAGGAGAAGCTTCTAGAACAATCTGGAAATTTCAAGGACGAACTTCGAGACCAATCCAGAAATTTGGACGAGAAGTTTCAAGAACAGTCTGGAAATTTAGAGAAGCTTCGAGAACAATCCAGAAATTTAGAGGAGAAACTTCTAGAACAATCTGGAAATTTCCAGGACGAGCTTCGAGAACAATCTAGAAATTTAGAGGAGAAGCTTCTAGAACAATCCAGAAATTTTGACGAGAAATTTCTAGAACAAACAAAAGGACTCGAAGATAAATTAGTGGTAAAAATATCAGAAGAAACAAAGAACCTGCAAGAAAATGTGGAGGAAATAATATTTCAGCAGGATAACAAAATCAAAAATCTGGAACAAATCATGGCGGGGTTGCGAGTGTTCGGGGATCAGCCACCAGTAGAAACACTAGAAAATAATGAAACCCGAATTGTGGAAGGACCAGCAGAAAATTCGAAATTAAAAATAAAACCACCGACCTTCGATGGAAAATCTTCTTGGCCCAACTACTTCAAACAGTTCGAAGCAGCAGCAAAGGCAAACAGATGGACGGCCAGCGAAAAAGCCACTTCGTTAATTGTGGCCTTGAGAGGAGACGCTATCGATGTGCTACAGACGATGCCGCCAGAGGAACAAGAAGACTTCGACAAGCTTGTGAATAGGATGGAAATGTGTTACGGACAGGCCCTATGACCGAG
The DNA here is from genome assembly GCA_036172665.1 of Prosopocoilus inquinatus. NCBI lineage: Eukaryota > Metazoa > Arthropoda > Insecta > Coleoptera > Lucanidae > Prosopocoilus > Prosopocoilus inquinatus. The sequence goes on from CM069873.1 coordinate 50,390,201, forward strand.
GTATACCATGCGCAGTTAAGGAATCGCTGTCAGAAATCCGGAGAAAGTCTTCAGGAATTCGAAGCAGAGGTTGCGCGTCTGGCCCAGTTGGCATATCCCACAGCTCCTGTTGAATTCCTCAAATGTTTGACGGTGCAGACGTGCAGACCTTCATAGATGGAATCCGTGACCCAGACAACCAGCAGGCATTGAGAATGACCCATCCGAAGACATCCAAGAACGCATTGGCTTATGCCTTGGAATTTGAAGCGGCGAGACGAGTTTCAAGAGGGCATGTCAAGGTGCGAGCGGCTATGGACTTCAAAGAGGAAGAAGAGGAAGAGTCCGCCAACGCCAAGGTGGGATCTGCTAATAAGGGGTAATCCAAGGAATATGCCACCGCCGAGGATGTTCGCCGCATTGTGGAACGGGTCCTCAAGAAGAAGAAGCCGCTGGAAAGGCCAGGACGAAGGACATGTTCGCAGGCGATGTCCAAAGCCCAGACAGGATCCAAGGAAGCCACAGTTAAACTAAGCCGGGCCGGTGCAGAGGGGCAAACGTCGACCCGTATTCAAAGGCCTCCAAAGACGAAAGCCAACCAAGTAATATCCCTACGGCAGTTAACCAGCAGTATCTTCGTGGATGTTACCATTGATGACATTCCTCACACCATGTTGTTGGATACGGGTGCGACGAAGACCATCCTAAGACCCGACGTAATTAAGTCATCTGGACGCACCGAGCCGACCAAGTGGAGACTGAAAACTGCAACTGGAACATCAGCAACTGTCCACGGTGAAGTAGAGGTTATCATCACCATTGGTTCAACTCCAATAAAACACCGTGCACTGGTAGCAGACATAGAGGACGAGGCAATTTTGGGCATGGACGTCATGTGTGCCCACGGGTTTCAATTGGACTTAAAGCGTGGCGTGATGGCGGTCAATAATGAGGAGTTGGTTCTACATCAACGAGGAGACGTGGCCGCTCGAGTAGTCCTCTCTGAAGACGTTGTATTACCCAGCAGGACTGAGGTTATCGTCGACGCAAAACTGGACGGTGTTTTTTCAAGATGGGCAAGTCATTATGGTTGAACCTAATACTGATGATCAAAGGATTGGAAGAGGAGTCCTCGTTGGGAAAATGTTGTTGACGGCAAAGAAGGAAGTACCTGTCCGCCTGATGAACGTCAATTGTTTCTCCGTCAATATCAAGAAAGAAACCATCTTGGGAAGCTGCACCATGGTGTCCTCCATCTCCCGCCAACTTGAAACAAACGTGCCAGAAGCGAAAGTCCCAATGAAGTTATGGGAAATGGTTATGTCAACAGCTCAGAAATTGACTCCAGACCAGAAGATAAAAGCAAAGAATCTGATCGGCCGTTATCAAGATGTATTCGAGGTAGAAAATGGATCCAAGGGAAGAACTGATGTCGTGAAACACAAAATAGAGACTGGAGAAGAAAGACCTATCCGTCAAGCTCCAAGGCGATTACCGTTGGCGAAGCGTGAGGAAGCAGAACGCATTATTCGCGAGATGGAAAAGGATAATGTGATAGAACCATCAAGCAGCCCGTGGGCGTCAGAAGTAGTGCTTGTGAAGAAGAAGGATGGGTCCACCAGGTTCTGTGTAGACTACCGGTTACTCAACAATGTCACCAAGAAGGACAGCTATCCCCTGCCACGGATTGATGATACCCTGGACACCCTGGCCGGCTCAAAGATCTTCTCAACTTTGGACTTAAAGAGTGGATATTGGCAAGTGGAGCTGGCGCCCGAAGATCGAGAAAAGACGGCGTTTTCCATTGGAATGGGTCTGTGGCAATTCACAGTGATGCCATTCGGATTATGTAATGCCCCAGCGACATTCGAGAGGTTAATGGAGACGGTTCTGAAAGGTCTGTCCTGGACAACGTGCATGGTGTACCTTGATGACATAATTGTCGTGGGAAAGACGTTCGATGACCACCTAAGGAACCTGGAAGGAGTGTTCCAGCGGCTTCGCGGAGCTGGACTAAAGCTTAGCCTCAAGAAGTGTCACCTGTTCCAGAAGGAAGTGAATTACCTGGGGCACATTGTTAATGGAAATGGAATCGCTGTGGACCCTGTGAAGATTCAGGTTGTGAAAAACTGGCCAACTCCCAGAAATAAACACCAAATAAGGAGTTTCCTTGGCCTGTGCACTTACTATCGGCGCTACGTTCCTGGATTTGCAGACATTGCTAAGCCGTTGACAAAACTGACTGAAGAAGGTCGTCCATTTGAATGGGACCAACAGTGTCAAATTGGCTTTGAACGACTAAAGCAGTACTTGATTAGTGCTCCTATTCTGAGTTATCCTCTCCCGGAAGGCAAATTCGTCGTGGACACAGATGCTAGCAACGTTGGGATTGGTGGCGTACTCTCCCAGATACAAGAGGGGCAAGAGAAGGTGATCGGCTACTTCAGTAAAGTCCTATCAAAGCCGGAACGAAACTATTGCGTCACAAGAAGGGAATTGCTAGCCGTCGTAAAAACGATAGAACACTTCTACAAGTACTTGTATGGTAGACGCTTCCTGCTGAGGACCGACCACGCCGCTCTAAAATGGCTTCTCCGTTTCAAGAACCCAGAAGGGCAAGTTGCACGATGGATCGAACGACTTCAGGAGTACGATTTTGAAATTCAGCATCGGGCAGGAACTAGCCATCGAAATGCCGATGCTTTGTCGAGAAGACCCTGTGCCGAAGACCTGGGAAGAGGTAGCACCATGTGCACCGTCCGTAAAATCATACTGGGCGCAGTGGGACTCCATAGTGTTGGATCGTGGTCTTCTGAGACGAAGCATAGAGAATCAGGAAGGCATGGAACAGAAGACACAATTACTGATCCCCAAGAATAGGGTGCCAGAAGTTCTGAGGGAACTTCACGATGGAACTTCCGGAGGGCATCTGGGAGTTAAGAAGACTATGGAGAAGGTGCGCGAAAGATTTTACTGGGTGAACTGCAAGGAAGACGTGAAGGATTGGTGCAGAAAGTGTGCAGTCTGCGCAGCCAGTAACGGTCCCCACAGGCGGGGTAAGGCTCCCATGAGACAGTACAACGTTGGAAGTCCTTTTGAGAGAGTTGCCATCGATGTAGCCGGCCCGTTTCCAGAAACGAATGGTGGAAACAAGTACATCGTAGTGGTAATGGACTACTTTAGCAAGTGGGTTGAAGCTTACGCCCTACCTAACCAAGAGGCAGTCACTATTGCGGAAGTCCTTGTCAGGGAATGGATCAGTCGGTATGGTGCACCTATGGAACTGCATTCAGATCAAGGAAGGAACTTTGAATCGGCCTTGTTCAAGAACGTGTGTACTCTGCTCGGCGTACGAAAAACTAGAACAACTGCACTCCACCCACAGTCGGACGGAATGGTGGAAAGGTTCAATAGAACCATCAACCGACATTTGTCCAAGGTCGTTTCCGATCATCAGAGGGACTGGGACACGTACATCCCCCTGTTTCTAATGGCATACCGCTCATCTGTTCATGAGACAACAGGGGAGACTCCCGCGAAAGTGGTATTCGGGCGAGAGCCGAGACTGCCCTGCGACCTGAAGTTTGGTGTGAAGCCTGGCGAAGTCTCTGCCGACGAAGATTACGTGAGCAAATTACGCAGGAAAATGGATGACATCCACAACCAAGTGCGTCACAATATACAGACGGCCAGCGATCGGATGAAGGAGCACTATGACATCAACGCTCAACACGGGGGATACCAACCTGGAGCACTGGTCTGGCTTTATAACCCCCAAAGACGTCGAGGCCTCTCCCCAAAATTGCAGACCTCTTGGGAAGGTCCTTACAAAGAGATGAAACGGATCAACGACGTCGTTTACCGCATCAAGAAGGTCCCCCATGGCAAACCCAAAGTAATCCACTTCAACCGGATAGCCCCTTACCATGGAGAAGCAGATGAAGGGACAGTACAAAGGGCGCAAGTTTCCGAAGTGAACTTCGAAACCTTCATGTCTCATCACGCCGAAGGAAGCAAGGCACGGTTTGGAGTGACCACGGAGAAGCAACAAGATCTCTTTAAAGTGCCACTGGAGTACAGTCTGGCCCACTGCGTAGCAGAAGACCTGAAAATGTCTAAAGGAATCGCTCAGGTGTTTAGGAAGAAATTTGGCCTAATCGAGGAGCTACGAAGACAGCATCCCGTGGTAGGCAAGAGCTTGCAGATCATTGATTCGACGGCAGATCGGAGGCGCCACGTGCATTATTTAGTCACTAAAAAGACATCAAGCGGTAAACCTGACTATTAAAGTATGTGGAGAGCCCTATATAGCCTGAGGAGACAGCTAATAGAGAACCATCAGATGAAGTTAGCCATCCCCAAATTGGGCTGCAGATTGGACGGACTAGACTGGAGAGTAATTCGAAGCATGCTGGAAGTCATCTTCCACAGAACGGGAATTGAAGTCCTAGTCTGCAGCCACCACCCACAGGCAACAGTCAGCAACAGCAAAACCGTAGACTGTTACTTCTTCCAGACGGGAAGTTGCAAGAATGGGCCAGCATGTAGATTCCGACACCCTCCTTCAAGACTATCACCAGGAACATTTCGAGACGAAACGTTTTTAAGAAGGGGGCAGTGTGGCGCGCCACCCGGCTTAGCTCAAGGCGTCAAGAAGTCGGTTCGCTGTTATGCGTCACGCCACCGGGGCCTACATCGAACAGGCTAGACTTCTCCAGCGTGGAGGATTCCAGACGGCAGCAAATGATATAAAATCGCCCGGAGTTGACTCACCAGTCAGTCGAATTCTAACAGCGATCGTCGAAGTTAGATTGTTAGTGTGTAAATAAATTGTTACAAATAAATTAGTTTTTAAGCTTTATTAAATTACGGTTAAGTTTTTATCAAGTGTTTTATTCGTTTAAATAAATAAATTTAAACCCTAGAAACGTAACAGTACTGTAGGCATATCTAGGTTAAATTGGATTTCAGGAAAAAATGTTTAATACAAAACTTGTGCTGTGTGCTCACAGGAAAACAATTGCTGGTCGTATTGCTGGTATAAACGAGATATAAACTAAAGTTTTTTTAATGGAACAGCCTATATATTATTACGTTTTTCGATACTAAATTAAATTTTAATGAGACTACATGTATAATAAAACTAATAATGTAGAAGGTGTCTATAACATAATTCCGATTTAATTTATTTTATTTTTAAATTTTAGAAATAGAAAACTTGAATAATAATCCTTTTATACTAAGAGATTTGATTAAAAACGTTTAAAATTTTACACTTTGCATAAAAAAAATTGAGAACGCTTTGAATGTTTTACATTAAATTTTCAGTTATTTTTTAAAGTTAAATTTTGTAGTTAATGGTAAAATTTTATTTAATGTTATTTTATTTAAAACCAAAACTTAGTTTATTTTTTGGGTATCCGACTCTCGATTGTTCCTTGTGAATATCTGTAGCAGTACTGAAACAAATTCTACAACTTCTTTTATCTTTTTTCTTTCTAAAATTAAAAATAAAAAAAAATTAGCAGGAATTATTTTATAGACACCTTCTACAATATAATTTAAAATCGAAAAACGTAATAATATATAGGCTGTTCCATTAAAAATACTTTAGTTTATATTTCGTTTATCCGACCAGCAATTGTTTTACTGTGAGCACACAGAGAAACTTTGAATTAGTCCCTATAAGTTTTGTATTAAACATTTTTTCCTGAAATCCAAATTAAGAGTTAAACGGGGTAGGAATTCTCGCGTAGTCAGCCTGTTTCCTTAAAAGTGCAAGTTTCCGTTCAAATAAAAAAAAATCTGGGAATTACAGCATTTTCGATTTCATATTATCGATGCACCAGTACAAATAAAATAAATGCCGGTGCATTTGCAGAAACGTAAAAGTGCGCGACACCGAGCGAAATTTCTATCCCGTTATTGTACGCACCACCGCATACTTGCAATTTTTCCAGCTAAAGATACCGGCACGCGTCGTAATTCGACATGTGATGTCGCAGAGCTAGGCAACTGGCCTTCTTCGTGACGTTTTCGCGTTGCGCGGTTTTATGTTTTACGGAAAATTGCGAAAAAACGTACTTTCCCGACGAAAACGGCGAGTTTAATTACGTCTGCAGTGCACCTGAGTTAAATTATACCTATTTGTACCAGATAGAGTAACAATTACGGTCGCAATTTATTATCAATTTCTGCACGCGCAATTTCATTTTTGGCGCGTAAAGAGTCCGTGCATCGTTCGACATTCCGTCGAATTACTGAAAATTATAGGGGAGAACAACTTTTTGGACTCCATATCCTTAAAGCGCAAGGTTCACCCTATCCACTTGTGAAAGTTCACGTTTCCGCGTTATTTATTAAGAAAGTTATCCGTGTTTACGTTGACACGTGCGGCTTATGGGAGTTTTCGATTTTGCGAAATAAAAAAAAAATTCTAGGCAGGAACAACTTTTCGGGCTCCATATCGCCAATGCACTTGTATTAATCTAAGCATCTGTGCAATTGCAAAAGTTTGCGTTGCGAAATAAAAAAAGTACAATTTGTTTACGAGTTGGCAGTTTTTATGACATCTGCCGTGGATGTAGGCGTTCTCGGTCGTGAATGCAATTCGATATTTCTGTCGTTTTCGATGTTTCTGTGTTACTGTATAGACTCTCTGATGTACTTACGATGATTTTATACCTCGTGGGTGCATTATTTCATTAAATACAAGTGAAAATGTAAAGAAAACGAGACGCGTTTCCTTACTCCCCACCCCTTTCTGCACTTTCCCGCCGTCTCTTGCTGGGAGAGCAATAAAAAAACCTGCTGGAGGGGAAACTGCGGACTTCAGTGTCGTAGATTTACGGTTCTAAATTTAATAATTATGATAGATTCATGTTTTTACCTTATCGTTCTTGAAGAATTTTGTAACAGACAACTTGAAAGTATCCATTGTATCAGGTACGTCCGAGTTTTTTGTAGAAATACGCAGGCAGATAAGTAATTATATTTTTACATTTGCGGAGAGAGAAAAGAACGAGAGCATAAGTTAAAATGTAGGGGAACATGGGTAACAGTGAATCACTTTTTTTTCTTCATAGCTCTTCGTAGCTCCCATGATTTTGACTTATAAAAATTAACTTAGGTTTCATAGGAGTGTTCCTTAAGTACGAAAATGCGTAACGATTTTTAGAATTAACAGCATGCTTTACCTTTTACAATTTTTTTCTTCTTAACCCTTAACTACCCAGGTACACTTGCCGACAAAAGTAAAGCCCAGGTTAGTGGCGCTGCTAACTGTGGTGCATCAGTATTGGACAACCCTTAAAATTCTGCACCGATATGGGGGTTTACGCCGTTGTTTTCGCAGGTAGCTGACCCTAAATAATAAAATTTACTTCGAGAATGAATGAATTTATCTACATTGTTTTGCCTTGATGCACCTAATTTCACGTCACCGTGATCTCTTGAAGTTTCGTTTTAGTTATTTTTTTTCTCTGCGCTTTTACGTAATTTTACAATTTTAAGTGGTTGATATGAAAATTAAGCAAATATGAATTATTTTTTATGCACTGAATCGACAGATTGGTTTTCACTATAGGAAAAAGTTATTTATTTTTGAGTTTTCATGAGAAAATCATACTTTATAAAAGTTTTTGCTTGTCCTAAAAGCCCTAAAAATATTATAGGAGACTATAAATTCCGACTAACTCAGAAAAATTGAAAATTATGTTTCCATATTTATTTACCCTATAAAATCTTTAGAAACAATTGTATCGACAATGGTTTTTAAGAATATTACAGGGAAGAATAATTTACAAGGAGATGAAAAGACCATCCCTAATTTACAAACAAAAACTATTCAGGCAAGAATGTTAAGTTTAGAGCTTATATATTTACTTAATTGAATGTTATAATATTTCGAATTGTTTGCTATAAAAGGTGTTTTAAAAAAACTGACGTGCAAAATTGTTTGACCAATTAAAGAGAAATTGGTCAAACAAGGATGGTATTTAAGAGAACGATGAAAATACAGGGTGTTTACGAGATGCCGCTACAATAGCTAACTTTTTTATTTGAATTTTTACGAGGTAACTTAAATTAGAAAAGTTTTAGGACCTCTCCTGCTGGATTTTATGGCAACATCAGAAAAACAAATGACTGTCAGGTTTAATTTCATTACTTTCTAAATTATTTCTTCCGTATGAAATTTAATCTGTTTTTTCATTTTAGGCTAGCAGTGAAATATATTGGAATTATTGCTAAATGCATTGACACATAAAATAGAAAATTAAAGCCTTAAACATTGGTCAATTTTTATTATTTTTCAATTATTATTTTAGTTACTAAACAACATTCATGTGTTCAAAATTTAAACTTTCGTTTCTCTGAATTTGAAACTGAAAATCGGTCAGGCAAGAATTTTCTGCGTGTTATATAAACGCTACGAAGAGAGACATCGTAATATAAGTGGAATTTTAAGGGCTGTCCAAATTTTATGCTTCGCAGTTGAGCCACTGTAGGCCTGGGCATTACTTTTGTCGGCGGGTGTACTATTACAGTAGCATAATTACCCGGGCCGGTCTCTGCGACCGCTATTTTTAAAGTCCCACCAAATATTTAAAAAATCAAAATAAACTATTTATGTTATGCTATTATGTTTTTGAGACCTTTGGGTTTCTATTAATTAAAACTTATTTTAAATATTTTAGTCAGATGTTGTAAAAAATCACAAAATTAATATGTCAGGATAAATTACAAATAAAACCACATAGATAGCTATAGTATCAAGAAAGTTTACTACACACAAAAATAAAACAATTCTCTTGCAAAGGGAACAAAAACAAAGTTATAATACATAAATGTTACCATAAAAGGTTGTAATAATACGTATTTTTAAAAGAAAATGCAACATATGAAAAACAAACAATTTCTAATCGACGCAGTTTCGGCATAACTTTACACTACATTCCAAACAGATTGGTTTCGAACATTTGCGGCACAAATGAAAAGTTTTTCTTTTTTTCTTCGGATCACACGTATAACAGGTTTTCCTTTTTTCAAGTTTTTCTTCTGGAGCTGGTCGATTTTCTTCCGTTATTCCAAGAACACGACGAATACATAAACGTAATTCAAGCGTCAGGTGCCTGTTTTGATATCTTTTTCGTAAATGAGGTTCAACCAGCTCTTTGGCAAGCTGACGGACAAAAGTTAATCTTGAAATTTCCGAATTTTTACGATGGGAGTTGTAAATTACGTAAGCATTGGCGGAGCTTATGTCTAAAATCCGATAAAAAATTGACATTGGCCACCGTCTAGTTCTTCTTCCACAGCCATATTTGGAACACTTCTCATCCAAGGAATCCACGCCTCCTTTTGTCAAATTATAGTAAGAAATTATTTCTGGCGTTCCGTCATCCTCGAATTGTTCATGGTGCATTGATGATATTAGTACAACGGCTTTATTTTGTTTGGGCACGTAAGAGACAATACTTATTTTATTTGTAAAACCATAGATTGATGAACCAACAACTTTTTTTCTTGTGGGTAAAAATTCCGCAGGTATCTCTCTCTTATTTTTTCTCATCGTACCTACGTATGTAAGACCTCTATCACTCAGAGTTTCGACTAATTCTATTGAACTGAACCAGTTATCTCCAGTAATATTTCTATTGCTTTCATACAATTGTCGAGTTAAACGCAAAACAGCTTGTGTAGGTTTCGAAAATTTTTTATCTTCAACCGGGAGGGTTTGTCCGTCACTATCTTTTCCAGTGTATATATAAGCGTCATGTAGATAACCGTTCCTCGCATCTGTCAAACACATTAATTTTAAACAATATTTAGCGGGCTTGTTTGGCATGTACATTTTGAATTTACAGCGCTCTCTAAAACTCACTAGCATCTCATCCACACATGCAGATTGTCCTATAGAATACACATCACGGCAATTTTGAATAAATGAATCGAAAACGTAGGAAATAGGTGCAGCAAGTGTTTCTTTTTTACGTTCTTCTCGGGTATCCGGATTATCAAAACGTAGAGAGGCAAGTAGCGCGCCAAAACGATTTTTCAACATGACGCATCTAAAAATGTCACGACCTGTTCCATCTGTAGCAAACAGGCAGGAAAAATTTTCGTGGTTCGATTTGAATATCGCAGTATAGAATAGCAACCCTATAAAGGCTTTCAATTCATGAATATCAATATCCTGAACGGCTGAAGGTTCTTCATACTTCTCCCTTACTTCTTGTAACTTTTTATTCGTCCATAAAAGAATCTCGTTCAAGATGTCATCATTTATCAAGTAACTCCAGCAGGTTTCAGCTGTGGCACTCTCAGTTCGATATTTAGGTCGAAGTCCTGGTAATTGTACAATAATGTTGTGTTTCCTTACCCTAGATCTGGAAAGAGCAGGTTCCGACGACCACTTGTAGCGATTTTTTCCATAATAAAACCTTTTCTTTGAAATATTACTTTCGTCTGGACTATTATGTTCTTCATCTTCGTCTTCGGTCTGTTTTTCTAAAATGTTCGCTGTATCCTGATCCGATCCTGCTTCTATTTCTGAATCTGAGCTGTGATCCGATATTTCATAATCAGCATCAGTGATATTTGTATCTATTTCACTTCCACATTCATCTTCGAACCACTGTAATACTGTTTTTTCAAAATCAGGGTCACCATATCGAACTTTCCGCGTTCTTTTCGATGGACCAGCCATAACGCAATTACCCGGGTACGGTCACTGTGACCGTTTCAAATCTTTATATCTAAATATTAAATTCAAGAAAAGTAACCACACCTAGTTCCAATGGGCTACTGATGTAATAAAGTGCAAATAAGGAATACTTAGGGGGGCGTGACCTAATAGTTTTTGGAAAGGGAAAAACAAGAAGTTATCCCATCCCTTGCTGTCACTGAGACCGCACCCAGGTAGTTAAGTTTCGGAATGATCCAGTGTACACCGTACTTGGGTTACACTGGATCTTAATACCGGGGCGTTATGGATCAGTGCGGGGTGCAATGAGTAACTCGGAATTAAAAGGCAATAAAGTACAATTTCTCTGTGTTCAAACTTTTTATTACAAAATAAAGTAAAAAATTATAATAATTTAAGTAGAAAAAAACATTTCATTCAAAAGATATATAAATATTTTTCAACTTTAGGAACTATTGCTTTGGTATCAAGAATACTTACAAATAACTAAGAAAAATTAGAAATATTTAACGAAGATCAATATTCGAAAAATCAACGTCGAATGAATAAAGTCCTTGCTGTCGTTTTGTACTTTCTGAATAGCCTGGCTCAGGCAAAATAAGTTTAAAATCATGTAATGAAACAGTTGCAATATCTGGAACGTGAGGAATGTAAAATTTATTTAGACTTTTAGCAGAACTCCTAAAAAAAGATACTTCCACATCTTTATCTCGCTCTCCAATTACTTTACCTACATAGTATATATTCTTCTTATTAACTTTAAATTCTATTAGAATACAATTTCCTTCTTTCGGCGAACATTTCAGTGGCTGAAAGTTGTCAGGATATACTACCATAGTATGATATGTCTCTTCTTCACTTTCAAATATATCTTCTTCAGAATAAATGCTTATGTTGTCATCTTCTTCATCAGAACTTTGGAAAATATTTCTCTTTTTGGATGTTGCTTTTATTTTTATCGTTTCTTTTCTGTTGCACGCTTTTCAATTTCCAATTTGTTTGGCGTATCAGTGGCAATCATTGATTTGTCTTTCCGTCTTGGTGCTCTGTTATTTTTTCTAGGTCCTGCTTTTGGTACTCCACGGAACTGCAGTGGGCTTACAAAGTTTATTGGTTGTTTTGTTGAGGTGCTTGGCAAAGAAACGGCTGCATTTGTTGATGTTGCAGGAGAAGGAATCGATATTTCAGAAAGTTCCACAGCTCGAGCTGGAGCAGGCAGTGATGTAGTAGGCAGGATTTCCAAATTCAGGAGTTCTTAGCAAAGTGTTAGCCGATTTAGTTAAAGCATTTGGCAGTAGAACAGATGGTGACGGAGTCCTAGTTTTATCTTCATCATCCGATTGTTCTGGGCGGTTTTCCTGGACTCTGTTGGTAATGTCTCTTGCAATCGCTTCTGGAGGTGGAACATTTTCTTCATTCTCAGGTCTGTCTGTTAATTCGCTTGGCGCAAAATCCAGATCGGTGAATATATTTCTATTAAAAGGAAATATTCCTGTTGCTCGAAAAGCGGAACAAATGTTAGCTGGACTCATTGATTTCATGTGCGCTTCTCTGACAAATCCAGCAACTTCGTATATTGAAACAGTTTTGCCCGGGTTTCTTATCATCCAGCTGTCAAGTGCTGCATTGTAAGCTACTTTAAATGGTTTAAAAACAGCGACATCTAATGGCTGCATTTTTCCTGTAGAATGGGGTGGCACAGTAAGTAGGTATATTAAGACCATTTGCTTTTGCTAAATTAATAGCTTCTACTCAGATATGCGCTTCGTAATTGTCCATTATCAGTAATGTAGGATTTTCTTTTGAACTATTAGTGAGATCAATGAAATGTTGCATTGTTTTAACAAACAATTCTGAATTCATCCAGCCTGATGGTCTGGCTAGTCCTAGAGTGCCTGCTGGAGCTTCAAGAACCATATGCTGCTTGAAATGCACCCGGGGAAAGATCATTACTGGTGGTAAAGCATATCCTAAAGCATTAATAATGTAACATGTCGTAACCAAAATACCTTTCTTCCCGCTTGTCACTTTACTGACTTGCTTCTGACCTCTAACTGCTAGAACTTTTGCAGATTTTTGAACGGTCATTGTATTAGTCTCATCTAAATTATACACTCTTGTACCGTTTCCAAACGACTCATGTTTAGACATCACGTTTTCCAAATTGTCAAAAAATAAGTTCACATTATATCGGTTAAAAGACGTAGCTCGACTGAGGCTGCAGCCTTCAGGTGTTCTTAAAGACAATCTAGCAGAGTACCTTTTTCTAAAGTTGTACAACCATTCAATGCCTGCTATTTTTTTGTCCTGCCATGTTTGGGGTATCTTAACATTATTCACTTTTGCCATTTCAAACGCAAGGTGGCGCACTTCTGTTGTTAAACCGTAAAACATTTGTGAACATTTAATAATGAACTCAACAAGAGAGCTTTCTTGTTCATCTGTGAATATTTTATTAACCTTGTAATTAGGAGTAAATCTTATTGGGTCTTCAGATTCTTTAGCTTTCTTGCAATATCTGTAAAGAGTTGCATAGGGAATATTTTTTACCTTAGATACTGCTCTAATCTTTTGCCCCTCCAGTACCATCTGAACGGCGCTTCTCATTTCTTCTTCTGTGTGCAGTCCGACCTTTGTTTTCCTTACTCGATTACGCGGCATTTTGTAATCTATAAGAAAAAACACTCTGAATTATGATCTGGGATACACTGGATCATGATTCACTGTCCCCCAGAAAGCAACGATCCACTGTAACCCTTTGTCACATCTTTCAACAAATAAAATATTCTAAAAAATGTAAATGACATCTGATCAAAAACTTATGGTTTAAGCACACATTAATTATCGCTTGTCAAATTAAATAACTAAAACCATAATATTCATACAAAATATCAAAGACATTTTGCAAAAATACCGAAAATTAAATAACTGAACGTACAGTCGCAGCGTAATGTAATGCAAGTTTGGAGGGGTGAAGCTTATTACGAATTCGGCCGAACGCAGGTAGTATGTACAAACCCCTCATTATTATTTTTAAAAGGAAACGTTTGATGAAATGAAAAGAACCGCGGTAAATAATTATAAAATGCAATTGGCCGTTCGGACATACTTCTAATTATTTCATGCTCTTTAATAAGAGATTTTTTTGCTCTCTGATATTATAACATTTCAAAAATTTTTCAAAAAAAGTTAGACTTTATATTTAAATATTAATCGATTAGTATGTTTTAAAATATCCAATACAAAAATTGGTGGATGAAAACAGAGTAATTTATTACAAATAATACATAAAATACAATGAGAATATATTGAAGGCGTTCCGCCATCCATCGTCTATCGTAGGCTTGACCGTGTGATGATCACCGATTACACAACGACGCGGTCAACCGAAAACCTAAAACACACGAAACTAAAAGCTGAAATAAATTATTATTTGCTGAAAGGAGAAAAAATGATGAAAAGCTATTACAACAAAACAAAAACGAAAGTGCTTAAAGAAAAAGTAATTAATTTTTGAAAAATAAATGATTAATTGCTGAAAGAAGAAAAAATTATTAAAAACTATTACAACAAGACAAAGAAAACAAAAGTGCTAAAAAAAGTAATTAATTTCTGAAAAATAAATGATGAATTGCTAAAAGAAGAAAAAAATATTAAAAAACTATTACAACAAAACAAAGAAAACGAAAGTGCTAAAAGAAAAAGTAATTAATTTCTGAAAAATAAATGATGAATTGCTAAAAGAAGAAAAAATTATTAAAAACCATTACAACAAAACTCAAACATAAAATAAAATGGCAAAAAGAAAAATTAAGTAATTAATTTCTGAAAAATAAATGATTAGTTGAAAGAAGAAAACGAAACGATGATTAAACGTTAATACTTTGTGTAATATCCGTTACTTTCAACACATTCTCTTAACCGGTTTGACATTGAATTTACCAAATTTTCACAAACATTTGTGCCTCTAAACCTTTCCCAAACTGGGAAAACATGTTGTGTCAGTTGTTCAACGGTTCTTTCACGAACACCGTATCCAGGGATATCTTCCCAACTCCTTACCATCGTTCCCCACATATTTTCTATTGATACCTCAATATCGTTGTGATCTGCAAACCAGGCTGTTACATTGGCAGCTTTGTGAATGGGGCTGTTGTCTTGCACAATGGTTATTACTTCCACCTCGTCCTCGGGATACACTAATCTTACTGATGGCAGCATGACTTCTTCCAAAATTTCTATATACCTTGCAGATGTAAACCTTGGAGGTGAAACGGGAACTAATGCACCGGGACCTGCACTCGAAATCCAACCCCAATATCCAGCTGATATGCGTCCACTTGTTGCATTTGGTCTTACGTTTTCCACATTATACCGTGTATTTTTCCTTCTCCATAACACAACTGGGGAATCCTGCGATGTAGAAAATGTTTTCTCGTCTGTAAATATCACATTTTCCCAATTTCGATTCATGTTTTCCTCACAGAAACGCAATCTGGTAGCAGCGTTTTCGGGTGAAAGCAAAATTTTTTTGGCTGGTTTTCTGCTGTGAATACCTGCACTCCTCAATCTTTTTCTTACTGTCGTAAAAGAGCATTGTAAATTTAGTTGTTCCCTGATCCTTGCTGTAGTTGTAAACGGATTAGCTTCGACACTGGCAACTATTGCCTGGTCTTCGTCATTTGTTGTTGCTTTGGGACGACCTGATTTCGGTGCTGTTCTTAGGGAAGCGTCTTCTTGTCTTCTACTGATCCATCTTCGAATTTGACTTTCTGACATGTCAACTTGCTCAGATATGTTTCTAACGGACATTCCTGCTTCTGCTAAACCGCAAATAAATCCTCTTGTAGCTACGGATGATTCTCGTTGTCCCATTTTTCTTCCCATTTTGCTAATAAAAAGTCGCGATTGCTACAACAAGAACTAGTCACAGATGACAAGACCTTTAAAAAATTCAGAACAGAAAATATATATGGCGATAGAAAATTACATAAATTCTAAAGTAAAGAAAATTATATAAAAAATATGAAATCAGATGTCAAGAAAAATGGTATGTTGCTGAAAGAAAAGTAGTTAATTACTGAAAAAAAATTAAAACAAAAAAGAAACGAATGCTGACAAAAATTAAACAAGAAATTAATTTGTAAACAATATTAAAACAAAAAGACTTAAATAAACAATAATAATAAAAACTATTACAATACAACTCAAACAGGAAATCAAAATGCTAAAAGTAATTAAATAAAAAAAAGATTGTTAAAAACAGAAAACAAATAAATGGTAAAATAAAAAAAAATACACTAAAAATCACTTGCTGCTCGTTCAACTTTCCTCAGTGAGCCACAAAGGAAAATGGATCAATGTTTAAACGATCGAAATTTACATAGGTCTGAAATTTGGATTCGCAGAATACTGACACTACAAAGAAACACGTGTTCTCCAATTATTCTGAAAGATTTATCTGTAATTTACAGAAAGATTAACCACGTCATTAAAATTTGTTTTTATTAAAGAGCATCAAATAATTATTAGAAGTATTTCCTAACGAGTAATTATAGATAATATAAATTTTTCCATTTGTTTTCATTAGTAATTACATTTGTTGATTAAAAGTCTTTTCTTTCTGCGTCAGTTAGATTTAACAATTGGATATTTATTGACAGGAAACGATTTTTCTTGTCGATATTGTTTTCTGTTTTAATTAGTAATTACAAGATTTGTTTATTAAAAGTCTTTTTTTTTCTGCGTCAGTTAGATTTAATAATTTTGTTCGACAATAACTTAATAGTTATCGTTGTTATTACTGTGATTTTTTTAACTGTGGCCGTAGGCCTGCTCGACCTACTCGATTCGTTTGGTCGTTAATAGTTTTAACTTTACATATTAATAGTTATTAAATAAATTAGTTTGTTAATGATGGCGATTAATACACGATACTGTTTAAAGTACGAACGAGCGATAGCGAGTGAGTGTCTTTAAAGGTTGAGTTTATTAATCGCCCATTAAGAAATGAGTTTATTACAATATTTTTTCGTTGACCGTAAACTCTTTTTTTGAGACAAAATTAGAAATTAATTACAAATCAAAACCAATTTCATCTTTTTCATCCCGTCGATTAAGCTGAGACCTTCCTCCTTTATTTGTCCAGTTGCCATTGAAAAATGTGACATGCGGATTATAACCAAAAAGATTGCCATTCTAAAAGTGATTGTGAATTAGTAATTGTGCAGTTATGGAGTTAGAAAACGCTGATACATTACCTGCTGCAGTGTTGGCAAGTGCAAACGAAGTGGAAATGTTCGAGTTATCATATATCAAAATATTATCAAAACGTCAAAATCGCAAAAACAGTTCGTTAATCAAAAAGGGTGCATTAATCAGGTCCATTAACGCACTATTTTTCAAACAAAAGAATTCATTAATATCGATATTAATAAACCGTTGACGAAAAAATAAATTAATGACAGGCCTCGTATTTTGATAATGTTTACTTTGTACTAAATTATGTAATTGATTCTTACAGCCATATGAGATATAGATTCAACAATTGTTTGTTTATTAGTTAATTCAACACTTCTCTGTCAGTTTTTCGTAAATTTGATACAAGAAATATCAATATCACCTTGGTAATATGAGGCAAAATTTTTAGCACGCAAATTCGTATGACCACAGTTAAAAGAAGTACTGTATTTATTTTATTGTAACTTTATTTGATTTTATGAAAGAGCATCATATAATTATTGGAAGTATGTATGTTCTAACGGTCAATTAAATTTTATAGTTATCTCCCGCAATTTTCTCTCTCTCTCTCTCTCTCTAAACCACATGCAATTAAAAAAAAAACTAAGCTACTATCAGTACTGCAAAGCGCTGAAGAGCAATATTTATTCAAAATGACATTTACAATACTTCAAAAGGTGTTCATAATTTAAAGTGACATAATTTTAATTAAATCACGTAAATTAAGGAGTAATTATGAATAACATAAATATTTCCATTAGAATGCATAATACTTTTCCTAATAAGATCATCGGTGTGAGAATACTGAGAATATAAAGAAACGCGTGCTCTCTATTTATTCTGAAACATTTACGTTCGATTTACAGAAAGATTAACCATGTTATTAAAATTTGTTTCTTATTAAAGAGCATGAAATAATTATTAGAAGTATGCCCTAACCGTCAATTACATTTCATCAAACGCTTCCTTTTAAAAATAATATACGCAACGCTTACATTTTCATTCAGGAGGGGTTTGTACTACCTGCGTTCGGCCGAATTCGTAATAAGCGTTCACCTCTCCAGACTTTCGTTACATTACGCTGCGACTGTACGTTTTGGCCGATCCGCCGCAACACCACTTGTTCTCCTGACAGCTCGATCGCAACTGGTAGGATGAAGGAGTGTAAGAGAGAGATAGGTGTCCAGCATAGTTACTTGATTCTATGACTAACTCACTAACAAATATGGCGTCTGATTCACTGTGTAACATGGTTCACTGTTACCCATGTTCCCCTAACATGAAACTATTTAAATTATTTTACTGATTTGGTCAATACGTGGTGGAAATCCATTTAAACGTAGATGTAGAAGTAAAAAAAAAACTAATCTTTTTTACTCACAATTTCCATTATATTTTGTAAAGTTACAAAATTTCTTAAATACTACGACATATTTCGCTATTACTATAGCTTCTTCGGGTAGTAACACAAAATATCTTGGGGTCGGTTTTTATACTTAATATTGAAACAGATTGACCAACGGCGAATTGTTAAGGTCTAGCTGGCTATTCAATAAGTTGTCGGAATTCTTAAGCTTGTAGTATTATTGCAGTACGTGTTCTCACATTTCAAACTTTCAAGCAATTACTTCTGTAACTTATAATGTACTTTTAGTAGATGTGTATGTAATCAACAGGTTATTGGCCCAGATACGCTACGCTCTGCCTGTACTTTGGTACGTCCACGTGGTAGGGATCCTACGTGAACTTTTTGCTGTGATGTGGTGAATATTGGTGGTCATTCGTTACTCAATACATCGCGTTGAAATGGCTAATAGTAACGTTGAGTTCAGAGTTGAAAATCTACGCGGACATCAAAATTAGTTATGTTGGAAAACTAAAGTTCAACTTTTGTTGAAGTGTAGAGATGTCAGTGATGCAATTCTGTCTAGCTACAATACTCAAAACCATACTTGAGCATCAGGTGCTGATGTAAAGGAAGAGGATCTTGCGAACTATGTAACAAAGAAGAAAGAATATGATCGCAAGGACAGCACTGCTCAATTGCTCATCCTTATGACAGTGGACCCTAGAATTGGTGATATGCTTCAGGAATGTGGTTCGGCATATGAAAGTTGGCCTAAGCTTGTCAGTCTCTATGAACAGAAAAGCGGACAGAGAGTTGACATGCTCTATACTAAGTTGTTCAATTATGAGCGTGATCCTACTCATAGCATGGCAGCACATTTTCACAGCATTAGTGGAATTGCAAAGGAGCTAATGGACGAAACAGATGGTTTTTCTGTTAAGCAGGTTTGTTATATATCGGGTTTTGAACACTTTGCTTCCCGATTATTCCACTGCATTACCAGATAAAGAGCGGACACCGCAGGCGCTGCTTGAAAGCCTGTGTTTGAAGGAACTCTTAGTTAAAAGTCGTAGCAGTGAAGCTTCGTCTGGTCAGAGACAACCTGAGACGGGCAACTCAATGCTGAACTTTAACCCGCAAAAACGAACTGGACGATTGTAATTGCAACCGTATCGCAGAGGGCACTTTAAAATATTTACCTAGCGCGGGAACAATTCAAAATTGTATTTTGTGGTTATTTATTCGAATCCTATTTTTATATAAGATTAATCGTCAAGCTGCAAACCTGACAATTGATCGTATAAAATGAACAGCAAATAAGTTTCAAAGTAGAATAAAGGCAAGAAAAACCAACGACCACATTACGAATATAAATAGTATATTGTTGAACGAGTAACGAAAGTGACGTTTTTTGAGCGAGTGAACAGTTTGGTAAGCTTAAGAAAACGATTTTGACGAATTAAACACTGTACTTTTTCTACAACCTGATCTATCTGTTTCTGGTGAAGTATTAGGTAGATCTAAATCACTTTCTGAATCAGAAATCATGATGAAAGTCCGACAAACAACACACACTGACATTTGATAATGACGTGATACATTGACAACAATATATATATACACACACTTCAATATGTTAATATTTATATACGTCAAAATTTGGCCACTTTCTTCTGCTTTGCAGTTTTCTTAAAACTACGTTTTACTTTCTGGGTGGCTTTAAATTCTTCGTTACTGCGGCGACACCACCAAGAAAGCCCAATGCGACAATGCGACATATAGCCTTGATAAGTGCAGTGGTTAGAGGGGCGTTATGAATGTCACAAAATAGTTTATATGGAACTAATGCCTCTTTAATAGGAGGGGAAACCAATTGAGATACCCCAACTGTTCCACATAATGAGGGTAAAG
This sequence comes from Prosopocoilus inquinatus, assembly GCA_036172665.1. NCBI lineage: Eukaryota > Metazoa > Arthropoda > Insecta > Coleoptera > Lucanidae > Prosopocoilus > Prosopocoilus inquinatus. Next base: position 50,410,384 of record CM069873.1, read on the forward strand.
TAAGTTCCAATGTGGAAATGGCAACCCCTACTGCAATAACAAGTTTCTCACTTGGATAGATGAGTCTCGATGTGGTCTTAGACCACTCTTTGTATGCTATGAAGATATTGTGAGGGTCCATTGATGAAGCACACAAAAGTTCTTTACATGGTTCACGTTCCACCACTGATAATAATTTTCTGGCGAGGAAACCACTGACATATGCAACAGATAAAGCTCCTGTTGTGCACTGGGTCACAGCTTCGGTAACTTCAATTTCAATGGCTTCTTCCCTTTCGGCAGGGAGGGAGACAACCCCTGGTGGCATAACTACAGTGTCTTCTAACAAGGTGATTCCCTCTTCTGGTTGTAGGAAGCAACGCAGATTGTCCAGCAAGACACCATCATCTTCCATACAGTTAATACCAACCAAACTCTGATTGACCAACCCATTCAAAATTTGAGTTTTCAGGCTGGATACAAACTGAGATGTTGTTGGGTTGTCGTTACACCCACATCCGCCGCTAATAGCCCCAAAAAGGTTTTCCAATGAGTTTTGATTTCATGAACGCGGTCGCAAATTGGTACACATTTTGTCATCCATAGTCTTCCAAATTCCCTGGATGGCATTTAAGGACACTAGCCACCCAACTTGGGACGGAGGCTTGCTACTCAACACACTGCCTTTTTTGTTAACCCTCTGAAACTGCCAAGAAGATACTTTCTTTACTGCTTCTTTCCAGAAAGCCATATGTTGCGTAGTCTTAGTGACAGGACACTTAATCTCCTTGCCTTCTGTAGGTTCCAGTTGTGTGCCATTAAAACTGTCAAACAGTTCATCTACCTGCTGAATGAAGGTAGCCGTGGCAAGTGAACGCTGTTCCATTTCGCCTGCAAACAATCATTATGTGTACACTGTAAGTTATTATAATAATATAATTTTGTACCTCTACTTAACAATGTATAAATGAAGCTGGAAACTGTTCGACTCATTAGTTGCGCTGCCAAATTAACTTTCATAGCATATTGAAATGTAGGGTCCAAGTGTGCATGTTTAATCTTGTATAAAGCTCGAAACACCAAAGGAGTTGCCAAATCAATGTTGTAAGCTTCAAGTACGTCTGCAAATGTGGCCTCCATTGGGGTTTCGCTCTCGTCTATTATAACAGGCAAAACCACTTTGTGCTTGTGAAATAATGCAGCAGTGCGCTTTAACAAATGTGGAGGATCATACATCGCGAACACATAATTGCCTTGATGTTCAAAATATGGCCTTGTAATAGTGACGCCTAGATTTTTCAGCATCTTCACATTGCTGGTACCCAAATCACAAATAGTAGTAAGGACTTCTAAATTTGCAATGTCTTTACACGCTGACAACACAGCAAACAGACATTTTGATAGGTCTTCGGCACTGCACCCATTATTTGCAAAATAATAGGCTACAGGTTGCTTCCACTTTCTGGTCCCTAATCCTTGTAGCATAAAAACAAGAGCACGATTTGTTCGTTTTGCCGAAACGACACCATCTCCCATATCTGCAAACCCTAGGATTCTATCAGAAGCAACGTCATATTGCAGATTTTCTTTGATGTCCATTTCATCCAGAAGAAGGGCACAACGTCTATCTTCGTCAGTAGAGAGAGACTGACTGATTTACAGAAATAAATGCGTATTTATTACTGTCGTAAATGGAATCCGTTTTAACAAGTCCACAATCGTTCTCCGTGAAGGCATGGAGATGAGTTTTCGAAAAAGGTTGTAGCATCGTGGACTACGCTTATGTAGTGCCAAAGCAATAATTTTTTCGTCTATGGTCCATCTTCTTCCTTTTGGATGTCGTTTGGCACAGCGAAGTTGGGAAATGAGGAAATTAGATGTTCTTGTAGTCATACCCTCAAAAAGGTTACGGACGATATTTGAGTCGCTGAAATTTGACAACGCTTTTATATCATGAGCCCTCTTTTTACAAACTTTCTTCAGTTTGCGGATATGGCCTTCTTCATTCAAAATCATTTTCATGAGCTTTTGCTTCTCTTCGTGAAAGATGTTCTATTCCACGAAAGTAAGATTTTCGTTCTTGGCGTTCCAAGGTCACAGAGCTTTGGGAAACAGATGGAAGAGGCTCTTGGAAAACCGTTGTCACAGTTGACGGTTCACACATACTTGTTGCTAGTCTCACATCTGTAAAATGACATTCTTGTACATCATTATTGTTTCTCAACAAAATATTCATGTAACAACTACAAAGGCTACATCCCAACTTATGAAATAAAAACCATGGAGTATTTATTATACATTATATATAATAAATTTTGATGCAAGTCGTTTTTGATTGCAGTAGATCCCTCAAGCAGCCTCTGAACAGCTGTTTCAGCCCTATTTAAGGCTTCGTCAACAGAAACGTAGCTCGAGACTTCCGCTACAAACAAAAAGACTTTTCCGCCTATATTCGCAGTTGCGTTGTAATAGTAATGAATAGCAATGTTACATTTTATGTTAGTTTACCTTCCACCATTGACTTTTCTTTACAACTACTTTCACCTACAGCAGGTTTTGGAACTGGTGTCATAGAGAACAACGTTGGAACTGCACTACGGTAAAGTGTGTATGTGGATGGGTTTCTGTAACTCTCCAAGGTAAAATGTCTATTGCAAATTCGGAAATTGTGCAGAGACTCTCCTCGATACTGTATTCCCATATTTTCTTGCCATATTTTGGATCTGTAACATGTTAGTTTCATTACATTTTCTAGTTTAATTAGAGGCAAATATGCTTCCTCTACTCACCTTTCAAGGTTCTTCGGAAAGCCGAACAACTTCGCCACCTCATTCTCCGAATATCCGCAAATGTGGCAAATTCCAATACGCAAAATATTTTCGTCAACACTTTACAACTAATGTTGGTTATGTCTTCATACGTACATTTTTGTTGTATGATTTTCACTCCCAAAATTTTAAAAACTAATGCAATAGTCTTTTAACGTTGTAACACTAAACAAAACAAAACAAAACGAACTACTAACACTTAACTACAACTTAACCTTCATCAAGATGCCAAATAACAAAGTACTCGTCGGTAATATCGGTGCTGTGCTATTTTTACCGAGCTATATGAGCGCCTCTACCTTGAGGTTGCACTCCGGTGCAACAGAGATAATTATATCTGATACTCCTGGATTGCAAGAGAGAAGCAAACAATAATTTAAAATAGGATTAATATTCAAGCCTTCTTGCCCGTCTCAGGTTGTCTCTGGTCTGGTGCATTTCATACGAAGTTGTTTCAAGGTAGGGGTGAAGTTGTAACTATAAAAATGCCTACAGATAATGGCACTACAAAATCTAAGCCTAAATTGTACAAATGTTTCGGTTGTTGAAAAACTGGTCACTTCAAGAAAGACTGTCCAAGTGATAAGGCAAAAATGAAGAATGAAAATGAAAATGTTGAGTCTGAGAAACGGCAAACTGCTGAAACAGATTGGGGTGGCAGTGAATTCTTAGCTATTGTTGAACGTACAATTTCTGAGTGTCTTCTGTTAACAACGAACTCTGAAATTAAGGCAGCGGCGGATTTAGGATCTTTTCTAGGGGGGGGGGGGGCGCAATAGTATCTTATTTAAGTGGTGTTGGTGCTAGTGTCTAGTAGTAGTGAAATAGGCATTTAATTCTAGAATGTGGCTTACAAAACAAAATTTTTGTTACACGTTAGGCCGTAAAATCTGAAAATTATTTGAAATGAGAATAAAGTTAAGTTTTTATTGTAATAATTAACACAACAACATATTTTACTCTTATATTTTTTAATGTATGGAAAAACAGTAGAATAGTTTAACTAAAACTAGAGCTTTTATAAATTCACTGTGACACTAAACAAGTAAACAACACAAAATATTATAGAAGTAATAAGTAAAATCTAAAATGTGTGGCATTTAATTCGAGACGGTGAAACATAAAAGAACTAACAGCTAAATAGAATTTTAAAAAATCATTCGGCATTATGCAATAAATTATTTATAAGGGGAGGCTATGAAAAATAAAATGAGTTTTCAGCACATTTACTTTGTCATTTGCTTACTGACTTCTGTCAAATCTGTTAATCATATAAACGCTTTCGAGTACTGCTAGCAAGCAATTCCACAGCATTTGAAATTGGTCGTTGTCATACTAAAGAGTTGTAACAGATTATTATGTATTCAATTAGAAAATTTAGGAAATTTTTTCTACTGTCGTCAAACGTATTTTGCCGTTTCAGTTTTGGCAGATGGTTAATTGTATCAGTTAAGGCCGCTCCGTATCTAAATAACTTTGGATCGCACGGTATAAAAGAACTAGCGACATTAATAAATAAACATTTTCAACATTGAGTTTAAATTTTATTTTAAATGACAAAATCAAGCCTTCTTTTTTTATTCGCAAATCTATTTATAATTTCATCTATGTTTAAATTTATATTTCGATGAACATATAATAAAGCTAAACCATTAAGGCGGTCTTCTAGCATAGTGGATCTAAGAAAATTTTTTATAAGTCTAAGAGTTGAGAAACTTCTTTCTGCGGTTGCTACAGAAATTACAAGTGTGCAAAGAATTTTTAATATTTTATATACATTTGGAAAATAAAGGGTATCACAATTTTGAAGAACTTCAAGGACATTATTACCTGTATAAAGTCTTTGTCTATACAGTTGCACTTCACCCATTAATTGAATTACTGAGGGATTTCCCAAAAGATTTCCAAACTCTTTAATTATAGTTGTTAAATTATTAATTAAAGTTTCGTCATTGGTGATTGTATTAAGTATGTTGGGAATTATAGTCTTTAAACTGAAAGTCGACATATTTTTTTCATTAAAGCGAGTTTTTAAATCAGTTATCAAGTAATCCAAAATTGGAACGAATATAACTCTTCTCCAATAATCAGTGGGCGACAGATTTTTATAATCTGAAAAAGTGTCTTTCTTGGTTTGTCTGCCACAGAGACGGGGAATTCTAAAATCCACTTCAAGTTCTATAAACATTTTTTGGGCCCCTTTTAAAATTATAGACGAAAAGTAGTTATCTGCATCTGATCTTTTTTGTTCTAAAATTTGAATTAGTTCTCTTACCTTTACTGTCGCTGAATTTAACTCAATACTATAATTTTGTAAATACTTGCTTAAGGGCAACGTGATACTAAATATATCCGACAAACAAAATATAGTTAATATAAACTCACAATCACATTGCTTTCAATAAAATGTTAGCTTTACTAGATGATGTGTTATCGTCCCATTGTGAAATTTCCGTCAACGCTTCTGCTATAAGAGGTAAATCGGTAGTAAATTGCAAAATAGAATCGTGTCTCTCTATCCAACGTGTCTGGCAAGGCGATTTTAATTTACATTTAAGATATTTCTCAAGCACAAAGTTTCTTTTTGCCGAGAGATGAAAAAAAGTCACAATTTCTTGTACAGTGCCAGTTGTGTTTTTAACGGCTTGTACTTTAAGCGATTGAGAAATAACTAAGTTTAAGCCGTGATTAAAACAAGGACAAATTTTTGAATTTTTTGCCTCTTTTTGTATTTCTTGTGCTGCTCCTTTTACTTCGGACATGTTAACTGAACAATTATCACATCCAATACCAACACATTTATCCAAATGTAATCCCAAAGATTTCATTTGTTTAATCACTGATTGTCCTAAAATGGTTCCTGTAATTTTTGGTTCAAGTATCGTGTCAGTATTGCTGGTCTTATCTGTTTCATAATTCAATTTGTGAAGATCAAAAAATCCCAAAAATTGTTCCTCTACTTGATTATTACATACGTATCTTGCTGACAAACTCAATTGCGAATATTTTGATATATCTGTTGTTTCATCAAAAATAATAGAGTAAAACTCAGACTCATGGATTTTGGAAACAATTTTGGATAATATTTCCTGTCCACAGCACTCTATAAGTTCATTTGCAATATTTTTACTTATGTACGTTGCCCGTGCTCCAGTGTTTTTCAAATGCTCTTTTAGTTGTACATCTCCAGCATCAATTCGAAATCGAAGAAGTGCTCGAAAACAACCATCATTGTTTTCTACTAAATTAAACTCCCCATCTTTACCAATAAGCGGCCCGTCATCACGATGGCCTCTGAGTGGAATATTTTGTTGGCCATGTAAAATAATAGTTTTTAAAATGGGTTTCAATCTTTCTCGATTTTCGACAATTTGCTTTATTCTTTCTTCATTGAGCCTGTTTCTAATTTCTAACTGAGGGTGTTCATAAGTAACAACAAACTCTTTTGCTGAAATAAAAATAATTATATTAGGCATTTCGAAAATTATAATCATGACGATTTGCAGAGATTTATTTCATACTAAAGAAACGTTTTTGAAACTTATCTTTTTTAACAGACTCAACGTGGTAATTTGTGTTCTCGTGAGTAATGAGGTCTGCGTCTTGGCCGGTAAGTTTAGCGTAATTTGTCAGAGGAACTTTGACCAATTTTTGTGGCATAACAGTATGTGTATGCCGTCCACCAACTAAAGCTTCAGATAAGAAGAGTGCACAGTACATGCAAAATAATCCCATTTTTTCTTTACAAAAAACTAACCACTGGTGTTTTTCTAAATGTCTGTGATTAACCCGACGTCGCTCTTCGCGTCCTCTCTTTTTGTGAACAGAACAAGGAAATTCAAAATATTTTTCGGGAACCCAGTGATTATTTAGTATTTGATATCGAGTAGTATTGTCAATACTATTCATTGTCGATAAGTATAAACCAATATCGTAATTTGCGATATTATCAACGTCAATATTATGGGTTTCCAAACTGCCGATGTTGCTTTCTGGTTCTGATATTTCTGTAAGTTCATTTACTTTTTCCAAGTTTCTGGATTTTTCAGAGTCACATATTTTATCTTCTGATTCGTTTACCTCTGCTTTGCTTCTTTTAAAATAATTATAAAGATTATTTGTGTTAGTAGATGCAGATCGTTTACGTTTTTCAGTTAAATCAGACATAATTACATAAAGAACACACACTAAATAACAGTCACTAACAGTTATTAACTGCTTGATGAGTGATAGTGAAATGTCTTTCTAGGGTGAAATGTACGTCAAATTCGAAAGTAGAAGGCGGCGCGCGATGCGCGAATAGCAAGTGGCGTAACGTTAACCGTCAACGGAAAGCGACGAAAACAAACGATGATATTCACTCCTATTCCGTAATTTCAAAACAAATCCATTTTCCGTTCACGTAAATTCATAGATAAATTACCCGTAAGAAAAAGTACAATTTATTATTAATTAATTAATTAATTAATACAGAATAATCAAGAACGGAATATCTATAATCTTATACGTATACATAATATTCCGCCGATTTAATAAAAATTATGCTTAATTCACTCATGGCTCAGAGTTTACCAAAATGGATTTTTAAGAGCCGTTTAGACATTTTTTGAAGTTAATATAATTTCTTTTGTTCGCTATTTTCAATGGTATATATTTTAGTTTTAATTATGTAGCAAGTAGTAAGTTTGAAAAGTACACATCTGGGGCCGCCCTGTGGTCATTTCGGACCTGCTTTTCCGTGAATTCTTTCAAGTGCCTTACATCTGGTATCGGGTGTTATTATCGTAGAGCTTTTATGGCATCCCGACCAAGTTTAAACTTACCAAATTTTGTAAAATCACGACGGCAACAGTTTTACGGATATTAGTTTAAAGTATGTTAGTTTTGTACTGTTGTTAAATTTAACGACTTTTTATTTGAAGCTTGTTATATTACAAATCTGACTTACGATTCAAATCGAGACCACTTAAAATATTTAATTTTAAGAATTATTAAAAAAAGTTTCAGTTCTAGGGGGGGGGGGGGGCGCGCCCCCCCTCTAAATTCGCCACTGAATTAAGGCTCCACTGGAGTCCTATCTGAGTGCATAGTAAAATAGTACATTCGTAGAATCCGTTTTACAGGCGTATTTTTACATTTGAAAAAATGCTCGCAATCTAGAAGAATTCGGCTTTGTAAACTACAGTGCGGTGACATTTTCTTTTTTTTCAAAATTCAATAAGATTTTTTTATTTTAATTAATTTGTATAAAATTAAGATTCCGTTTTTCTCGGTAACGAAACAAAATAATTCAATCATATTTATGTCAAAATGTAGGGAAGCTTAGTATCTAATGCGGAGACATTTTCCTTTTAAGTAAAAGTTAAAAATTTATTGTTATTTTGGTAATTAAAAGGTCCGGTAACACTCCGAGAAAATGACTAAGTTAGGCAACTTTATATAAAGCATATTGATGATTTACGACCGGTACCGCAGCAGGTAGTACAGGCTTGCTTCAGGTCTCCAATGTAAATAATTTAGTTCAAGACACCCTTTTTGCCAGGTTCTGTGGAAGCTATTACGTATTAAAGTTCGCTAATAACTGTTGATTTAATGTTTTCAATATCGGATATCGATTTTTTGATCAACATACCGATGTTATCGATTTAATAATATAGTATTGATATTATCGATTATTATTTAAGAAAATATATAATCATTATCGATCGGACAAGACCATTTTCACACATTTGGTCTAGTATTAAAAACATAATTGACTGGACTACTAATTAATTGAAATATTTAAAATTTTTTTTATATCGTGACCGTGAGTCGCAATCACGTTCCATATACGAAATTTGTAATTTAATAAAATTCATGTTTTATAGATTTAGTCCAAGGAATTAATATAAAATATGATTGAGTATTAATATTCCATTAAATTATCCATAATAACGATATAATAATATCGATAAATCCGACTTATATCGATATTATCGATATAGCGATACCACCAATAATCTCTATAAATCCGGCATATATCGATATTGCCGATATCGATAATATCGATATCTTAAATTGAAATATCGTAATGCGATAAATATCGATATTATCGATAATATTGATATGTCAATAAATACTCATAAGTCTTTTCGGAACAGAATTCTAATCGTTCGGTTCCTTTTCAACCGCGGATCTATTATTTCTGGTAACAAAGCTTTCATATAAAATTTTTCTAAAATACATTTCTGAATTCCAGAAATTATCGTTTTTTTTCAATAATGTCACATACTAAATCTTTCCCCGTGTATACAACGAAATAGCAAAAATGTCTATTAGTAATATGTAGTTGACCTTGAACTTGAAACATATAGTTATGATTAGATTTTAATTTAATTTCATCCTCTAAATCAATAGTCAAAAATGTTATTATTTTTGCCTTGATTGCTTCTGAAATAGTCATATTTCACGCTGAGTACGGGCATTTTACTTCTGTTATCGCATCATCACCTACTAGTCCATCCGGGGACGCCGCCAAAAATTTTTTATGATTCAAACAAACACATTTTGAGACCTATAAATTAAACTTAACTTTAAATGTCTCTATAGCCTCTGCTTCATTATTAATTCCATATTGCAACGGTTTTGGGTAATTTCCAGTTTGTCCACATGTTTGCGAATACAAAATTGCTTTTACTGTATTACTAGTGTTTATCCTTGATCTCATATTACAAATTTTTCCAAAATTACTTGCTGTCGACCTAGTAGATTTCTCCTTAAACCACTCAGGATTTGTATGTTGCCCTAACGTATTTTTTTGAATAATATCTGCATCGCAATTGTAAAGAACATTTAAAAAAATATTCTTTGCTTTGTCATATTCTTCTGCTATCATGTCTGCAAATCTTGTTCCCAAGTATCAAAACCATAATCTGAGTCTCTACCACAGAAGTAATACTTTTTTCTTCTAATTGCCGGTTTATTTCTGAGTTTCAATAGTTTTTCTAAGTACTTTGTAGAAAATTCCCCAATACTACCATTATTACGAATCAATTATAATTAAGATATAGATTAGGAGGGGTTGTTTTGTCGATTATGGATTATGGGATTCTCAATTACGTTCTTGCTAATCTGAACCTACTTGTTTGTTGATTACTTGTTATTGTTACTTATTTTCTTGGTTTTATTTAGAAATCTTTCTGTGAAAAATAAGTATTAAGTTGTTTTGTGGATTATGAGGATTATCAATTACGTTCTTGCTAATCTGAATCTACTTACTTCGGTACAACGAAATCGAAACATGCAACTAGACCACACATATATATATATATATATATATATAAATTATTGTTTCTGGTATATATATATATATATATATATATACCAGAAACAATAATTTTTACTGTTTTATTCTTTGTTAGAACTTGTAAAAAGTAGCAACAATTTTTACTTTGTTTTACATGAAGCAAAATTATTGTGAAAAAGAAGAAAAATATCCATAAGTTTTTTACATTCTAAGTGCTCTCCTTCAGTTTATGAAACGGGTCTATGCATTGTAGACGACTATCTGTGATAAAGGATATGATGAACAAGACCACTCACAATCATGAACTATGAAAGTATATTTTTTAACTACAAACATTATAATTGTTCGAAATGCGCTCCTCCTAGTATTTTTTTTTTAATATTTGAGATTTGTTTTATCAAAGCTTTTTTGTTTGCATACCTATCCTGCAATGTACTGGCACTTTTTTAAATTTAATATACGAATATTTGTATTGTATGTCCAGGGACAAAAAGAAACCTGTGCGTGTAAGTGAAACGCATACTATTTGGAAACATGCAGATAAAAAAATAAATAAATCGGCAATGAAAAAGTAATTAATAATATTCAATAAACAATGCATCGATCTTGTAGTTCTTTTAAACTAAATCCTATGCTGAAATTCACAAAAAATTGCGTCATTTCTTAAAAAACGAAATTTTTATTGATAATGCAATAAATATTCGATGTGTCCATCATTTTTTTTGATTTCATCAATTATAATACTAAATAATTTTTGAGGAAGAAAAAATAAATACGTCATTAAAAAAAGCCGGGTAAAAAGTAAAAATGTTATAAAAATATACATTCGATAAAACCAAATTGTAACATTTTGTTTTTTTTTATTTTTTAAATCAATCATACATGTGCAGTGCAGAACATGTACTGTTATGCGATTTCAATCTCTTTTTAATAAATTGATCTCTGTATTGGAATAACAATTTCAAGGAGTAAGTATAAAACGACAATAGCAAAATTTCATTTTGGGTTAAAATAATTTGCATTTTATGATCCTAGGACGTCCACTCGGGACCCTAATCGGGTTTGATTGACAGCTGTCATGATTTTCGTAGACCTTTGTGTGCAGATATATACAGGCAACCAAGCATACATCCAACAAGAAATTTTATTTTACTCCAGGGGAGCCTTAATGATGATAGCTGGCTGCTTGATTCTGGTGCTTCAAGACATATGTGCAACAAGAAGGAATGGTTCAAAACACTGAAACCACTTCTAGCCCCGGGTTGTGTCAAGGTAGGCAATTCACAATACATCTATGCAGCTGGTGTAGGTGACATTGAAATTAAGTCGAGGGTTCGTAAAAAATGGATTACCCTTACTTTCCGGGATGTTTGGTATGTCCCTAAAGTTTCACGAAATCTATTTTCTGTGAGTGCTATTACAGAAAGAGGTCACGCTTGCAAAAGGATGAAGAATGCGCAATTAGACAAAAAGGTGATCGAATTGTCATTGTGGGTAAGCGTACTAATGGCCTGTACAAGCTGAGGATTTACCCGTTGAAGCCTAAGATGATGTGTGCTGAAGCAAATAGTTGCAAAACTACTATGTTGCAAGTTTGGCATGAGCGATTAGGCCATCAAAATAAGACACACGTTAAGAAGTTCTTACATACAGAAGGTTTGGAGTTTGATAACAACGATGATTTCTGTGAGGGATGTGTATTTGGTAAGTGTGTTGTTATCTGTTATTTATACCACTTTTATGTTTATGAACTTTATTGTAAACAAATGATGAAGTACTAGTTGTACATAACAGTAATGTAAACAAGGTACTCATCAGATTGATGAACACTCGTGGAGCACGCCACCATGTTTTTCGCACACTGTTGCCAACTTAACTTCTTCCATCACTGCCAACTTCTACATCCCCTTTTGTTTGATTAAACGAAATCTCGGTCTTTTCTTTATTCTCTTGCTCTTATATTCAGTCCCATCCAAAGACTCTCTTGACTTGTCACCAGTCTTGAACTTCTTGGTTTGGAAGCGGGTGTAGATATCTTCGGTTTCTTCACAAAATTTCTTCTTGTTTTCACCACACAGGATCTTGGTGTTCCAAATTTCGAAACAATTGTCCCTTCTCTTTCTTTATCTTTGACCCAAACCGTCTGCTTTTCTTTCAGTTCTTCTAAATCTTTCGCTCGATGTCGGCTATTGAAATTCTTCTGGAGTTCCTTTTCTCTTCCAACATTCTCGTATACGCATCGTATATGATTAGGTTGATTTGAAGATAGCTTCTCGGAGTGTACCGGCAAGTTTTCCCTAAGTTGGCGACCCATTAAGAGCTGTACCGGTGAATAACCACAAGAAATGGGTGTGTTCCTGTATGCCAATAGTCCTAATTGTAGATCATTTGACTTATGTAATATGTTTTTCACTGTCTTCACCGCTCTTTCGGCCAAACCATTAGATTTTGAATGGTAAGGGCTACTAGAAATCCATTTAAAACCATACACACTTGCAAATTCTCTGAACTCTAAAGAATCAAATTGTTTCCCATTATCGCTATGTACTATTTTTGGTATTCCAAATCTTGAGAATACTCTTTTTAAGTTGTCAATCACTGTTTTGCTCTTTAAATCTTTTAATGGTAAAACTTCTAAGTATCGGCTGTAATAATCTTGTATCACAATGTATGTTTTATTTTTATATTCGAATAAATCAGTTCCAATAATCACGGCGTACAAGGTATTTTTCTATTCATAAGTGTTTCTACTACCATTAGTCTTGTTTTGATGCATCTATCACAATTTTAAACTGTATCTTCGATATGATTATTGATATTTGGCCACCAAACTATCTATCTTGCTCGCTCTTTACATTTATTTAACCCCAAATGTCCGTTATGTAACGTTTTTAAACATTGTCTCTGAAGCTCATTTGGAACTACTACTCGATCTTGATATAACACTAAATCGTTATGAATTGATACCCATATGCAACATTAGGTTGTTAATTTGTGCGGCCTCACTTAATTGATTTATTTTAGCAGCAACACGATACCTTTCGTAGTGCAATATCCATCCTTCCCATTCGTCTTTCTCGAGAAAGAAAAGAAAATTTTTCTGGCACTGGCAGTGTATTCATGTATTGTGCTCTTGCGGCTGCATATGTCGCTTGAGTTTGTGCATTATTGCAATTTGAACTGTTTTTTGGTGAATTGAGTGTTTGTATTGCTTACACTTACGACTACATTAATCACTCTTTCCTTCTGAAAGTTTGTGAAAATCCTCTACTGCCTACGTAGTTAGGAACAAGAAACATATCCTAACTGTCAGCTATGAATGACTCCTCGGGGGAAACCCTTCCCCCCAATATGAAGAGTGTGTGGCTATTGATAAAGAAGACAGTTCCATTTCTGATGATGAGAATTCCTCTCAAACAATAATTCCAATAATCAACTGTTTGGAATCGAAAATCGATTCAGCAACTGACCGATATTTCATGTCACAATTGGCACTTACTCCTTCAATGTTAGTAGAACTAGAAGAAGTAGTAAACAAAGGTTTCTATTATAATCCCAAGAATAGTTACCAGAAAGTAACCATTTCCCCAAGTGTAAAAACCCTTTCTAAGGAAATTTTACAACAGCAACATCAAACGGCAACTGGCAAAGACAAGACCCCTGCCACACTAAGTTATTATGAACTGAACGATTTTCCCCCATACTTCGTTTACGTGGAATCGTCATCCGGGAACTTGGGTCAACTTCGACCTATGACTATGGGCAATTGGCTTTATAAAGAAAATATTAGTGGCATATCGAAGGTGGAGAAGAAAGGCAAAAATAGATTAGCTATTTTGTTTAATTCCTCTTACACTGCGAACAACTTTCTCAAGAACGAATTTCTTTTGGAACGCAACCTGAGAGCTTTTGTTCCTGACCACCTAATATCTTATAAAGGAATATTTCGGCAAGTTGATGTAGATCTAACTGAGGAGCAGATTCTTTTAAATATTAAAACACCTGGTCTTTGCCGCCCCGTTAAAGTGAGACGACTTAAAAGGCGTGTCACTGTAGAAGGAACAACTAAATACGTCAACTCCTCCTCAGTTGTTATCACGTATCGCGGCAGAATCTATCAGCTTATTCTACAATATCAGAAAACCGGAAATATTTAAACTCCCTGTCATACAATGTTTCAAATGTTGTCGGTATGGTCACACGCAGGCTCTCTGTAACAGCTCAATCCGTTGCCCAGCTTGTTTGGATCCTCATCGACTCCCAAATGTGCCTTTTGCAAGGGGCCTCATCTAACCACTGAAAAGGGCACCAAGCTAGTTGATCGAACGTCTTCAGAATTTCTTAAACAAAAAAAGATCAAGGAACTTATGGTCTTCTACAATTATTCCTATCATGAAGCCAATGGATTGCTGACGAATAAGGATATTTCTTCAGCTCCAACGCTTAACATAGACACGGATTTTCCCCCCTTAGAAAATGGTGTTTTAAACGCACCAGGCGTCACTCCCATCCCTTCCATGCAAACTCGCTCGTTAAATTCTTTTGCTGAAGCTGTTGGTGGCAATAGTCACAAAATCATTACCTCCTCCACAAAGAACACGGCTAAGGTCACCTATAAAAAGAAAACAAATTACCATAACAATAGTAGTTTGCTTTGTCCAAATGGTAGATCCCCAGATAGTAATGAAAAACGTCCCTGTTTTAATGGCTTTAAATGTTGCTCCTAATTCAACCATTCAACCCTTAAAAATCATGCAATGGAATATTAGAAGTTTTTCAAAAAATAAACCTAGTCTCTTGAGTTTGGTACAAGATTTTCACCCAGATGTTATATTTTTATTCGAAACTTGGCTCAAGCACAATTATTCAATTACTACATCTGGTTATTACTCTGTCAATAATCGAAGGGACGATGGTAAAGGGGGTGTTTCAGCCCTCTTTAGACGAGGTCTGGCTTACAAGAGCCAGAATCTTCGCTTGGCGCACTTGCCTAGAGCCCAGTTCCTAAAATCAGAAGTTAGTGGTATTACGTTTCTGTCTTGTTACATTCCGCCTGACGTGCACATGTCCTTCAACAATTGGAGTTTTATAGTAAAGGACATTCCTAAACCTTTTGTAATCATCGGTGACTTTAACGCCCATTATATTAATTGGGGAAGTTCATTTTGCAACAGTAGAGGACATAGCTTGAACAAATTAATCCAGGAAAACAATCTGGTAGTCTTACATGAAGGGAAACCGACTCTGTTCTCTCCTCCCGGCGCCCACTCTAGCATCATAGATTTATTTATTTGCTCAAACGAATTGGCTTCGTTGTGTTCCTCAAGTACCCAGGAGGATACAATGGGCAGCGATCATTTTCCAATTTTCACTTCTATCCTGCAGAACAGTGTCAATAATAAGAGGACAAATATTGCCAGTCGTTTTATTTTTAAGAAAGCAAATTGGGAATTATTTTCTTCGTTAACAGACAAAGACATTGAATGTTTCAAAGTTATTGATTACGATTCTCTGGTTGCAAGTGTTACTAGAGCGGCTGAAAAAGCAATTCCAAAATCGAAACCCCTTTCATCAAATAGATCTCTAAATCCCTGGTGGGACGAAGAATACTTGAAAATTATTACTTTGAGGAAAAATCTCATCGCACAGTATAAATCGTTGGGATCTTTCGAAGCTTTCGTCATAGCAAAACGATACATCGCAAAGTCTAAAAGGATTTTACTTAAGAAAAAAAGAGAAAGTTTCAAAACTTTCTGTGGGTCCCTCAATAGAAATGTTTCTTCAGGAGAAGTCTGGAAAGCCGTTAGACGATACAGATGCGCATTTAAAGACCTTCACCCGGAAGCTGCAGGTGATCTCTCTTGGAAGGAAGACTTTTTGAAATCTCTTACACCTGATTATGCTCCTTCATTTGACGAAATTTGCTTTGTTTCGTCTGATTGTTCCTCACACTTTCTTGAGGAACCCTTCTCTCTTTTGGAGCTTAATAATGCCTTATTGGAAACAAATAAGTCGTCACCTGGTTTGGAAGGAATAACGTACTCTATGATTGTACACTTATCTCAGTCTGCTAAAACATTTCTAATAAACTGGTTTAACAGACTCATTCCTTCTCCTCAAATACCAGTTTCGTGGAAACAGACGTTGATCTGTCCCATTCCTAAGCCAAATAAAAATCTGAATAACGCTGAGGGCTACAGACCTATTGCCCTGTTATCATGCTTTAGAAAAGTTTTAGAAAGAATAATCAAGTCAAGACTCAACTGGTGGTGTGAAAAAAATTCTATTTTTTCTGACACAGTATGGGTTTCGAAGAGGGAAAGGTACATTGGATTGTCTCTCCAATCTAACCTGTGATATCTTGAGATCATTCTTGTCGTAATCAGATAGTAGTGGCAGTTTTCATTGATATAAAGGCTGCCTATGACAATGTCAACATTCCAGTTCTAAAAGGAAAACTTATAAACCTGGACATTCCAAAAAAGATAGTTAACCTAATAATAGCTCTTACTTCCGAAAAAGTTTTGACTTTAAAATCAAGCACCTTAGAAATTGGGTCACGATCTTCGTTCCTTGGACCTCCGCAGGGGAGTGTCTTAAGTCCCTTACTTTACTACTTATACACTCATGATTTGGCATCTATTCTGAGTGGAGAGGGGAAAATATTACAATTCGCAGACGGTATAGTCGTTTATGTTTCCAGCGATTGCTTTCTCCAAGCTGCAGAAAAAATCAACTCAATACTCATTAAGCTAAATAAGAAAATTTTTCTGGCACTGGCAGTGTATTCATGTATTGTGCTCTTGCGGCTGCATATGTCGGTTGAGTTTGTGCATTATTGCTTGTGTTTCCTCCCAAGATTTGTATTTATGCAATTATTGCACGCAGTTCATTAACATCACAACATAGCTGAGTTTTCTCATCTGTTGCCATGCTTGATGTTTGACCCCTAACTCTGACACCATGTGTTGTTACGTGTTATTTATACACTTTTATGTTTATGAACTTTATTATAAACAAATGATGAAGTACTAGTTGTACATAACACTAATGTAAACAAGGTTCTCATCAGATTGATGAACACTCGTGGAGCACGCCAACTTAACTTCTTCCATCACTGCCAACCTCTACAGTAACCAGCACAGAGCTTCCTATAAGTCCTGTCCAGTTCGTGCTACGAAAATTGGTGATCTGATAAGTACTGATGTGGCCCAATGGAAAGTATTGCCCCAGGTGGATATCGCTATTATGTTATATTCAAAGATAATTATTCGAAGTTTAGATTCATTTATTACATCAGGGAAAAATCGGAAGTTGTGGAAAAGACGCGAGACTACATTAATTTTGTAAAAAAATTCTGGTTACAAGATCCAAACGATTTTATCTGACGGCGGTAAAAAGTATGTCAATTCTGAATTGTTATACCCCTGAACAAAATGGAGCGGCAGGGAGGGATAATCGCACGATTTGTGAGTCAGCAAGGTCCATGATTTTTGCGAAGAATTTGCCGACTAGTCTTTGGAAAGAGCAACTCAAGCTGTTGTGCATATCTTGAACCGTTCTGGTCCAACTCCCGTTGATGGAAAAACCCCATATGAACTTTGGTTCAATCGAAGAGCACTGATTGGTCATTTTAGAATTTTTGGAACAATCTGTTATGCCCATATTGCAAAACAGTTTCGTCAAAAATGGGGTCGAAAAGGCAAGAAAGGATTTTTCGTTGGTTATAACGGTGATGCCGACAGTTATCGAATCTACTTCGAAGATTCAAGGTCAGTTCATTTGAGTAAAGATGTTATTTTTCAAAATGAGCAGGTGGTAAAGGACGAATCAAGTTTGTTCCGTTTGGGTTCTGATAAGCTGGAAAATCTTTTCGACAAACGCTCTGAACAAGAAATACGTAAGTCAGGTGATGAAAATGAATATTTGACTTCGGAGTCTGATCAAGAAGAAAATGGAAACGAAGTTGATGGTGTTTCAAGCAAATTTGAAGATTCCCTTTTCTCTCTCCTGAACAGGAATTTGCGTGATCGACGT
Source organism: Prosopocoilus inquinatus (assembly GCA_036172665.1). Classification (NCBI taxonomy): domain Eukaryota; kingdom Metazoa; phylum Arthropoda; class Insecta; order Coleoptera; family Lucanidae; genus Prosopocoilus; species Prosopocoilus inquinatus. The sequence continues at coordinate 50,428,513 of CM069873.1, forward strand.
CTGATCAAAAGGCCATCTACATTTGATGATTGTGTTGTCAATCATTCAGTTTATGAAGATACAGATGAGGCAGAAGTATATTCCGCAGTTATTGAACCAAATACCTACGAAGAAGCTGTGAATTCCCTCGAGTCAAAGGATTGGAAGAAAGCAATGTCTGAAGAGATGAAATCACTTCCGGAAAATGAAACGTAGACATTGGTCAATCTACCAAAAGACAAAAACATTGTCAAAAGTCGTTGGGTACTGAAGTTAAAACATAACGCAGATGGATCCATTAATCGTTTTAAGGCGAGGTTGGTTGCCAAAGGCTGTTCTCAGCAACCCGGTGTCGATTATTTTGAAACTTTCATTCCAGTTGCAAGAATGAACACTGTGCGATTATTAATTAGTACAACAGCTGTATATGGACTAAAAATGCTACCATTCGACATAACGACAGCGTCCCTGAATGGTGACTTGAAGGAGGAAATATATATGGAACAACCTACAGGTTATAATGATGGTTCAGGAAAAGTCTGCAAAAGCTCCACGTTGCTGGAATTTCAAATTTACCAAGTGTCTTGAAAAGTACGGATTCATTCAAAGCAAAGCTGATCCCCATTTGTACATTGGCGAGTTTGAAAGCCACAAACTTTTGCTCGCGCTTTACGTTGATGATGGACTTTTGTTGTCATCCTCTTTAGAAATGGCTAACAAATTTTTGCAGGAGTTGAAGAGACACTTTAAAGTTAATGTGAGTAAAGCGAATAGTTATTTAGGTTTGAATATTCAATGTCACAAAAACGGATCGGTTGCTATTAATCAGAGAGGGTACATTGATCGAATTTTGGAGCGTTTTGGTATGAGCGACGCAAAGCCCGTTTCCACCCCAAATCGAGAAACAAAAATTCGACGAAAATGAAGTGGATATTCTTTCTCAGGAACCCTTTCGAGAAGCCATTGGTAGTCTAATGTTTTTAGCGTTATCAACAAAACCGGATATAATGTTTGCAACGAGTTTTTATGCCAGATTCTCTGCAAATCCTCTGATGCGTCATTGGATTGGTGTTAAGCGTATTTTACGTCATCTGAATGGTACGAAGAACTACTGTCTTGTCTATAAACAAGGTGAGATCGAACTAAAAGCCTACAGTGAGGCTGATTTCGCGTCTGATGAAAACAATCGAAAGTCTACTAGCGGAGTTCTTTTTAAATTTGGTGGTGGTGGTATCTGTTTAATGAGTCGAAAACAATCAAATATTGTACTATCAACAATGGAAGCTGAGCTAGTTGCTAGTTGTGAGGCTGCCAAACATGCAATTTGGCTTAAAAGACTCTTCTCGGAAATTAATGACTATGATAAGGTTCCAGTTATACGAATTGATAACCAGACTACCATTAGAGTAATTCGTAACCCAGAACTTCATAAGAGTACGAAATATATTGAATTGCGTTATATGTTTATTCGCGATGCTGTCCAAGATGGAAAGTTGGATGTTACTTCCGACTGCTGAGCAAGCTGCTGATGGACTAACGAAGCCTATTGAGCGTCAAAAGCTAATCATTCTGAATGACCTGCGTGGATTAATGAAATTTTGAGTGATTGTCACCTTTGTTCAACCGGGTTTTGATTTAGGGCGGCTATTGAGATTAAATCTAAACCCTGTTGAAGACGTGTGTTGATCGATTGGTAACACTGAAGAAGCAACTACTTTCGTGTAGCCACTTGGCGCTGTTGTAGTATTATTGTAGTACGCGTTCTCACATAAAAACTTTCAAGCAATTATTTCTTTATCTTATAATGTACTTTTAGTAAATGTGTATGTAATCAACAGATTTGATCAGCTGTCACAAACTGAATTGATTTTTTCGTTCAAAATTCACGTTCACGTTCCTTGTAATTTCTGTCTTTCATGCCTCAAAGTAATCCCATAAAACTGGAATGGCACTAGTAAATGATATATTTCTTCATAAGATGCAAATATAGCCACTTGCACAAGGTATAATTTCACAATTTATTCATTAATCTAATGCGGCTGATGTTTTCTGAACATTACGCCAAGAAGCGGTAACACGTCATCGAAGTAGTCATCGTATTTATTTTCTAATTCCTAAGGTTCATTTTATTAAAGAGCATGAGTGCCTTTTTACTTATTTCTGAAATAAACAACTAGCATACATAACCACACCACTTCTTGTCTTTGACAGCAAATGACACTTCAACGCCATATTTAATCGCATTGCGTGCATCGTAAAATTTTTACGATTAAGGTCCAGTTTTACAAATGTGGTTCAACTTTGAACCGAGGCTTAAACCCTTAGCAACGATTATTTCAACAACTGTTGTGAAGGATTTAAGCTTCGGCTCAAAGTTAAACCGTCATTGTAAAACTGGGCCTAAAAATTTAACAATCGATCTTGAATCGATTCATATTCGTTGTGTCGTGGTGTGACGGTGAGCATGCTGTACATCTCTTTCTAGCCTTCTCTCTCACACATGTGACGTAGCGTGCGGAGCAGCGGCAATGTAAATGCCGTAGTAAAAATTCCGCAGTTTGCGGTTTTGACTTTTCTTTCCCAATATTTATGTAAATATTCCAACAACAGATTGTAGTAAAAGTCGAGAATTCAATAATTATTATTTTATTTATTAATTTATATACAATGGTGCTTTTTCAGTAAGTTAAATAATTAAATTGAGGAGAAGAGCTACTTTTTGAAATTTGTGAATTTTTTATTAATTTCACGTAGCCTAATGTAAGTACGTGTTCGTACCAAGCAGTGTATGGCTTCACGCGGAAGTCTGTCGACCAACTTTTCTAGAGTTCTGTTAGTGACTGTCTCGAATATAAATTTGTCTTTTGATAAAGACTTTTTGTGTACGTCATTAAATACACTTTCAAGAACTTCAGTTGCCGCAATTAACTGCTGATTAGGACACAAAAGGGAACCTTTAGATATATACTGAATCCAATCAGGCACATTGCCCTTAATTTCTAAATTATCTCGAGTTGGAGATCCTAGAGAATACTTGTCACGGAATCGGTATGCGACGTACCCAACAATGTATATTAAACTTTGAACATGGACAATTTCTTTGAAATCAAAAACTTCAAATTCAGCTATTGGGTTCTGGCATTCTGTTGGTACATTTTCTGACGTTATATTTATGCATTCATTGATGTCCGGTTCTACTTCAAGTTCTACAAATGAGTGGAATTCAGCAATCGCTTCAGTTTGTACTTTTTCATCAGGAATGTCGCGAGCAATGTCCTTGAAAAGATCTTGAGTGATACACGCTGCATTTTCTTCAGGTACAGGCTGTATTAGACAGTGTTCTTCAGTGCTTTCTTCAGTATTTTTATTGAGTGTGAAGATTGATGCAGAATGTTTACCCAATATATACACCTTTCTTAGATCTATTTTTAGGAAAGTGATATTTCGTGTAAATAATATAGCCAAGAGTTTATTTGACATAAAACATGTACCACTTCTGGTTTAAACGGAAGCGGTTTTAAGTTAAAAGATTTGAATAGGACAACCTACATATTTTTGAAATATAGGATATCGACCTAGTACGTCATTTTCGTAAAAATAGAAATAAAAAAGTTACATGCATGTAAATAACAAATATTTGTGTAAGAAAACCTGAGCCTGTATTTGATGTCAAGTGGAGAAGGATGTTCATTAGCTCCACCCATACCTCGAATGTACGAAAAAAAGAATCAAACCAAACATCTTGATTGAGTCGATAAGTGATTATATATTCCAGTTTATATGTTTCTTGCAAGTATTTGTACATACTAACTATAGAAGCGTTGGAAAGTAAAATTCCCTTTTGAAACTGTATCAAGTTGCTGTGTGTTCCAACTTGCATAGATAACATAAATGTATCCATACGATTTATCAGCGATAATTGGTCCTCGAAGTGTTTACTTCACTCTGAAGTATTTACTTCGGTTAGTAAATGCTTCAGTTTTAATTCAAAATTGAAGTATTTACTTCAGTGTCAGCGAAGCTGGTCCCATCGCAGCTTCAGCTTGCGTACTTCGATTCGTAGCATTTGCGAAAAATGGCACAGATGCCTAATAGAAAAATTTATTATGACAAAAGAAATTACACTGCATTACAAAATATTTAGATAAGTATAAACGTGTAAAATAATTACCATAAATCTAGTTATACAAAACCTGAACTTGTCATTTCTATACCGGGTGCAAGATAAAATATGCCACAAGACATACATAACTATAGTCCGATTTGAATTAAGAAAGAAAGATATATAAAATCACTCCATAAATACCACAAATTGGTAAAAGTTGGATTTTGTTTTAGTTGCAGTTAGTTTTAGATATGAGGTAAGTAAATGCCTTAAAGTTGTACTGGATCACTTTCAAAAATATGGCTAATAATTTAATATTTCGTCAAAGGATTATTATTACTACAAAAATTACTTACAAATTTAATAATGAATGCTAATTACGTTGTAGCAAGAAAGTGTTGAACACGGTGGAGATCAATTTAAAAAATATTTTGAAAACTCATTATTTCTTTTTGTTTAATTAATTTTCTTTTGTAAGATTATGAGAGAATTTCTATTACTAGCCGTATTGCTCTATGAAAGTTACGTTGGAACTGTTGGTCATCCGATTAATGAAGTAACAACAGAAATCAAATCTATCCATCCACGTAGAAAGGATTGACATCTTCAGCTACGATGTTGTCTAGGTAACAATCCACATTTATACAGGGTGATGATAAAAAGCTTGTTCGCCGTTTGGTAGGTGATAGTAGAGATCAAAATAAGAAAAAAAATTGTAATAAAGCTATGTCGAATGCACAATATAAGATGTCACGCTATGTGTTCACTCTTCTAGAATTTTTATATTTTACATAAAATTCGGGATCCAGAAATTAAATAAAAAGCTGAATTTTCTGACGTAGCATTGGCCACCGTACCACTTCTGGTTTCATCTAAAGTGACATCAACTTTCTTATTTTAAATGGAACAAGCTATATATTTTTACATACTTGGAGTTTACAGATCATTGTGAGTTTGAATATGTATCTTTTGATAGTTTCGGTTTCCACGATAACGATATTTCTTTTTGTTTTTTACTTCGTAAACCTATAAATGGTAATTCGATCTTAAGTAATTCGAGAAAACCACTCCTTTGCATTTTCGTTTTTAACATTTTTACAGGATATGAAATTTTCATTAGATCGTTAAGATATTCCATCTGGAAAAAAAAATAAGTTACGAGCTAATCAAAGAACAGTCAGCTGTAAAAAGTTTTCAGTTATTAATGCAATTCGTTTCTACTTCTGGAGCTTGATAAAATTCATTTGAAGATATTTTGTGTACTCAATGAACATTCCCACTCTTATTGTGAGGAACAATGTAAGGAACAACGCATCTTAATTTTTGTGATGTATATCTGTTGCTCATAGCCTTCTACATAATGCATTGACCGTGTTTTTTTTTTTTACAAAAGTATACATAACGTAAGATTATGAGAGAATTTCTATTGCTAGCCGTATTGCTCTATGAAAGTTACGTTCGAACTGTTGGTCATTCGATTAATGAAGTATCAACAGAAATCAAATCTATCCATCCACGATGTTATCTAGGTAACAATCCACATTTATACAGGATATAAGAAACTTGTACACCGTTTGGTAGGTGATAGTAGAAATCAAAATAAGAAAAAAAAAGTGCAATAAAGCTATGTCGAATATACATCATAGGATGTCAGCTATGTGTTTACTCCTCTAGAATTTTTATATTTTACATAAAATTCGGGATCCAGAAATTAAATAAAAAGCTGAATTTTCTGACGTAGCATTGGCCGACGTACGACTTCTGGTTTCGCCGGAAGTGACAACAACTTTCTTATTTTAAATGGAACAAGCTATATATTTTTACACACTTGGAATTTACAGATCATTGTGAGTTTGAATATGTATCACTTGATAATTTTGGTTTCCATGATAACGACATTTCTTTTTGCTTTTTACTTCGTAAACCTATAAATCGTAATGCGATCTTAAGTAATTCGAGAAAGCCACTCCTTTTGCATTTTGGTTTTTAACATTTTTACAGGATATGAAATTTTCATTAGGTCGTTAAGATATTCCATCTGGAAAAAAAAATAAGTTACGAGCTAATCAAAGAACAGCTGTGAAAAATCTTCAGTTATTAATGTCAAATTAATAGCAATTTGTTTCTACTTCTGGAGCTTGATAAAATTCATTTGAAGATATTTTGTGTACTCAATGAACATTAGCACTCTTATTATGAGGTACAATGTAAGGAACAACGTATCTTAATTTTTTGTGATGTATACCTGTTGCTCATAGCCTTCTGCATAATGCATTGACCTGTTTTTTTTTTTTTACAAAAGTTTACATAACGACTATGTATATACCAAAAGAAAAAATCCCTGTATAGTGGTTCGTTAATTTTGATCTGGAGTTTAGATTTATTATAAATAAGAAATTGAATTTTTTAATATGTATAAATAGTATATATTAAAAAAATATATAATTTTCCTGTCTGTTGAAAATTATCGAAAAATTTGTAATAATTAACGGGACGATTCAGAAAAGCAGTATAAATGTAGATCTTTCGCTATACATTTGACAGCTACTTCAGGATAAACAATAAAATTAAAAAATATTTGACAATAAATAATGAATTTATTTATTCCGAATTCTAAATTATTCCAACAATTATTATTAAAAAAAAAATTAAGTTATATTTAAACTAACAATCAATTTTATTCCTGCACGAAAAGCGACATTTGGAATTACAAAGGTTTGATCTTTTTACATTAAAATATTGAAATTTATTACATTTACCATCAATATACAAAAATTATCAATAATAACTCTAATTAATTAATTTTCGCAAATTGTTTTATTTAACATATTAATAAACACGAGATATGTTTTCAAGGAAGTGGGAGAGAATGCTACACATTTTAGAGAAAATACTACACTGCAGAAACACATACTACACCTAGAGAAGTATTTACTTCGATTTGAAGTACTGTCTTTATAAAACGAAGTAAGTGCTGCCGGAAGTTAGTAATTAAAATAAAAAAGTTAACTTGTTTAATGGAAAATAAAATAATTTGTCATTAATTAAATATGATACATAGAATTACAAGTTCCAATCACACTGATTGATTTTTAAAAAGAGTTTATTTTTAAAAACAAATCGAAGTGCAACGCATACAAAGTGGTTTATTCAAAGATTTATGAATAACTAAACTACTACATGTATGTGCGTGCTTTTTATATGTTTTTCTTATCGGTGACATGGGGTATCGTGTTTCGCTGACATCTCCGCTGTCTGGGAAGCGCGCCGCGTATAACACCTCCCGCCTTAAGTGGAAGATTGCAACCACGGGTGAGAATCTTCCGTTTTCTTCGCTGGCTTGTTGGGTTCCTTGGCCTCATCTTCTTCGGGTAATCTTATCTTCCTGTAAAACTTACGAATGGCGTCAATTATTAGAAAAATCACAACAATATTAAAAATTAACGAGGATGTCCCAATCGTGGTATATCGATGAGTGGAATCCAAGTTGTACAGATTTTCTCTTAAAACTTCCAGGGCGTTCCTGGACTCGTTGAATTGCTGCCATCTAATTTGGTGTAATTCGATATCGTGCATCTTCCAATGGGGTAGTTCCTCTTCGGTGTTGTTTAGGCTTATTTCACTTAATTGAAATTTCCGATTTTGAAGCTCAGTCGAGTGGGTTCTTAGAATTTCGTGATCCCAATGTACCTGGCACTCTCTTGATATCTGAATAAGGTGGTCCTTTGATTCTTCTGTTTTCTTTTGTTTCTTCGCAAGTGATTTCCAATTTTTCTTCAATTTGTGTTAATAGAAGCCTTTCATTGGTGCTTATCTTTTGGATTGATGGTGGAGTTGCTTTATTTGTTCGATGGGTACAATTTCCGTCGTGATATTTGTGCTTAAGGAGTCGGTATTCACAGGGTGTGTCCAAGAGTACGTTTCTGCTGCTCATGGTGCATAAGAATTTCTTATTTTTTATTTCGACACATGTTTCCCGACTACTGATGTACCTTTCGTTATTTTCGGCTAGGAACGGATTTTGGATATTTATTATTTTGACGGTGTTATTGATTAATTGTGGGATTGGGAATAATTGGTAGTATTGGTATGGTTGAGTTTCGCAAAGAGGGATTTCTATCAGAAAGTGCATCTTAGTGTTTTTCCTATAAGCTTTGACAGTTAGCGTCCTCTCTAGGGCGTAGACATTATCTTCTGTAACGGGTAGTTCTAATTTTTCGCCCGCATGTTGTATTTCAACTAATTCTTGCAGGAGTATTTCTGTGTCTAACATTATTGGATGGTATACTCCCAGTTTCGCAAATGTTTTGGCTGTAATCATTCTTTCGGCCACGGCATTTATTGCAATAATGCAGTTTGTTAGCGCGAAAATCATAGCATACAGGTCCGTTTTCGGACTAGTTTCTATCGTAAATAAATTCACTTTTTCTAGAGCGACTCCTAATTGCATGATCCGGGACTTCAAGATCAGCTGATTTGCCTGAAGATGTTTCATATTTTCTTCAAAGTCTTTCATAGCCTTCACGGATTGTGAGATTTGTTCTTGGTAACTTTTAATTATTTTGTTTTGGGTCTCCGTTAGGGTTTTTATGGCGTTGTCGTACCTTATCGCATCTTCCTTGTCCAGATTTCCTGATATCGCTTTGATTATACTTCCTAAGAAATTAACCGCTCCTCGAGGTGATCGAATTTTCGGCAATAATTGGTTATATTATCATTAATCAGTTTTTGATTCGTCAGTAGTAATACTCGAGGGATCCTAGGACAACTCGATGGCATGTCCATCCGCAGTGACCACCGTTCAAGGTCATCCCCATATTTGGGGGGTGGTTTTTAGTGCTGAAGAAGTAATTGAGGGGTGGTTTTTTGTGCAGACGAAGTAACTCCTTTGGTTCTTGTCGGTGAAGACTTGTCCACAATGACGTAATTTTACCAGAAGAGGTTGCTGAGTATTTTTTTTTGGGGTGAGGTGAAAGAGCCCGTCGACAATGACTAGAGGTGGTTGCAGAAGAATTTTTTTTGGTTCACGAAGAAGTCGTATAGCTGAAGACTTTTGTTGACAATGACATAATTTGACCAGAAGAGGTTGCTGAGTATCTTTTTTGTGTGAGGTGAAAGAGACCGTCGACGATGGCCAGAGGTGGTCGCAGAAGAATTTCTTTTTTGGTTCTCGCGCGAAGAAGCGCCGTCGTCGTTGTCGTCAATGACCAAAGGAGGTTATAAGAAATTTTTTTTTGCTGACGCTAGTTTTTGCGTTGACGTGTAATAATGTAAGAAGTGTGCGTAAAAGAGGTGTGGAAATTTTTTTCTCAGGTGAAGTGGTGTGCGGACATCCCCTAGGCTACCCTTGGCCGAGGTAAAAAAATTGCTTACCTGTTTAAACGGGTGAATTGAATTGCGGAGAGTAACAGGACAGCATAAATAATATGTGGAGTTAAGATTCGCGGCGCGCCGGCGGTAAACATCGTAATCGCTAGGGGTCAAGCAAGAGGACAGGAGGATTGATAAAACGCTCGTTCAAAAATAACGTGTTTATTTATTAACTAATTGATATTAAAACACACTAATTAAGATACATAATTTTTATTAAAAAAAATGTATTTTATTCCTTAACGACTTCGTTTGTTGTTTGCGTATTTAATTTGCTTAAATCGAATTCTACTTTTTTTACCTTCGAACGCACGATCACTTGTCTTTTTGCTCTATCAAATTTGATGATGTACAAATTAATTCGTGCTTTTAAAATACGCTTTTCTTGCGTCTTCATCTTTCGGGTTTATGTTTTGCTTTGATCAAAAGAAAACATACATTAAATTATAAATATTTATTTTAATAAAAAAAGCATTATATTACACTTAAAAAACTATTTAATATTACATTAAATTACCAGTGTTTTTTTCCATGAAGATCTTTCAACAATTGATCTGTAAGACACGATACACATTTAAATCCCGGTATATCGGTCTCCCCTTTGCACTTGGGGCAAATGTATTTCGTTGGAATGGGCATTTTTTTTTCTTTAGAACAATCTTACTGTATTCGTGAGCGGATTGTACTTAACTAACCTGTCGTGTAATATTAAACAATAGGCGCAGATATTTGCGGGTACGTTTTTACTGGTTTCAAATTCTAATCGTATATCTACGGTTCCCGATTTCAGTGTTTCGTTTTGTCGGCTACAATCGATCACGACTAACGGTGCTAAATCTTTAAATTTTGAAAAATTAAAACACGGTTCGCCTGCCGTTTTATAATAGTAGGACTGTTGAAATTGGGCGTACATTTCGTACAAAATGGCGAATTGGTGTTTTTCAAAATTTAAATTTAGATTATCGTAGGGATAGACGTCTGAATTTAAATACAATTTTATGTTTGTTAAGTTGCAATGATCAAAATAACTGGTGTTTCTTAAGATATCATTTTTTCTGCTAGTTTGAAAACCTACGATAATGAAACGCGGCTTTTCTAATTGATTGCTCGCTTTAACGTTCCAGGTGTGTTGTGTCGTCTGTTGTAAGAGAGGTAGTTCGTGTAGTTCCCATGCTCTAAATGCGAGCTCGAGATCTCTTCCTTTGTCGATATATCTAAGTAATTCTAATTTTTCGGCGTCGGAAACTTGAGCATGAGGAATTTTCCATAATATTTTTAAAAGTTCTATTTTAGGTCTTTTCCGTTCTTCGTGGTAATGGTCGCGTTGAGATCTGAAGAACTTCTAATGAGCACTAATTCTTGTCGCACATTAACCAAAATTTTTTTATAATCTTTTTTTTATCACAGAAACCGAGCAGAATCTTCAACGGAATGCAAACGCTAAAATTTCCTTGCAGATCGGTAATTATAGTATTTTCAAGGTGATTCCAACATGCGTTGTTGTATCTTATGCAATAGTTGTTTGTGAAAGAGACGTACCCCTTCAAAACAGAGGTGATACCTGGATTTCTAGCTCTATCGATGACCGATCCTCCGAGTTCATATCTGATTTCATGGAAAAGGAAAGCAATACCATTGTTGACAAAATTCAACGTGTTGATCACTTTACCGTCATGGTCGAGTATTTTTCCTTCGATATACAGGTAACTTTGAGCTGGTAAGGTGTAGATGTCCTGCGTTTGAATCGGTAGTCGTATTTCGTCAGATTTATTTAACGTTGTATTTGCATACGGAGGATGACTGTGTATTTCACAATTTATAATAGAATTATCTATTAAAACGTGTTCACCAATGTTCAACACACCAAAACTCATATTTCTTCTTTTTTCTTATAATAATTGGAATCCTAGTGATAATAAAAACTGCTTACTTTCAGGTGTTAACTCCTTCGACTGCTTCTTCAAACTGAACCTTTGTCGTGATAATTTTCTTTTTATGTCTTTATACGGAAATGTATTGTATCGAAACACCATTTTTACTTTAGCTCTTTTAAATGAAGCCTTACCGTTCTGATCTCGTTTTGGAAATTAACTAGATTCTTGTCTTGGTCTAGTATTTTAATGACGATTTCGTCGATGTATTTCGTATTTATCGGTAGATAAGTAACGTTGTTTACTTTTTCCACTATTCGAAACCCCGGATGCCCTTGAGGAAAAAATATGTGTATCACGTGATCTTGATTGTTGTTACTATAGGAATTAGTAACTAGATTACATTCAAAGCAAATCGCATTTACTTTAGAAATGTTAATAGCAAAATCGGATTTGTATGTCGTATTTGCATTCAGTTTTTTTCTATCGAATCCCAACAGCGGCGCAATCGAATTAGGTTTCTCGAAATGTATAATTTTGTTGCTCTTTATTTCGAATTTTAATGTATTGTGATTGGTATTTGCTTTCAATACTATATCATCGTTATCATCGAGTGTATTTTTTTTATATATAGGGAGATTCAGGCAACACTTTCATTAAAAGTTTACGGACTTCTCCTCTGAATTTCTGTTTCATATTTTGCAGTTATAAGTTAACGATATGGATCTATCAAAATATAATATTTTCAAATTTCGGACACTTCCACTTATACCGGAAGTTGCTGTCAACTTTCTTATTTTAAATGCAATACCCCATTTCTTATTACATTTCTGAAATCTTCATGAAATTCTAGAAATATTTTGTGTAACATGTGATACAAGAAAAATTAGCCGTTTTAGAGATATTTCCATTTTTTAAAAAAAATTCAAAGTTGCAGTACCTTGTTTATTTCCATTTTTGGCCTGTAGTAGGCTATGCTCATAAGCTTTCAGGTCAAACCTAATTTTACACAAAATCGTTTACGGGCTGGTTGAAAAGTAACTTCTATTCGAACTGATTTCAACTGTCGAAAAGTCATGTTTTTTAAATAAAACACCCAGTATTTTTTTTATACCATAAGAATCAAAATTAAATGTTCTTTCGAGCAGTATTAGCATTCCCTATACCCATCTCTTACTTTTCTCTTTCTATTCATGGTTTTCTCTTTGAGACATCAATTTCTTTCACTTTTCAGTATTATTCCTGAATAGTGTGCTAAGAAAATTTAACAAACTGAGGTTTTCTAAATTAATTTCTGACTGTAATTTCAATTTCATTTTAAAAACCGATAAATAATATTTAAATACACATCTATCATCTGAACTTTTTGTTTACATATGCCGCATGTATTAGAAGTCTTGGTATGAGTTTTTACACATTTACAAGGAAAAATTTACACTTAGAACACAAAAATTTTTGAAAACTAATAAATAAATCAGAAATACTAAAAATAATACACAAATTGTTGGTTATAATATTGGCTCTAAGTTGTCCTCCGCTATTATTTATTAGTAATAACTTTCTATTGTGTCTCAGTAATAACATATTTTCCTTGATATAAAAACTTTTTTTATTAACTTCTTGAATTGTCGATTTTTTGATCATCAAATACCTTTAATATGTCTGTGTTTGATTATTAATTTTTTGGTTCTTCGTAGCGAATAAATTGTTTGTTTTTTTGAATTCCTACTAGACAGATGATTCAAAAATTATAATTTCTCTAGTTTTCGTAGCCCACTATTTAAAAATAATACCGAAAAATGGAAAAAAATTTCGTGTTAAAAAGAAATCATCGATAACGAGTGAAGTATGAGAGATAGGTATAGGGAATGCTAATACAGGATGAAAGAACATTTAATCTTGAGTCACTTGGTCTAAAAATATACTAGGCGTTCCATTTAAAAAACATGACTTTTTGACAGTTGAAATTAGTTCGAATAGAAGTTACTTTTCAACCAGCCTGTAAGCAATCAAGTGCAAAACTGGACATGATCTGAAAGCATGTAGCTGTAGCCTACTACAGGCCAAAAATGGGCATCATGGTTTTTGATGCACAAAGATGGCAGCATCATAACCAAGGTTCTGCAAGTTTGAGTTATTTTTAAAAAATTAAAATATCTCGGAAACGATTAATTTATCTTGTATGACATGTTACACAAAATATTTTTAGAATTATATGAAGATTTCAAAAATGCATTATGCTATCGCTTCCATCGATTTATTGTGACGTTGTGATTCTTTCAATTGTTCTTTTGCAGTTCTCGCTTCGTTTACCGCTTTAACCACGCTTGTCACGCCGCCGGTGAGAGCGCCCAAAGCGCTGAGACCCGCAAAAATTGGTATCAAAGGCAATACTCCTCCTTTTTTTCAGGAACTTTAACTATGCGCTTGGTGGGTTTTATTTTATTTTTAAATTTTTTGGATGAATTTAAAGCTATTTTAACCGCAGTACTTAGAGTACCGGGTTTTTTTTTAAGTATGCGTTTCTCTATTTGCTTGATTGCTTTCGAAAGAGGTACTGTCTTTGTCTTGGATTTTTTCTTTCGGTTGGTCGTTGACTTACGTGATTTTGACATCTTCACTCGACAAATTTTAGTTATGTACTGAAGTATTATTTTTATACCTGAGAAATTTATTAAATCATCATGTCATCATATGACTCTCGTTTTCTTTTAGCAGGATTTTCTATATAATCATCGTCGATTGTATTGTTATATTGTGGTTGAATAACAGGATTTGTTTTATTTTTTTTACCATTAATGTCATCGTTGTCATCTATATCTAACTTTCTCTTTTCACCATTGTTTGGTTTCATTTTTTTACGATAAAAATTATCGAATTCTAACTTCCTTTTTTCACCTGTGTTCGGTTTCACTTTTTTACAATTAAATTCATCCATTTCTAATTTTTTCCTTTCACCTTTGAACGATTTCATGGGATAATCATCTGCAATATCTACATCCATTTTATTATCTATTCGTTCTTTAACGTTATTATTTTTGTTCTTTACGCTACGTTTTTGTTTCTTCGTCGTCGTCGTCTTCATCTTCGGTATCCTCTTCTGATATTTCTTCTGTATAGGTTTGTTTTGTTTTAAAACTTTTATACAATGTTCGATATTTTCAGCGGAAGATACTGTAACTTTTTTGTTTTTTCTAATTTTTTTAGATACTCGGTTAATAATTTTTTTGTAATTTATCTTTCCCAAACCCATTCCCAATTTCACTTTAGCTTTCATCGGTCCTGCAACTCCTAGTGCAGCTGCTTTCTCGCCGAATGAAACGTCTTTGGATCGAAATCTGTCCATGGCACTCTTATATAATTCTTTATCTGCCACGTGTCTACGCGTTACGTCTTTTTCTTAAGAATACGCTATGTCGTGTTCCCTACAGGCCTCATCTAAACCGTTTATACCAACGTCACCGCGTGCCACTCGCTTTTGTAGTTTGGTTCCGGGTCCGGAGAATCTGTAGGTAGGTATGTGTAATTCGAAGGATAAATTATTGATGGCTGTATTTAATAATCTGTCTCCTATGTAACACTTCATTTTTAATGTGATTTATTAAACGACAACTCTCTAACTGAACATAAATTCAAAAGTTCAGGCTATTTCATGACATTTCAATTGTAAACGCTCCAGCAGTATGAAATTAGTTAAACAGAAAACAACTTTAAACATTGAGAATAATAATTTTGAAGAAGAACGTTTTAAAAGACACGGTGTACTATTTCCGTCGACCTTGAGGTGTATCATCGTAGGACCCTCGAATTGTGGGAAAACAAACCTTATCGTTAATCTGATTGAGCATCAAAATGGTTTGACATTCGAAAACATTTACGTATATTCGAAATCTTTAAATCAACCGAAGTATATTTATTTGGAAGAGCTACTGAAACCGATCAAAGGTATAGGTTATTTTGCATACAGTGCAAGTGAAAACATACTTCAACCTTCGGAGGCGAAACCTATTTCTATTTTTATTTTCGATGATGTTACGTGTAACAATCAAGACATAATTCGAGAATACTTTAGTATGGGCAGACATAATTACATCGATTCGTTTTACCTGTCTCAAACGTATGCTAAAATACCTAAACATTTAATAAGAGACAACGCTAATTCTCTCGTACTTTTCAAACAAGATGATTTAAATTTAAAACACGTTTACAACGATCATGTGGGAACGGACATGAACTTTGAGAAATTTAAAGATATCTGTTCTCTCTGTTGGGAAAGCGGTCGGTATGAATTCGTAACCATTTTTAAAGATAATCGAATTGATGACGGAAGATACAGAAAGGGATTTGATCAGTATATATACCTTTGATGAGCAAATACGATAGTTATTAAGGTTCGAAGTATCATACGCACCGTTCGTTACCTCCTCATCAAGATGACGACGAACGATATAAATTTGAAACAGAAACTTTTACTAAAACGTAAAAATATACGAAATAAATTAAATTATTTAAAACATGGTGAATTAATGCAGGAAAAGATGTTCGATCCCATCACTAAACATTTAAAAAACATTGAAAGTAAATTACAACTGAAAAGTGAAAATTTAAGAGAAGAGGAATTGCCTAACGTTGACGTAAAATCTTCGACATCACAAAAACATGATTTCATAACTCCTAAATAAAAATATTCCTCTGTAAAGAAACGTTTGATAAGTAACTTTGAAGCGGCAAATGAAGCAGACGAATCGGACAAATTTAAAGAGTCGATTTTAGAAAGTATTGAATCAGATGAAGAAGACAAGGAAGGTACGCGATTTAAGGACATCGATGAAAAAGCATACGTCGATTATTTGGAACAGTATCATCCGTTACCTAGAAAATACATTAACGAAATGTACACGGACGATGAAAATAAAGAATTCGATCACAAATATGGAGTGAGACTTGATAGAATTACGGAAAACTTAAAAATCGGTGATTCGTCGTTAAATCTCGACGGATCTGATATTATTATTAAAAATAGAAGGTACAAAGGTACCCCAGGTTTGTACGAGTTACTATTTAAAAAATTGCCTGATAATTACACTAAACTCAATGCAAAAAATTATAAACAAATTATTCTTAAGACCAACACTCATCGACGACATTATAATTCAAATAAACAAGTAGATGGCAGCAGAATGCAAAAGTATAGAAATAGTATTAGACACCGTCTACAGCAACATTAAGTTAGTTGACGTTAAGAATAAAAAATTCAATGTCGGTGATCACGTACGCATTTAAAAAATTAGACGAATTTTTGATAAAAAATACATGCCTAACTGGTCGACTGAAATTTTTACGATTCGAAAAATACAACTCACAAATCCGATCACTTATTTATTAAAAGACGCAACAGGAAGCGATATATTAGGAGGATTTTATAGAGAACAATTACAAAAAGTAAAATATCCCGACATTTATCTCGTGGAAAAAGTTTTAAAGAGAAATAAAAATAAAGTGTTTGTGAAATGGTTAGGTTTAGATAAAACACATAACAGTTGGATAGATAAGAATAATGTTGCGTAAGATAAAGTGAGGAATTACCTAAAAAAAAAAAAAATTAAAAAATAAAAATGTCACGGTATGTAAACGTGCCAATATCCGTAATACGTTAGTGAAAAAGTATCAACGAAGCTTTACACACGATAAAAATGTACATAATCGACATACAAGGTTTCCAATATAAGGAGAGCGACTTTATTATCAGGGAGGTGGCAATATTCGACGTGAAGACAAAACTTATACACCACGCGTTTGGATCATCGCCGCAAAATTCATCTTGGTTTTCTGAGAAATTAAAGAAACACGTTGACTGGACAAGCAGGTATTTACACGGTCTGTGTATGTGTTATGTACATATGTATATGTACATTTTTTTAGATGCAATTAAGCATTTCAATTTTATTGCTATCAGAATCTTAAAATGATTTTTACAGACATTTTGCTGACGTCAATTGAACACGTGTAGCTTTGTGGAAAACATAATTTACTTAGAAAGCATAGTATAACATGATGCAAGATTTTAGGGGAATTACATATATACAAATTAATTGAAAACAACTTAATCACCATAATTTGAAATATTAAAGTGATTTTTACAGATATTCGGTTATTTATTAACAAACTGCACGACAGCAATAACAATTCGTTTACATTTTTATAATCGATATTTCTAGATGACGCAAATCAATTAAAATTTTGTTTACCAGCGTAAAAGACAGCACAACAGCAATAACGTGCACATTTTTATAATCGATATTTCTAGATGATGCAAATCAATTAATAATTTTGTTTACCAGTGTAAAAGACGTCAGTGTATAAATATCACTTGCGCACATCGCAACAGAGAAAAGCTATGAGCTTCAATAACAAATTAGGTGAAATTGTGAACATAATTGAAACTGTTGGTAAGTTTGAACAAAAAAAGATTTCATGAAGTGGTTAAAGTTCATTAAGAAAACTATTTTTTAACAAAAAAATATTTGAAACTTAACGATAATAAAGTTCCAAATTATGCTAAACTTGAATCGTATTTATCACTGTTATTGAATTATAGAGAAATTTTTAAACAACGGCTAAGAGAAAAAATAAATCAAAAAAGAAAAGCTTTGGTATGGCAGGATTTAGAATCGTGTTTTAAAAATAGACTGAGAACCGGTGCAATAATTAATTTAAACATTAAAGATCCAAATTTATTTTTACAAAAATCTTTTAAAAATTTTTATTATAAAATTAAGAAAGAATTATCGAAAAGTCTTTTGAAAGTAAACGTAATATTTTTAGCTAATTTTATCAAGCCTCAAAATGGTGAAACTGACATAAAACATTTTACAACTAAAAATCAGATAATAGATCACTCATCAAATTTAAAGGAATGGTACCAAGCGAACGTTAAAAATAAAATCTTATCAAAATTAGAAGAATTTCAAGAACGTGACAGCGGATGGGCGTTATATGAAATACTACAACTAAAAGTTAACATTAATAATTTTGCACCCATTAATGGAGGTATTTCAACATACGTTCAAATGCCTAAATTTATTCAAAATAAGAAGTGCGTTTTAAATTTGCAAAATAATGATGAATATTGTTTTCTTTGGTCGATCGTAGCAGCCTTACATCCTGCTCCCGCACATAAAAAATCTGAACGCATTTCATCTTATCCTCATTTTTCAAATGTTTTAAAATTTGAAGGCATTAATTTTCCTATTAGTTTAAAAGACGTTAAGAAATTTGAATTAATGAACGAGCTTTCAATTAACGTATTTACAATAGAAAAAACAGAAGTATTACCAGTTTCTTTAAGCAAGTTTGAATTCACGAAACGAATTAATTTATTAATGATACCTTGTGAAGAAAATGATGGTGATGATGATGATGAAAACAATGTAAATTCAAAAACAGCATTTCATTTTGCATTAATAAAAAATTTATCTGGTTTACTTCACAGACTAATCGGTAGTTTACATAATAAGAATTGGTTTTGTGAACGTTGTCTCAATCATTTTATATCACAAAAAAATTTAGAAAAGCACGTAATTGTATGCAAAGACGTTCACAAAACTAAAATTACTGTACCGCTCGAAAAAGAAAAATATCTAACGTTTAAAAATTTCAAAAACAAGGAGAAAGTTCCGTTTGTTATTTATGCGGACTTAGAATGTATACTGAGAAAATTTAACGATTTAAAACCTAATAAAAATATAAAGTATCGAAAACATGAACCATTTTCTATAGCATATTTTCTAGTATGTTCATATAATCCTTCACTTTCAAAATTTAGATTACATACCGGAAAAGATTGCGTAAGTTTGTTTGTCAGCGAATTGAAAAAAATAGGTTTAGAAATTAATGATATTTTCTCAAAGGTGTTGCCATGTAAAAAATTAACGGTAGAACAAGAGTACGAATTTCAAAATGCTACGCATTGTCATGTCTGCTTAAAGCCATTCGATAATCTTAAAGATATTAAAGTACGCGACCATTCGCATCTAACTGGAGAATTTCGTGGAAGTTGTCATCAAGCACGCAATCTAAATTATAAAAACAGTAATGCGATACCAGTAGTTTTTCACAATATGTCAGGTTATGATAGTCATTTTTTAATAAAAGCATTAGCTACACAAATTCCAGGACAAATTAGTTTATTACCGATTAATAAAGAAAAATACATTTCATTTTCTAAATATATTTCAAATACTAATATTAATTTTAGATTTTTGGGTTGGTTTCGATTCATGCCCAGTAGTTTAGACAAACTTTCATCATATTTAGATAGAGATCAAAAACTTATTACCAAATCACATTGTAAAAATGATACGGAACTTAAATTGCTCGAGAGGAAAGGTATTTTTCCGTACGAATATCTTGACAATTGGGAGAAATTACAGGATACCAAATTACCTTCTAAAAGTGATTTTTTTAATAAAATTAATCAATCTCACATTTCGGACGATGAATACGAACATGCCTTGAACGTATGGAATACGTTCAATATTCAAAATTTACAAGAATATGCAGAGCTGTATTTAAAAACGGATGTCTTGCTGTTAACGGACATCTTTGAAAATTTTAGAACATGTTTACAAACTTATCAGTTAGATGCCCTGCATTATTATACCGCACCCGGTTTAGCTTTCGACAGCATGCTGAAGACAACTTCCATTACCTTAGAATTATTAACAGACATAGATATGTTAATGTTTATCGAAAAAGGTATCAGAGCTGGAGTTTCTCAATTTTCAAATCGTTACGGTAAAGCGAACAACATGTATATGAACGATTTTAACATTGATGAACCGTCATCATATTTAATGTATTACGACATTAACAACTTATACGGCACAGCTATGTGCTTACCTTTACCTTTCGCACAGTTCGAGTGGGTTGATAGATATTATGAACGTGTCGGATGATGCTGAATTTGGTTACATTCTAGAATGCGACCTACACTATCCCGAAGAAATATTTGAAGAACATAAAGATTTACCGCTTTGTCCTGAACGCTTAGTACCACCGTGTTCATCATCACAAATCCTCAAATTATTAACCACTTTATTTGATAAAAAGCAATGTATTATTCATTACAGAAATTTAAAACAAGCAATTCAATTAGGTTTGAAGATTGAACGAGTATTAAGAGTATTAAAATTTAAACAGTCTAATTGGTTGGAATCGTACATAAATTTAAATAATGATTTACGTAAACGAAGTAAAAATGATTTTGAGAAAAATTTCTACAAATTAATGAACAATTCAGTGTTTGGTAAAACTATGGAAAACGTTCGGAAATATAAGGACGTAAAACTGGTTACTAAATGGGAAGGACGTTACGGTGCAAAATATTACGTATCGAAACCAAATTTTCATAGTTGTACCATTTTCGAAAACAACATGGTCATCATCGAATTGAAACGATTAGACATTAAATTTAATAAACCTATATACGTAGGCTTCACTATACTAGATCTTTCCAAAACGTTTCTGTACGATTTCCATTACAATTACATCAAAACATAATTTAAGGACAGCGCTAAATTACTCTATACCGACACCGACTCTTTAATTTATCACTTTTTCGTGGACGACATTTACGATCACATTAAAGAAGACATTTCAAAATTCGATACATCTGATCCAACTAACAGATATCAAATACCTCTCCGGAATAAAAAAGTTTTAGGATTAATGAAAGACGAAAACAACGGGATATTAATGTTGGAATTTATAGGACTCAGATCAAAAATGTACGCAATAAAAATTGAAAATAATAATGTCATTAAAAAAGCAAAAGGTGTGAAAAATTCAGCACTTCGTTCGATTTCATTCGAAGACCATTATCAAGCTCTGTTCAATAATTCTACTGAGGAGACAACGCAATTCCTGATCAGATCACAAAAACATGAGGTTTTTACGATCGAACAAAGAAAATTAGCCCTAAGCTCATTCGATGACAAAAGAATCATTAATTTCATTTACACAGATACATTTCCTTGGGGTTACAAAAAGATCAAAAAAATGAACAACTTTTGTTGTCATGTGTTATTTCACTATTGCAGAAAAATTTTACTCGTAAATTTTTAATTAATTTATTTTTTTAATTTTTATATTTAATTGTTTTTCCTATTTGTAGTCACAAACCAAAGACAGCAGTTAAAATGTATTAAAGCTGTCCCACACGCTTTTGCACCTACGAAAGGATCGACGAAAGCAGCTGGCTACGATTTACGCAGCGCCTACAATTATTTAGTACCTGCGAAAGGAAAGGAAATCATAGACATCGGCATCCAAATTCAACTTCCTGAAGGTTGTTACGGTCGCATAGCACCAAGGTCAGGACTGGCATTGAAACATTCTATAGACGTTGGCGCAGGTGTCATCGACGAAGATTACCGTGGAATAATAAAAGTCGTCCTGTTTAATCATTCAGACGTACCGTACGAGAGAGCGAACGGTGATCGGATCGCTCAATTAATCTGTCAACAAATTTACTATCCGGAATTAGAAGAAGTCACAGAATTATCATCCACAGTTCGAGGTGACAGCGGTTTCGGATCAACTGGTATTTGACAACATGAGTTCCTACTGCGAGATATGTAAAATATATTTTTGTTTTTGTAAAAATTCTATTGCAAATCATTCAGAAAAAAATTGACTTGCTGCAAGAGGCAAATCAATAAAAAAGAAACCATTTATAAAATTGAAACCGTTAACACACAACAGCAAAGAAAAGAGCGATTTACATTGTAAAGAAACAATATTTAAAGTCCTAAATGATTATGTCAATTAAAATATTTGTTATTAATTAGTAAATTTTTATCTATAAATAAATGATTTTGAACGAGCGTTTTATCAATCCTCTTGACCTCTTGCTTGACCCCCAGCGATTACGATGTTTACCGCCGGCGCGCCGCGAATCTTAACTCCACATATTATTTATGCTGTCCTGTTACTCTCCGCAATTCAATTCACCCGTTTAAACAGGTAAGCAATTTTTTTACCTCGGTCAAGGGTAGCCTAGGGGATGCCCGCACACCACTTCACCTGAGAAAAAATTTTCCACCCCTCTTTTACGCACACTTCTTACATTATTACACGTCAACGCAAGAACTAGCGTCAGCAAAAAAAAATTTCTTACAACCTCCTTTGGTCATTGACGACAACGACGACGGCGCTTCTTCGCGCGAGAATCAAAAAAGAAATTCTGCGACCACCTCTGGCCATCGTCGACGGTCTCTTTCACCTCACACAAAAAAGATACTCAGCAACCTCTTCTGGTCAAATTACGTCATTGTCAACAAAAGTCTTCAGCTATACGATTTCTTCGAGAACAAAAAAAAATTCTTCTGCAACCACCTCTAGTCATTGTCGACGGGCTCTTTCACCTCACCCAAAAAAAAATACTCAGCAACCTCTTCTGGTAAAATTACGTCATTGTGGACAAGTCTTCACCTACAAGAACCAAAGGGGTTACTTCGTCTGCACAAAAAACCACCCCTCAATTACTTCTTCAGCACCAAAAACCACCCCCCAAACATGGGGATGACCTTCAACGGTGGTCACTGCGGATGGACATGCTATCGAGTTGTCCTAGGATCCCTCCAGTATTACTACTTTCGTCCTTAGTGGTGATAAAACACTATCCAGTTCTTGATAATGACTGATGGCTTCTTTGCTGTCGTCCAGTATTTTATTCAGTTCTTTACATCGTTCATTTAGGTAGTCTATTTCCTGTAGCATCGGGTCGAGATCGTATTGTGAAATCACTGTCCAAGTTGAGGCCTGGTTTTCTGCTGTTCCCAAATATAGTGGAAGAAGCGGGTCCTTTAACTCCATTAGTTTGACGTCTGCCGCTGCTCTGAGAGCGACGCATCTGGAACAATGCCATGTTTTAGATGTCTTTGGTGATAAATTTTCCTGCCTCTTTTAGTGTTGACTTCTACGGTGTTATTTTCATTTATTTTAGTGATAGTGTAGGGGCCAAGGAATGGTTTCATAAGTTTATTACTTTTGGTCACATTTTCGACATAAACTTTTTCTTCTACAGCCCATTCAGTTTGGTTTACTTTGCTTTCTTGTTTCCTTTGTGTTCTTTCCTTGCGCGTCTCATCTTTTCTCTTAACCTTTTCGTACAGTATTTTCATTCTTTCCTTATGTTTATTGATTTGGTCTTGATAAGTCATTTTATCGTAAAATAAGTCCATCGGGCTCCTGGTTTTAGTATGTCCAAATAAGATTTCTATCGGTGTCATACCGGTCGCTGCAGAAACGCTGTTATTATATGCTATAAGCGCTGATTTCATCCGCTGCTCCTTTTGATTTTCATCGCTTCCATCTTCGCATCTTAAATGTTCAATCAGCGTTGAATGAAATCGTTCTATATTCGCTTGTGATTCCGGATTTTTAGCAGTTCCGAAGTATATTTTAATTTTATGCAATGCAGTCAATTCTTTCAATATTGTTATTAAATTCTGTTCCTTGATCGCTACAAATTTCGTAAGGAACTCCGTAATATGAAAAATAAGTAAGGAGTGCATTAATGATTTCTGTTGGATTCTTGCTCGTGATTCTAATGGCTTGGCCCAGTCGGGAAAATGATTCAATTATCGTTAAATATTTTTCCTGTCCTACCGAAAATACATCCATGTATAATTTTTCGAAGGGGGCGTCCGGTGTCTGCGTGATAAGTAAAAAGGTGACTTCCGGGTGACGGTTATACTTTGCCGTGTTACAAACGTCGCAACTTTTTATTATCTTTTCAATGGTTTTCTTCATTTTTGGCCACCAATACTCGCGCTGAAGGTGTTTGACTGTTTCCTCGATTCCTCTATGATTATTTAATCCCTCATGGTATCGTGTTACTATTTCTATCTGTCTTTCTTGATCCGTTATTACCTTGACTCTCCTCGTACACCTAATTATTTTTGGGCTATCATTAGATAATTTTTCTGCATACACTTTACAACAAAGCTGGTACAGCTCATCTTCTCGTATATACACATATGATGTAGCCGAATTGTCCATATATTCCTTGTACAGTTTTAATATCCCTTCTTCCTGATCATTTCTCGGTATTCTTACTTCGTGAATTTTCCTTTCGTCTTGCGTTTTTATTTGTACTTCCAGTTCGTCGTTTAATCCGGTTCTTATAATAAATTGCCTTATTATCTATAATGGTGTCTTGAATTTCTATGGTTTTCCTGAGCTCTGTTGTATTAGTGGAGTGAATCGTGTCGGAATCTGATTCTTCATTTTCTGGGTGATCTGTTATTTTTATTTCCTTCTTGTGTGTCCCTTTTCCTAGTGTCTCTTTTCTCTGAGCGGCGGCAGAGTGATTTGGTGTACTTTCGTCTATGATTGTAATTGAAAGTTCCTCTGCTAACGCTAACAATTCTTCGTCATCTATTTGAACCATTACTGAATCGAGTTCGTCTTGCTCTTCTTCCGACCCTGTAATAATATTTAACTGGTCTAATTTTATCCTAGATAGAGCGTCAGCGTTACTATTAAGCTTCCCCTTTTTATACAGTATTTCGAAATTGTATTCTTCGAGCTTGATTTTCCATCTCATGAGTCGGGTATTCGGTTCCTTGAGTGACCATAGCCATACCAGAGGTTTATGATCCGTAAACAATGTAAATTTCCTTCCGTAGATGTAAGGCCTGAATTGTTTAACGGCGTAGACAACAGCTAACAATTCTTTCTCGATAGTCGTATATTTTTGTTCAGTTTCCGACAAGGTCCTCGATGCATAACACACTGGCCTATCCGACCCGATAGGACCCTGGGAAAAGCAATGTCTGAAGCATCAGTGGTAATGATGAATTCCTTCTCAAAATCCGGGTATTGAAGTATTGGTTCGTTCGATAATAATTCCTTGCAAGTTTCAAAAGCGGTTTGGTACTCAGGAGTAATATCGACTTTCGCATTTTTCTTTAAACATTTAGTAAGTGGTTTCGTTACTCCGGCAAAATTTTGAAAGAATTTTCTGTAGTAACCTAATAATCCCAAAAATGACTTAATTTCTTTGCGTGTGCGTGGTATCGGATATCGTTTAATAGCCTCGATCTTATCGGCGTTTGGTTTAACTCCGTCATTGGTGATAACGTGTCCTAGATACTTCAATTCCTTACGAAGAAAGTCACATTTTTCTAGACGAATTTTGAAGTTCGCTTCTTGAAGTCTCATAAAAACTTTTGTGAGCTTGGTTAAGTGTTCTTTCAAAGATGTCGAATATACGACTACATCGTCCAAATAGACTAAGCAGATGTCTTCTTGCAACCCTCTTAGGACATTGTCCATTAAGCGTTGAAATGTAGCAGGGGCATTCTTCTAGCCGAACGGCATCCTCTTGAATTCGAAATGTCCTTGTTCGGTGGAAAATGCGGTTTTTGGGACATCTTCTTCCACCATTTCAACTTGGTGATAGCCACTCGCTAAGTCTAGAGACGTAAAGTATTGATTGCGGCCTAATTTGTTGAGAATATCCGCGATATTAGGAATAGGGTATTTGTCTTCTATTATTTGCTCGTTGAGTTTTCTGTAGTCAATTACCATCCGTTTTTTTTTCTTTTTTCCATCCTTTTCTGTGGTTACAATGTGTACTGGAGCCGACCAGGGCGACACACTTTCCGGTATGATGTCTTGTGAAAGTAATACATTCACTTGCTTTTTTATTTCCCTTTTCATTTCCATTTTGTGGATAAATGTTAATTTTTGTCTCTCTTTATAAAATAAATTGCTTTTAAGGCAGCCTTTTCTTCTATATTTAGTGGATTTCCTTGCAAAATTTCGTCTATATCTCCCTGCTGTAATATTGACGATTTTGTTTCATTTTTTTTCTTTATATCCTATGTTGTAATTTTCCACAAATTCATCTACTGACATTAGCGATATTCTGTGAGATTTCCCTTGCGTGGTCAACAATTGATTGGTTACATTGTTTACACGAATTAAAGTTTTCCCGTTTCTTACTCTCACTAGCGCTGGCGGCGCACAGTGGGGCCGAGATGGAAAAAAACCCATTTTACAAGATGGTTAATTTGTTGATCTAACTGACTTTTCTTACATTATTTTAGCCTTAGAATCTGTCTGTGATAATGGTTTTGTGGTAAAAATTTGTTTTCATCTAATATAAGGGCTTAAATCTCATTAATTGAGTTATTAACCTTAAACAAAATAATGTTCTGTAATTCCGCCAGTTTCATGGATTATTTTTAAAAATTACTCCATTATATATTTGGTTAGTACAGACACAGTTTTATCTAAAAAAATTAATTACTCTTTAAAAAAGCTTAGACGTAACAATTAAGCCGAAATTTGATTTCTGGGCGTAATACGAATTTTCACTAAGCGTACAAAAAAAGCTTCACTTTCCTACGGTTTGTAACATTTTTTTCCTGAAAGCTATAATATTGGACTAACTACCCTAAAAAATTCATAGCCGCAATCAACCGCATGCGATATATATTAATTGAATACGAAGTTGAGTAGAGATGCGGAAAACAGCGTCAGCAGTCCGTATAAACATGATTTGTTGAATCAAGGAGGCTAACAGAACTCCTTATTGTCAGTGTGTAATAAATAGAAACATTTCGCACATTAAAATTATTATACCTTTTAGTGAGTTGTGTAAGTTCATTTTCTGAGGTGAAATTACGTTGGAAAATTATTTGCAGGAGAAGTATTCAGAACTAAATGACGATGAAATCGGCCGTATCTGTGCGGAAATAAATAAACGGTTTCTATTCAATTTTAATAAGAGATTGAAGGCGGTGTGTCACAATAAAACTAATTTTAAGAAGAAATACAAAGAATGGTTGGACGGCGAATTTACTATTTTGACTCACAATCAGAGCAAGCGAATTATTTGCAAAGAAGTGGCAGACCCCTCGAGAATTTTGAAGATTGTGGTTCTAAAGCAAAAAAATATAAATGGTGCTATTCTGACCTGAAATTTAAGGAAATTTAAGCCTCTTTAAAAATTTAAGTCTTAAATGTCAAGCCGTTAAAGAGTTAAAGAAAAAGTGCTATTCTGAGCGCTCTTTAAAACTTAAATTTCTTAAATTGTTCTTTAAATATTACAGCGACAAAAATGTCGCCGTAAATGCTTAAAGAGCTTGAATAAACAGTGCGTTTAATAAGTTGTCATGAATAATAGGCGATATATAGGAGTTTTTGCTGCTTGGGTATTAGAAGAAGACCACAGGAGGTAATTAATTATCTATAAATATAAAAATACTATAATTAAAAAAAAATCTTTAGAAATTACTTAAGAATTGAAAGAAGACTACTTAGGGATGCAGAAAACCCTTTTGAACTTTCCGATATCAGTTTTATTTCTAATTTTCGTCTAACAAAACAATTAACTCGCCAACTGATTGATAGACTACAACCACACTGTAATCCTCCTTTGATTCGAAGTGGAATTAATTTTACTACGAAAGTATGGTATTCTTTAATTTAATTAATTAATTAATTAATATTAACATATGTCAAATACCATTATATATGTTTAGATATTGGCTACGCTTTATTTCTTAGCAAATGGCTCCTATCAAAATGCCATTGGCAACAGCATGTTACATAATTTAAGCCAGGCATCTGTTAGCAGAGCAGTTAACGAAATAGTAAGATTAATTACAAATATACTTATGCCAGAAATAATAAAATTTCCTATGACAATTAATGAAAAAAATACAGTGAAACAAGGGTAAGTATTAGCATTGGTTTTTTTTATAATACAAATAAATAAATGTTTTATAGATTTTTTCAGAAGTGGGGTTATCGAGGAGTAATAGGTGCCATTGATGGCACTCATGTACATATAATGCCACCTCCGACCACTGATATCGAACATCAACCCCACTTATATATCAATAGAAAGGGAAAGCATTCCATTAATGTTATGTTGGTACAGTACAACTGTAGTAATCTGTACAATTGTTCTTATGGTAGAGGTATTTACTTAGATTTCAGATGCCTTCTGTAAGATACTTGCTGTAAATGCTCGATACCCGGGTTCTGTACACGATGCTGCCATTTGGCAAATGTCAGACATAAAAACTTTTCTTTCACAACAATATGAAAGAGGGGATCAGAGTTCGCATTTAATAGGTAGGGCCAATATTTAAATATGTACTTAACTGTACTATAATCGGCAATTGTTATGAAATAGGTGATAGTGGCTATGGTGTTGAACCTTGGTTATTCACACCATATCATAATCCAGCTGAAGGAACACCTGAATTTAGGTTTAATGCTATGCACATTAAAGCAAGAAATGTCATCGAACGTACAAATGGCATTTTAAAATCTCGCTTCAGATGTTTGAGACATGATCGAGTTTTAAACTACCATCCAATAACAGCTGCATATATTATATATATGCTTGTTCGGTGTTACACAATATGTGCTTAAACGATAACAGATTAATAGAAGATGAAATAATAGAAATTATAGTCAACGATGATGGTAAGATATTAATATTGTTAATACAATACTTCTAAGAATAATTTCTTTTTGCGAAAAAGATTGTATTAATAAACAAAATATCAATTCTTTTGCCAAAAAGAATTTATTAATAAAGAAAATATCAAAAGAAGTTTTTCATAATGCTTTTATTTTTCAGAACCGGCTGGTATCAACAACGCCCACAACTATAATCTTGGAAATATTGCTAGAAATAATTATGTAGTTCAAAACATGTAGTACAGAGTTAATTAAATTTATTGTTCTACTTATAACAATAAAAATTCTTAAACAAAAAAAAATGGCATTTCTAATAAAAAAACTGTTTCAATTTATAAACTTTAAACAAAATATACTCGCTTTACTTACAGCACATACTAATATTTCCAACGAAGAAAAATCTAATCCTCAAACTTAAAATCAAATGTAGGATTTTCAAATTTACATTTTTCTATTTCAAACCTTAATTTAAGTTTCTCTACATTTATTGCAGCAGTTTGTACTTTTTCGAGTACTTCAGTATATTTCTCAATTTTATTTGCAATTTCCTGCAAAGGTTTGTTACCATTTTCCAAAGATTGCACAAGTTGATGTCCAATTTCTGACATATTTGTCTTAGAACCTTTCTTTGATTTATACTCTGTCACGGTATCAGTAGTAGGTGTAGCATGTGGTAATGAGTTGGGTGATAACATTTCACTATTTTCATCTGTAACCACAAATGTCAAAATTTCAGAATCATCTTGTTCTTCTGGTATTGTAATTATTGGTTCAACGGTCTGCACAATTGAAGAACTTTCTATTGTTCTTTGCAAACCACCAGCTGCCGTAACTCCAGACGAGCCCGTAACTACAATTTTCCCAAATAACTTCAACGCTCTTTCTTCTAGGTCTGTTAATGCGTATTTAACTTCTGGACCACCACCTGTCTTTTTTCTATTTTCTGCAATTGTTCTTGCTTTGTGACGAACAAAATTTTTCCAGTCACTAAAACGCTATATGTAATTCAAAATTAATTGGTTTCAAAGCATTATATTTCTTTTTAACTTACTTTTTTCCACATGGAACTTGTAAGTATTGCACCAGATCCAAGTGAATTTAACATAACAGTTAATTCATTCCATTTTGTTTTCATATAATCAGCATCTAATTTGGGATTAATAATTCCCGTTCGAAATACCGAGTCTTCTTCTACTACATGTAAATATAATTCTAGTTGTTCTAATGAGGTATTGCTGCTTCGTTTCTTTTTTGGAAGGCCTCTGTAATGAATTCACAGTTGTAATATGTAAAACAATGCATAACAAGTAAACTCATATTCGATGAAACAAAATGTAACGCTTAGTAAATAACGCATTCTGCAATTTTATGTATTAATTATTTCTACTGTCGCAAATTTAGACTGAATAAGCGTTCAGTAATATTACAAGAATAACTTTTACACTTTATAAATATGAATTACAGATTTCACGCGTTATTCAGTTTGAGGTTGCAACAATTCACAACAATCTTACTCTGCATTGCAACTGCTTATTTCCATTCTTCTTCTGGACCCAGTGAAAAAATGCGTCTGAAATCAATAATTCGTACAAAAATCCTGTTTTAATAAGTTATTTTCATCTTACCTTCCTAAATCAAAACATCAGGCAAAATACAAAACCTCTAATCTAACCTATACACTGACCATCGACTGACACATTACGCGCCCTTTCATTTGAACGAAGTTAGCCGTAATTTAACGTGCCCGGAAAATAACCGGAATTTAAAGAATGTTTTAAAGAGATTGTTTCAGAATACCTATTTGATCATACTCTTTAAGCGCTTGCTTTAAAGAGGCTTTAAGTTAAATAGTTAAAGATTTAAAGAATTAAAGAGTAAAATCTCAGAATAGCCCCAAAAGTAAATGAATTTAGAGCCTCAGACTCTCAGGTTCTTATTGATGTTGCTGCTTCATCGTCATTTGAAAATAAACACAATTGTCTTTCGAACCCGATGAGGCTTTGGGATTAATTGTTTTTATTCTTTGTGGACAGTAATCTTAAAATGTCAGAATTTCACTAAATTTCTGTGAATTGATAGCACGTAGACACAAACACGATTCCACTGACAAAATTATTATTGTACTCAGATCATAAAAAAATCAAGTTCATTGTTCGCATTATGCAAATAAGTCGTTTTACGATTTCAATTCAAGGTTAAATGTTCGTGTTTTGTGTTTTTCCCTCGAAAGTCTATTGCTGTTGTGACACATTCAACTATTCTCCAGTGACCACGAACAAGGTTAACTAAAAACTACACAGGTTAGACCTCCCCCCCCCCCCCCCCTATGTCTACAGTTATTTGATTTGCTTTTTGAAGGGCTATCTGTGCTTAACGGGTGGGACACTTACTCTCAATCACCCTGTATAAATTCATGGACGTAGTCACTTTTATAATTAACAGATAAAATAGCGACATCTTACTATCGCTTTTTGACCTGACATTGCAGTAGGATAGACAAATTGAAGCGGGATTTGCTCCTAATAAGTCCCCTATGCAAGGCGGCCATGCTTGCTGTCAAAGCATAATGAAAATTTTTGAAAAATTTTGTGCAAATCGTTTTTGATTGCAGTGGAAACCTCGAGCAGCCTCTGGACAGCTGTTTCAGCCCTGCTTGGGGCTTCTTCAGCAGAGACGTAGCTCGACATTCCCACCGCAGACCAAAAACGACTTGCCCAATTTATTCGCAATTGCGATGTAAGAATGATGAACAGATAAAATAGCGACATCTTACTATCGCTTTTTGACCTGACATTGCAGTAGGATAGACAAATTGAAGCGGGATTTGCTCCTAATAAGTCCCCTATGCAAGGCGGCCAAAAACGATTTACACAAAATTTTTCAAAAATTTTCATTATGCTTTGACAGCAAGCATGTCCGCCTTGCATAGGGGACTTATTAGGAGCAAATCCCGCTTCAATTTGTCTATCCTACTGCAATGTCAGGTCAAAAAGCGATAGTAAGATGTCGCTATTTTATCTGTTCATCATTCTTACATCGCAATTGCGAATAAATTGGGCAAGTCGTTTTTGGTCTGCGGTGGGAATGTCGAGCTACGTCTCTGCTGAAGAAGCCCCAAGCAGGGCTGAAACAGCTGTCCAGAGGCTGCTCGAGGTTTCCACTGCAATCAAAAACGATTTGCACAAAATTTTTCAAAAATTTTCATTATGCTTTGACAGCAAGCATGTCCGCCTTGCATAGGGGACTTATTAGGAGCAAATCCCGCTTCAATTTGTCTATCCTACTGCAATGTCAGGTCAAAAAGCGATAGTAAGATGTCGCTATTTTATCTGTTCATCATTCTTACATCGCAATTGCGAATAAATTGGGCAAGTCGTTTTTGGTCTGCGGTGGGAATGTCGAGCTACGTCTCTGCTGAAGAAGCCCCAAGCAGGGCTGAAACAGCTGTCCAGAGGCTGCTCGAGGTTTCCACTGCAATCAAAAACGATTTGCACAAAATTTTTCAAAAATTTATAATTAACATACCTTAAAATATAAATAACTTTCCATGCTGTTTTCATTACTTTTTTACATATTCTTCCAGAATTAAAAGAAAGTTGGCAAAATCTAAAAGCATTGTCGTTTCCAGCGCAGCGTTAAATTTCCTTAAAAATAAATGATCCCTTTAAAAAATCGATGAGTAAATTTTCAAAAATTTCGTCCGAATTTAGGTAGTCCGATACATTTTTTAAAACTTTGAGAAAGTCAAAAATTGTTATTTAGTACCTTCTTACAGTTTCCCGAGTTTCACTTCAATTGGACAAAAATTCTGGAAATAAAAGGTTTTTTCCATAAATCCGGCATTTGGCCCCACTGTGCGGCGATAAAATTATTTCTTCTGTTCCCAATCGAGTTTTCGTCTGTGGAAAATACGCATAACCGTCAATCATATTATTAGCTTGATACTCCACTATTTGTGATTGACTTGGAAAGAGTTTAATTTCATCTAGCCTTGTATAATAGGGGATTTCTACATTGGGCGTTTTTAAAACTTCCTTTTCAGTGTCGATGTTCCCTCGTGGTGCCTTTATTACAGTATAACCTCGATTATCCGTGCTCGTCGGGACCGGACTCGGCACGGTAAATCGGAAAACACGGATAATCCGCATATATGTAACGTCTTTCCAAAATTAGAACAAATTGACAGTTTTTTAATACTTATTACCTTATTTATTAAGGAATATAGCACAAGTAGATTACAGGTTTTAATACTATGTATATATTTTCTTCAGTTTTTATTAAAAAAATCAGTAATATGTTTCTGTACTTTACTCGCAAACAAATTAGATTTTATAGATTCCTTCATTTTTCTTAAATTTAAAACAATACTGATATCAGTTTCTGGTTGTTGCTCAAAATAATCCAACAAAATATCTATGGCACCCATTGCTTCATTATGGTTTATTCGGATATTTTCGATTCGTTCCTCTTCAGCACTGTCTTCCATCTCTACGTTAGCTGGAGATAATGTTCCCGGCAAATTTTTCCCAATCATTTCTTCTTCAGATATTTTCCTAAGTCGTTCTCATCACAACGTAGCCATTCTGCAACGTCCGATTCTTCTATTCCTTTTAACTCTTCTACTTCTTGCGCTATTGTGCATATAGCGTTGCAGGATACTTCTGAAGGAGTTTCTAACTCTTCAGCTTCGGCTTCTTCAAGAGTCATTATTTTTGAAAAAGCGCGGGCTATGTGAGTTCCTTTTACATCATTCCATGCTCGAGCAATGGCATATATAGCATCTTTAATAGTTAATTTTTTCCAAAAACTTTTGATATCCACATCACCTAACAAATTCAACATTAAATCCTTTCTGTAAAGGCGTTTCATTGCTTCTATTACACCCTGATCCATCGGTTGAGCAATAGACGTAACATTTGGGGGTAAAAATGAGACAAAAATATTACCGTCATTTGACTTCAAAATTGCGCCATTTGGATGTGAAGGCGCGTTATCAAGTAAAAGCACTGCCTTTTGGGGTAAATTATTTTCAGCAAGGAACGAGCGAACTTCAGGAACAAATTCTTTAAAGAACCAGTTTTTAAAAATGTCTCGATTCATCCAACCCGCACTTTGATTGTAATAGCTAACCGGTAACAACTGCTTATTTAAATTTTTGAACACTCGCGGATTTTTTGATTTTCCCACTACTGTTAGTTTTAGCTTATGCTTCCCAGAAGCATTTGCACAGCATAAAACTGTTATTCTGTCCTTACTGGCCTTATATCCCGGAGCACTCGTCTCATTTGATGCTGCAAAAGTTCTTCTGGGCATGGCTCGCCAATATAGTCCTGTTTCATCCGCGTTGTATATTTGATCCAGCGTTAGAACGTTTTTTTTTAATAAGATCTTCCAGATCACTACAAAACTCTACTATTGCTACCTCATCAGCAATTAATTTCTCACCCTGTATAGACAATTCTCTTATTCCGTGACGCTTTTTAAAACGATGCAGCCAACCTGAGGAAGCGTTAAACCTGCCTTGGATTTGCAGTTTTTCATGAAAAATGTGAGCTTGTTGTGAGCACATCGAACCTGACACTGGCACTCCTTCCGCTCTTTTTTGAAGAAACCATTTTACCATTGCATTATCCAATTCTTTATATGTCGATTCTTTTAGCGTTCTGCGGGTTGTACTTGTACTGGTGAAAATATCTGATTTTGAAACAAAGCTTTCTAATTTCATTTTACTTTTAATAATATCACGAACAGTTTGTACGCCTACATTATAGAACCTCGCTAAATTTCCTATACTGTCACCTTGTTGACGTTTCTGTATTATTTCCAACTTTTGTAATATGGTCAAAACATTTCGTTTACGTTTAGAATTCATGATTACAGCTAAACACTTGTGCTGTCTAATAATTTCACTTAGTTACTAACGACAGCACTTTACCCAAACGTTAAAATTTGAAAACATAAAGCAATGCACAAATTTCACCGAATCGTAGGTATTCGATTACTATTCGGAGGTTTCCGGTATTCACACGGATAATCGAAACCCGGAAAATCGAAAGAGTCAGAAAGCACGGTTAATCCGCAGCACGGACGATCCGCACACGGATAATCGGGGTTGTACTGTACATCCATACCGATCAACATATGATAAATATTCGAAAAATTGAAGCAATAGAAAATATATTCCTGATTATATTTGAAAATATCGGGCAATGGTACCCGCAATGCCTTGGACTCTTCTTCAATACCATGTGGTGTTTGAATGCAAAATTCATTTATAATTGCATAATCATCTTTCATTGATTCGTAAATTTTTTCGTTGATCAAGCTTTTTGATGCGCCTGTATCTATTAAAATTTTGTATTGGCCAAATTTAATGTAAGGAAGTTTCGGGTCTACAAGGGTGGCGTTATATGTTATTACTCCTGTTATGTTAGTTTGTTGGCGGAGTGTACCACCATAAAATTTACCGTTTCTGTATCCGGCACAAAACTAGCATCTTCGTTTTCGTCTTCGTATTGATTTTGAGCATACATTTCCTCAAAAGTTGTGGCTCCTTGCGAATCGTAATCTTCTTGAGCGCTCGATTGCCCTGGATATTGATCCTGTTCCCTTTGATAAGACGCATTTTGTTCTTCCAACATCATATTAAGGCCAGGGCCTTTTGGTTAATCGCTGCAACGACGGTCTTACTGGCGAACTAGCTTGGGGCCCCGCCGTCAATGGCAAGACTCTTGGAGGAGACATTTTGTAGGGATCCATATAATGCTTTTTCTGGGTGTTGAAGTTTTCGATTTCACACGCATATCCTTCTGCGGTTTCGATGTCCTGTGATTGCCTTAGTTTCACTTCTAAGCCCAGTCTGTCATTTAACACATCTAGGCCGAATAAGAATGTTCTCAGAGCAATTGCGTTATACTGTATTATTTTCAGGTGCCGCGTGTTCAAATCCGCTTCTTCCAGATTTATTTTTGACAGCAAGGTGTAGAGTGTGAATTTAATCTTATTAGCATACTCTTGTATTGATTGATTCTTTGAAGGGCGAATGTTATTAAGATCGTAGGCCAACACGTCCTCCGCCTCTTGTCCCCGAAACTGTGAACCAGTATGGCCTTTAATTCCGGCCACGTGGTTGGAGTTCGATTGACGTCAACTGCTTCACGTGCCTTACCGTCGAGTTTTCCCATAAAAATCATTAGTAATCTGCGGGCCACCCTGGCATTGTGTGGGTTAGGCGCTAAAAATTCTTCAATTAAGCATTCGCAAGCATTCACGTAACTTCGAAGGTTCGTTCGTATTGATGTTTTCGTGGTTCGCTCAGAGGGGAAGAAACATCTATATGCTTTAATTAGAAACTTTTTTATTTGACACACATACAGTACTCATACATAGGAGTATATCAACTGTTTTTTTTTAATATACATAGCAACAAGCAAGTAAATGTTTTTCTTCAATAGTTCGCTCTCCGGAAAACACGGGGATAAGATTCTGATCCACTGGTTTGATCTCCATTTCAGCCGGTTGGACGTTATCTCTGTTCATATCCGCTATTTCCTCGATAGCTTCTAATAGCTCGTTGAAGTTCTCAATCGTGGCTTAATTTAAGACACTCAGACTGACACTTGCACTTAGGGTAGATAAAAAGGAAAGGAAAGCCGAAATATTATAGCTAGGTACTCACAGTATTATTATAATAATCCTCATAGAAACTCCGTTGTTAGATCCTGGGTGCAGCAATTTTCAGCAACTCCACACAGATGAAACACTTCACAGGTTGGTTCACAATTTTGTCAAAGGATTAAAATCCACCGGCACTAACACGACGTTTTTCAATTCGCGAAAATACCGTACAAATCAATCCTACTGATTGCGCCAATTACAAGTTCCAATCACAGTGATTGATTTTTAAAAAGAGTTTATTTTTAAAAACAAATCGAAGTGCAACGCGTACAAAGTGGTTTATTCAAAGATTTATGAATAACTAAACTACTACAAGTATGTGCGTGCTTTTTATATGTTTTTCTTATCGGCGACATGGGGTGTCGTGTTTCGCTGACATCTCCGCTGTCCAGGAAGCGCGCCGCGTATAACAATAGACCAAGAAACAAATAAAAATGCTCTTCCAAGAAGTAATTCTGACAGCATCTATTTATTCGTAATTTTGTGTCTTACGATGGAGGCACTGTAATTAAGAATTTATTTTGGTTTGACATAGAAAAATAATAGTACAGTCCTTTTAATTCACTTGAAACGTACGTATTATAGTTATTTTCATTGGGTATACGTAAATTGCACGCCAAATCCCCAGGTCAATAAAATCCTACCGGTATTTTGCACACTGTCTTCTTCGTTACCTGTTTAAACCGACAGGTAAATTGCACTCTAAGGGTGCGTTGTACCAACAAGAGTTAACTGCGAGTTAAATGTAATCCTGGTTTAAACGCGATGTATGCATTGTATGAAACTTAATTTGCTGATAATCTAGGAGTCAAAGCTGTCTTAGTTAACCCTAGGAATTTGGCCGATTAGGTCAGAGTTAACGTTAACCTTAAAACTGCGACTGTCATTGAATAACAATTTACTGCTTCCTACAAATGGATTTACGAAATTTGTTGGAAGTCAACGGATTAGAAAATGAATTAACGGATGATGAAGATTTTAT
This sequence comes from Prosopocoilus inquinatus, assembly GCA_036172665.1. Classification (NCBI taxonomy): domain Eukaryota; kingdom Metazoa; phylum Arthropoda; class Insecta; order Coleoptera; family Lucanidae; genus Prosopocoilus; species Prosopocoilus inquinatus. Next base: position 50,466,008 of record CM069873.1, read on the forward strand.
TGAAGTGATAAATAATGTTTTAAGAGTGCCTCGCGTTTTTCGTGATAGAACAAATCATTTTGAAAAGTGGAGTGACTTCGAATTTAAAGAAAGGTTCAGATTATCAAAAAGAGTTGTCAGTCATATCGTGGATAGAATCAGAGAAGATATTTCACCAAAAACATACAGGTAGGAACTTTTATAAATGTACTTAATAAAAATTAAAGTGATAACTTTTTAGGAATCATGCTTTAAAACCAGAAGATATGGTTTTTATAACCTTGAGATTTTTGGCAACTGGATCTCTTTTAAGGGTTGTTGGAGAGCTTAGCGGAATAGACAAGGCCACTGTTTCACGAGCCATAACTAAAGTTACACGAGCACTAGCACAGTTACGCCCAGAATATATAGAAATGCCTACCGATGAGGAAGAAATTAGACGAGTGCGACAAGGTTTTTATAATATTGCCAAGTTTCCTAGATGTGTGGGGGCGCTTGACTGCACCCATATTAAAATCATCTCACCCGGTGGTGAGAATGCTGAACGTTTTCGAAATAGAAAGGGTTTCTTTTCTTACAACGTTCAAGTTGTCTGTGACAGTGAATTGATTATAAGAAATATTGTATGCCGTTGGCATGGATCTGCACATGACTCCAATATTTTCAACAATTCCTTATTAAAAATTAAATTAGAAAATGGAGAATTTGGAGAAGACAGCATTGTTGTAGGAGATAGTGGCTATGCCATTAAGAAATATTTGATTACACCACTGGCAAGACCTGAATCAGCAGCTGAACATCTTTTTAATGAAGCACAAAAAAGAACTCGTAACCCTATAGAAAGATGTTTTGGCACTTGGAAACGACGATTCCTCGCACTCGCTTATGGGTTAAGGTTAAAAACAGCGAAAGTAGAAGCTGTGGTGGTTTCTGCAGCAGTATTGCACAATATTGCCATTTCTATGAATGATGCAGAACCAAGAGTTACTGTTGAAGAAGAAGCAGCCGTAGATCTGACAATGAATGTTAATAATTATGAACATGAACCGATACAAATTCGCAATATTAATGAAAACAATATATGCAGACATGTGTTAATTACTGGACATTTTGCAGGACTTGTAAGAAATATTTAATATTATGCAGTCTGAAGAGTAATAATAAAACAATTTAAAGAATATATTTACATATATATTTATTGTAGATTATAATTAAAAATGTAGTTACCTATTCACAATGATTTTGTTTCTTTAAAATACACATTTCTAATAAATATTTTTCTTGAATCATTTTCCTTTCATTTTCGAATCGCTCGCGTTGTTGCAAAAGAAACAAATCATGTTTTTCCTGCATATGTCTCATTTTTAGCTGATGCTCTTCTAATAAACATGATTTTTGCAGTTCTGCTACTTCCTTTTTTGTATTGGCCCACTTGCTTAATTTTGTTCTCAAGGAATTATCTCCTACAGATTCACAGAATTAGAAAAGAAAATTAATAAAATAAATAAAATAATACTTGCTGTGTTGTCTCTCGGCCGCAGTGATTTAGCAACGGGTGCCCTCAGTTTACGAGGACTGTAGGTACTCCAAGAAGAAGCTAAAATTATAAAAATATTTCAGGTTGGCTTAAGACGATTTTTTTTATAATTACCTTTATCCTCCTTGTTTTCCTTCTTTTCTGCTTCCCCTAAAACAAAAAGCATATTCAATCGCCATTGATTCATAAAAACTTTCTTATCTAAGCGATTTACTGAAATGTTAATAACATACTTGACGATGTTGAAGGTAATGACTCTGGCTCATTACAATTTTTATCTTCACTAATTGTATTGCTAGATTTATTATTTAATATGTTTGTATGTTGGTTTTTTTCACTTGTGGTGGCTTCCTGTGCCTCAATTGTATAGGTGAAGATGACATCATCATCAAAATGTGACAATTCCCCTGTGAGTTCACTTCCTGTGATTTCTAAAATATCTTCATCTACTGAATCATGATTTATCTCCTTAGGTGGCCCACCGCCTGTTCCCGTCATGTATTTTTTTTGTTGAATTAATTTGTTTGAAGTAATTTTTTTCAAATTTTTATATTTAGTTTTTAAAGTTTCCACGTCTCTGTATTTCTCTCCGCTCTGCTGATTATACATATCACATACTTGTTGCCAAGCTTGCGAATCTGGTTATTATCAGCATCTGTTTTTCTACTTTCAATTGCATTTGCAAATCTTTTTATTATTGACATCAATAAATCAACTTCTTTATTAGTGAAATTTTCAGCCCTTTTTCTTTTTTCAGCAGCCATCTAAGGTTAATAAAATTATGTAATATTCCTTAATAATACCACTTTGTTAAAACATGCACTTACCTTTATTTATTTCAACTTTCAGGGTAGCTAAAAACACATTTACACTAAATACACTAAATGCACGTGGCGTTGTCATACGAACCGGGCGTGCGCAGTGAATATTTCTTCCATTTCATTGTAGCCAACCTTGGAGTAGCAACGAGTTAAGGAACTTCTGTTAAATTCGGAGATATACAACGAACTCTTGATTTAACACTGGCTTAAAGTTAAACCAGGTTCAGCTAACTCCTGAGTTAAACCTGCGCTATTACAACGCACCCTAAGTACACGCGCCTGTAATTATATCATAAGTAGAGACCGGATTTATAAGTTTTTACAAGTTTTTTACGCTAACATACCTAAACTTGGCGTTTTGTATTTATATGTTTGTCGATTAGAGAAGCCCAAAAATGGTAGTTTTATTTCGCATATAACTTAATATTTTAGACTTTTAGCGCATATTTATTTATTTATCCATATATTGATATAAATAACATTATAATTCCATATACGGTCAATATTCAAGTCTGCAGCTTTTCCAAGAAGTAATTTATTCTTCTCGACGTCTGGCCACTTTATTTTACGATTTCCCGGAATGTGATTTTCTGGGAATCTGTAGCGACTTGCACTTGCATTTTGCACTTATGTTTTGCATTTCAGTTTGAGATAAGAACTCCGTGAATGTGTGTGACTAGTGACTAGTGTATATAATGGCCGTTTTCGAAACCATGTATGGTGAACATTTGAGTAAAATACTTTGGACAGTATGTAAACGTGCCATCTACATAAACAGTTTCAAAATTACACAATATACGGATATTGGTGTCACAGGAAAATGCAACGAATTTGTGCTCGACATCGTTTATGAATAAAAAGTTTTCATTTCGATTCGTGCTGATAGTTAACTTATTTATTATGTCATGTAATTCTTCTAAGCAAGATGGTAGAGCAAATGGTAAATGTTTACGGCGAGCATTATACAAATTTTTTCTTACGTAATCTACATCTGTTGTTGTTACCGTAGTTGGTAAACTTTCCCGTAACTTCATTTGAATTATTTTCGATGGCTTCTCTGCTAAATCTTCAGTCGCAGCTCTTTTGCATGATGTTGTGATAATCTGTCTATTGAGTTTTTGGACATCGATATTATGATTATGTGTAAGATTACTTCTTACAATTAAATTGTTTTGCATTGTAAAAACATTTGCTTTACAAGTTCTTTGCACACATCTCCAGTACACTTCATCACTTTGCAGAACTTTACTTTTATAAAACTTAAAATTGTTCACTAGTAATAACTCTTTTCCTCGATTACTTTTCATAGTTTTACATTCCATGTTTTCTTATACAGTTTCTTGTGACACAGTTTTCGATACAGGCACCTTTCGATACTTACATAAACTGACCTGAATTTACTGTACATTATAAAGGGTGCATGATGATGGGCGGGTAACAAGACCAATTAGATTCTAAGAACAATAAATAATTACGATAGGGATGTAAGAGTGCAATTTACCTCAGGCATTAGGGAACCTTACTTATGACCAAAGCTTAAGGGATTAAAGAGCGTGCAATTTACCTGTGCCCTTTTCATTCAATTCGTAGGTATAACTAATAGGATATCTAAAATACAGTAGGGCCGCTTTAATCCGAACTAATAATTGTACTGGTTGATTCGAATTTTCGAAATGTTGGGATTTTCGAACAAAGAACAGAAAATATCCATTTTCCTAATTATCCTATGAATTCTATGAATTTCAATATTCCCATAATAAAGGTTATCTATTTTCAAATCAAAAATTAACTGTAGAAAGCGACCTCATTCTTTCATTTGTCGATTAATTAACGTGATTCCTCTTAGAAGTCATCTTCATTCTAAATTACGTTGCAAACTGAATTCATCAACTGACTGAACTGTCAACGTACTAATGAACAACACGTAGCTCGACATTTCCACTGCAAACAAAAACGACTTGTCCAATTGTCTCTGCTGAAGAAGCCCCATGCAGGGCTGAAACAGCTGTCCAGAGGCTGCTCGAGGTTTTCACTGCAATCAAAAACGATTTGCACAAAATTTTTCTAAAAATTTTCATTATGCATTGACAGCAAGCATGGCCGCCTTGCATGGGGGACTTATTAGGAGCAAATCCCGCTTCAATTTGTCTATCCTACTGCAATGTCAGGTCAAAAAGCGATAGTAAGATGTCGCTATTTTATCTGTTCATCATTCTTACATCGCAATTGCGAATAAATTGGGCAAGTCGTTTTTGGTCTGCAGTGGGAATGTCGAGCTACGTCTCTGCTGAAGAAGCCCCAAGCAGGGCTGAAACAGCTGTCCAGAGGCTGCTCGAGGTTTTCACTGCAATCAAAAACGATTTGCACAAAAATTTTTCTATTATTATTATTAATAAACACAGGCAACAATTATTCGTCCTAGCAAATAAAACATTACACATGCAACTACGCGTTTTCTTTTTTTGCTACCCGTAATACACATCTCCTTCTTATCTACCGTACAATACAGCTACAGTACAATGGAGCTACGGTACAATATAGCTACAGTAAACCTAGTAGACCACAACATCTCGGCCTTCCTGATATTTATGACGTCCTAGTCATGAAATCTTACTGTACATTTTTTTATAATTTTTTTTAACAGATAAAACAGCGACATCCTACGATCCCTTTTTGACTTGACATTGCAGTAGGATAGACAAATTGAAGCAGATTTGCTCCTAATAAGTCCCCCATGCAAGGCGGCCATGCTTGCTGTCAAAGCATAATGAAAGTTTTTAAAAAATTTTGTTGAAAATCGTTTTTGATTGCAGTGAAAACCTCGAGCAGCGTCTGTACAGCTGTTTCAGCCCTGTTTGGGGCTTCATTTGAAATTTTCATTAGGTCGTAACTTATTTTAACAGAAACTAATATGTTTCTTAGCTCAGTTCAACAGAATATTTCTTTCTGAGTACGTTGATACCAAATACGTCATATTTTCTTTGAAAGACATTACAAATAAAGGGAGTGTAAAATTTCAATAAGACATGCTCTATTTTAAATTATCTTCAAAGAAAATATGACGTATTTGGTATGAGCATACTCAGAAAAAAATGTTCTGTTGAACTAAGCTAAGAAACATATGAGGTTCTATCGAAAAAAATGAGTTAAGACCTAGTGAAAATTTCAGATACTGTAAAAATGTTAAAAATAAAAATACCATCAAAGGAGCGATTTTCTCGAAACACTTGATCGTATTAGATCGAAAAAATGCGATTCGTTGCTTCCTAGATTGAAAAATAAAAAAGTTTTTTTTTTTTGTTGTCATGGAAACCAAAATTATCAATTGATACGTATTCGGACTTGTAATGATCCGTAGATTTTAAATATGTAAAGATATATAGGCTGTTCCATTTAAAATAAGAAAGTTGTTTTCACTTCCGGAGAAACCGGAAGTCCTATGACGAATAGCGGTATGTCGAAAAATTCCATTTTTTGTTTAATTTATTGTCTCCAAGATTCAGGTTAATCGACTAATAAATAAAAATTCTAGAAGGGAGAGCACATGGCGCGGGACATCCGGTATATGAAGTAACAGCTTCCTTCATTTGTGGGAAATAATAATGTTCCTTTAATTTTGACAATGTCTTGTCAATCCCTAGGTTCATTAATGTTTTAGAGTCTCGTTAATTAACTGATAACGTAATTCTTCTGGAGCATACAGTCTGAGTCTTCCACTTTTACAACGATAAACTCTATCATTTATTAAAGTAAACTTGTCGTGTGTATTTCAATCATCTGATTCTAGCTTATCTCGTATATTAAGAATTTCTTTACTATCTCTGCAGCTATCCAATCATTATTAATATTTATTCCCAGGACTGGCAGACCCAATTTTCATATCTGTGGCCTCTTCCACATGATTTCGACTCAAAGCATCAGCTACAACATTACTGCTACCTTTGTGGTATTCAATTGTATAGTTAAATTCGGAAAGTCGTACAAACCATCTCTCAATACGCGGATTAAGATCTCTTTTATTCGCTAACATTTTCAAACTGTTGCAGTCAGTTCGAATGACAAATGGTATGCCAATAAGATAGCTTCTAAATCGTTCTAATCCGCATACTACAGCAAGAGCTTCCAACTCAAATGAATGATATTTCGATTCATCTTTTGTGGTCTTTTTGCTAAAATATGAAATTGGGTGAAGAAGCTCATCCTTCTGTATTTGTTACAGAACCGCCGCAATTTCCTGCGAACTTGCATTTGTATGGACTTCAGTAACTGCATTAGGATCGTAAATTGACAATACAGTATTCTCTTGCAATTTCTGTTTAATTTTAACAAAAGCAGTGTTGACGTTGGCACGTCTGATTCACCACCCACGGGTTGTAAGGCCGTATAGGTATATTGTTAACTTTATTGGTGACAGTTATTAATTGGAAAGGCACTAAGAAACATTAACACCTTTATTTCTAGTTTAATGATAGCACTAACAAAACTCAGAACTACACGAAACTTAAAGTTAATTACACTAAAATCACTTCAAATACAGATTATTAATAGCGATGTAAAAATATATTTACTTGACTGTTTGTATATTATGTGAACTGCTGTTCAACTTGTGAATTAATGTAAGTGTATGTATGATCACCGTTTGTGTTATTATGATGATTGTTGAGTATGTGTGATGACTGAATGAATGAATGTATGTGTCTCTGCGTTTTAAGACGTTACAGAATATATAGCTCAATACGAAAGGGAGATGGAAAAAATGCATAAAGTAATTCGTAGAAAATTAATAAAATGGGAAACAAAATGACTTTAAGTTGTTTTGTCGTTGTGATGAAAATTCAAAGAAGCTCGTAGGATTTTAAATGCACTTAATGCTTGTGAACTAGATGAGCGGTGGCTTCCGCGAATAGTTAAGAAAAAATGGTCTGATATCTTAGACCGTCGAAAAGCAGGTACAACGCCTTGTGCGTATAGCACGTGTATTTCTAATACGAAGAAAATAAGAATCGAGTGAAAGATAGGTGAGTTTGTTCGAAGAAAATGTGGGGCTTAACTTGTTATGTTTAAGTGATTTTTAGAAGTTGACAATTCAGAATGTTCAGATAAAAAATAATAGATTTTTATGTGGTGCATTCTTATTAATGTATACGCGGAAGGGCAAAACGCTAAAATTCCAAATAAGATTTACTCGGAAGGACGATATAAAGAATGCGTAAACATTTCGGTGGAGATTAAGCCGAATGATTTTAAAGTATAATACTAAACCAAATACCTGAACTAATTTATAGGAACTGAAGTGCGTTCTTAACTATAAATTAATATTTAAATAAAATAAACTAAACACATTTGCATATTGTCCTGAACATATACCGGCCGCCTTGAAAGACCTGGCTTTCAAAACGACAAAAAAAAATGATAATGACGTTGATGCAAATAGTTTACAGCGGTAATACACATAATTTGGTCGCCGGCCTCTTAAACATTTCGCCTCGAACACGGACAGTGGCTGTCCGGACTACTCTGTCGGCTCCCGGATGGACCTTCTCGATACGCCCCGTCTTCCATCGTAACGGTGGTGCGTTGTCCTCCTTGATGATAACCAATTGTCCTGGACATAAATTGGTTTTTCCCTTGGTGATCCATTTCGTCCGCTGCTGAAGCTGGTTGAGGTACTCCTTGTGCCATCGATTCCAAAAATGCTGCTTTAACATTTCAATTTGTTGCCAATAAGATAAACGATTAGTATTTAAATGCAATAAATTTGGCTCTGGCATGGCTGTGAGAGAGTCTCCAATTAGGAAATGGCCAGGTGTTAAGTATGATTGGTCGTTGGGATCTTCAGAGATGGGAGTTAGAGGTCGGGAATTGAGGATTGCTTCGATTTGAACAATTAAAGTGTGAAATTGCTCAAATGTAAGTGATGCATTTCCTGCTACTCTTCGCAAATGGTGTTTCATACTCTTTACGGCAGCTTCCCATAGGCCACCAAAATGGGGACTTCTTAGAGGGATGAAATGCCACGTTATGTTGTGTTCAGCGTAATATTTTGATAAGGCAGTTTGAGATATTTGCGAATAAAATTGTTGATATAATTTTTTAATTTCGTTTTTTGATCCTACGAAATTAGTTGCATTGTCAGAGAAGAGGTTTGATACATTTCCTCTTCTTGCCATAAATCTTTTTAAAGTGCTCAAGAATGCTTCGCTGGAGAGGTCGCTGACTGCTTCAATGTGGACTGCCTTTGTTACCATGCAAACGAATATGGCTACATATATTTTGTACGTTTTTGCGTTTCGAATCTTGCGCTCGCGAATTTGGAATGGTCCACAAAAGTCAACGCCGCTGTTGCTGAATGGCCGCGCCCTTTCCAATCGCGCGCGTGGTAAATTGCCCATAACAGGGTTGTCTATAGTTGGATTTGACTTAAAGCAAATGATGCATTTTCTTATAGAGTGTTTTGCAGAATTTCTAACGGACAATGGCCAATAGTCATTTCTAATGGCAGCGATTGTACCTTGAACGCCAGAATGAAGTTCTCTTCGATGGTAATGTTCTATTACCAGCGTTGTGAATGCGTGTTTGGCTGGTAATAAAATAGGATGCCGATGAGAATATGGCAAGTCAGCATGCTTGAGGCGACCGCCAACTCTGATGAGTCCCTGTTCATCAAGAAACGGATTTAAAGATAGAAGCTTGCTTCTTCGATTCACTGAGCCAGAAAGTTCGAGTTGTCTTAAATCGGACTTGAATTCTTCCTTTTGCACTATTTTAAGTAGCTGGATGCGAGAGTCTTCAATTGTAACCAATGTGAGACATTCGTGGTGTATCCGTGACTCATCATTAGCTAAGCGTCCCTTTATGTTATTGATAAAGCGCCTGCAATAGGCCGTGATTCTAAGAAGCTTTGTGTATGAAGAATGTAACGAAAATATTTCGCAATAGCCTTCATTAGCGATGTGACAAACAGTTGTTAATTTTTCCTCTGGAATGGGATCATCTAATTCGATGGTGTCAAAAACTGTGGGTTCTTGTAGAGCCTTTGAAATCCACACTGGACCGTGCCACCAGATGAAACACTCAGCTGGATTGTTTTCTGATGTTACGTGATTCCAAGCGTTTGCGTCGGACAATTCCCTTATTTCACCTATTCTATTCGCCACGAATGGTTTCCATCTTCTGTTGGTCGCCTTAATCCAAGTTAGTACAATCGTGGAATCAGTCCAGTATCTGATGCAACTGAAATTCACATTTATCGTCTCCGTTACCTTATCAACTAAGCGGGCTAAAAGTACAGCACCACATAATTCTAATCTTGGAAGAGACGTTGGTTTTAATGGCGCAACTTTGGATTTGGCACAAAGTAGTTGACTTGAAATGTTACCTTCCAGCGAAATCGTCTTGATGTAGATGCAACAACCATAAGCCAGTTCACTGCTGTCGCAAAACCCATGAAGTTCTACTTGCACAATGTCTTTGGTGGGAATTACCTTTCTTGGAATTCTCAAAGATGTAAGTGTATTGATCTGATTTTTCCACGCCATGAAGTGGAAATGAATTTCAAGTGGCACTGATTCGTCCCAATCAAGTTTCAATTGCCAAAGCCTTTGCATTAATATTTTGGCCGTTATGATTACAGGTCCTAGTAGACCTAGTGGATCGTACATACTAGCAATAAAAGCCAGTACACACCTTTTTGTTAGTTTGTCGCTAATTTGTCTCTGTGGAACATCAAACAGGAGAACATCGCTCTGGGAGTTCCATGATATACCTAATGTTTTTGTGACTTCCTTATCTAAAGAATAGTTTGATGCCTCGCATGTGGCGTCTTGATCACTGAGTAATTGGGGAACGTTAGAATTCCACTTCCTCAATTCAAAACCTCCTGACTGAAGAAGTTTTGAAGTTTCAGTCATAATTACCTTCGCTTCATCGACTGTGCAAGCACCGGAAATCAAGTCGTCTACGTAAAAGTCCCTGAGGGTTACAGCGGACCCAGTAGGAAAGTTTTTCTTTTCTTCCTCAGCTAATAGTTGAAGACATCTAGTAGCTAAATAAGAAGCTGCAGCTGTCCCGTATGTGACCGTAGTTAATTCGAAGGTCTGGACTGGTTGATGGTTGTCTGTTCTCCAAAGAATCCTTTGAAAATGCCTATCAGATTTATCCACGAGAATTTGCCGATACATTTTAGCTATGTCCGCGGTGATGACAACCTGATGTGTTCTAAATCTAGTAATAATGCTAAACAAATCCTGTTGTAATGTTGGCCCAACCAACAATAGATCGTTCAAAGCAATACCGGATGAACTTTTTGCGGATCCATCGAATACCACGCGCAGTTTTGTAGTAGAGCTGTCAGGCTTCTGCACGCAATGATGAGGTAAGTAGAATCCCGATGAGATGTAATATTCAGGATCTGATAAGTCCACTGATTTCATGTGCCCTAACATTAAATATTCTTTCAAAAAATTTGAATATTGATTATTCAATTCGGAGTTTTGTTTCAATCGCTTCTCAAGGTTGTAGAACCTTTTCAATGCCAAGCTGTAGGATTCACCTAGCATTTCTGAATCTCGTTTGAACGGAAGTCTGACTGTGAAACGTCCGTGTTCATTTCTCCTGACGGTCCTTTTGAAGTGATCTTCACAAAGCTGCTCTTCAGGCGTGAAATGAACGCGCTTGCAACAATCTTCAAGCTTCCAAAACGTTGTAAGTTTGTCATCAAGAGAAGCATGCGTGATAAAATTGCAAACAGTAGAGCTGTGGCTCGACTTTTGTAATGAACTACCCGCTATTATCCAACCGAAATGAGTTTTCTGAAGGCATGGGTGGTTGTTGGTTGCCTTTATTTGGCCAACACACAACAACTTCCAAAAGAGATCAGCTCCGATGAGCATATCGATTGGACCTGGGATGTTAAATTTTGGATCAGCTAGCCTTATGTTTTTAGGAATGTCGAAATTTGAAATGCTGACTGGTTTCAATGGTATCCTTTCTGTAATTTGATCAATTATAAGGCATTTGAGATTCGCGCGAAAGGCATTGAGGCGTGATTTAATCTCAGTTTTAATAGAACGTTTGATTGACGATGTTGAATTGTTTATTCCTACCACTGGAATATGTAACGATTCTTGAATGATACCTAATTGATTTGCGAGATTTGTAGTGATAAAGTTGGATTGGGAACCCGAATCAAGAAGCGCTCTGCATGATTGCAGTTTGTGTTTCGCATCGTAAACGTCAATTAAAACCGTGGACAGAAATACTTCGGATGAAATGTCATGGTTTGCTGAGTGATTATTAACCGTCATACTTTCTGTCGACGTTGATGGCTGCTGAGAAGTTTCGTATGTGATGTGCAGCAATGTGTTATGCCTTTTCTTGCATTTTTTACAGGAACTGCTGACGCATTGACTCGAATGGTGACCTCCCTTCAAGCAATTTACGCAGAGTCTTTTTGCTTTTATTTCCCTTAGGCGTTGATCTGTGCTCATCTTTAAGAATTTGTCGCACTGAAAAATCATATGTTTGCCCGTGCAGATCGGACAAATAACATTTGTAATCATTACGTGATTTATGCTTTTGTGTGATTTACTTTGTAGTGCTTGTGATAAACTTGATCCTTCGAACTTTCTAGAGATTGACTCTAGCGTTTGACACTTTTTGTTTAAACATTTAATCATGTCGTCGAATGCAGGAATTGTCGTGGAAGATGGCAAATCAGTCTCCCAGTCCTTGAGTGTAGCAGAATCAAGTTTGCTTGTAATCAAGTGAATGAGTAAGTCATCCCATGTGTCAACTGGTCTGCCTAGTGATTTCAAAGCTCGTGTATGTTTCAAAATCCCGTCGAGTATTTGGAGTAAACCGACGTGATTTTCTTTGACGACCGTTGGTAAATTGAAGATTGACTTAACGTGATTTTGAATGATTATACGTTTGTTATCATATCTCGATTTTAACATATCCCATGCAACTTGGTAATTTTCATTTGAGACCGTTAATGAATCAAGTATTTGACTGGCGGCGCCCTTTAAAGCTGACTTTAAGTAGTGAAACTTTTGAATATCCGGAATCGACGTGTTTGAATGTATGAGTGAATTAAATGTATCGAAAAAAGGAACCCATTCTTCGTATCTTCCAGAAAAATGAGGTAATTCAATTTTAGGAAGACGCACGTTATTTTTTGTTTACTCTTCAGATGCTTGATTGTTGATAGATATGGATTCACCTTTTAAAAGAATTCGTTTGGACTGTCCCAATAATTGAAAATAATTATCTTCAAATTCATTTCTTAGCTCTTCTTGATATTCAGAATTTTCAAGACATTCAATTTGTGTTTGCACGTCGCTGAATTGATCCAAAATGCTAGTAAATTTGTCTTGGCGCTCTTTTAATATAATTAAATCTATTTCCGAGCTCAATGAATCGAGATATGTAGCAAATCTAGTGATTGATGATTTTAAATGCTTCCGCTTGTTCTTGCAAGTTTTCAATAGTGTTTCAGCCATGATGTATAAGAAGCGTGATTTTAGGAATTTGTGGAAAATGTAAATGGAATAATTGGAGACTTACCTCTCGTTGTTGTTCGTAGTTCTGTGGCGTTGAAGGAGTTGTCGTTGGAGATCCGGCTCGAAGGACCAAAAAATGTTGACGTTGGCACGTCTGATTCACCACCCACGGGTTGTAAGGCCGTATAGGTATATTGTTAACTTTATTGGTGACAGTTATTAATTGGAAAGGCACTAAGAAACATTAACACCTTTATTTCTAGTTTAATGATAGCACTAACAAAACTCAGAACTACACGAAACTTAAAGTTAATTACACTAAAATCACTTCAAATACAGATTATTAATAGCGATGTAAAAATATATTTACTTGACTGTTTGTATATTATGTGAACTGCTGTTCAACTTGTGAATTAATGTAAGTGTATGTATGATCACCGTTTGTGTTATTATGATGATTGTTGAGTATGTGTGATGACTGAATGAATGAATGTATGTGTCTCTGCGTTTTAAGACGTTACAGAATATATAGCTCAATACGAAAGGGAGATGGAAAAAATGCATAAAGTAATTCGTAGAAAATTAATAAAATGGGAAACAAAATGACTTTAAGTTGTTTTGTCGTTGTGATGAAAATTCAAAGAAGCTCGTAGGATTTTAAATGCACTTAATGCTTGTGAACTAGATGAGCGGTGGCTTCCGCGAATAGTTAAGAAAAAATGGTCTGATATCTTAGACCGTCGAAAAGCAGGTACAACGCCTTGTGCGTATAGCACGTGTATTTCTAATACGAAGAAAATAAGAATCGAGTGAAAGATAGGTGAGTTTGTTCGAAGAAAATGTGGGGCTTAACTTGTTATGTTTAAGTGATTTTTAGAAGTTGACAATTCAGAATGTTCAGATAAAAAATAATAGATTTTTATGTGGTGCATTCTTATTAATGTATACGCGGAAGGGCAAAACGCTAAAATTCCAAATAAGATTTACTCGGAAGGACGATATAAAGAATGCGTAAACATTTCGGTGGAGATTAAGCCGAATGATTTTAAAGTATAATACTAAACCAAATACCTGAACTAATTTACAGGAACTGAAGTGCGTTCTTAACTATAAATTAATATTTAAATAAAATAAACTAAACACATTTGCATATTGTCCTGAACAAGCAGATTCTTGAGAATGCCCCCATACAAATTTACTATTTTTACACAGCAAGTCAGTTAACGGTCTCGTTATAACAGCAAAATTTTCAACAAATTTTCTAAAATAATTAGCTAGACCCACGAACCTTCTTAATGACTTAACATCATGAGGTGTTAGAAATTCGGACAAACTTTTTATTTTTCTACTGCTGGGTTGAATACTGTCACGCTAAATAGTGGTACCTCCACCCTGTCGCGGTAAGGGGGTAACGTAGAGTAGAGCTTGAAACACAGTTATTTTATAAAAGCGGATACCTTTTATTAATATAAAATTTAATATGATGGGGTTTGTTGTTAATTCAAGACGGGTGGCTGCTACTCGGGTCGGCTGTGCGCGGCTGGCTTGGTCTGGTGACGACGGCTTCGATGGCGGTATGTTGTGGCGATATCAAGGTCGGCTCGTTGCGGCGGTTTTACTTTCAGGAACGGATGACCACGGTTTTTTGGCCCTGGACGAAATGGCGCTGGTGAAGGAGTGCGGCGATGGCTTCAGCTGGCAGACTGGCGCGGCTCCCCGGAACTGGAGTTGACCGGGATGAGATCGGCAGCTTCTGGCTGGGCGTGGACGGTGATGGCAGAGGGCGTCTTCCGATCGGCTTCAGGATACTGATGATCTTGGGATCAGCGTTCCGGGTGGCTCCCCTTCTACGAGATGGCAGATGTTACCAATTCGGAATCGTCCCTAGGCCGACTGCGACGGCGGCTGCCCTTCTTACAGTAGTCACTAAGCCTAAGCCTACCGGAGTCGGGTTCGACTGCCCATCTAAATTTTACGCGCACTTTTTGTACGAAATTTTTGTTGATTCGCATATTGCGTTATTCGTAACATGCCTGGCGTTCCATTGTATTGCCTACTTGCTGAATCATTTGCCCTAGCTGTCGCGATTCTGCCGATGTTTGTTTTGAAACAAGAACCGTGTTATATCGGGTTACCTCACGCATTGTTATGACACTGTTGCCCTTGATTTCACAAGCCCGTGCTTTAATAATTTCTTTATATTATTTTTTATGAAAACTCGAAAAACTCTCATCGTGAAATACCCAATTCGGAAACTCCATATCCTAAGTACTCTACTTTCTTCATGAAAAAGTAGCATTTGGACAATTTCAAGGTGAGTCCTGAATCCCTCAACAATTTAAATTCTAACTGTAATTTATAAATACCTTCACTGAGAGTGTCTGGTGGTTCAATAATATCACCTAAATATGCTAAAGCTACTTCATAACGAAGAGATCCAAGAACAGCATTTATTAGTCGTTGGAAAACTGAAGGAGCATCGCACAAACAAAATAGCATCCTATTAAACTGGAAATGTTCATCAGGAGTAATAAAAGCCGTCTTTTCTTTTGCGTTACTTGTTAATGGTACTTGGTAATATCCACTGCAAAGATCAAGGCTTGAGAAGAAACGTTTACCTTTTAGCATGTCCAACTTGTCATCAATGATAGGAAGTGGATAATGGTCTTTTACCGTTATTTTATTCTATCCTCTGTAGTCGATGCAGTCTTCTTTTTAACAAGTAAAACCGGGCTTGCAAATAGTAATTCTGCATCTTCTACGATATCCGCAGCCTTCAATTCATCAACAATATCCTTGACCTGCTTACGTTCACTAACAGTTTGTATGGTCGGTAAAACACTGGGTCACTATTAAGTTGAATGTTCATTTCAATCTTATTAGAAGTAAGTCCTATTAGATTTATATTTTTTGAAATGATATCTTTGTACTCATTTAAAACATTTACTAATTCTTTTAAACGGTCACCCTTCAATTCTGTGTTCACTTCACTTTCATCAATAGTCTCATGGTTCACTTGTCTTTTAGGTGCGGACTCAACACAAATTTCACCACGTGTTAATTTAGTATTTTTTGCATTTTTTAAGGGCGCGTTTCATTTGGTGGGGATTGGATTCTCTGCTTGTCAGATTGCATAAGTAAATATCGTTTAGGAAGTGGCGACGTCTTTTGCATACGAAGAATATTGACATTACAGTTTTACCGGGTAGATGGGCCATACTGTAATACTAGTATTCCCTTTAAATTACAAAGTAGGGGGGGGGGGCATAACGGAATTTAATGGCACAAGAGCTGTGGGGAACAAAGAAAATACCCGCAATTCACAAAATCGGTAGAATAAAGAGATTTGAGCAGTTTAAAGCAAACAAAATCATATCAATTTACTATATAAATAAAATAAATTTATTAATAAGTAACTATATTATTTTCATGAAAAAATACGAGATTAGTGCTAAATTGATTTCTGATTCCAATAGAATAGTTAATGGGGAAACGAAAAATATAGATAGAAAGTGAGGACATATTATTTTATTATTTAATTATGTTGAAAATTCTAACAGTGACATAATTATGCGTAATGTAATTTAATTTTGGTTGCAACTGTTATAGAGGATGTTTGCAAAATAAGTGCAAAATTTTTAATTGCTAGAATGAAATTTGGAAGTAATTAAACTACGACTCAGTTTACAGTCAGAATAATTACATTGACGTTCAACTGTCAGACAAACGAAACATGGTTAACAAATTACTTAGGTTATCTGAGAGTGTTTATCAATGATCTGGGCTGTGTTCGAAAACGTCGCTCTGGAGTGAAAATCACTCTGAAAGTCGTTCGATAACGTTCAATTTGTCAGTCACAGCGATTTATCAAAACGTTCGAAAACTTGTTGGAGTGTTGCTCTAAAATCGCACAAATCACTCGATTGTAGACCAGAGTAAAAATTTACTGACTTGCGAAGAAAGATTTTAATCAGCTGTTTTGTTTAGTTTTCTTTTCTTTAGGTTATATTTTTCAGTTTGTTGTTGTGAGATAGAAATACATGTACAAATAAAATCAAATACCTATCTATCTAAGATGAATGAGGAACAAGTATTTGAGCTACAGATTTATGATCCTGAACAAGGAAAAACCTACTCAATTAATTTAAACGAAAAGGACTAACAGCGTGCTTTAACAGGTGTGTGAATGATGTATTCATAAAAATCGTTAGATCCAGTGTTGTTCCAGGAACTACTTAAAATACAAGTTCTTTGGGAAAAACTACTAAATAACTCGGTTGTAAATGTTGTTAATAATGTCCATCATTTTACTTGTTTAATGCAGGTAAAAGTTCAAGTGTTCAAGCAAAACTTCAAATGCTTGTCGACTCAATCTAAATTGACCTTGAAATTCTTCAGGTAGATAGCGCGGAATTACATTCTCAAAATATTCTTTGCATCTAGGAATTTTTCTATTGCGTGGCTTTAATCGACTCTTCAACTTTGAAATAATAACTTCTTGGAAATTTTCATTTTCTGAACTACTGTCATCACTATTATTTAACAATATTTCAGAATACAAACGATTACTTAATGCCACCGCACTGGCAACTACATTTTTATATTTATTGTCCATCGCATATGTACTTACGTAAACTATACATAAATTTGTGTAAAAAAACTAAGATTATTTATAATTCATAATTACAACACAAATCGTTCGAAAACAAATTGTTAACCGAGTGTCGTGCATGATCACTCTTACCCTCTCCACAAAAATATAATTATTACCCTAGAGCGACGTTTTCGAACACAGCCCTGGTATAGGGTAGATAGGATGTAGAGTGAGAGGTATCGCGACGAACATTAGAGTGAGAGAAAACTAGCCTCGATCAGCTGGGTTGGGGCAAAATGTCAAAATTAGTTTGACAATGTCAAAACGTGGAAACATTCGTTGTCAGCGCGTTTAGTCAGTCAGTTTTCAAACTGAATTTTGTGGAGTTGTTTTCTCGATTTTAAGTTATTTGAAGTGACTTATCAACTTTTTGTTTATTATTGCGGTAATCCTTCAGGATGGATAAACAATGTGCAGGATGATTTAGATTTATTTCAAAGTTTGGTACACGTTCATTACAACAACGCCATGACTTGCCTTCACGACTTGTTACCGTTCACTGCCTTATCGACCGTAATGAAGTTAGTCCCTAGTAGTGTTGCCAACTTAAAACTATACTTGATTACTACAATTCGGCCTTACCTGCGACATTTGACGTCCTCGTCAACTAACTTCACAAAATATACGAAATTTAAACTTAAACTAACACAAAAGATTTTTACAAAAGGAACTTAAGATAATACAACATGAGCATATAATTGACGAACCAGCTACATCTTTCTTGAAGATAATTTCAAACGTTCATTTGAGAGAACTGATTTATATGGCTTGTTACTTTGTTGCTCACCCTCGATGTCCTCAATCACATATCTATCATTATCTAACACTCCTTTAATATCATAAGGGCCTCTATATTTAGGTTCCAGCTTCCTACTTTCTCCTGTAGAGGGTACCTGTGTTTTAACCATAACTAGATCGTTTAACCCGCTGGCAGGCGCGTACGTCTCAATAAAAATAACGGGCGCGTTGGTCTGTGAGACCGTATTTTTATTTTTATGTTTAACCGCTCAATTTTTTAGATTCTTGATTAGCTACTTACCGGAAACTCGTTACTAATGAAAAACAAAATTATTAAAAAAAATTATTAAAAAATTTTGATATTAAAAACTGTGAAACTGTAAAATGAAAAAAATAATAATTATTGTTCTTCCATATCACTCTCGGCGTTGTCCAGAGCTTCCTGATCGCAACAATTTTTACATACAGGCACGATATGCTCGAGACATAAATATTTGCCGCAATTCTGGCATGAGAACCTCGTCTTCCTGTTCTTTTTCGAGCTGCAGAAGGCACATCTACCAGGCTGTTCTCGTTTTTCACTATGTGCTGAAGTCCCTGGAACAGCAGGATTACCACAAAGTTCTAACATCCTAGTTTTCAACGATGTTGGTATGTTTTTCATTTGGGCACGTTCTTTTATATGCGGAATTATAAGATCATGCGATAGAAGTTGTAGACTATCATTGTATTTTTACCAGCCATATTCAAGATAGCATAAAAAATTACCATAGGCCATCTTTTGGTATTTCTAGCTACATTATAATTGCTGCATAATCTATCTACAACATCCACACCGCCTTTAGTAATGTTGTAGTCAATAATAATTTCTGGTTTTCCAGTACTGGAGTCTATGTTGTCATCATGATGTAGCGAGGACACAAGCAATACATTTTTATTCTTTTTTGGTACATATGACACCAACGTACAGTTTTTGCGAAACCCGAACATGCTGCTTCCTGGTGGATGTGTTGGTTTTCTAAATTCCAGTGGCTATTCTTTTTTATTTTTACGCAGCGTTCCTATTACAGTAAGCTTGTAATCTGTTAGCAATGTATCTACAAGTGGAATAGACGTAAACCAATTATCTAAAGTGACGTTTCGACCAGAACCTTTGATGACAGTACATAGTCTCTTCACAATTTCACCAGGACTATTGCTAACTTGGTGCGGTCCATCTGGTTGTAATCCTACATAAACCTCTAAATTACTCGTATAATACATTTTTGCATCACAAAGGGCAAAAATTTTGATGCCGTATTTATTAGGTTTAGACGGAATAAATTGGCGAAACATGCAACGTCCTCTAAAACCTTCCAGCTTTTCGTCAACGGTCATATATTCTGAAGGACTGTATCCAGCTTTACAGTTTTGAACAAAATTATCAAAAAATTCTTTTATATGGGCCAATTTGTCAATGCTTTTTCTCGCCTCTCGGGTAGTTTTGTCATCAAACCGCAAGCAACGTATCAAAAAAAAGAACCTTTTGATTGACATTGTAAGACGAAAGATTTCTATACCTGGTCCATCTGATTTCCAAAGATGTTCTGCATTCAATCGATTAGATTTGAGGACACCCGAATAGAACAGCAAACCAAAAAGAGCATATATTTCCGTTTTACTTGTGGGTCTTGCATCCTTGCTTCTCTCGAAATTATTTGAAATAGTTGCTATATATAAATTGGTGTTTTCTACTAAGATATCAACCATTCTGTCGTTCACGAAATACTTGAAAATTTCTAGGGGTGTTTTGAGATTTCGAGTGCCTAATTTAGAAGTAGGTAAATGTGTCACAATATTTTCTCTTCTTGTGCGAACTGTCTGTAAAGGTTTATGTTTTTCCCATTGCGTTGATCCGTCTGTGCCAAGAAATGATGGTCCCTGGTTCGCATCTGGGCTGTCCTCAAAATCCGAAATATCTTGCTCACTTTCACTGTCTTCGTTTCTATTTTCAATTACATCTCCTTCATCTTCAGATAACTCATCATCAGGTTCTTCTTCTATTTCTTCGTCTGTTAGAAATTCTTCCATTAGACGTTTTAGTTTTTCTTGCTCCAATTCGTAAGTAGCCATATCATCAATCGTTCTTTATCACGCGCTGATACCGTCTTCACTAGGATATAAAATGAAGAATATAAAACCTCTCTAACAGTAGAATTGTTCACAAAGATATAAACGTAACTCAAACCATTTAGTTTATATCTTTGTGACCAAACTTTCCAATTTCAATCCGACGTAAAGCAATTTTGAAAATGAAAACAAAGAGAAAGGAGCATGACAATTATTTGAAATGCAGAAAAGAAAAGGTAGAATGAAAGAATTACTTACTTTAGTTTTGATAAATAAAAAGAGAAACGCAAAAATCTACACAACATTTAGCTAAAAACTTACCTCTATACATAGTTATGTTTTTACAATAAATATATTACTTATTTATTAGGAAATACTTTATTGAAATTTAATTTACAATGCACAACAAGTGCACAATAACGTCGACCGAATGAATGTGTGTGTGAAGATTTTTTCTTTTCCCATGTGCCTTATCGCATCTACCCTTAACCCTGTAAGAATGTTAAGTGTTGAAGTGTTACAAATCGACTTAATAATAACCAAAAAAGTTCGACTGACATAATTATATAAAGAAAAAGAAAAAAAAAACGTATGTATTATGTGCTGCAAAATAAGGCGCGTCGGTCTAGGCGACCGACTCTCTAATTTTATTTGAAAACTATCCTCAAACGATCAAACGCAAGTGCTAAAATCTTAAATACAATTATTCAGGAAGGTACACAATAGTGGTAAACGATAAGACCGGGAGTTTTGAAAATATAGTAAGTTCTATGTTCAGTCGGTCTGAGAGACCAAGCGCGCCTGCCGGCGGGTTAATTTAAACTTTTCAGCCTGCTTTCTGTTTTTATTGTAATACTCAGCTTGCTTTAGCCTATTCTTTTCTAATAGGTCAGAGACCTCTCCCCTCTTATCATCCTCCTCAACTAGATTCATTTTTGTGATTTCAATTGTTAATGGATTATCACGTAATCCTATATTTTTAGTCCTAAAAACTACTTCGTATGGGGTGCATTTTGTGATCGATGCACACTTGTATTACGACTCCACTGGACTTCAAATATTTTATTCCCCCACTCGTCATTTTCTGCTTCACAGTCTAAACTGGTAGATAGACAATGTAATATTGTTTTATTAAGCTGTTCAATTTGACCATTTCCCCTTGGAGTTCCAGCAGCAACTTTCACGTGGATTATATCGTGTTCTGCACAGAATTGTTCAAATAACTGATATGTAAAGGCTGTACCACGATCTGTGATAACACGGAATGGCTTCCCATAATGTGATACAAACTCTTGCATGAACCTTACAGTTTCTACTGCGATCGTGTCTTGTACGGCCTTTAACACAGAATATTTTGAAAACCCATCTATTAATCCCAATATGTACTTATTGTGATTTTTTGTTTTCTTGAATGGACCTAAATGGTCTACATGCACAGTATGGAAACATGTTGCTCCTTTTTGCAATGGGTGTAAATGTCCTAAAGATTTTCCCCCTGGCATCTTATGATAAAGACAACTTACACATCTGTTTATATATTTTGTGACAAACTCACGTAACTTAGGAAAGTAATAGCATTCTTTTACCCTTTCTAATGTTTTATCAATCCCTAAATGATTTAAGTTACGATGTGCTTCTCCTACTATATCATAACGCAATTCGTTCGGGACATACAACCGTAATTTATCGTTTTTAACCCTATAAACTCGCGAATTATTTATAGTGAATTTCTTGTCCATTTGTTCTTGATACAACACGCCACTTAAACCTACCTGACTGGCATCCGTATGTAACTCTGTCCTAGCATGTGGATTATATATTGCAAGAATCGGTTCGCTGCTTAATTTTAACTTAACAGTACTGAAAGCTTTTTCCTGCGCATCTAACCAATGAAAAACATCTTTTTTTGCAAATCGGTCAATGGACGAATGATCATCGCAAAGTTTTTAACAAACCTTCTAAAGTAATTTGCCAGGCCTACAAAACTGCGTACTGATTTAACATCCGTTGGTCTAGGAAAATTTACAATACTATTTAACTTTAATTTCCCTGGAGATATTCCATCCGCACTGACCTCAAAACCTAAATAATCAATTTTTTTTGTTTAAAAAAATGACATTTGTCTAATCTTAGCGTTAAGTTTGATCCCCTCAAAGCATCTAAAACTTCCCTCACATTTTCAACACCCTCTTCAATTGTTTTGGAAGGGATAATTATATCATCTAAGTAAGATAAAGCTGTGGTGTATTTCAAATTACCCAAAACTAAATGCATTAATCTTTGAAAAACTGACGGCGCATTACATAAACCAAAGGGCATGCGTTTAAATTGATAAGCTCCGTCTGGCGTTACAAAAGCAGTTTTACCTTTTGACTCATCTTCCATTGGCACCTGATAATAGCCACTACGTAAATCTAAACTACTAAAATATTTCTTATCATGTAAAAGATCTAACTGGTCGTCAATTCTAGCAAGTGGATAATGGTCCTTTACAGTTTGACGGTTAAGAGACCTATAATCTATACATAACCTAACATCACCTGTCTTTTTTTTTACCAACAAACATGGGCTTGCATACTGCGAGTTGGAGTCTTCTATAATGTCTGCTTCTTTAAATTCATCCACAATGCCACGTACTTGACTTTTCTCATGATACGATAATCGGTATGGCTTGAAAACTACAGGTTTATCTTGAGTAACTTCAATCCTCATCCTTAGCTTGTCAGTAACACCAAGTTGAAACATATTACGGGCGATGACATCCTTATACTCATTGAGTAAATTTGAAACCTTTTCTAATGCATCCCCTGTCAAATCCGTATTTATTTCTTCTTTTCTTACATCTTCTGTATTCACACTTCTTGATCGTCCCATTTCTTCTTGCTGATCTGCTACTTCACAAATTTCTCCTCTCGTCACTGTTTCTCCTTTGTTAATGTTCGAGTCCCTTCCCGTGATTTTCAACACTGGCACCACCGATATACCTTCAAAATCAGTTTGCAAAATACATCTTGGGATAGCTTGTCCTGTTTCTCTCAGGCCACCTTCAACACAAAGTTCATAGTTACTTGCATCCGTTAAAACTTTCACATGACTACATTGGTCATGTGAAAGTTTTAACGGATTGTTTGGAATAATTGTAGATTCCATAGCTTGTAGATTAATTTTATTTGGACGAGAATCAGGTTTTGGTAGTACTTCTTCAGCATTCTGTACCATCAGACTGTCTGCTTTGCTGACTATCATAACGTGCTTTTGTTCTGTGTATGGATGTCCCACGATCATCGAAACACTCTGTGAATTGCTTGGCACTACATGTATCTTCACCTTAGCCATAACGTCATCAATGTTCAAGTTTGCAGTGAATACACCTAATGGTTTAACCACTCCGTTACCATAACCAATCAATGGTTCAGCATTACATTCCAAATATGTAAAATTGAGTTCATTAGCTTTGTCTTCACGCATAGCTATGCAGCTACTTCCAAGGTCTACGTAACACCTAACATATTTGCCGTTGACATACGAGTCCTTAAAGTATTTCGAATGAGTGTCCTTGCATGTCTGAATCTTCAACACATTAGAATTATTTGTTTCACACGGTTGATTCTTCTTGTTATCTTTGCTTGGGCAATTTCTTGCAAAATGTCCTTCCATGCTACACTTAAAACATTTCACAGTTCTAACTTTTACTGTGTGTAACTTAGGATTTGCATTATCAGTCTTTTCATTTCGTTGATTTGTAAAATTAGAACGTTTACGTGTCTGCTACCAGATTTTAAATCTTGCAAAAGTTGGCTTGTAGTTACATATTTGCTCAGTGGTCCTAGGTAATCTCGAAATCGCACATTATTGAGACCCTGAACAATCCATTCTATTGATTCATCGGTTTGCATTTTGCACTTGTTACATCTAGCAAGTTTTTCGAAAAAGTATTCCACAATATCTTGATTGTGTTTCCACTTATAATTTTCTGCATCCATTCTTAGATTAACCTTACTTTCTGCTACGCCAAATGTTTCAACCAGTAGTTGTCGCCATTGTTGCCATGTTCTTGTGGCATCAGCTGGTAAACTATCTCTCCACTTCCTTGCAACTCCGATTAGCTTCGACAATCCAAAATGTTTCATCGCTACTTCGTCCCATTCGTATATTTCGCCATATTCTTCAATTTTCTCTAACCACGCTTCTATTGTGATATCATCCTTCACTGGGTCGTACTCAGGTAACAAACGGTGTACATTTTGAAAATACTTTGGCTCGGCTACCATAAGTTCTCGAACATTTACAGCACTTGAATCAGCACGTTCCTCAACGTTTTCCTCCGATATTTTCGAGAAATACAAACACAGAATATGACTCTCAGAATACAAACTTTTCAGCTACGTACCAGTCCTTCAGTATTATCGAAAAACAGAGTCCACCACGTGCTTCGTGCACCATCAACAGCAAACGCTCGTTTCTTGTTCAATCTCGGTAAACTATAACTCAGCCACCGTTATGGGTAAATCCCACTTGTGAAAAACTGCGGTAATCCTTCAGGATGGATAAACAATGTGGAGGATGATTTAGATTTATTTCAAAGTTTGGTACACGTTCATTACAACAACGCCATGACTTGCCTTCACGACTTGTTACCGTTCACTGCCTTATCGACCGTAATGAAGTTAGTCCCTAGTAGTGTTGCCAACTTAAAACTATACTTGATTACTACATTATTTAATTAAAGTTCAACATCCATTGATTTCGCTTCTAGTATTTACGATTTTTAGTTTTATGTGAATGACTATTTCACTAAAAAGATAAGCAGGAAATTTATTTATTGGAAGTTATTGATTATTTTTAAAAATCAGTTATTTCGAAAGAGACAAAGATTTGTGTACGACATGAACATTACAATAAGAATGCCTGTTAAATTAGACTACGTTATGCATGATTTTCTTTTGTTTAATAGGTTTTGATTCTCTTATGTTACTTAAATTTAAATACAATTTAGGCAAATGAAATATTTCTCCCTTAATTAACATTTCCTGATAGTTAAACTTTTCTTCATTTATCTGTATATTGCAATTAATTCTTAACCTAACTAACGCATTATTCCTAATTTCTAAAATTCCTGTTTCACTACAATTGTAAGCCGCACTAATAACACTTGGCGTATAAATTAATAAGTCTCCTGGTCCGATTTGTTGCACTAGCGTTTCTTCCAGGTGAACGTGTATTTTCTCGCATTTGCCGTCGACATTCTTCATTAAATTTAATACACAATTTTCATCCTTCGGTACTGGTTTACTGTCGCAAATATGAATATTTTCCAATTTTGGACAAGTGTTTGTTCTTAAAGCATACGTACTATCTGACATTAACAAATACGACTTTGCAAAAGGGATTATATAATTTTTGTAAGGGATAGAATGAATTTAGTAAAGCTTATATGTAGGGGTAAATAATATTTTAAACATTACTTCTTTGTGATCTATATAATTCTGAATGCTAAAATACCTATAACAGTTGAAGGTATTTTTAAAGGTCATGAGTTGATAAGGGGTATATAAGGATTTTAACTGGTAATTTATTTCCTTCACGTCGTTTATTGATATAACGCCGGGTGCAGTTTCCCTACACTAGAGAATACAATTGCATCTTCTATTTCCGATAAGACATTAAATATTACATTATTATTTTGAATAATTTGGTCCTTGGCGTTTTGTATCATTTGATAGAATTCAAGCTTTTCTATTTTCCTGGATAAGTTGTCAATTTTAACATTTAATTTCTCTTGATTACCTTTTAATTCCGTAAAGGTGTCCGATATTCTAGCAGATATTGATTTTAACATTGACAAGCTCCGCTCTTGTTGTTTGTGCAGATTATTTTGATTCTTATTGATGATTTCTAGGGCTTTGTCGATTCGTTGCTTTTCTTCACCATCCATCAATCCAAATAGTTGTTTTCCTACGTAGCCGACAAAATCGAATGGCGATCTTTTGCTTCTTGGATATTCCGGGAACAAATTTCGGAGTTTTAGTTCTGTCTGACAAATATCATTTACTCCTTGCTCGATTAAACTGTAAACTAATTGATCATCTTTTAGGTTTGGGATATCTATCGGTACTTTAATCCTATCTATGTGTTTATAGTCCGTTTTATCATGTGGATATATCCTTTTCATATAGGTTGCATTTACCAATTTAATTTGCTTTTTTAACTGATCTACGTGGTGAAATAATGTTTGTGCTTCAATTTTATAAACGAAATCGTGATAACCTTGAATTATTCTACTTTGTCCTAAATCGTACGGTAAAATATAATTTTCAATATGCTGTACTTGTAATTGGCTGGTTATTAACTTGATCGCTACTGCCAATAGGATGATCCGAATTAATTTCATCCTGTAACAGAGAGTCTTTCGTGAATTTACGTTTCTTTTTAATTGTATCCTTAGATAGTTTAGTATTCTTCTGTGTCCGAATGGTTTTGTCAGTAATTTGCGTCACTTGTTCTTTACTAAATTTAGGTTTCAATTTATTTCGAAATTTCTTTTTGACATATACCGCCTGTCCTATTTCCAAATTTTCTATTTCTTTTCGATCAGCGTTAATTTTATTGCATGTTCGTTCTTTCACATTTTCTAAGTTATTAAAAATTTGATTGTTTATAATTTTTATTTCTTTGGCTCTGTCATTGATAAATTGTTGCGTTAGTTTTTCTTCATTCATGTCAAAAGGTAAGTTAGATTCACTGTGACCATTAATAACTTCAAAAGGAGTAAGTTTAGTACTAGAATGAAGACTGTTATTATATGCTAACACTGCGTTTACTAATTGGTTTTCTAAAGTATTTTCACTGTCTAATAATCTACATCTTATTGATTCTGTTCATGTTAAATTTAACATTAAAACAATGTTGGTAGCAATGTCAGTTAATCATTGTATTACCATTCTGTAAGAAGAGTAGGTGCAATAAAGGTTAGCCGTGTTCGAGCTGTTTAAGAGAGAGCATTATTTTACTTCCTTTCCGAAGAACAGGTTATGGACCCAGTGCACGTGGCACCTAAAGTAAAAAGTTTAGTGCTGTTTTATTCTCTCGTGAACTAAACATCTCAGTAATGGCAGTGAATTTTCTATCAAGTGTTCCAAAGCTGAAAGGCCGAGAAAACTATGGAGACTGGGCGTTCGCTGTAAAAAACATGCTTGTTTTAGATGATCTGCACGGTTTCATAGACGGCAGGGAAACGGACACAGAGAAGGATGGAAAAGCCAAAGCAAAAATAATCTTGACCATAGATCCTACTCTTTATGCTCACATTAAAGACGCGACATCAACAATGGATTTGTGGACGAAATTAAAAAAATTGTTTGATGATACCGGTTTCTCGAGAAGAATTGGTTTGCTGCGTACATTAATTTCAATTAGACTTGAAAGTTGCGATTCAATGGAGTCTTACGTAACACAAATAGTAGAAACGGCTCAGAAATTGAAGGGTACAGGTTTCCAAATCGACGACAAGTGGATCGGTTCATTGCTGTTAGCGGGTTTATCTGAAAAATATGCTCCGATGATAATGGCAATCGAGCATTCAGGGATGGAGTTAACGGTAGATAGCATAAAAACGAAATTGTTAGATATGGAACCAGACGGTAATGCAGGGAACGCATTTGTCGGCATTCACTTCAAACGCAAGGGTAATCGACAGGTTGGTAACAATGCACGCAATACAAATACAGTTGTCAAAAATTCCAACATGAAAACTATTAAGTGTTTTAAATGTAAGGAAATGGGTCATTATAAAAACAAATGCCCGAATAAGACTGAAACGTTTGAAGCAAAAAGCTCAAATGCATTTAGTGCAGTGTTTCTAAGCGGACAGTTCAGCAAGCAGGACTGGTATGTTGACTCGGGGGCTAGTGCACACATGACAGTGCATCGTGACTGGCTGCAAAATGTATCTCCAGGTGTTGATGTGCAAGATATTACAACTGCGAATAACCAAAAACTTTCTGTATGTTGTGTGGGTGATATAAACATCATAACAACAGTGAACAGTAAGAATCACGATATCACTGTAACCAATGCTATGTGTGTTCCAGGTTTAACAACGAATCTTCTGTCAGTTAGTCAGTTAATAAAAAAAGGAAATATAGTAAAGTTCGGTGAAGATGGTTGTAAGATTTACAACAGTGGAAATGTACTGGTAGCAACGGCTGATTTAATAAACAATGTTTACAAACTACGGATACAAGAAAAACATGGATGCCTGTTATCGTCATCAACAGTCAGCAGTGAAGTTTGGCATCGTAGATTTGGACATATAAACTTCAAGGATCTATGCAAAATGCAAGCTGGCATTGTAGAAGGTATGACGTTCAAAACAAGAACTGACGTAACTAATAAATGTACCACATGCTGTGAAGGTAAGCAATCTAGATTCCCATTTAATCATAAAGGAATAAGAGCAACATCGATATTAGAATTAATACATGCAGATGTTTGTGGACCGATGGAAACTAGATCTATAGGTGGCTCAAAGTATTTTCTTCTTTTTGAAGATGATTGTAGTAAAATGACTTTTGTTTACTTTCTAAGAAACAAATCTGATGTCGCTGACTGTTTCAAAAGGTTTAAAAGTCTTGTTGAAAATCAAAAAGGTTGTAAGATAAAGATTTTAAGATCAGATAACGGTGGAGAATTCTGTAATCAGGATTTGGAACAGTTTCTCGAAAAAGGTGGTATCATTCATCAAAAGACTAATCCTCATACTCCGGAACAAAATGGTATGTTAGAGAGGATGAATAGATCAATAGTCGAAAAAGCTAAATGCTTGTTATTTGATGCAAATCTCGAAACTAAGTTTTGGGCAGAAGCTGTGAATACGGCGGTATATCTAAAAAATAGATCTGTTGCGGCAGGTTTAGGAGATAAAACACCATTTGAAATATGGAATAACAAGAAACCAGACGTCAGCAACATCAAAATCTTTGGAAGTACTGCAATGGTTCATGTGCCAAAAGTTAACAGAACGAAGTGGCAAAAGAAATCTAAGAAGATGATTTTAGTAGGTTTCAGTGAAAATACCAAAGGTTATCGGGTATACAACATGGAGAACAATAGTGTTACTACAAACCGAGATGTTATCATTATAGAAAACTCTGATGAAGTAAAAATCACGATAGAGTCAGATTCAGTGGGGGAATCCACTAACGATAAGTTAACATCAGAAGTCAACTTACAAGAAAAGGTTGAAGATAACGCTCAAAGTACAGAAGAAATGAATAAAGACGAAACTACTGAAAGTGATTGTGAGTATATTTCTGATGACTCTCTGGAAGATCATGCACCAGAAATTGTGCGACGATCTGGACGAATAAGAAAACCACCTCGAAGTCTTGAAGACTATGTGACTTACATGTGCAATACACAAAATGAAAACATTGACAGTGATCCGGTTACTATCGAAGAAGCATTATCAAGACCAGACAAGGAACAGTGGAAAAAGGCAATGATAGAAGAATATGATTCATTTATAGAGAACAACGCTTGGGAGATCACAGAAATGCCTACAGATGCCAATATTGTAAAGTGTAAGTGGGTGTATAAAATAAAAAGAAACTGTGATGGAGATGTGCGGTATAGAGCCAGGTTAGTTGCCAAAGGTTATACTCAGAAATTGGGTATCGACTATGACGAGACTTTCTCACCTGTGGTCAGACACTCTACACTGAGACTACTAATTGCGTTGTCCTGCAAACTGGATTTGACAATAACTCATTTAGATGTAATGACAGCTTTTCTAAATGGTCAATTAAATGAAGTGTTGTACATGCAACAACCAGAAGGTTTTAAAACACCTAACAGTGAAAATAAGGTGTGTAGATTGAACAAGGCCATTTATGGTCTCAAACAATCTTCTAGAGTCTGGTATAAAAACGTAGATCATACTCTGAGTAAGATAGGTTATAAAAGATCTGAACTAGAACATTGTTTGTATATTAAAGCTAAAGAAAAATCATTGACAATTATAGCCTTGTATGTCGATGATTTTTTTGTTTTTTCAAATAATACAACTGAGACTGATTTTTTAAAGTCTAAATTAAATGAAAAATTTAAAATAAAGGATTTAGGTGAGGCCAGACAATGTTTAGGAATGCGTATTAATAGAAATAAGGAAGCAGGGGTCATAAGTATTGATCAGACAGATTATGTAAATCAGGTGTTAAAAAGGTTTAACATGTCACACTGTAAATCTGCAAATACACCTTTAGAAAGGAACTTACAATTTGAAATGGAAGTTGAGAGTTCTAATGATTTAATACCTTTTCAGCAGCTGATCGGTAGTCTAATGTACTTAGCTGTAATGACGAGACCAGATATCTCTTACTCTATAAGTTTTTTGAGTCAATTTAACAATAATTACACAGAATCCCATTGGAAATGTGCAAAAAGGGTGCTGAAATACTTGCAGGGTACGAAAGATTATGGTTTAGTATATAAGAAATCTGATATAAACTTAGAATGTTTTGTAGATGCCGATTGGGCAGGCGATAAGACTGATAGAAAATCTTATACAGGTTTTATTTTTAAGCTATCTGAAAGTGCCATATCATGGGAAAGTAAGAAACAAAAAACTGTGGCACTGTCAAGTAGCGAAGCAGAATATATGGCATTATCAGAAGCCGCAAAAGAAGCTTTATATTTTAGAAACATAATGTGGGAGCTGACCAGAAAGAAAACACATATTGTAATGTTTAATGACAATATGAGTGCACAAAAATTAGCTGTCAACCCGATACATCATAAGCGGTCCAAACATATTGATATACGCCATCATTTCATCAGAGAGGTTGTAAATAATGGTTGTGTTAAATTAATACATTTACCCACTGACGAAATGAATGCTGATATACTAACAAAAAGTTTAAATGCTAACAAACATTACAAATTTATGGAAAAATTAGGTTTAAAACTTTTAAGTTTTTGACGTAGTGGGTGTGTTAAATTTAACATCAAAAACAATGTTGGTAGCAATGTCAGTTAATCATTGTATTACCATTCTGTAAGAAGAGTAGGTGCAATAAAGGTTAGCCGTGTTCGAGCTGTTTAAGAGAGAGCATTATTTTACTTCCTTTCCGAAGAACAGTTCAAGTGTTATGAAAACGTTCTACTATTCCATTAGATTTTGAATTTCCAACAGACGTTACGTGTAATTTAATTTTATGTAATTTACAAAATTCCTTTAATAAAACGTTATCAAATTCTTTTCCTGAATCCACGATAATGGTTTGACATAAGCCGTGATGACTACTGAACTTAATTATTCCATTTATGATAGTTGTTGCGTTTTTATCAGTTATCAAGTACGCTTGACCATATTTAGAGAAATGATCTACTATAGTTAAAATTATTCTGTTATTCATAAATAACAAATCTATATGTAACTGCTCAAAAGGTCTTTTGGGGGTATAAGTATGTGAAATTGGTTGTTTCTGGGGCATTCTATCATATTTTGCTAACTGACAGGTTTCACAATTATTTATGTACGTGGTAACTGCTCTTTCCATGTTTGGCCAATAATAATTTCGATAAACTTCATTTATTCCTCTGTGTGACGTTTTGCCTTCATGATAATATTTGACTTTCTCTAATTGATCTTCTTCATTTTCTATATCTTGTACGATTTTATTTACTATTTCTATTTTTAGATTAACAAATGATTCTTGTAACATTTGAATAATTTCTCGTTCAATATTTTATGTTTAAAATAGATTACATTTTTCTTTTCAGGGGTCAAACATTCTTTTAACGCTTTAACGATAGTTTCCCACGCTGCTGTTAATGGTAACGTTAAACAAATTCGCGTTTTGCCAAATATTTTCATCGCGTTAATATGGGTGTTGTCAAATTTCGTGTTGCATCTAAAATAATTTGATGATCTGCTAAATTTAAAACTTTCTCCGAATAAGGTATCGTAATTTCTACATCTCCGTTAATTGAATGGAGTGTTAGTAGTACTTGGTTCTTGATTTAATTGATTTGGATTTTCTGTCTGTAAATTCTCTGTTTGTAAATTTTCTGTCTGTTCTAAGTTATTTAATATTTCATCTAATTCTTCTATATTAAATTCAACCGATTGATCATCATTATTAACTATCAGTGATTCCACATCTTCCGCGTTAATTGTATTAACATAATTTTCTGTTATTTTTATTCTCAATAAAACATCGGCTTCGTTAGATTTTTTCTTTTTCTTATATTGAATTTCATATTCATATTCGCTTACTTTTAATCGTCATCTAGTTAAACGGGAATTTGGATCTTTTATCGAAAATAACCATTGTAGTGGTTTGTGATCGGTTTTAATAATAAATTTTGTGCCATATAGATAAGGTCGAAAATATTTACATGCCCACACTATTGCAAGCATTTCTTTTTCTATAGTTGAATAATTTGTTTCTGCCGGATTTAAAGTTCTGGAGGCATATGCTACGGGATGATTTTCTTGGGATAATATTGCACCTATTGCGAAATTTGATGCGTCGGTAGTTAGTTCAAATTGTTTAGTAAAATCTGGATATTTTAATACAGGATCATTGCATAATAATATTTTACACTTTTCAAAAGCATCTACAAATTCGGGTGTATGTTTCACAGTTTCTCCTTTTCGTAAGCATTTTGTGAGAGATTTAGTTATTTTGGCAAAGTTATTGATAAATTGCCTATAATAACCTAACAAGCCTAAAAATGATTTGATTTCTCTCTGAGTGGTTGGAATTGGTAAGTTCTTAATTACTTCAATCTTTTTAGGATTTGGTTTAATACCGGTGGGTGTAATAACGTGACCTAAATATTCCGTTTCTTTTCGTAAAAATTCGCATTTATCTAACTGTAATTTTAAGTTTGCGCTTCTTAATCTGTCGAAAACTGATTTCAGGTGTTTTCTGTGTTAGTCTAATGATGGTGAAAATATAATTATGTCATCGAGATATACTAAACAGAATTTATTCAATACGTCTCTCAATACATCGTCCATTACACATTGAAACGTAGCAGGACTGTTTTTTAAGCCGAATGGCATTCTAAGGAATTCATGATGTCCAAATTCTGTATTAAAAGCTGTTTTAGGAATTGACTCGGGGTGCATTTGAATTTGGTGATAACCTGAGGCTAAGTCAAGGGTGGTAAAATATTGACATCTACCTAGCTTATCTAATATGTCTTCTATATTTGGGATTGGATATCGATCGTCAATAGTCTTTTCATTTATAGCTCGATAATCAATGACTAAACGAGTTTTTCTCTTGCCACTTGCATCTAATTTTTTTTTTACTAAGTTTACATGAGAGCCCCAAGGACTTTGACTTGGTCTAATTATTTTGTCTTCTAATAATTGATCGATGTGTTCTTTTATTTGTTGTTTAACCGAATGAGGGCTTCGTCTAGCTTTTAGAAAAATAGGTTCATCATCTTTTGTTTTAATTTCATGTTTTACATCGCTATTAAATGTTAATTTATCTTCAGGTTTTTTGAATAAGTCGAAGTAATTTTTACATAATTTTAAAATTTTTGATTTTTCTTCCGCGTTCAGGTGATTGATTCTAAGCATGCCATTTAATTTATCAATTGATTCCATATCATTTACTCGATATTGATATATATGATAGTTATCCAAATGAATGGCTGTCAATGGTTCAATATTAAACGAGTTTTCTTTATCTGGCCAATTTTGTATTTCTATTAATGCTTCGCCTTTTGTTACTGTTGTCATAAAACTAGGAATAAAAATTTTATTATGAGACACAGCGTTTATAATAACATCACCTTCTACGTAATTTACAAATACTCTTTTTAAAATTTTCGATTTACCTGGCATTCTAATATTATCTACCCTTTTGTAGTTTATTGGCAATTCATAATTTTCTCTGAACAATACGCCTTTCGTTAATTCTATATTAAACTGCATAGATTTCAAATCTTCTAATCCTATTATTCCGTTATAAAAATTATGAAATGTGAACATAATCATTTTTAAATATCCGCTGGACTGTAATTCAGCAAAACAAGGAATTAACGCAAATTTATCAATTGGAATGTTACCTTTAGCCGTTCTAATTTCTAAATTATCATTGTGGACACTATAAGGATAATATTTTTGAACAATTTCGGGATCTATCATAGATATAGTTCTTCCGGTATCAATATGTAGATTTAGAGGTGGATTTTTAATTTTTATGTACGGTAATTCGTTTAATGCTAATCGATTGAGTTCTCCGGTGAGGCAGGTATAATAAAATTTTCCTCCTCTTCGTTGGTTTCGAGTTCATCGATATCTTCTTCTTCACAAGTTTGTTCCGGCATATTTGGTGTAAACATCGGAGCGTACCATAACCCATTTTCTTCATTATAAATTGGCTGTAGATTTTCCTGGACTTCGTTGTTATGTAATTCTTCGACAATCACATGTGGTTGCATTGATCTCTTGAAGAAATTGTCTTGTCTAAAATTACTCGGCTTCGCCACTGCTGTGGATATTCCAGACATTGGGGTTGGTTTCGGTGCAATGGCTTTATTCTGTCCTGGTTGCCATACATTTCTTTGGAAACCAAAAACTTGTTTATTTGTAAAACTTCTTTGTTGGTTTTGAATTGGTTTAGGGAAATTTTGTATAGGTCATCTGGGAAAAGTGTTATTTTGATGCTGCATTGGAGTGTTCATTGTTGGTAGGAACATTTTATTTTGGGCTGGAAATTGATAGTTTTGTAAAGGAAAATAATTTGCTGGATAATTGTGTAGTGGGTATTTGACAGCTGGAAAATGTTTATTTTGGTTCTGGGGAGGATTAAATGTTTTATATCCTTTCAATGCACTAGATCTCCTTTTAAAGTTAACTGTATCCTGGACGTAACCCATAGCTTCTTCTAAGGTTTCCGGTTCCAAAGGTTTAACGTGAACTTGAATATCTTCGGGAAGAATCAACAAATAAACTTCTAATGCTGTCTGCGAATAAATTGCTGCTCGTTGTATTTTGTGATTGTAAGCGCGGCCTTTCTGGGTGAAGGAGCCGAATTATATTAAATGAGGGATAAATTTTTTTAATACAAGAATTAAAAGAAAATTTCTATTCATGATCATTACGCTGCCACCACCGATGCGTTCATTAATGGCTCACGGGGCATCGGGCCCAAAATAAAGAATAAAATAATATTAACTAAAGAAATGGAAATTTTTACCCTCACGTAATTAATGGGCTCTCTCTCCCTTGGCTTTAAAATCGGAAGCGTTAGTTCTTGGGTCTAGAACTGTACCAGTATATTATTTAATTAAGAATGAAAAGTGAATTAATGTACCCAATTACTTATTCGGCAATAAAATAAAATAAAAGTCGCATACAGATTAAAAAGAAAGAAAAAAGAAGGGTTTATTAGCCACCTTGATTATAGGCATATCAAATCAGAACAACAAAACAAAAGATTAACTTAATAATAATTTTCTTAGTCTGAAAGGGGAAGAATCCCGGGGATAGGGTTCTTTCCTCAAAGTAATCATGCCTTTTCTTAAGGAATAAAAACATATCCTACCTGGTAAACGAGGGAGGACTCTGCAACAGGGATTATTCGACCTGGAGCTATCCGCGGGTTACCGGATCTCCTCGGGAGGAGATGGCTACTCTCTTTCTTTTAGCACCACTTCCACTCACTCAACCCCTTTTCTTTTCCGTAATTTCAATTCCAACCAAGGATACGTCTTCCCAAAACTGGAGCCCAAGAACGACTGACTTTTTACCCCCCTTAATTTTTTTAAGTCAAGTCCCTCTTTGTTTTTGAAAGATAAGTCTTCGCGGTACACATTTAGCCGGCAAGTGGCTCTCTCTCGCGGACAAACTATCGTAACACGGGAGTGCGTTAGTAGAGTTGCCTAAGCCGGGGACTTAATCCGCCTTATGCAACGATACTGTCGGCACTTTCTCACGCTCATTATCGCGTGGGTCGATGTTATCCTAACGTGTTGACATAGATATTATTATACTTGACTCTAGAAATGAAAGAGGGTATTCAGTGCATGTTATAACCATAACACCACTATCGATAAAGGATCAAGTTACAGAAACAAATAATTTAAAAATTCCAAGAGCACTACGTGCCGGAAATCTCAACTCACACAAGATAATTTGGAACAAAAGAAACAATTTAGAACGGTATCGTATCTTCGGTATCGGAAAATAATTTAGAACAAATTACTAGGGATTCCGCCTGTTTACATCCCTTCCCCCTTAGTAAAAATGTTGACCCGAGGTCAATACCTTTTGAATTAGCAGAGGTCTCTGTTGCAGGGTCCCTTACAGAGTAAGCAAAATTACGTACATTACAAAATCAAATATAACCGTTACATTATTAACGTGAAATAAATAATTTGGATTTAACACAAATAACCTTACCATGGCATATACAAATATGGGGTGGAAGAAAAGTAAACTTTAATATGTGTCAGAAAATATAGGCATGACAAATAAAAACAAAAACAAATAAAACGACATGGGACGATTTTATATTAGTTTATCGTATAACCTACAAAGTTACTTTTCTGGGCACATGATGGATTGTTACACTTTCAAAAGTTTCGGCACTCTTTGGTGTAACTAACTCTTCTATCCGGATACAGTGTTTCTTTTTCCACGGTTTTGCGTATCGAACGTTACTTCGTACGGCTACCATCAGGGTTGATCGATGGTGACGACTGAATCCGCCGTGTCAGAAGTTGATCTAACAGTGAACCTGCTCTCGGATCTCATCCTCAGGATTGCTCGATCATTGGTGGTTGGTTCAACAGTGTTTCAACGCTGCCATGTCCCAGGTCATTCCCATGTCAAGTTTACATATAAAAGAAAAACCAGTATCAGGTTCTCATAACATCTGATAGCAATATCATAACACAAGGGTATATGCAAAAAGAAAAGTATATTATTTAAAATTATAAAAAAAACTTAACATATATACGAGCGTAAAGAAAGGATGGGTGCTAAACAATGACACAAAGTTTAGCAAAATATACCAACAAACCGTTCCCTACACATACTTTAAAGTGAGGTTGCTACGTTTAGATAAAGTGATCCCATTCTGCCTTTGCCTCTTACCTAATTAATTAACGGGTACATTTAAAAACAAAAATAAAAAAAATCTAAGCATGCTGATTACATTTCTATTTTTAAGCTCTTTTTTTTGACATTTTAAACATTGTTAACAAACTTAACATTCTTCCCTATCTTAAAAAAAAAAACAAATCAACTTTCGATTTTAAATCGATCCTATTTTACTTTTCATAGTCCTAACACTTGCAATAAATCGTCCTTATGTCCGTGCGCTGCTACACAGTTCAGTTATCCTTTCGTCGCCAATCTCTTTCGGCATCACTCATCTCTAACGTGGGATACAACTGTTTTGATGCATCACGTTTCGTCTCTTCTTCCATCCTCTCGGTTGAGTTAACGTTTCTGTTGTGTTTGCCCGCATTTTCCATCTCAATTTCTGCACTTTCAGTACATAATTGCTGTTTTTGGTCTTTGGGTTCTTTTGTATGGTGTCGGTGTACCCAAAACATTGTAACGCTGTCCAGTATTGCTCCTATGAGTCTGAAACTCCAACCAAAAATTTCGTATATCATCACTCCATGAATTAGGGTGTCTATTAGGAATTTAATTGCTTTCCCGATGACGTATAATCCCATCAAGCCAGATGTGATAGTTCCTAAAGTAGTGATCCATGAGTACAGTGTACCCCATGCTTTTGTCAACCAGGACTTTACTCTTTCTTCATCGATGAATTGATCGAACGTTGTCCCTTGTTTATCTATTGATATCCCCGTCATTCCTCTCGTAATGATCCCTTCCACAGCTTGTCTTTCAGACGGTAATATCAAATGTTGTTGAAGCCTTTCCATATCCTCTTGAGAGTATAACCCTCCACTAAATAGATTATTCGGATTGACATAGGTCCATTGATGGTCACTCGTGGGCTCCAACATTTGTGGAATAGGAATCTCATGAACGCCTTGTATATATTTATACCACTTTTCATTTAATTTGTAGGCAGAATATAGGAATGGGTTACATCCGGTCTCGGTTCCAAATTTCTGTAACACATGATTTCTGGGCGTCATAAACATGGTTTTATTATCATATATCACGGGCAGTTCTTTGTAACATCTGTCAGTACGTCTCACCGAAACTTCTACAGGTAGACACTGAATGATGTGAACTATTTCTCCGTAGTTAACAGCTGTGTACCCTGGTACTTGCATCTTTGCGAAAGCGAATGCCTCCGGTGCTATTATCGCTAGGGTCTGTAAATTCCTTAAGACTTGTTGTTCGAGAGCACACTTGTGAGCGATAACATCGGCGTATAAGGCAGAAACTTGGCCTTGTATGTGCCTCTCAACAAATACTACCTTCGCGTTAGTATAGGCTGTTGGATCCATGGTTAAGACGTTAAGAGTTGTTCTTTTAAAGTAAAACTTCCCATTCTCAGAGGGTTTGACGACGAAAAACTTTGGGTGATCGGTTTCGTAAGCTGATTGTCCACAAATCATTGTTGGTCTAGAAACAGGCATAGCAAATACCGTTTGTCCTCGATCAACCGAGTAAATGACAGTTCGTTGCCCTGATATCTCTCCGCTGGGTATTAATTTATCCGCCGGTCCTTCATATAATACTGTATATTTCCTCTCTGAACACTGACTGTCGTCGACATGCTCCCAGTAGGTTTCACCAAATACGGAATCAATGCAAGCTTTCTCCTTGTATGGGCATTGAATTCCTCCCGGAAGGTGGATTTCATTTTCCCCTATCTTCGCAAGCGAATAGCGTTGGTACAAGGAAATTTCCAATCCAGCTTGTACGATCACATCGTCCCAACGTCCTTTATGGTCCTCATACGAGCTTCCTAGGCAACTGCTTTCTCCCGTCATCCTTCCTGCCATTAGGACTGTCGCTTGAGTAGTTCCATTGATAATTAGCTGATCGATATTCTTACCATAAAAACTCAGAAGACTTCGGATTAAATGCATTTCCTGGCATCTTGCTCGACCTATTGGGTGTATATAGGTAGCAAGTCCATTCAGGGTAGCAGACATATGTGAATGCATACCACAATGGGATATCAATCGGGTTACATGAATCTTACACTAGATAACAGGCAACATCTCTAATTCATTCACCTGGAGTAGTTGGATCTCTTCTCGATTGGATTTGATCTGAGATGGCGGGTCCTTACATCTGCCGATATCGATTAGACTGAAACTAGTCAAATTCATCCCCTGATTTTGACAATCGTAAGCTATGATGGAGAGAATTGGTTCGAACAAAAGGATAACAGTCAGAAGCACTATTAGGTTTGATTTCACCATTTTAACTCACTTTTTAGCTCTTTAGTTTTCACACTTAAATGTTTCTCACAGGGTTCTTACTAATATAAGTCTTTACTATATTGTCCCTATATTATATTATTCAAAGAAAAGGAAGAATGTTATTTGCACAGCTTAGTAACTTCAGACAAATGCAATCGCACAATCGCAGAAATAATAGCATTAAGAAAACCTGTAACTCAAGAAAAATAGTAACCTGACCCATAAATACGTATAACTCTATACTTTGTTTTATAACACAAAAATCCCATGATTAATAAAATAAATATATTAAAAAGAAAATAGGTAAACAACAAAATTTCTAAATTTTGAAATAATCATTGACCTTGCTAAAAGGAGGGTGGAAATTAAAAGGATTGGATTATGATAATGAAAATAAATATACAAGTGATGTATATTATATTCATGGGGTTAACATTTTTACTTTTCCTTTCAGGTTTCACAGATTCCTTTCTG
This sequence comes from Prosopocoilus inquinatus, assembly GCA_036172665.1. NCBI lineage: Eukaryota > Metazoa > Arthropoda > Insecta > Coleoptera > Lucanidae > Prosopocoilus > Prosopocoilus inquinatus. The sequence continues at coordinate 50,506,214 of CM069873.1, forward strand.
TCACGGTACTCATCCTCAACGATATCCAAAAACTCATCCTCAACGCTGTCTAGGTATTCATCCTCAACAACGAGTGTTTTTGGCATGACCCACGGTTGGGTTTCTACAGGGCCCTTACTCCTTGTCCCGTAGCGGTGTTCGTTGTCAGTGGATGGTTCGGGTGGTCTGCTATTTTCATTATCTCCTTGGATCTGCTCCCTTTCTTGCTGATCTGCTGTTGGTTCTATCGGTTCTTCTTCATCCGTCCCGACATCATCAGCACTACTATTACTCATCAAATCTGGTGGTTCTTCGTCTTGTAGCTGATGGTCTTCGGGAATTTCATCCAAAGCATTTGGGTAAAAAATTACCACTCGTTGCCTGACCGGTTCTTCGTTTAATGATACCGGGGTTCCTATCCATGGTTCTATTTCTCCTGTTGGAGGGTTCATGACATTTTCCTGCGGGAATTGTGGTGGCTCTCCACCGAAATACACTCGTTCCAATTCTTCTAGGTTTCCAGGAATTCTAGTGTCTTCTTCCGACTCTATTTCTGACTCTGGGCCGCTCGAGTCCTCTGATGATGGGGCATCCTCCTTGTCTTTTTGGTTTGGAGGTGCCGATTGAACGTCTTCACTATCTTCATACAACTTTAACCGGTTAACATGAACTATTTGTTCTTCATTTCTGCCTATTTTGGAGATTTTGTATGTTACTGGACCTATCCTTTCCATTATTCTATACGGTCCTTCCCACTTCTTACTCAGCTTTCTTGACAAACCTGGTTTTACGGCTGGGTTATACAGGTAGACCTTATCTCCTAGTTGAAATTCAGTAGGTCTCGTCTTCTTATTGCACCACTGTCTTTCCCTTTGTCCTGCTGATTTCTTCAGTTTTTGGCGAACGACTTCGAAGGTAGAATTCAGTCTTGGGACTAGTTCTGATGCATAATTCTCGCTGTAGTCACATAGCTGTCTTGTAGAAGTGAGCTCGTCATCGTTAGGCAACCTCATGTCTCTTCCGTGGAGCAGAAAATAGGGTGTCTCTCCAATGGATGAGTGGATGCTGGCTCGGTAGGCCATTAACATGTATGGAATCCACTTGTCCCAATCTCGTTGTGACTTTGAAACATAATGAGACAACATATCTTTAAGCACACGGTGTGTTCTTTCTATCATTCCGTTGCTCTGGGGATGGTAAGGAGTTGTTTGAATTTTCTTAATGCCCAAAATTTTGCAGACATTTTTCATTAGTTCCGATACGAAGTTGGTTCCTTGGTCTGTCAACAACTTTCTTGGCACTCCGTGTCTAGCGACGATATTCTCTACAAATGCTCGAGCTACAGTGTCCGCTTTCTGGTCCGGCAAAGGTATTGCTTCCGGATACTTCGTGAAGTAGTCTTGGAATGTTAATACGTATTTGTTACCTTGGTCTGTAGTAACTAGCGGTCCCACTATATCCATAGCTGTTAATTCGAACGGGTACGTCACTTCGCAAAACGGTTGCAATGGTGCTGGTCTCCTATTGGTAGGTGTTTTTCGTGCATTACAGGAGTGACATTTTTGGACATAATCCTTGACGTCATCTTCCATGTTCTTCCAGTACATCCGTTCTTGTAGGAGTCTTAAGGTCTTCGGTACGCCTTGATGTCCTGCGTATGGTAGGTCATGATGATCGTGAATGCACTGTTTTACCAACTTCTTTGGAATGACAATTCTGTCATTTCTTTCCCCACCTCGTCTAACTCGGAATATAACTCCGTCCTCGTCGATGTAATACGGATCCTCCATTTGCTCTTCTTGTATTTGACCACGTAGTTTCTGCAACACTGTATCTTGCCGTTGTTCTTTTCCTATGGCTTCTTTGTTCAGGTATGGTATGGGTGTTTGTTCAACATCAACTCGACCCCTTTTCAGAATTGGATGCGTTTCAACTTCTTGTACTATTTTCTGAGGCTGGCTTATTCTGATCGGTTTTTTTCTTCGATCTTGTTCTCTGGTTTTTCGTGCCCATTCTTGATATTCTTTATATCCTTCCGTCTTTTCTCGACCCAATTGCGAGAAGGTTCTCTCGTATTTACGATCTCCTGGTTCACTATCGCTGAGATCTTCGTCGTGTTTCTTGATTTTGACTTGAACATCAATTGGAACTGTTACGTTTCTAGCTTCCCATTTAGGGTTCACACTTCCCTTACTTTTCTTCAGGATTTTCTTTTGATCATTATTAAATTCTCTCTTCCCAAGTTCTTTAGGCGAAGTTACTCTAACTTTCCTTCTTTCTTCGTTTACAACCTCGGTGATTTCATCCACCACTTCTATTTCTCGTCATACCTTTTCTAGTTGATCTTGCTTCTTTTTTAAGGCATCATTTAATATATGGAGGTTTGTCATTCGTCTTTTCTTCTCTGGTCTTACATCATGATCCTGATTTCCTTGAAATTCCTGTTTCTGTTGTTGCTCTCCAACCTTTGGCAACCGACTCATGGCATCAGCGTTGTTGTTTTTCGTCCCTGGCTTGTACTCTATAGTAAAGTTGTATTCCGACAAGAGCAAAGCCCACCGGGCTAATCTCGATGTTGGGTATTTTAATGAGAACAACCATTTTAACGGTCTGTGATCCGTGTAGATGGTAAATTTCGTCCCGTAGAGGTAACATCTGAAATGTTTAATAGCCCAAACAACTGCTAAGCACTCCTGTTGAGTCACGTCATAATTTCGCTCGGCTTTGTTGAGTTGTCGGCTGGCATAAGCTATAGGTCTTTCATATTTACCTTCCTTTTGACTCAGCACAGAGCCGATAGCTGTTCCAGAAGCATCAGTAGCCAGTATGAACGGTTCCTCAAAATTAGGGTATTTCAGGACTGGTGGACTGCAGAGCCTTTCTTTGAGGTATTCAAACGCGTCCTCTTGTTCCTGTGTCCATACCAACTCAACGTCCTTCTTCGTGAGCGATGTTAAGGGGATTGCCTTGTGTGAAAACTCTGGGATAAATTTCCTGTAAAATCCCACTAATCCTAGGAATGATCTTACGTCCTTCACATTTCTAGATATCGGGTAATTTTTCACAACACTCAATTTTTCAGGGTCCGGTTTCATTCCTTCTTCGGATATTATATGTCCCAAATATTTAGCTTCTCTGGCTAAAAACTTACACTTTGACGGCTTCAACTTTAAATTGGCTTTCCTGAGCCTTTCAAACACCTCGGTCAACCTTTCCAAATGTTCGTTTAGTGTTTTGCGAAACACGACGATATCGTCGAGGTATACCAAACATTTGTCCCCTGTCAGTCCCGACATCACTGAATACATTAATCTTTGAAAGGTGCTTGGCGCATTTGCCAATCCAAACGGCATTCTTAGGCATTCATAGTGACCATCGGGAGTTGAAAATCCTGTTTTCTCCCTATCCTTCGGGTCTACCTCTACTTGCCAATATCCGCTTGCCAGATCCAACGTGGAAAAGAACTTTGCATTCCCTAGTTGATCGATAGTCTCCTGGAGGTCCGGTAATGGGAAGTAGTCTCTCTTGGTGATGGAATTTAGTGCCCTGTAGTCTATACAGACGCGAATTTTATTCTCACCTTCTGCGGCTTTCTTCTTTACCATAATTACCGGCGCACTCCAAGGAGAGGAGGACTCTTTAATCACTCCCTTCTCTATCATTTCTCCAATCTGGTTTTGGAGCTCCTTCCGCTGACTGTATGGCACTCTGTACGGCGCTTTGATTATAGGCGGCACTTCCTCTGTGATAATCTTGTGCTTCACCTCGTGCGTGCATCCCAATTTCACATCTTTTCCCATAAATATGTCGCCGTACGTTTGCACTAAATTGAGCAGCTTGTCTTTTTCTTCTCTTCTTAGGTGTTCAAGTTCTAGCTTTTCTAAAATTCCAGCTTTCTTCAAATCTATCTTGTTTATGGTGACTCGTATTTTCTTCCTTTCTTCTAAACGTTGGTTCACTTCAATTTCTTCACTGTAGGCAACTATCGTGTTCTTAGGTATCCTCACCTTCTCGTTGGTGATATTCATGACGCAGACTGGCACTTCACGTCTGGCTTTTGAAACTGTTCGTGCCACTATAAGTCCGTGGATTAGCATATGAGCGGGTTCTAGCATTATATCTTGCTCAGAGGGGTACCTCCTCTGCACAGCCAAACATACCATTTGACATCTTGGAGGAATATCTGTCGTGTTCTTAATTCGGACTTGGCAGCGACCAACTACCTTATCCGGATTATCAATCGTCATTAGTCGTGACGAGCGTAATCTGTGATCTTCTCCTATAGTCTCCTTTTTTATAACTTTCCTAACTTTTCTTCCGCTTTTACGTTCATTTTCCACTTCTTTACACTTAGGCAACATTACATTCCTTTCGGTTTTTCTTTCCAATACGTCACTTGCATTTTCCTTTGCTTGCCTATGGTCTTTCAACACATAGACTACGATGTTTATTTTTATTCCCACGAACACACTCTCTATAATCTTGCTAACCACTTTCCAATTTAATCCATCTAGTCCGCATCCTATCCTAGGCATCGCTAGCTTCCGGACTCTGTTCTGTAGACAGTGATCCCGTAGACAAACTAACGCCTGTCCTAAGGACTCGTAAGTGGGTTTTTCGTGACTTCGATTCTTGGTTACAAGATAATACTTATACCTGTACTTTCCATTTGCCAAGTGGTCTTGCAATACTGCTATCTCTCCGACTAGAGCATTTTGCCTTCTCAAAACTCCAACCCGTCCAAATCTTTGTTTGAACTCTAGTGCGATACCCTTATTCATGTGGAGATCTCTTGCTACACAATGGACTAAGGAGTATTCCTCCGCAGCTAAGAATAAATCACCATAAACTTCCCTTATTTTAACCCGTTTTTGCTCAAACTTTTTATCGTTTTCACGCACTTTCCTTTCACACTGTTCTTTGATCTTGAGATTACTTTTACTCTTCTGTTCCGGTTCTAATTTTACTTTTGCCGTCGATTTTTCCTTTCCCTGTTTCACAACTTCACTATAGCTGGGCTTTCTCCTTTCCTTTTCTATTTCAGGAAATCCTTTTTTTTCTATTGTTTATCCTTTCCTGTTCTTGCTTTCTTAGCTCTTGAACTTCTCTGTTGCTTGGCTGCATTCTTCGATCCCGGTGTTGAGATTCTGTAGATCTGTGGTGTGGTCTTCGAAGATTAGTCTTCTTCCTTCTAGACATGGTTTTCCAGCCTTCTTCTTGGCGTAGAGCGTAGTGTGTCGTCGTATCCCTGATTGCTTAAATCGTTATGACTTAATAGCTCTATTTTTTTCTCTTCCTAGCCTGAGGACATTTTCCCCATAGTCGACTGATGCGCTGTAGGCTTGAAGAAAGTCTCTACCAAGGAGGCCATCCACTTTCAGGTTAACGGAATCCGAACATATCATGCATTTGGTATCGTAGTTCCTATTTCCTATCCGGAGTGGTAACACAATTGATCCCAAACATGGCTCTTCATCTCCTGAAATTCCTCGGAAAACCACTTGCGGTTCTGGTTTAGTTCGGGCCCCGATTCGCCGAATAAACTCTTCTTTTAGTATGGTCAAAGAGGCGCCTGTATCCACTAGCATTGCAGCTACGTGACCTCGTACTTCCGGTAGGACAATACTCTGATTTCCTTCCTCTTCTACCGTATACGTGTGTGGGAGCGTAATTTTTAATTTTTGCGATTGGGTCCTTTGACCTCGGGGTTCAGCAAAGGACCTCTGAAGTTTAAAGAATTCTTGGAATTTGGTCGTGCACTCCCTTGATAAGATGTTCTTGGTGGATTTACTCTTTCTCTACATTCAGGAGCATAGTGTCCCATTCTCGAACACTTGAAACACTTTACTTGTTTCTTAAATTCTTGCTGTCTTCTTTCGTCATATCTCGGGTAATAATTAGGTTTCCTTTCTTGGTAATTATTATTTCCGTAATTCCTCCCGTAGCTCCTTGCGTATTGCTTTTGACGGTTTGTGCTTACTTGAGAAGAAACTTGTTGGCTTGGTGCTCCATTTGAGTGTTCACCTTAGTATGTCACTCTCCTTGAATGCTCGTTCCTATCCGCTTCTCTCTGTGGTTCTTCCCTTCTAACTGTTGTTCCTCTTGCTCTTTCATTATATTGCATGCCTCCTTCGTCCGCGAACTTTTCTCCTTCGGGAAATTTATTATTCCTACCAGGAAATCTGTTGTTCCTGCCTTCTGGGAGATAGTTGGTTACTTCGGCATATCGAGTTCTTTTTAAATATTCGGGTCGGTAATCCCTTTGATTACTTGTGTTTTCCTCATAATAAAACGTTTCCTCCGGGTTTTCTTCTTCTAAATTTTCTGTTTCCTGATTTGTAATGTAGAGGTCAACAAGAGCCAGGTTTTCTTCTAGGAGCTTCTTTCCTGCTTTCTTAACATGAATTGAGAAATTCTCTACCTCTTCACGAGGTGCTTGTGTACATCGTTGGAGCATTAAATATGCTTCGCCTGGTAGTATCTTCCGATCATAACGCTTCGTCAAGGCTACTTTAAAATCAGCGTATGTTAGGTCAGACGACAGCAGATGAGATTCCAGCTCAATATATCGAAAGGCTTCTCCTTTTAATTGATATCTTGCCACTGCTAGGGTTTGTTGCTCAGTCCAAGCGTCGATATCCGCTCTTTGGCGTAGCTTCAGAAAGAATTCTCGTATGTTTTCCCCAGGTTTTCCCGAAAACTCTGGTAGGCCCACAAGGGTCTGCCCAATAGTCCTAAGACCAGTTAAGTCCATTGCCGGTGGTTGCTGCATATTATTAATGCCATCCACAGGGAGAATAACTGCTTCATGTGTAATGTTATCCGTCGCACTTGCTTCTTCAGCCATTTTAAAATTTATTTAATATTCACTTTAAATACTACACGAAACAAAATAAAACAAAAATCACTGAAATTCAATTAATCACAACACAAACTTTTCGCTTAAATTCATTGATGGCTTCGATTAGATTTCAATTTACACTATGAATCCTCACAAAAAATATATAAAACTTGATTAATCACTTAACGAACACTTAACTGAATAATTCCTATTTAGGAAAAATAAAATTTTGAACGGGAACGTAACAAAACAAAGAATGAGAAATCATTAATGCGTAAGACGTTTTAAAATGAATTATAAAAAAAAAATTAATTGATGCAAAACTTTATTTATGATTACTGTAAAACGGTAAGTTTCCATAAAACAAACAAAAAAATTAAATAAAATTTAAAACAAAAGGAGTATCGTTTGTGAGTAAAACTATCAATTTAAAAAAAAAAATTGTAATAAAAAATAAAAATATAAAAAAGAAATTATTCCAAACAAAATTTTTACTGCAATAATTGAATTAATAAATTTACTGAGACTGCGGAAGAAAAGAAAAGAGAAAATAAAATAAAGTTAAACGTTTCCTTTTTAATAACAGAACAAAATATTTGGGTGCGCATTACTTTATGACCGTCCCCTGTAGATAGTACTCGAATTAATTCTGGTTCCGCGGCGCATAACTTATTCGCTGTACCTTGTAGATATACCTTTCGGGCGTCGCATACAAATACGTGAAGCGTCGCGCTGCAACGGCTGCAATTTACAAATGGTGCTGACTGAACTCTCGCAGTTCGCTCGTCCGCAATTTGCTTCAACCCTTCAAAATTTTAGACAACAAAACAAAACAAAATATATATGTACTTTAAAGTGATTGCAATTTTGTTTTTGAACGTTATTAAAATTTATTAGCAAAGTTATCATACGGACGCACCTATCAATTAAACATAACACATTAACAACAAATAAACAAATAGCAAGACAACAGAAAATATTACTGTATACGCATTCTAAGCCCATGTCCTTTTTTAACAATTAATTTATTTTGATAATAATTTCTTGAAAATGAAACGTGAATAACCAGCAAATAAAACACTTCCTAGGACAAACCCCACACGTACTGCAAACAATTTGTAATCCAATAATTAATCCCACACCGCTGGCACCAATTTGTAGGCGCGGCCTTTCTGGGTAAATGAGGGATAAATTTTTTTAATACAAGAATTAAAAGAAAATTTCTATTCATGATCATTACGCTGCCACCACCGATGCGTTCATTAATGGCTCACGAGGCATCGGGCCCAAAATAAAGAATAAAATAATATTAATTAAAGAAATGGAAATTTTTACCCTCACGTAATTAATGGGCTCTCTCTATCCCTTGGCTTTAAAATCGGAAGCGTTAGTTCTTGGGTATAAAACTGTACCAGTATATTATTAAATTAAGAATGAAAAGTGAATTAACGTACCCAATTACTTATTCGACAATAAAATAAAATAAAAGTCGCATGCAGATTAAAAAGAAAGAAAAAAGAAGGGTTTATTAGCCACCTTGATTATAGGCATATCAAATCAGAACAACAAAACAAAAGATTAACTTAATGATAATTTTCTTAGTCTGAAAGGGGAAGAATCCCGCACTGAAAGAAAAATATGTTTCACCTAAACAAAAAATTTGATTAATATAGGCCCAACCAGAAATATAGTATTGTTTATCAATTGTAATCAGTTGGAATTTTGTAATTGCCCCAACTAGGTTACTTATTTACTTTATTAATAATATTGGCTGTTTGAAGAAACTACATAACGCTATTACTTTAAAGAGTAGTGTATGGTTAATCTACCACTACAGTATTATTAAATTAATCAAAAGTATATGGTTACAAAAATAATACTGTATTGTTGATCTTAATATGTTTGGTCAATCCACAGTACAAATGAATTTGTAGAGTCTACTAAAATCATTTTGTTGCAGCAATCACTCTTAAGTGTTGCTTTAGATATACTAGTTTGTTCTTCCAATAACACATACTCGTTACTTTTACTAAAATCGTATTGTTGCAGTAATCACTCTTAAGCGTTGCTTTAAATATACTAGTTTGTTCTTCCAACAACATATATTTGTTATTTTTTTAATTTTTTACTAAAATCGTACTGTTGCAGTAATCACTCTTCAAACGTTGCTTCAATCATACTAATTTGTTCTTTCAATAATAAATACTTGACATTTTATTAATTATATTTCTTGAATTCTGCTAATGGAGCCGCATGGTATTTATTTAATTTACCATGTACTCTGTATAAAAAGACGGTAAAAATATGTTTATCATAGTTCTGCCAAATACATAAGAATAGAAGAAGTAGAATCAAATATCCAATGAAGAATAGGTTCATAAAAATAATAACATAAAGAACCAAATACAATTTTATTGAAATATTTTGAAATAAATATCACTTTTAAACTAAATGTAAGAATTTCAAACTAAAGCTTCCACTTTAAATGAACTATTTAGTAATGCAAATAAAAAGTTGAAACCGAAATTGAAATATTTCGAAATAACTAACATGTTTCTTAACGAAAGTAAATACATTCTATAGGTATAATAAAACACTCTTATGTAAGATAAACTAAGTCTAAGAATTTCAAACTAAAGCTTCAACCTTAAATCAACTATTTAGTAATGCAAAGTAAACATAAAAAGTTTAAACCGAGGCATCAATTTTCGGACAAATGTTAACGTATGTAAACTCTAAATTTAAGAAATTCATATTGAAGCTTCATTTTTGATTAAATATTAAATTATAAAAACTAAACTAATTTTTAAAAATTTCAAACAGGCTTCAATTTTGAGTCAAATAAATATTGTATTATGTGATTAACTAATAGCGCTTTCGATTGGCATGCACCTTGTGCACTGAGTGCATCTTCATCTCGTGTTAACTTCATGAAATAGAATGAGATGAAGATACACTCAGTGCACAAGGTGCATGCCAATCGAAAGCGCTATAAATTTAAGTTCGAATTGAAGCTTCAACTTTCAAATATTAGCTAGGTAAACTAAATTAAATTTAAAAAGTTCAAATGAAACTTCAATTTTCGGTCAAATATTTTGTTATGTATATTAGCTAAATTTAAGAAGTTCAAATTAAAGTTGCAATTTTCTATTAAATACCATGTTTTCTCACTACACATAATTTTTCCAAAAATTAGATCTTCATTCAAGGTTACTACAAATATATCATTTCTCTTATAAATATTGCCATTTTGTTTAAACCAACTTACAGTTTCTATTTCACTTACATTTACTTTTATAAAATTTTTAAACTCATATTCGTCAAACTTTCTGTAACAATTTGGCCCTACCTGCTGGGCGCTGTGATTTGATAATAATCTGTGGCAGAATTGTAGTTGATGTTTTATTGCAAGAGTTAAACATATATTTTTCCTGGAACTTGTGGAATGTGCAACAATTTTACTAATTCTGTGTTTAGATTCAAATCTCATGGTCCATGTATGTACCACAGGGCCAACTTTTTCTAATATTCTGGGATAATGAATCATATTGTGATGTTTCGGTTTAAGTGTTTGTTTCAGAATTTTAGTATATATAAAGTGATGTTCATCAATTAAAGATTTTAAATGATGACTATAATCGGATTCAATTATTATTTTATCAAATATTATGTCCATAATGTTATGAAGTGTTAAGTATAGTTGCCAATAGGGATCATTTTCTGGAACTAAGTGACCGATCATGATTCCTAAAAAGTTACAAAAATGCCACATTTCCGCAGCTGACATTTTGATGTTATGTTTTTTTTAAATTGTCCGCTGAAATTTGGGGAGGAATATTATTGGCAGGGCCATAATCAAAACTTGAAATTTTTGCATTTAAAGTATCCAAAGAAAAATACTCGGCTTCAAAAATAAAATAATTTAAAATCAATGTTAAATCGTACTTACACACTCCTTCTAACACATCATGTAATATGTCAATACTAAAATTTTCCGTAACATGGAATCCTTGAATTTTATGCCAAACACATTCTTCTTTTATTCCAGTTATTTTATAATTATCTGTTAATACATCTTCGTTATAATTTTCTCTGGTCCTCAGTAAAGATTCTATTTCAATTGTCTGAAGCTGAGTGCAATTTCTCGTCATGCGACAGAATCGACAATAATATAAAGAGTTAAAGCTTTCTGTAAAACCAAGCATAGAATTCAAACCTAGATTATCACCTATCAACAGACCTAAGGCAAAATAAATTTTTATTTCAATGCCATCATATTGAATTGATATCCCTTTATCTTGTAAATAATTTAATTCATCGATAACTATTTGAAATACACGATTGCCATATTTCTTTTTGTAAGATGATTTGAATTTCTCAGCTGTGATTGATAAGTAGGTGGAAGTGTAGGAAGTGAAGCATAAACAGCACCGAGTTTATTTGATCCTGCATGTGATCCCAATACATTTCCTACTTCATATTCATCATAATAAATATGTATTGGAAATAATATTTCATGAGGAATTAATTTACGCTTAGTGTGCCACAAATGTCCTTGAATAAAATTTTCTTTCGACTTAGATGAGCTTGTTTGTAAATTATTCACATATTGCATAGTTTCCTTAAATATGTTTGGTAAGTTAAATAAACTTGTTAAAACTTTTCTAAGTGAAACAAATACACCTTTAGAATCAGTAATTTGAATTTTTGAATCACATTTTGAAGTTTTTAAACGTATTTCTTCTTCAATATTAAATTCTACTGGTTCTATAAAATAACTAGTCCGTTTTAAAAAATGCATTCTCTTATATTCTGTGGAGAGTTTGTCGAAAGGATTTAGTAATACAGATAAAGAATTATCAATGTTTTCCAAAACTACAGATTCACAATTTAAACGTTTTAATTCAAATAATATTTTATGCTTCATTTCTACAATAAATTTAAGTTGAAATATTTTATTTAATGAGTGAACAATGTTTTGTACTGCTGATCGGGTAAGTGATGGGTCATCATATAGAGTGGAGAGAAATATTATAATTTCCTGTTTGAAACTGTCAAGATCAACATTCTTTTTTTCTGCTTGAAAATCATCAATTTTTGAATTACCTTCGATTAATTCTATCACATTAGATTCTAATTCTGTTTTATTATTACATGCTTCATCAAAGTCATAATTTTTGATAGTATGAACTTTTAAATGTTTACGAAATGCATGAAGTGTGTCATATCTTCTAGAACAATCATTTTCACCACATTCCCAAATACAATGATCCACAAGGCAATGAAAATGTTGTAAATGTAAAATTAGTGCTTTATCGTTTGGGAATTCAAGTTTACATTTGTAACAGCGCATTGTTAATTTGTATGATATAACAATTAATTACATTATACAGTATTTAAATCTGACATAAAGCTACTCACACAAGTATATACTTTGTCAAATGAAGTATGAAATTCATAAATATATTGTTGTATGAATAGCCAAAGATGTTCACTCTCTGTTGGATACTTTGCATTGAGACAGTGAAATATTTTGAAGCAAATATCAATGCATTTTAATGGTGTATCCACAAAATATTTAGTGGAATTAATTGCCACCAGAGCTTTTACACCATCAAAATTTGATAAATCACCTATTATTAAAGCCAATGGTTGACATGAATCATGGCGTTGTTGGCATTTTCTGAATCTCGTCTCCAATTTTATTTCCAATTCATCCACAGTTTCCAAATGAACGAAAAAATTTTCTTGCACTTCAATTTTTGATGGCCGCCATTTTTTCTTCTTTGAGGTACCACATGCCACAATCGGTGGATTCATTAAGTATGGTAAGATTAAGAAAGCTACAATTGCTTTTAAATTTTGAAATGCAACATAGGAATCCAAAATTTAGAGGTGCTCAAATATGGGCTTCCCTAATTATTTTACAGCAAAATTTCATTTAAGTTTTTTATAGTGCTCTTCAAGATCGTTCAATCCGTGAAGTTTGAGAATTTTTCATTTGCTCAATTTCATATTTAAAAAAGATTCAATATCAAAATTCAATTTATACCAAACTATCAGCACGGCCTTGATCGGTAAATGTTAAAATATGTTACTGAAAAAGCTTTTTCTATAGATATTTTCAAAAACGATTAGATTTATTAATTATCTTTCCAGCTTTCGCAATCATTGATCAAGGCTGTTGTTTGTTTGATATAAAGTGAATATAGTTACATACAGAATTTTTTTTACATATCTCGAAGCAAATGAAAAATTCTCAAACTTCACAGACAGATTCATATTGAACGGCGCTTTATCGTCACGAACCTACTGTTTTGCTCAAATATACCAAAGAACCGAAAAAAACTCGTAAAAATGAATGAATTCTGCATTCGCTCCTTTTGCTGTATTAAGAAAAGAAATTAAAAAAATACCTTCATTTGAATCATCCAAAATGTTAAGATATTTTTGTATCTTGAAATTGGTGCCACTAATAGATTTCGCAATTTTTAAAATTTTCTCTGTAATTATATCACTCTTTGTAAATAATTTTAAATCAGTTTCAGGATACAGTTGTTTGAAATCAATTTCAAGCTGAAAGAAAAAGATGTATTAGTTATAAATTCAGGATTATTATCTCAAATATATTTACCAACGAATATCCAATTGCTTTTTTTAGAGGTGGGTATTTAGTAATATATTCATTAATCGACAAGTCATTCGCTTGGTATATATCCAGCCTGTATTTAGTGGTAAGTTTCCACTTATCAACGACGTCTGTCCAAGGTTCCGTATTGTTTTGTAACCATAAATCATATTCCTTCAGTGTTTCTTCGTCTTTTTCTAAACAAGATGTATATATATATATTTTGTTTCAGATACTTGAAAAAATTGAATTTTATGTTTCGCTGTGTGCTTCAAGTTGTCAAACACATAGTGAAATATCGACATAAAATTCAATTTCTTCAAGTGTCCGAAACAAAATAATTATATATTTTATAATAGTGCTATTGTATGAAAGAAATATAAATTGTATTACCTTCAAAGACGGTATTGTTATCGTCTGAAGTATTTAATTCTTCAGATACCTGACATGATATAACTCCAGCATTTTTTAAAGTTCTTCTTATATTATGGTATTTGTCTACCAATTTTCCTTTTGCTTGGCGTCTTATTAACTTATCAACTTTTATGTAGGGTGTGTAATATGTCTGAATACACTCTGTTGGAAATATTTGTTTTATGTGTCTTGCCAGCTGTATAAATCTTTCTGAAGGAATTCTAAGACAAATTATATTTTAAGGAAAAGTCAGAAAGACCAATTAAAGAAAGTTAATCAAAAATTTTCTTTAATTGGTCTAAAACATACTATTATTGAGGCCTTAAAATTTCCAAGGATTTTTTATTAAGTAGTCTAATTTTTTGGAAATTTTAGTTTTGTCATCCATACTTTCTCTTCAAATTTGATAATTAACGACATAGTAACACTGAAAAATCAATCAGACAGCACAAAAGTAAGATAAGTATTAAAATCGAAGTGTTACAATTTAACAGAAACATAAAAGACACCTGCAAAACCTTTTTTGTACTCCAGAAAGCATGTGATTTGGCTTTTTAAACATTTCAACTTAATTTGTAATCTGCCATTCAAAATGATTAAATAGTTTTGACAAGTCATTAAAACCATATTTACAACGAGAAACTGAATCGTGCGAAATTTTAAAGCCGCAATAGTACATAGTAAAAGGTTATTAAGTTACTTACTTGAAACCTATATTTTCCTTTAATTCATTATTAATAATTAATGTTACTAATTTATTTCTTAGTGCTGGTGTAAGGCATGCTTTTTTTGATAGTATGTGTTGGCCATCAGGTGACTTTTGTAATAAAGCTTCCAAATTCTATAACACAATTTTCAAAAGTGAATATAATTTACCTAATTACATATTTTTGTACATTGAAATAGTAACTTACATAGTCATATGTTAATGGAATATGAATGTTAGTTCCAACTATAGCCGGGAGAGACTTTTCTGGAACTGGTATGATTTCTAAAAAGAATTATGAATACATAACTTGCAAATTCACATACTTTCTACTCACATACACTTTTAAAGACACTGCATATGCGATAGCAAAAAAAAAACATTTATTTTTCTTTGCACCCGATGGTACAGTCGCAAGCAACACATTTTGGTCGTCACTGCCACTGCCATTCAAAATGTCAGTTTTAATTCCAAAAAATAGATGTTTTCATATACGTTTGTGTTTTACCAAGAAAGTGTCGAAAATAAATTAAATATTTAAGGAACTACTTCCAGCATTCAAAATTAAGACACAAATCTTCTTATTTTTAATAAAATATAAGTTCGGTACCAACAAGCAATGACGACCAAAATTTATTGCACACGACCGTACCATGCCTACCAAAAAAGAATGTGGGCCAACTTTCCACATGCATTTTTGAATTATTTTTATTAGCTTCAATGCAGCTTTAAACAATTCATTTAATTATTTAAATCTTTAGATTTTTAGTTTTCTTGATAACGTAGAAATACACAAATGGACGAATGAATATATTATGGTGGCAATACTTTGTCATATTTACAGTAGAACATAATTTATTAGATACTGTGCGATCCAAAATGTTTTAGATAAGGGGTGGCTATGAAAAATAAAGCGAGAGTCTTGGCTTGATTAATACATTTACTAATCTTTCAAAACTTGAACGCCAAAATACATTTAACGACAGCACAAAAAATACCTTACATCTTCTAATCGAATATCTAAAGGTAAAGACTGATTTTATTTTTCATAGCCTCCCCTTATCTAAAACATTTTGGATCTCATTGTATAACGTTCCAGATTTTTTTAACGGGCATTACACAAGCAGCAAAACTGTTTCATGAAAGCTAATTGATGAAGTTAGTATTAACGCTTACCTAGAGATCTGTCTTCCAAAAAATCAGGATAAGTAAGATGACTTCCCTCAGAAGAATACGTTTCAGTATCGTCGTTTGAGTTGTTTAATGTTTCAGCTATTTCCCTTTTTTTAAATATTTCATAATGCCTCAAAAATTTCGCTCGATCTCCTATTTTTTTGATTACTTGGTTGATTAACGTTTCCGTTAGAAAGAGAAAATTTTTTTGATTACTTGGTTGATTAACGTTTCCGTTAGAAAGAGAAATGCTTCATCGTCAATATTTTCCTCTGTAAAAAACTACGCGTTGATGTGGGAAATGAAGTACAAACAAAACAATAAAAATTCACAAATTTTACGATTAGAATAACTAAAAAAAACTTACCTTGAACAACAGGCATCAAATAACTCAGGTTCCACTTTTCCAAGTGTTCGACAACTAAAGAAAAGCTCATTTTGTTTGTATATGCACTTGCATTTGCACCGCACTCGTTCACGATCACGACGCACAAGCATATAAAACAATGTATTTTGATTGGCAGCAAGATATAACGTGATATCGTGACGTTACAGATTTGTCCAAATTTAAAATGTGTATAGGGGTTGACGCATAAATAAGATGCGCAATAAGTTACAATCGTATTAGTTTGATTGCGGCAAACATAAATTCTTGGTTACTTAGACAGAAATACTTTCAGAGAGTTAGAATAATCAAGCAGTATAATTATTCTTTTATAAGTAATCATAAGCTTCATTCAAATAAACATACATTTACAAATATACACGAGTAGTACAGGTAACAGTCAACTTTTTTTAAATGTGATAGCAATAACTATACAGTATAATTATTGCAACTACAAAATCGGTAACAATGCATGTATTGTTACTATTACCAATGAGTTTTCTTTCAGTGCGGGGATAGGGTTCTTTCCTCAAAGTAATCATGCCTTTTCTTAAGGAATAAAAACATTTATCCTACCTGGTAAACGAGGGAGGACTCTGCAACAGGGATTATTCGACCTAGGGCTATCCGCGGGTTACCGGATCTCCTCGGGAGGAGATGGCTACTCTCTTTCTTTTAGCACCACTTCCACTCACTCAACCCCTTTTTTTTTCCGTAATTTCAATTCCAACCAAGGATACGTCTTCCCAAAACTGGAGCCCAAGAACGACTGACTTTTTACCCCCCTTAATTTTTTTAAGTCAAGTCCCTCTTTGTTTTTGAAAGATAAGAGTCTTCGCGGTACCACTTCCACTCACTCAACCCCTTTTCTTTTCCGTAATTTCAATTCCAACCAAGGATACGTCTTCCCAAAACTGGAGCCCAAGAACGACTGACTTTTTACCCCCCTTAATTTTTTTAAGTCAAGTCCCTCTTTGTTTTTGAAAGATAAGAGTCTTCGCGGTACACATTTAGCCGGCAAGTGGCTCTCTCTCGCGGACAAACTATCGTAACACGGGAGTGCGTTAGTGAGTTGCCTAAGCCGGGGACTTAATCCGCCTTATGCAACGATACTGTCGGCACTTTCTCAGGCTCAGTATCGCGTGGGTCGATGTTATCCTAACGTGTTGACATAAATATTATTATACTTGACTCTAGAAATAAATGAAAGAGGGTATTCAGTGCATGTTATAACCATAACACCACTATCGATAAAGGATCAAGTTACAGAAACAAATAATTTAAAAATTCCAAGAGCACTACGTGCCGGAAATCTCAACTCACATAAGATAATTTGGAACAAAAGAAACAATTTAGAACGGTATCGTATCTTCGGAATCGGAAAATAATTTAGAACAAATTACTAGGGATTCCGCCTGTTTACATGATCTACTTCGGTTTGGGGGAAAGTTTCGTCATTAACTGTGATAATGAATCTTGTAATCGATAGCCAAATGATAATGGATCCTCTTTATGTGACATTTTAATATTGTTAAATTCTTGCGCTAATTGAGCAAAATCTCTTTTATCGCCGAAATAACTGTAAATTGCATCCTTTACTAATGCCCAAATATTTAATTCATTGCGAGAACATATTAACATTTTAGCCCTATCTCTAAGTTTACTCAAAATTGTTTGAAATATTAAATCTTTTACGTCATTATTTGTGCTGTACTTTGTGCAAATTTTGTCACAGGCATTTATGAATATATTAATACCGCTAGCTTCTCCGAAGAATGTAGGAATCGACTCTAACTCCATTCGAAGTAAATTATAATTTATTTCTCCCATGTTTGCGTTAGGCATAAAGAAGATGTTAAAGTTTATTCACTCATAAACTGAATAAAAATGCTTTATTATATAAAGTAATATAGGAGTTAATGAATATAAAATCTTAAAAGGAATAGATGCGTTTTCTGCTGCACACATCGACATGCAGACGCGTGACTGACTGACCATATTCGTTTTCTTGTCCTCTCGGTAGACTAAATATTTATCGAAATGGTCCCCCTTTCTTCGCATGCCTACAACATCCTGTTCTTCTGGATTGCCCTCAATCCTGTCGTCGATATCATCCTAAGGAACACAACATTTCATCAGTAATGTTAAAGAATGGGTTTTAACACCTGCCCGTGGTGGAAACATCACCATCTCGCAGTGCTCGTCTTAAATTACTCTTTACTAATTTCGAATGTCCGTCAAGCGCCTACCTTGGCGCATGGTTCGACATTTTATTAGAACTATCCTTTTTCGAATAGCCTTCGTTCTGAATGCCGACACAATTGTTTTGCACAGAATTGACTATTCAAAGATATTCAAAGAAATTCTAAGTTCGAATGTCCGTCAAATGCCTACTATGACACATGATTCGACATTTTATTAGAAATTTCCTTTCCTCAATAGCCTTCGTTCTGAATGCCGACATAAGCATGTTTTGAACAGAATTAACTATTCAAAGATATTCAAAGAAATTCTAAGTTCGAATGTCCGTCAAATGCCCACTATGACACATGATTCGACATTTTATTAGAAATTTCCTTTCCTCAATAGCCTTCGTTCTGAATGCCGACATAAGCTAAGAAATTCTAAGTTCGCCTCCATCCTTTTTTCCTACTAGTAAAATAGGACTTGCGTAATTTTTATCGTGATTCTCTGATAATGTTATACTATAACATTTCATTCATCATTTGTTTTACCTTTTGCCTTTTCGACCATGATAATCGATATGGTGAGTAGATAATGGGCTGATCACTTAATAATTCAATTTTCATAGTTGAGGAAGATGTTTTTCCTAAATCTCCCAACCCAAAACTAAAACGGTCCTTAAATTCGTGAAGTAATTTCAGTAATTTATCTTTCTGTTTTTCTTTTAGCTTACCACATTTAAGGTTACGATATATTAATATTTCTTTGTCAATGTCTGGATCGGTCACGTTAAATTCGTCTATACCATTGATTGTGGATTGATTTAGTGGTGTCAAGTCCTCAATGGAAGGTAACTTCATAAATTGTAAATACTTGTTTGTTTTGACAGGTAAAACTGAAGGGTTTTCAGTGAACGTGTGTCCTATTATCAGGTCGTGTCGGATTTCATCATCGCGTACGACATAAATGCAAGTATTTACCATAATTCCGTCTACGCTGATTTTTACAGTGCATTGCGCCTAGGGTACAATATTGTTAACACCCGTAAAACCGTATAACTTTATTTCTCTTTCTAAGGTTCGCTGATCTAATTTTAGTTTGTTTGCTATTGACTGCCATATCAGCGTGCATTCACTACCCAGATCGACGAATGTTTTAACGGTGCAGTTGTTTATTTTAGATAATTTATTATATATACTAGTCCGCCCTGACGTGCCGATGAAGTTAACTTTCTTGTTCCATTTACCTGAACGTTTAGCCTTATTACGACATGCATCCTCTTTGTGCCCTATTTTTTGACAAAAAGCGCAAGTTACGTTTTTCACCTTTTGGCTGTCCTTGACTGCTAGTGCTAGGTAGATCTGAGAAATTTATAGTAGATGAAAAATTTGTAATATTCTGTGTCAGTTCAACAAAATTTTTGCAAGCAGCCGCTTTTAATAGTAATTGAACTTGCTTATTTGGTATGCCGGCGATAACGCAATCTACAATTTGTTCGTCTGTGAAATTTAGTTTTAATTTGTTTAATTTTGCCATCTTATGAAAACAGTGTTCACTAAGTGATTGGTTATCCCCCGCTTCATAGGTAGCGGCGTTATAAAATAATTCGGAAAAATTCTCTTTAGGTGGGAATGTTTGCCGCAATAAATCTTGCCATTGGGCCCAGGTTAATTGAGTAGAGCTTAAACTGTCATACCAAGTACGTGCCAACCCCTTTAGTTTACTCAGAGCCAGATAAATTATTGTTATTTCGTCCCATTGATATAAATGCGCGCAGTCATTCACTTTCTGTAGCCATTCATTAATTGTTAATTTATTCAGGGACGGGTCAAAGTCTGTTAACATTTTCTCATCCCTAAATAATATCCAACTAGGGTTTCTACGAACATCTACATGAAAAGAATCTGAACCTGTGCTTACGGCACTTGTACCTCGCAAAGCCTGCAATTCTTGTGTAACGTTGCGAAAAAGTTCCGCTGGTATTGGGGGAGTCCCAGACCTCTGGCTGGCGTTGTCCGAGAGTTCCATGGCCACACGTATAATTTACACAATTTCACTTTTTGCAATATTAAGTTCGCACTGCAAAACTGTGGACTGAAATATAATCCCACTTCTGAGATAAAGAAGATGTAATAACAGGATTGTTACTATTCAAGGTAAAGAAGATGTTAAAGTTTATTCACTCATAAACTGAATAAAAATTCTTTCTTCGCATGCCTACTAAGGAAAAAGGTGGATATCAATGTAGATATTAATTCAATTAATGAATTATTTGACTTCAATAGTCAGGTCGTATTGTAATATCAAGATAGCACTTACTTTGCCGTCTTGGTTGGCAAGTTGTCTTCGTTTTTCGGATCGTTGGGATATTGGATATAGCGAATATAGTGACCCACTTTGCTCAATAAAGTGCTGTAGCCTGCCTATATTTTCTCCAATACCCGGTCCTCTTCCGTCTGCTTCTCGATCTCTGTGGTTCGTTGTTCTCAAAGTATCAAAATACACCGAATTCACAAATTCACTTTTTTAAATTCGTAAAATCAATTCTACTGACTGCGCCAAATTTATTTATTGGAAGTTATTGATTATTTTTAAAAATCATTTATTTCGAAAGAGACAAAGACTTGTGTATGACATGAACATTACTATAAGAATGCCTGTTAAATTAGATTATGTTATGCATCTCTTATCTAATACGTGACATTCTCGCGTTTAGCGTGCGACCGCGACCCATGTTACTCAGGTTTCTTAATTATTTTTAATTATAATATTTCAATAATCGCGTTAATAAAATGGAGGATACCTACTTGTTTCGCTGATGATTGCATAAATATGCGACAAAAATATGTAAATATATCCATCCACAGAAAGGGTATACACATTTGAAAATTACTTAAAATATTGAATATATTTCGTATTACACGCATGAGCAAATTGTAAAAATAGATTCAATAGTCTAATTTAAAATTGGAATATGAACTATAAATTAGGAAGTTCATTAAATTTTGATAACTCGTTATTCAACCGCTTACTCGCCATGGCAACGGCGTTTGCAAACGCATTAAGCTTATAGAAAAATTTTTTGTGCAAATCGTTTTTGATTGCAGTGAGAACCTCGAGCAGCCTCTGGACAGCTGTTTCAGCCCTGCTTGGGGCTTCTTTAGCAGAAACGTAGCTCGACATTCCCACTGCAGACCAAAAACGACTTGCCCAATTTATTCGCAAATGCGATGTAAGAATGATGAACATATAAAATAGCGACATCTTACTATATATTATAGGTCAAAAAGCGATAGTAAGATGTCGCTATTTTATATGTTCAGCATTAAGCTTAGTTCAGATGCATTCTGAATACGCAAAATATTTATTGCGATTTGTTTTTGATTGGCTAGTTTTTTACATATCCGGATGCATCTGAACTAAGCTTTCATTTGCCCCAAACCACGTGGTATCGGCCATTTCTGATCTTTGTTACTCTTAGGGGATGCTTATATTATCTTCCTCTCTCTAATGTTAAAGCCGATGTAGTCCTATTCAAAATGCTGCTGGACTACATCTAACCTCATTACATCATTGGTGTTTATGTTTATACTTGACAACATGGCGATCTATTGCCAACTTATTTCTCATTCGCTTGCGGCATTTTACATGTTTCTCTAGTGTTTTAAGATGGTATGAGTTTGCGTCATTAATGACATATTACTCTTGATTCGAGATTTTGACTATATGTGCCGAAAAAAAATGTAGTTTTAATTTAAACAAGCACGTAGTAAATATCTTAAAGAAATTATTTATATTTTTTATTTTGTTGGTGGGAAATTTGTGGTGGAAACGGGAACTTTCCGCCACTGAAAAATAAGATTGGCAACACTAAATTTTGTAAGATCATTATAAATAATTTATTCGGAGTTCTTGCACAGGTATTTTTACATTATGATACAGCACAATATTGATGTTTTACTATTCATTTTAATAAGTTTTATGTGTTCGTATTTGTATTCACTTATTACGACTTGACAACTGAATTTAATCAATTCAAATTTCTCTTATTTTTAACGACTTAAAAAAAACGAATTTATCTAAATTATGGTATTTTTATCTACTTTCAGATAAAAATTTAAAAAAATGGTCATGTCTACTGTTCGACGTGTCGTCCATCATTAGCGACACACAACGAGCTCGGCGAAAAAGTGATTCTTGTGTTCGTGTGCATGTCAGAAATAGCGCAAATATTGTCGACAGCATTATGAATACACTCTTCTGAAATGCTCTTCTTTCGGCGTTCGTGAATTGCGACATTTTAATCAGTAATAATATCCATAATAAATAGTAATCCTTTACAACCAACGACTAAAAATTGATGTTCGCTTCCTGAAGGAAATACTAAAGCATTCCTGAAATATGTATGATTATTTTTGAACTTAAATAAATCTGTGTTGATAATAATAAATTAATCCACCGTAAATTATATTAAATGTAAGTATCTAACGTTATTTTATAACGAAAAGATGCATGTGCCTATACCTACATAACATAAAAGACGCTTAAAATTAATATTTATTTTAGGTTATGGTTATATTCGAGAACTATTTATTATTAATATTGATGCTACAATTTTGGCAATTAGAAATTGAAATCCCTGCAGCAGCTTGATTTTCAATGGATACAATTCTATCAACATTCACAGATGATGATGATGGTCCTGGTTGCATTATTAATGTATCATTTGCTCTTACCGATGCTGGTGTCGGTTGCATTATTTTCTCAGCAATCATTCTTTTGCTGTGTAGGGAGTTTTCTACATAATTTTCAGCTACAACTGACGATTTCCAGCCCCCATGTCTTTTAAGAGACAATAAATCTCCCCCATGATTTGCAAGAAGCGTAGCAGAGCTTCTGCGGAAACAGTGTCCTGTGTATTCTGAAGGATTTGCCAATTTCAGGTATTCTGCTGTTTTGGAGGGAATTTTTCCAAATGTGTTTAATCCCACTGGCGAATTGACACATTTACCATTACGGTAAGTCAGAAAGAAACGTTTACTTCCAGTTCTTATTTCTTTATATTTCAGGAGCAGTTTAATCCAGGCAACCTCAGTTACAGCAAAGCGACGACAAATATTATTCTTTGTTTCCGGCACAGTAACAAATACAACGTCTGTTTTAAATTCAATGTCATCTATAGACATTTTACACAGTTCCTCCCGACGAAATGCTCCAGCAATACCCATTATTAATACTACCTAAATTGAAAGTAGTATTTATTTTAATAAATAAATGAATTTGAAGTATACCTTTATTAATAGGTGGTGCTTCCTCAATAAGTTTATGTATCTGCTCTGCTTCAAGTATTTTTGACTTTTTTCGCACTACATGTTCCGTCTCTCTTTTTAGGAAAGCGATAAGTTTATTAAATTTCGAAATATCAATATTATCATGAATATTTAAACTAGATTTTAACATTGAGTATGTTGACCATAAAGACTTATTGCTGTCAAAGCCTTGAAAATATGCTAATAAACAATTTTCTGTATACTTCTTAATTTTTCTGGCTTTGCACCATTCCACAAATTTAGAATACACAATTTCATATCGGTCTTTCGATTTTTTCGGTAGCAAATTTTGAATCGCCAAATTTGCAACTTCCCGAACCTCGGGGGGAGTGCAAGGCATATCAAGATCAGACATATTGCACAAAATTAACACGTTCACATAAAAAAACGAGGAGCAAAACGTATCAGCATTTGTAAGTAATGCTCAGTTATGCTTTTGTCATTTGACGCAACGTCGACACTAAGCATGGATTGCTTAATTTTACATTTTTGGTTTGCCATGACTTGAAATTATTATATGAAAGTATGTGCAATTAAATTTCTACATTCGTTTCAAAAAATATAATACGAAACTCTTGCGGGAATCATCATCCCGTGTTCGCGCATATGAAGCGCTCTCTCCTTCGTCGGTCACGCTTCAAAACTGCACTCACGCGGGAAAAATTTGTTCCCGCACTCGGTGCGTAAATAACTATTAACAAAATCTAAAACTTTATCGAAATGTTTCCAGAAACTTAATTCCTACTTTAACGAGTGATTAACCTATCCCACTTTTTGACGTAAATTTAATAATTCCAACGGCCATTTTCATAATCAGACTTTAAGGAAGCTTTAATTTAAAGTCACTTTAAGTATAGGGAAACAAATGTATTTTTTTAGGTTAAAGTAACTTTAAATAGTGGACGGAATATTAACTGGAGAGAAAGTACAGTCAAATTTACGGTCATCCCGCCTTTTTTACCAGGGTTGTAAAAGGTCGTTGCAGAAGAGCTGCTATCGTGGAGGGAGTACTCCTTCCAGGGCTGTTATTCACGCTGCCTATGCAAAAGCATACAAGGTACAAAGGCGCGTAGTTTAAAATGGGTTGTAAAAGGTCGTTGCAGGGTTTCTGCCGCAGCAAAACCGGTCCCGCGTATTATGCATTGCAGGTATAGGATATAATCCATCCAGTTAATAGTCTATCCACGCTTTAAATTTAGTCTAATTATGAAAACGGCCCTAAGAATTTTGTTAAAGTTCAATCATTATTTTACTTTGAAAAATATTGGTTCATGTTAGCCATACAGCTAAAGCCGGCAATACATGTTCCAATAATTTCACGTAAAAATTCATGTAAACATGTGGGTATAAATTCATGAATTGTAATTTGCAATACACGTTTCAATTATATTAATAAAAAGATGTTCCGCTATATAGTAATTTAGAATGTTAATGTTGGTGAATATGGTAACTCATTAATGCTTCTAACTTCAAGTTATTTTCTTCGAGCAGCTGGGAATGTTGGATTATGTTATTAAGGGTGTCATCCAAACGGAGAGCACTTGGTTATCAATGATTAAACTATCTCGAAGCTAAAATTATTTATAAACATATACCCACACGAACTAGCTGAAGTCGTTCTTCATTCATCTGAGTCAACAGCCAACAGCAACAATCAAAACCACTAGAATTTACTAAAATTTCACGTCAAAAACCTTGAAAAATAGAACTTGCTCTATGTTGTCAATTTTACATGTATAAATTCATGTAATTCTTTTTTCTCGCTATACACGTTGAAAAACAGGTTTTGTCATAAATTACATGTAAATTTCATGCAATTTATGATCGTCTATTGAGGGCTTTAAACAAAAAATGGAAAATGAATTTATCTTTAAAAAAGCTAATTTGTTTGTCGTTCGTAAATGGCAGTTCATAATTACAGCTACCCAGTAGTGTTTGTGTCGTTAAATGTGCTATTGCAGCTTTAAAATTTCGCACGATTTTTTGTCAAGTAGCCTGTTTTTATAAAAATTTTAGTTTTGTCAACCAGCCAACACAACCCAACCCAACCAGGGTTTCTATTTAAATTTGACACTAATGACATAACACTGAAAAGTGTCGGTTCTCAGATTGTTGGTTATATTTTAACTACAGCAGAAAAGTAAGATAACTATTAGGATCGAAGTAATAGAATTTAACAGAAAAGTAAAATAAACATAAGCAATACCATTTTTCTACTTCAGAAAGCATGTAATTTGGCATTTTAAACATTTCAATTTTACGACTTGGAATCTGCCATTCAAAATGGCAAAATTTTAAGGCTGCAATAGTACTGTGGCTTGCAAAAAAAATCGCGTACACCTGTTTTCGCTGTATTAAGTTGGTCTTGAGATTTAATTTGTCAGTGTCAAACATTTGAAATTCAGACTGACAGAAAACGAGTAACTTAGAAGACGAATAGTGACTGACAGCAGTAGTGAATGATTATAGCTTATTATTATAGTTGATCTGTGCAGAAAACGAGTAAGTTAGAAGACGAATATCGATTCTCAGTAGTATGAATGATTATGGCTTAAATAAAATTACTATGATGCACAAATAATATGTGGGAAGAAAAAGTTGCAAATAGGGTGTTTCATTTAAAGTAATCGAGTAAAGTAAACATCGGAGTTATGAATCAGCCTGTGTAAAATTATAGGAATATGTTCGAGATGGAAATTGTTTTCTGTTGCATAGAGGTTAAGTAATGTTACTGTAAAATTTAAATGCCAAATTTTAATAAACATCTAATCTGTAAAACATCAAATAATACCGTTTTTTTTACATTGAAATGTCAATATCTCGGAAACTATTAGGTTTAGATACGTAATATCCTTATAATAAATTTATCTACTCTTAAAGATTAATCGAAATAAACCATAATATACAGTATGTTCCATTTAAAAAAAACATAACTTTGGTCTGGCACAACCATACACACTCTGTATAATTGTGGCTAATTTTAAATCGAGCATCTAAATCATAGGTAAGTAATAGCGAAAACAGATTTTAAAAATCTGGATTAATGTAGGCGCTATCTACCGAACATGCACTATTGGCCCACCTGTGTACTCTTGTCACCAACACACTGGTAAAAAAATTTTGTGTAAAATTACTTAGAAAATCGTTGGTTATTTATTACCTACGATTTTCATAGTAAATTTACACGGCAAATGTGTTTAAACATTTAAACGGTAAAATTCCATTTCTTAAATAACGGAATCTTTTTTTACAAGTACTTAGGAATTTTCCACGTGGTAATTACAAATTCGTTGAAAATTCCTTTTTATTTTTACATATTACTGTGTATATTTTTAAATATGCTTTGGAATTTTCTGTGGTAATTTTACAAATTTATTGTAAATTATATTTTTATTTTTACATATTTATGTAAGCGTTTTCATGCATACTAAGGAACTTTACAATGTATTTTTACTTTTCCTTGTGTGCGTTTACATGTAAATTTGAATATTTCAATAGTTCAAAATTCATTGAAAATTACATATTATTTATACATACCTTTTTCTACTTGTACACACTTTAAAGGGGGGTATTCATTGGAATCTGCCGACATTTGCAGCTCCTCGACAACGATCAGGATAACGTAAAAATTAAAACCAAAACGCGTTTAATGAAACATTTCCGTCTTTCATATTTTAGCAATGGAAAAAATATAAAAAAGTTCGGGTTAAGAATTAAAAATAATATATAAGGACCGATTTTAAAATAATTGTGGTTTAACTTTGAGCTTCGCTTTATTTCTATAGAAACTGTTTTGTTTCTATAGAAATTGTTTTTACAATCGTTGGTATGGGAATAAAGCGAAGCACAAAGTAAACCACAATTGAATCTACGAGTGCATAATGGTGTTCAGTCCAAATTTACTGTGCTGAGGAAACAACATATACCTTTCTCTAGATTTTTATTTTAAATAATTATTGGCTTCAGGAGGCTTCAGATATCCTTATCTGAAAGAATTTTAAGCCAATATTTCACCTAACATAAAAACCTAGAAAGTTATTTGTTATTTTCTCAACATAGTAAATTTGGACTGAATATAATTTTGCACTCATCGATTGAATTGTAAAATTGGCCCTTAGGGTAAATTTTATAAAACTGTGATTTAACTTAGAGTTTCGCTTTATTTCTGTAGAAGTAATAATTGTCTTTAGATCGATGGCTTAGGAATAAAGCAGTGCGTCATCATAAAACTAGCCCGTAGCCAATACCATAACACAAAAGAACACAAAACGACCAGAAGATCATGGCATAACGAAATTAGTGCAAGCTAGTTAACAGTCCAGATACAGCAGGCACGAGATCTTCCATTTAGAAAATATCACATATGCTATGGTCATATTAATTTATATGAAATTAAGTTAAATTTCTAAATTCTACAAAAAAGTCTTCATACCCAGGTAAGTGAAGGTAAGGTACCGCTAATTTTTCCATTTCCACTTTGAAAGAAGATCGTTTTCAAATTTATCCCTCTGATTTTTAATAATTCTTGTTAATAATACGGGATTTGAAATGAACTGTTGGCGGTAGCTTACTTATCTAGTGAACTTACAACAATGAAAGCTGAAATTTGGTTGAAACAATGATATTCATGAAATTTCAGAAGTTTCATACTAGATTAGATTAAGGCCCGGTTTTTCATCTCTGAGTAACTTTAATCGCTGATTTATTCCCACAGTATTTGGTAGTTTAAGGTGAATTCACAAATGTTAGTGGGCCAATTATATAATTATGGTTTAACTTTAACTTCACTCTATTTCTACCAAAAAATATTGAAGAGCCGAGTGGATTCTTTAGTCAATAGAAGTTAGCAAGTTTTTTCTCTTGTCCCTGCATTTGTTTTTACAATTGAAGCTATGCTTTGCTTATTAACGTTAAACCATAATTGCACAATTGGTCTTAAAGGCGCGTTTCTACGAGACCAGTAGCATGGAGCCAATCAATGGACTGAAGTCACAGGACTCCAGCTGCTGGCCCCTTTACTGGCCTCGCAGAAACGCGCCTTAAAGGCAATGTCAATTTATTTTTTTTATGTATTTTAAGAAATTTGGAAATATAAAAATAGAAAGAACAAACCTTTCAATAACTTTATTTTCTTTGCCAGGAGCTACATGATTAAGTTCTTCTTTAAACCTTATTTTTTTTAAAGACCAATAACATTTTTCAAAAATTTAGTATCTAAATGATTCAGTCATTTATAATATATCAATTACAATAATTATAAATGATTAAATCATTTATTGTATTATTAGTCCTTTGAGAAATTATATACTGAACAACCAACCAATACGTTTGTGTGATCAGGAAGTCCCGTCACTATAGTAAACCTTGGAGGTATATACGTATGTCTTTTCTTAGAGTATTTTATTATTTTATTAATCAAGACGAGATTTTGTTTAATCATCACATATCAGAACACTAAAGAAACGACGTACGTTTACACATCCAAAGTCTGACAGGGTGACAGAAACTTTATGGTGTTACAAAAGGCCTGTTCGTTTGTCACACGTTTGTTGCATTCGTGTACACTTAGACTATTTGTGTCTTGTTCTAACCTCATTAATACGAAATGAAAATACTAGTGCACCAAACATGTGGCAAACGAATAGACCTAAAGACTATTTAAAGATACAGTCAAGAAAATCAAAGCAGTGGATATCCTATAGGCAGTATCTGGTAAAATAGCAAAATGTGGCTGGATAAGCCGGATACCGGATAGTTGCCGGATATTCACAGCATCTCATAGAGATTATTATAAACGCAGTTAAAATTAAACTTTGTATTTCTGTATAAACATATGGGAACAAACTACTGCGCAGAGTTTAAAAATAAAAATAAATTTTCAAATATGACATTATGAGTTTAGTTTACCTATTCTCTTTTTCGTCTTTACACTTTTCTTTTACTTATTGTATAGGTAAAAATCGAAACGAGTTTTATGTGATAAGAAAATGGCACACCTGTTAAGTTTTATAATACATACCATATGTTTAAAGATAATATAAAGAAATAAATACCTATGTTATTTTATGTTACTAACTAGGTATTAATATTTACATTTTATTGAAGTCAGAATAGGAATCATAAAAAAACCGGACACGTACTTCTTTGGTATAATGACAACTTATTTGACAAAACAAAATAAATTATACTTATTAAAAACTCTTAATTTGTTGACACAATATTATTACGTCAGGGAAAATTCAATTAAAAAATAATGAAAAGTTTATACCTAGCCCGATTTTTATTGCTCCCAAGTGAATCTAAACTAAAACTTTTGTAAGAAAATACATGCAGACTTTAACGTCTGTTTTTTTCACCTCTAAGTCTTAAGTTAAATGTTTGACAGATTAGTATACAGTTTCTACTCTCTAATGCGTCGAGTAACAACTTGACACTTACTCAGAGGTGGAAAAACCGAGTCTAAGCAAAGGGAATGAAAAAGACAAAATAAAAATTTTACAAAAAAAGTACAAAATGCATTGAAAATGTAATCTTATTAGAATCGTTTTAATTTATTCATTAAACTAAAAACTTTTTGTTTAGATGACTTATTTTTTCTTGATTTTGTACCTGAATCTGGATGTATTTTTAGAAAATATCGTTGTATTAATTCCATTGTAAATGACACATCTTTTGGATATTCCAAATTAAAATTATAAAACAATGCAAAGAATATTTTCAAGCTTGTTAAAAAGGCATTTTTATCTTGATTGACTACTTCCTTTCCAAAATATATTTTATAAGCCTTGTCATTCTCACTCTCTAAAAAACAAATATGGTAACGTGTTTTTAAATGTAAAAAAAAAAAAATTACGTACCCAATTCGACTATACATGGCGTTTCTAATTTCAAAGTTCCCCTAATATTATTTTCAGATTCAGTTTCCTAAAAACAACACTTAGTGAATAAATAACAGAAACATACAAGTATACGTACCTTAAAAGTATAAAATTCAAATGACCAGTCTTCGTTAAAATATCTGGCAACTACTTTTAAAGATTCAATATACTTCTCAGAAACAGTCTTAATTAATGAATCATTAAAGTAAATTTTTTTAGCTTTACCAAAATTTAATATTTTATCTGCTTTCTCCATCAAGTTAATTGCTAATTTATGGATATCTTGACTTGTTAATTTTTGGAAATGCCAAAATATGACCTCCGTTTTTAATAAAATGGGCCACTGTTCTTTAATATTTAAAATAGAATTTTCATTATTATTTAGATAGTGTCTTTGTTCTGGATATGTTTTGTCTAGCAAAGCATAAAACTCGTTGATTATATCTAGCGAGTTTAATATAGATTTAACGTCAGGATCGGTACTGCTGTGAAATAGTTCTAAAACTGGCTCCCAGTTGGAACACCCTGATTTTGCATTATAAGTTTCTTTTTTTTAGATGGTGCCACGGGTTCTTCTTGATTTATTCTTTGGTTTTGTGTGGACGATTGAGGTAATTATTTCTGTCTTGTAATTTGGCAAATAATGAATGCGATCCATCCCCCAGTACAACTCCATCATCATCAACATCTTTAAAGAAATCAGGATATTTGTCGATCATCTTTTTTGCTATTATTTTGAAAGATTTAGAGGGAATTGAGGTTTTTATTTCTCTCATTTCATTAATAATTATGTGAACAATTTCAGTGAGAGTACTGTTATTTCGATGTCCTTTAGCACAAGCATCAATCATGCATTGTGGAATTTTATTCCAAGGTATTTTAAAATTTTTCCATACTACTTCAGAATTCACATCTGTTGAAGTATCAGCAGCATTTTCTTGTACGGGCTCACTTTCCGTATAAGAAGCGGTTTCGGTCAAGATATTTTGTAAACTTATTGAACTGTTTGTGATTGTCGTTGCTGTCGAGATATTATCCATAGTATCATCTGGTTTCCAAATTTCGTTTCTTTGCAATAAAATTAAAGTTTCCGATCTAATCAATAATAAAACAGCATCCTCGTCGATAGGTGTCCCATCTCTTTCCAATACCAAAACAGATCCATCTATGTTTAATTTTTCAGAAGCTGCAATATATGACCATATATTATTTCAGAACAAAATTACAAAATCTGAAACTTACCCGATAAAATTAAGTTTTCATATATATTATTCTCGTCATTTAATGTAACAAATGCCTTCTTACATCTAGTTCTGTCCCAAACTTTGAACAGCAACATTTTCTATACCACAAATAAAAATAAGTTGCCTTCAAAATAACAGTATATACAATCATACTTACATTAGCAAGTTAAAAGTACTTGTACTTTAGATTGATATCTACATGTTCTAAACTTAAAGTAACATCAAGTATTTTTTTTAATTTGTAATTTAGTTTTGCTTTGAATATGTAAGCTTACTGAAATTTATTTTTTTTTATTAAAAAAGAATATCAACTGCAAGATTTTTACTGTTATCGGGGAGAAGATTCTGTAACGTATTAGCGGTCTGTTAAAATTTAAAGAACAATTTAACAGTCCTTTAAATTTAACATTTCTGATACAGAATGGGCCACAAAGTCCGCTAATCATACTTATTTCAATATTAATAATTTAATTTGTTCGGCAAGAGTTATTAATTGAATATTAGAAAAAGCAAAAACATT
The DNA here is from genome assembly GCA_036172665.1 of Prosopocoilus inquinatus. NCBI lineage: Eukaryota > Metazoa > Arthropoda > Insecta > Coleoptera > Lucanidae > Prosopocoilus > Prosopocoilus inquinatus. The sequence goes on from CM069873.1 coordinate 50,538,496, forward strand.
TCAATTTGATTGATTTAATTAGAATATAAATTTCAGATTGTAACATAACGTATTTATCCACTTAATATTATTAGCTTACAATAATTCAAAAGGGGCAGATTTAAAATAAAATAGGCTCTTATCTTCGTTTTCATCTTCGTAGTAAATAAGAGGTTCAAAATTAAGAATATCATTATAATTACAGCAAATATTAATCTGATTTTCATCCCTACAAAAGTTATGATAAAATTCATACAATCCAGTTAAGTTATTATAGTCAATAATTTTCTTGTATCCCAAAAAAATTAAATTGTCATATATAACATCTATTATAACATATTGAATCTTACATAACAGAAATAGTCCGTCGTCATTTTTGCCGTAACATGAACATTTCTCTTCGATAGTTGATACCTTTAAAAAACGCACTGTTGGTAACAAATTTAGGGTCAAGGAACTTACAATTTTCTAAAATAAAATTTGCTAAGTAATTAGAATAATTTTCCGCTTTAAATAATTGTGCATCATCTGACACTACCTTATTACTAAAAGCCGACGACCGCGATAAAGTTAATGATAGAACGTACAGTCGCTTGTCCTGCTAGAAGCGCTTCTGGAAGTACTTTTGTACAGAGGCGATGTGCTGCTGGCAGGACAATATCTTGTATATGACTGTGTCCTTCTGGAAGGAAGGTTTGTTCTTCTGGCAGTACCGAGTCAAAATGGCGATCGATTGCTAATTTCTTTTGTAGCTAAATACACTTGTCCTGCTAGCAGGACGTAAATAATTCATAAACTTGTCCTGCTGGTATAACTAAAATCTTCTAGAAGGACCGCGCTCTTGGACATATAAACATAATTTTTAAATGTTTGAAACTAACACAAATTTTATTGAACATATATAATAGCGACATCTTACTATCGCTTTTTGACCTAACATTGCAGTAGGATAGACAAATTGAAGCGGGATTTGCTCCTAATGAGTCCCCTGCTTGGGGCTTCTTCAGCAGAAACGTAGCTCGACATTCCCACTGCAGACCAAAAATGACTTGCCCAATTTATTCGCAAATGCGATGTAAGAATGATGAACATATAAAATGTCGAGCTACGTTTCTGCTGAAGAAGCCCCAAGCAGGGCTGAAACAGCTGTCCAGAGGCTGCTCGAGGTTCTCACTGCAATCAAAAACGATTTGCACAAAATTTTTCTAAAATCTTTCATTATGCTTTGACAGCAAGCATGACCGCCTTGCATGGGGGACTCATTAGGAGCAAATCCCGCTTCAATTTGTCTATCCTACTGCAATGTTAGGTCAAAAAGCGATAGTAAGATGTCGCTATTTTATATGTTCATCATTCTTACATCGCATTTGCGAATAAATTGGGCAAGTCGTTTTTGGTCTGCAGTGGGAATGTCGAGCTACGTTTCTGCTGAAGAAGCCCCAAGCAGGGCTGAAACAGCTGTCCAGAGGCTGCTCGAGGTTCTCACTGCAATCAAAAACGATTTGCACAAAATTTTTCTAAAACAAATTTTATTGTTCATAATAAGTACAAAAACGTGAAATTAACAAACGAGATAAAGTTACTGATATAAGACGTAATTATGTATTATTTTTACATATAATTTTTAAGCAGGAATCCCATGCTGAATATGGTACGTGAAACAATTTCATCCCGTGGTTGGTGCGCACATAACTGACCGATCTCCACAAGAACTGCACCTATAGCTTGCTTTTTGTTGTCTTTTGTGAATGCGGCTGCAAATAATGCATTTTCTTTGGACTCTCACCCTCTCATCATCTCGACTCAAAGGAATAAGTACATGGTCCCCATTAAGTAACTCTTCCTGAAGATGAACTTGTTGAGGCCGATTGGCTACCTCGTCACCTAAATTAGCAACTTGTCTGTTATTATCCCAAGTATTGTGGATTAACTGCAATGCTAGCGACTCAGTGAAATGTGAATGCTTGATAGTGGCATCTTTTCTGAAATATTTAAATGCCAGGTAGGCATTGGTTTCAATACTTCCAAATAGACTCGCAAACATACGATGGTGCCACTTTTGAGTATTCCATATTTCCTCTAGAGCTAGACCGCTTTGACGTATGTGATTGTGTACATCAATGGAAGGTGCTCCGTCAAAATATTTCTCGACGATTTTAAGTCTAGAAACTTCTGTTATAATAATTCTACCTGATTCATCAGTTCTACGTTTCTTTACTGGTAGCCCTTCTAATGTAGTACTGTATGAACCAATAAAGGTATGCACTTTCTTGTCTCTCCATGCAACGCATGTCAGATTCACATCATCAATTTTTGCTGTAGCAATTGCACATTTACCTCGTTCAGAGGGACACCGTCTTCTAGCTTCTGCTATTGGATAATTTTTTGTAGCGGTTTTGATGATACCAAGAAAATACAGTCCTCTCTTATGAAGCTGGATGGCTGTTTTTGCGGATGCAAACCAGGAGTCACCCACGACTATCCTACCAGAACCATGCCACGGACGTGTCATCCGTAATGTAGTTGCAGTGCCTGCACCAAACTCTTGTTGGAATTCCTTTTGTTGCATTGCTGTTTTGCCTTCGTTAATTTCAATTGCTATCATAATGCCAGACTGAACGTCGGCCAGTCTTGCATTCGCACCCAACGCCTTTTGGTTTGCGCTTTATTTTTATCACGGCAGGCATGCCATCCTTTTCATTATGGAGTCCTTTGCCGTACCATGCGAACATAGATTCGTCTATGGTAAGTTTGTGTCCTGGAGTGAAAATATCTCTCCACTTTGCCGTGGTCATATCAAAAAATGGACGAACATGGTACCATTTATCGTCCGGTTCTTCGTTAGCAGGCATTGTAATCGCCATGCATCCCAGTATCTCTTCAAAGCGATGAAAGCCCATTCCAAATCTTTGGCCGAACGCTGGAGCTGGGAAGAGACCCGATTCAGTCGACCAATAGTCGCGGCGGCTATGAAGGACATTGATCGTCATTGCATACATGATTCCTATTGCTTTAAAAAATTCGCCTTTGGTTATTAGTCTTCGGCGTTCTCTAAGATGCGCGTTTGTGCATTGTAAAATGAGATCTAAATCTTCAGAAGGAAAAAATGCCATCCAAAACTCATGTTCTTTCATGGACTGAATATTCCTTACATGAAGTTCAGGCTTGAAATGGGTATCCTTATAAGTATTGATTTCGACAGAGGTACCAAATTCCCACAAACTACCATGTACTGTTACAGTATTTGTATATTGATTTTGGTGCTTGCTGTCTCTGCTAATATCATCGTCTCTCGTTTGGATAAGAGAATTATTTATATTTTGGTCCTCCGTGTCACTTTCTGATTCACTTGTCGATAAGTCACTGTCAGAAGAGTTTAATTCAGCTACTGGGCTAGAAGCAGATAAAAGAGCTTGACTGTATTTGCGTTTCCCGTTGTTTTTATTCCTTCGTGAAACGTCACCATGAGAACTTAAAATTATTTTTTATAATTTTTTTGGTAGTATTATATACATTTCATATAATTTCATACAATTTATATAAAAACAGTACTTTTCATATAAATAAATCTACCTGTACTACATGCTGCAGAATTTTCAATTCGCAGTACTCTGCAGGCAACTTTGGTTGTGTGACTGTCTATATCCCATTTCACTGAAGCACACATAGACGCTTTAAATACTTTTTGGCAAGTTCCATAACATCTTGCACTATTCCAGTTTTCCCCAAATTCACTTTGACTCCAAGTATGATCATTTTTCTGATCAAAAATTGTGGCTAATGCCGATATACGATTGCCAACGGACACCATTTTGCAAGATCTGACTAGACAAACTGTACAGCTTGCACAATACATAACTTTCCGAAGAAAACACATAGAAACTTCATTCAAAAATGCGCTGATTCCTTATTTCTTTACCTACATAACAAGCTATAATGCCGTCCTGCTGGCAGTACGCAAAATACTCAAACATCTCGATTTCTAGCGTCCTCAAATGAGTCGATCGGTCCTTCTGGAAGGACGCTGTACGCTCTATCATTAAAGCTTGAAGGAGTTGATGCTTAGTGGATAATGAAAAAAGAACATTTTTGTAATTTGGACTATGTCTTATAATGTTCTTAAAATATCGGTGTTTACTTTCAAAACGTAAACTCCATAAATGTCTTAGAGGTCCAAATTTTCTTATAAGAATCGGATAATGCAACATGAAATGATGTTTTGTTTTAAGTTTATTGTCGGGAAAGATTTTTATACGAGCTTCAATATAATTCTGTAATAAATCTTTTAAAACTGCAATTTGACCTATTGATATTTTATAACTGAAAATAATGGCACATATCTTTCTTAACAGTAAAAGTAACTGCCAAGTTCTTGAAACAAGAATATTTTCAGGAACCAAGTCATGAACGACAAATGGTAGTATTTGCAAAAATCTTAAATTTTGAGATGCATTTCCTGGTAACCTATCGCTTTTTTTTTAAAGAGGCATACTTACTCGAGATTCTTGTTCGAATCGAATTTTCTGAAATCTCTGATTTAAGACATCATAAGAAAAAAAATTGGCTTTTACCATACTATTTATAACTAACATTACATCCCATTGAACTACACCTTCCAGTAAATCGTGAGACAAGCCAGGACTACAAACGTGAAAATGATTTAAGGTATTTAAAATCGAATTTGTTTCTATTCCTCTATATGGTGTATTTGTAACTGACTGTACAGAAATATCTTGCGTCTGTGATTCAACTGTTCTATACTCTACAGCAACATTCCTGTTTCCAATGTCATCATAATTGTGTATATAGCAAAATCGGCAAAAATATGTGGATGTGTTAAAATTTTCACAAAAACCTCCAATTTGATGGCATCCTAAGTTGTCACCTACTACGGCGATAACCGGACCTTTTAAATTAATATTGCTTATATTTATACCGGTGGTTTCTAAAGCTTGTAAATCTTGAATGATATTTTTTAAAACTACAGAAAAACCAAATTTTTTTATGTTTTTCGTAACATAAAGCCACTCATTGAATTTGTTCTACTTGGGATCTATTGCAAGGTAACACATTCCCTAACGTCATATATATTCCAACAATTTTATGTTTATTCTTGGACGAACCTAGTGGATTACAAATTTCAAAAGAATCTTGATACAGTATAATTTTTAGAGCAAATGGATGATCTTGATAAAACTTATTGTTGGTGAAACAACTGCCATCACTTATATCACTGTAGACTCCGTCATTTTATTGTCGAGTGACAAATATTTGTTCAAAAATAGATTTATTTGACATAATTGATCGCAAAGTGTCTTGAATTGAAACATAATAAAATGATTCATGTCTATTGTCGGAATTTAGATTAATACATATAGGACTTACACAATTAAAATGTTGTTTGTAATATTCTTTCCTGCAATAACTTTTGCGCAATTTTCCGTCTTTTGAATTATGAGCTTTACTAATTAAATTATTTTCTTCAATTTGATGCCTCTTCACATTAATATTATTTTCTCTTAAATTAGCATACAAATAATCGGTATTTAAATTATTGACATCTGTGAAACCATTTATTAAAATTTGCAGAGATTTATCGCACAGGAAATATTTTGATTCTAAAGTTAGATAAATCGTAGACAGCAAATTTAGCGAAAGAAATTCTAAAATATTATTTGTATTCAATTCATTATGCGAATCAGAATCACTATTCTCGCTGATATTAAAACTGTTATCGTTGGAGTTATACGAATAATTTTCAATTAATTCAGAATCACAATTCTTTATTTCATAATGTCTTCGTGAAAAATGGGATCGCATATTTACCACTTTATTAAATTGAGATTTTATTTTACATGAATTGACTAGTAGGCACTTCACTGACATACCGTTTTTAATGTGAAGATACGTATGTGAGAACAATTCTTTGATAGAATTACATTTAAAACTACAATCACTTACGGTGCAAGTATAATCTCCGTTACTTTCGTTTTCATTACTGCTTAAGTGATTTCTGTAAACATGCATTTTAAACTTCGTATATGCTCTTAATTTCATGTTACAATTGGCATTAACACATATAAAAAATCCGGTTGTAGAATTTCTATGTAAATATTGATGAAGGTTATATTTTCTAATTGATGAGCATCGAAATGTACAAAAAGCACATCGAAACATAATTATAAAAACTTATAGTACCTTTTCAAAAGCCAATTAGATAACTTAGTGACTAATAAACGATATGTGACACAATACGATCCACCGGGTAGTATATGCAATAACGTACTAAACGCGTTCTATCATGTCTATTGCGCGTTCCTTTTTGCAAGAACCTTGCGTTTTCACCATATTTTCTTGTAATTTCACACTCAGTTATGTAATTTTACTACAATTCAAAATCCCTATGAACATTTACATAAACTCCTGTTTAAAAATACAATCTTTAATACAATAGTGTAAACAAATCAAGATTTTCGATTTAACATTACACGTTTTTGTAATATTTCGAATCGATTTCTTAATAATAGTCAAATGAACGTAAATTTTACATTTATTAAGTAGTAATAAACAGAATTTCTTGAGAAATTGCTATTATTAGTGTTAGATTATATTATCTACATTTACATTAGAACTATAGGATACAGTGACATCTATAGACTAGTTTAATAAACAGAGTATGCGGTAGGCAAGTGGCGCCAACTTTATACACGCGGATGCTTAGTGAAAAATAAAACAGAGAAGTACAACATGGATGATGTTGCACCCACGTGTTTCCAGTTGATAATGTAATACTTATTGTGTAAGGTAGCTAAGTAAGTAGTGTTAAATAAAATCAAAAGTAAACCGAACTCTTTTAATTTAACATGGTAACAGAGCCTGGCTAAATCGAAAGTGAAAGGTTCTGTTAATTTACAAGAAAAAAATGAAAAAAATGTCGGATGTTATAATACCGGTTTTTGATGGCGAAGATTATGGAAGTTGGAAAAAGCGCATTACTATGTACTTAAAAATGAAAAAATGTTATCTGGTGATTACAAGAGCCAAAACGTCTGCAGATAAGGAAGGTTGGGACGAGGACAATTTAAAAGCTATAAACTACATATACAGTGCGATTACGAATAAGCAATTGGAGTTTGTAAGTGAGAAGGAAACAGCCTTTGAAATCATGAAGAAGTTTGATGAATTGTATTCAAAGGAATCTACAGCACTACAGATAATCTGCAGAAACCGGTTGGAAAAATTGAGGTTAAAAGATAGTAATAGGCGGTAGTAATCAAGGCGACAGGGGTTACAATCAAAGTGGACAGAGTATGAGTAGCTTTGTAACGGAAGTTAAATCTATGGTGGCATGCAAGGAGACCGAGTCGGGTAGATCAGGTAAAAGAGAAGAACTAAAAATAAATTGGTTATTAGATAGTGGCTGCACAGATCATGTAATTAATAACGATGATTATTTTTCTGATTGTATAACTCTAAAAGAACCTGTAGATGTTAGAATTGGAGATGGCAAATGTTTGAAAGCCAGTAAAGTAGGACATGTGATCAGTTATTTTTTAGTTCATGGAAAACAAGTTCCGATTAAAATGAGTAATGTATTTTATGTTAAAGACATGGATAGGAATTTAATTAGTTATGCGAAAATCACAGACAATCATAAAATTGTATCAGTAGGAAAGAATTCAAAAATTTTTGATAAACGTAATAAGTTAATCGCGATTGCTTGGAAAGTAGGCAGATTGTATAAAATGACCAGCGTAATCCCTATTAAAGAAGTTAATGTAAACATTGCAAGAAACAGTAAAGAGAGTATGACAACAAAAGAGAAATGGCATCGTGTGTTAGGTCATATAAATTTTAATTGTTTAAATACCTTGTGTAAAAATCAACTGCTAAATGGTGTGCCTAAAGAATTAGAATCAGAATTTATGAAATGTAAAACTTGTATTGAAAATAAAATGCACAATGTACCTTTTGAAAATAGTAGAAGCGGAGCCAAAGAGATTTTGGAAATTGTTCATACTGACTGGAATGGGCCTCATGCAACTGCAGGTTTAAATGGGGAAAAATACTTTCTTTCATTTATTGATGATTATAGTAAATTGGGTCGAGTCTATACTATTAAATCTAAAGATCAAGTTTACGACGGTTTTGTCGAGTACATAAATGAAATTGAAAATTTGACTAATAAAACCATTAAGAAATTGAGATGTGATAATGGAAAAGAATATTTGAACAAAAAAAATCTATCAGTTAATAAGGGAAAAAGGAATTGTTTTGAATGCTTGTCCACCTTATGTACATGAATTAAATGGTACGGCTGAAAGATATAATAGATCAATTATGAACATGTCACGATGTTTGTTAGCTGAAGCAAAAGTAGATAGAAAATTTTGGCCAGAGGTAGTATGTGCTACTGCATATCTTAAAAACAGAACGTTAACTAATACTATTGAAAAGAAAACACCTTATGAAATTTTGTTCGGAAAAAACCCAATGCTAAACATTTACGGATATATGGGAGTAGAGTCTTTGTGCGTGTACCAGAACAATTGAGAAAGTCTAAGTGGGATCGTAAGGCTGACTTGGGAATTTTGTTAGGATACACTGAAGTCGGGTATAGAGTATTAGTAAACAATAGAATAATCGTTGCTAGACATGTTGATGTTGTAGAAGAAAATGTTAAATGCATTGGTTTGAGTCAAAATGATTCAAAGTGTGAAGATTCTACTGATTCCGAGCATGAAAGTGTTGATACTGAATTTGATGTTAATGATAAGAAAGAGGAAGAACTCATAAAAAAGGAGGTTCCGACTGTACATGAACAAGATCAGGTACAAGAATTAAGAAGGTCAAAAAGAGAGCGCAAATTGCCTAGGAGATTTGATGATAACTAGCTTATAGTAATATTATTTATGTAAACTTTTGTAGCGCTGATAATCCTGTTACTTTTGAGGAGGCGATAAATAGCACTGAGTCAGAGTATTGGAAACAGGCGAATAATAATAAAGAAATTGTGTGTTTGGAAAAGAATAAAACTTGGAAATTAGTTGAAAAACCAGAGAATAAAAATGCTTTAGATGTTAAGTGGGTTTATACAAAAAAATCAAACAATAGTTATAAAGCTAGGTTAGTCGTCAGGGGTTTTCAACAAAAAGAAATTGTAGATGATATTTATTCGCCAGTCGCTAAAATGCAAACATTGAAAATTTTGTTATCATATTGTTGTCAAAAGGGCTTAATCATTGAACAAATGGATGTAGAAACTGCTTTTCTTAATGGTAAAGTTTTCTCAGAAATTTATGTGAAACAAGCCAGAGGGTATGAAGATGGCACAGATAAAGTTTGTAAATTAGACAAAGCGTTGTATGGTTTAAGAGAAAGTCCGCGAGCATGGTATGACTGTTTCGATAATTTTTTGGAAAATTTAGGATTTGAAAGAAGTAATTATGATTATTGCCTGTATGCTAAGAGAGATGAAGACGAAATAATTTATTTAATTATGTTTGTTGACGACTTATTAATTTGCTGTAGGAATAAAAAGAAAATAAAGAACATCAAAGATTTATTGGCAAAGCGATTTAGAATGAAAGATTTAGGCGAAGTTAAGAATTATCTTGGAATTAATATTGATTACAATTATGAGACGAACGTAATGACTATGAGTCAGGAGAGTTACATAGAATCGTTAGCCAGGAAATATAAAATTGAAAATTCGACGTTGTACAACACACTAATGGAAGTGAATTTGAAACTAGAGCCGGCACAAGAGCTATGTGAAGATTTAAGATATAGAAACATAATAGGTGCCCTGTTGTATATCAGTTCAGGAACGAGACCCGATATAAGCTACACCGTAAATTATTTGAGCAGATTTCAAAATTGTTATAATGACACTCATTTTAAATATGCATTGAGAGTGTTGAAATATTTGTATTTAACGAAAAACTTCAAATTAACGTTCAGAAGAAACGAAACGGTCGAAATCATAGATTGTTACGTAGATGCGGATTGGGCAGGTGATATTGTAGACCGTAAGTCGACGTCTGGATATGTAATAAGATTGTTTGGCAATGTAATTTTTTGGAAGTCTAAGAAACAAGGAAGTGTAACAAAATCTTCGACAGCTGCAGAGTATGTAGCATTATCAGAAGCAGTTACTGAGGTAAAACTAATTAGGGATATATTAAAACTTTTTTTTGTAAAAATTCAAGAACCCAGTAAAATATACGAAGACAATTCAGGCGCGTTAAATATTGCAAAATATGGCAATTTTTCAAAAAATTCAAAGTATATTGAAGTACACTACCACTTCATAAATGAATTGTATCTAGAGGGAATTATCGACATATTAAAAGTAGATTCAAATGAAAACATAGCAGACATTTTTACCAAATCATTAAGTAGAGTAAAATTTGAGAAGTTTCGTCAAATGTTGAATGTAATTCAATAAGTCTTAACTTGTAATATAAATGTAAGGAGGCGTGTTAGATTATATTATCTACATTTATATTAGAACTATAGCGATTCGTTGGGGTAAATGCTATAATAAAGCAGATGATAACGGATGTCACAAAGAATGAATTTATTCACACGAGGTTATATGTTACAATTGTGGAAAAAGTTATGAATCATCCCGCTGCACGTCGCTGTGCGTCTTTTTCCCGCGCCAAGAAAAAGAAGTAGGCTTCTTGTTGCTTTGTGCATCGGTCGTGGTGGCGCGGCGGTTTTCGGATCGGACTCCTTTTGTATCGTGTAATACAGGTCTTGTTTTAGCTAACGCCACAAGTACTCCCCCCCGAGCGACTGGATCAAGGAGCGAAAGTAACTCTCCTTCTGCCTGGCCCCGGGTACGTTTTCAGCTTTGGAGTTGTGGTTGCTAGATCTCTCTCGAGGAAGGCTGGTTTCAGTCTGTCGATGGAGACATCAATAGGCTGGCCCTCGAAGTTGATTCTGTAACACAGATTCGTTGGTCTGTCGAGGATTGGAAAGGGACCTTTGTAAGGTTGGTCGAGAGGTTTCTTTGCCTGGTCTATTCTCAGGAATACATGGGTGCATGTTTCGAGTGTTTTGTGGGTGAAAATATTGTGTTTGCTGTGATGTACTGTTTGATTTGGTTTGAGTTGACGTATGAGGTGTCTCAGGTGGTTTAGGAAAGGCTCTGGTTCTGGTGTTTCTTCTTGTACGAAGAATTCCCCAGGTAATCTCAGGGTTGTCCCGTACGTCATCTCTGCAGCAGATGTGCCGATGTCTTCCTTTAGGCTATTTCTCAGTCCGAGTAGGGTCATTGGGAGGATCTTTGCCCAGTCGTTGGTTTCGTGTGCCCTGATGGCAGCTTTCAGCGTCCTGTGCCAGCGTTCCACCAGGCCGTTTGATTCCGGATGGTATGCTGTTGTCCTGTTGATCCTTGCGCCGATGAGTGTGGCCATGGATTCGAATAGCTGGGATGTGAACTGCGTTCCCCTATCTGAAGTGATTTGAGCTGGGGCCCCAAATCTTGCTACCCAGGTGTTAAAAAAGGCATCTACCACGGTGTCTGCGGTAATGTCCTTAATGGGCACAGCCTCAGGCCATCTCGTAAACCTGTCGATCATGGTGAGGCAGTATCTGAATCCTTGTGAGGGCGGCAATGGTCCGACGATGTCGATATTGACGTGCTGAAAACGGGTGTCGGGGACAGGGATGTGCTCTGGTCTGCGCCTGACGTGTCGTCCGATTTTAGATCGCTGACATGGTAAGCAAGTCCGTGCCCAGTGTAGGATGTCCTTGTTCATGTTGGGCCATACAAATTTGTTGGCTATGGCTCTCCGGGTGGCGCGACCACTGGTGTGTGCAGTGTTGTGCACTACGTCGAAGATGCTTTTCCTTAATGACTTTGGTATATATGGCCGGATGTCGTTCGTGGAAACATCGCAGTAGACAGTTGTCTCTGTGTTGTCCAATCTGAGCTGTTTCAGGTTTAGTGAGCCTGGTGCTTCTAGAAGAGTTTGGAGTTCCTCGTCTTGGCGCTGCTCGGTGGCGATGTCCTCGGTTGACACTATGACAGGCATGTTGATGTTGTTGATTCTGGATAGGGCATCAGCGACACCGTTGTCCACGCCTGCTACGTGTAGGATGGTCGTCGTGTATTGACCAATGAGGTCTAGGTGTCTCTGCTGCCTTGGTGACGCTTTCGACGGTTTTTGATTGAAGGCGTATGTTAACGGTTTATGATCCGTCAGAATCGTCGTGTCCCTGCCTTCTATCATGTGGCTGAAGAACTTTACAGCTAGGTATATCGCCGTCAGCTCTCTGTCGTATGCGCTGTATCTTCTTTGTGTTTCGGAGAACTGTTTGGAGAAGAAACCAAGTGGTTGTCTATGCTCGTCAACGACTTGCTCCAAGACAGCTCCTGCGGCAGTGTCCGAGGCATCTGTAACTAAAAATAATTTAGCGTGTTCCGCTGGGTGTGCGAGCAAGGTTGCTTGCGCCAGTTGTAATTTGCACTGTTCGAAGTCCGTGATGGTGTCCTCGCTCCAGTTCACTGGTCGCTTGTCCTTTTTCTTCGCTCCCGCCGTTAGTTTGTGTACTGCGGCCTGTGGTCGCGCTGCGTCTTTGATGAACCTCCTGTAGAAGTTTATCATTCCCAAGAATTTGCGGAGTTCGTCGATGCTCCGTGGTCTAGGAAACTCTGTTATGACACGTACTCGAGCCTCCAGTGGTTTTGTGCCCTCAGCGGATACCTCATACCCTAGGTACGTGACGCGTGGTTTTCCCAGTACGCATTTTCCGGTTTTGACGGTGAGTCCACGTTGTCGCAGTCGGGCGAACACCTGTTCCAGGTGGTCGCGATGTTCCTCCGGCGTCCTGGAGGCGACCAAGATGTCGTCCACGTAGCAAAAAACGAAGTCCATGCCTCGCATAACATTATCCATAAATCTCTGGAAGGATTGTGCTGCATTCGCGAGTCCGAAAGGCATCCTTGTGTATTCGAACAGTCCGAATGGGGTGATTATTGCCGTCTTCTTCTGATCCTCTGGGGCCATTCGGATGTGATGATAAGCGCGTTCGATGTCGATTGTTGAGAATGTTGTGCACCCGTGTAGTCTGTGCGAGAAATCTTGGATGTGTGGTACCGGGTACTTGTCCGGGACCGTGGACTTGTTGAGTGACCTGTAGTCCCCGCACAGTCTCCAGGTGCCGTCCTTCTTCGGTCGGAGGAGGATTGCACTGGAGTAGGGGCTGTCTGAAGGTTTCAGTATGCCTTGTGCCAGCATACCTTCGACTTCTTTTTTGGCTTGGTGGTATTTCTCGGGTGGAAGCCTGCGCGCCTTGTCTGTGCACGGCGGTCCTTTTGTGAGGATGTGATGCCACACCTGTGTGTCCTCCTGTCGAGGAGAAAGCTCACCACGGAGTTCCAGTGTCCATTTCTCAAGGATCCCCTGGAAATCCGCTTCCCTGTCAATGACCGTGATCGCCGTCGGTGTGATCGTAGTTTGCTTGCCCCTGGAGGAGAGTTTTGTCATGCCGTCCACCAGACGCTTGTTTCGTATGTCTGGAAGTAATCCGAATTCATATAGGAAGTCGTTGCCCAAAATCGCTGGCTGCACGTCCGCAACGATGAAGTTCCATGTGAAAGGTCGTCGTAGCTGAAGGTCCAGGGTCGTCGTAATCTCGCCGTAGGTTTTGATGCGCGTTTTGTTTGCGGCGAACAAAACTTTATTGGTCGCCCTGGTATGTTTGACGCGTTCACACGGTAGCACTGAAACGTTGGCACCTGTGTCTATGAGGAAACGTATCCCTGTTTTTCGGTCGGTGACCATGAGGCGTTTGGTTTTAAAACCTTCGTCGGCAGTTGCCTCGACGCCTGCCGACGCTATTAGTTTTCCGCTGGCTGTTTCTTCCAGGAACATGGTTGTTTGCAGCGGTAGGCACCGTCTCTGAACTTGTTGTGATAATAGCAAAGTCCATTCGTGTTATCATTCCTGTTCCGGGATTTGCTGCGTTCTCTTCGTTGTCCCCTGCGGCTGCCTCGCCAGCTCCTCATGTCTTCGATGCTTTTCGCCAAGGTGGCGATGGTCGTCTTCAGTTCAGCTATCTCCTCCCGCGTCGACTGTACTCCGCGTGTTGGAGATCCCGTGTTCGGTGGTGTCAGGCTCGATGTAGTCTCGTTATGGCTTATGGATGAGATGTGTGGGCGAAATGTGTCAACAATGCGGTCCGCCATGCTTGCCAAGTCGTCGATTTTAGTATCGGCCTTGTTTATTGCCAAAATGCTACGCACGTTCTCTGGCAGCTGCTCCAGGAAAAGCTGCTTGAGGAGGGCCTCGCTATTGACCTCGCCTGCTAGGTTACGCATCTTTTGTAAATACACGGAGGGTTTTTCGTCCCCCATCGGTTGTCCTCGCAATAATTTGCGTAGCTTTGTTTCATTCGAGTCGCAAAGTACAGTAAGGACTCGCTCTTTTAGTGTTTTGTACTTATCTTCGGCGGGTGGAGTATCGATCAAGTCGCCGGCGAGATCCAGGATGTCTGGGTCCAGGCGGACCAACAAGTGTTGGTACTTTGTGTTGTCTGCTCTGATTCCATGTAGTGAAAATGTGGTTTCAATAACGCTGAAGTACCTTGTTGGGTTGTTTCTCCAGAAAGGCCGGGGAAGTTTGACTGTTCTGACGGCGTTAACCCCTTCGGAGCCTCTGTCCACGAGGTCGTCGTTGCCGTTATTCATCTTTTAACCTTTGTCCGAATAGTTCGTATCGAATTCGTAGGTAGACGTACACGTGTCGCGAGTATTTTGCACTTTTTTACTTGTCGAAAGGGAAAAATATATCGTATTGCGATTTGTGATCACGTCGGGGTCACCACTTTATAGCGATTCGTTGGGGTAAATGCTATAATAAAGCAGATGATAACGGATGTCACAAAGAATGAATTTATTCACACGAGGTTATATGTTACAATTGTGGAAAAAGTTATGAATCATCCCGCTGCACGTCGCTGTGCGTCTTTTTCCCGCGCCAAGAAAAAGAAGTAGGCTTCTTGTTGCTTTGTGCATCGGTCGTGGTGGCGCGGCGGTTTTCGGATCGGACTCCTTTTGTATCGTGTAATACAGGTCTTGTTTTAGCTAACGCCACAGAACTATAGGATACAGTGACATCTATAGACTAGTTTAATAAACAGAGTATGCGGTAGGCAAGTGGCGCCAACTATATACACGCGGATGCTTAGTGAAAAATAAAACAGAGAAGTACAACATGGATGATGTTGCATCCACGTGTTTCCAGTTGATAATGTAATACTTATTGTGTAAGGTAGCTAAGTAAGTAGTGTTAAATAAAATCTAAAGTAAACCGAACTCTTTTAATTTAACAATTAGTTAACAAGTGTAAAATAACATTGCATTTCTATGTAAAATGTGATGTAATTTTACTGCCATTTTTTATGTGACGTTAAATATTTGAAATGGCGTAATATTTACTGAAAAAATTATACTGTCTGACTCATATCGGGTAAAATAGTAATCATTTTAATCTCAGTTTCTAACCTGTACGTTTGGAAACAAACAAAAGACAAAATTCTCAAAATACTCATTTACAAAGCAATGAATAATTAAAAACTCGGCTACTTAATTTTGAAGGTGTAATGGCCGGTTGCACCAATGTTTTAAGCAGAGCTTAAATTTAAGTCGTGTTTAGAACATGACATTTTATGTAAGTTCAACAAAATGTCAGACACATTCTAATATGATACTTAAATGAAGTTTAAGTATCAGTCAGAATGTGATTGACATTATACTTACCATGCATAAGTGTCATGTTCTAAACATGACTTAAACTTAAGTTTTACTTAAAATATTGGTGCAACCGGGCATAAGAGATTTTTTGGCGACGCCATACAGTACAAAACATTTGTTGTAATTGCTATTTCATGATATATTTAATTTTAAATAAACTAATACGTCAAGGTACGAACGCTAGACTCGCGCGGCAATTATAATGATTTGATGAGTTGGTACAGATCACGTACAGACCACAGAACTTCAAATTGTATTCCCCTCCTGGGTTGGGATTCTCCTCCATCTCCTAATTCACTTTTATGTTCAGAGCCATCTACCTCAACACTAGCGAACCTGTGAATTTCATATATCTTTTAGCAAAATCTGCCTTACCAGCAAAACATTGCAGTTGGTTTTAATTTAAGCTATATTTTCTACAAATTTTTCAGAAAATGGATATTTTCTTGAAAACCACTGAACGTAGACTGAAATAATTGGGCACGTTCAGACGGCCAAGCGGCTACAAGTCAGCACTTAGCATGATTCAAGTTAGCAAGTTGATATTTTCTGAACGGGTTGCTACATTCTATCATTTTTTTGGCGTCATGATACAAGACAATTAACCTTGCTTTTGTCGTACTGTGCGGTTGTATGACCATAGCATGAAATTTGTAATAATTTAACATAATGGATAATTTACGTCGTACTATTTTGTTTGATATGTTGTGTGATGATGATGAGTTTAATTTAAACTTGGTTGGAATGGTGGCAGAAAATTTTTTTTCTCCATTAAATTATACAGCACAATCAGAAAAACGACAAAAACGTACAAAAAATATTGGGTATTTTGAAAATATTATACCAAATTACAATTTATCAGATTTTAAGGATCATTTCCGAATGTCGAGAGCGAGTTTTGAAGTGAGTATTAACATGTTTAACAATTACAACTAGTGTTACTTTAAATAACAGGTCTTTGAAAAATCCTGTCACCTTGGACCAAATATCAAATATCATTGTAATTACACTTGTTTTTCAGATTCTTGCAGTTTACATAGGAAAATGTGTAACTGTTCGACATGTAGTGCCTTTGGAAAAAAAATAATGTTTACTCTTTGGATTTTGGCAAAACCAGAGAGTTTCCTAGCAGCCAGTGATCGGTTTGGTCTTGAAAAAAGCACAGGACATTATATTGTTATGGAATGCATTAATGCAATAAATCAATTACGACAGAAGTTTATTATTTGGCCAAAGTTAGAAGAATGCCTAAAAATTGCAACTAGAATTGAAAAACGTTCTGGTTAGTATATGCAATTTTTTATGTTTTATCTAGAGGTTTGATTTTAGGGGCTACAGAAATGTGTATTCATATCATTTTATACGTGCAGTGAAATCTCTCTAAGACACATTTGTTCCAGATTTTGTGTCTGATTCAAAATAATGTCCAGTGTAGAGAGGTATGAAAATAATGTTGACCTTATAATTGGTTTCCAGAAAGATGTCCAATGAAGAAGAATATCCGTTGAAAAGAGTGTTCATCTTAGAGAGATTTGACTTTTACTATAAAAAGTTTAAATTTAACTCATAAGGCCCACTATGATTTTTTTCCATCTTCAAAGTGACTGAAATTGATTAGTTACTACGGTTTGTAATAACATTTTTGCAGATAATTAAAAAGTTGTGTAAAAATTAACATTGAGTAATTTGCAGGTAGTTTCAGGCACTTTCTTGAAAAAGCTGAAAGCAGCCCTAAAAAAATCATAGTGTATATTTTTTTTACACGGGTGCTTCTATTCTAAATGGGTCACACTATAAGAGTGCAAAAATATTTAATAAAAAAAACTTGTACTTTAGATATCCTTAGTGATTAGAGCAGCGGTTCCCAAAGTGGTTCTTATGGACCTCCAAGAGTTCGTTGCAACCACTGAGGGAGTTCGTGACAAATTAAAATTAATTTGGGGATGGAGCTAGACCTCAAAGTTAAATTTGGTATTTTGCTATTATGCAGTTGTGTAGGATTTTTTTACTTGTTCAGGTTTTTGTTATGAGAAGGGTTCGTGGGTGTAATAAGTTTCAGAACCACTGGATTAGAGTAAAATAATACATTCAATTTTAGGTATACCTGGGATAGTAGGTGCAATAGATGGCACCCACATAAATATTAAACAGCCAGTGGGCAATGCTGTTGACTTTTATAATAGAAAAGAACAGCATTCTGTGATTCTTCAAGCTGTATGTGACGATACAAAAGCATTTGTTGACATTTTTGCCGGAATGCCTGGGCGAATGCATGATGGTAGAGTCTTCCGTAATAGCTCTCTGTTTCAAAGACTTACAGATACTCCACCATTATTACCTCCTCATCTGCATATTATAGGAGATGCAGCATACCCGTTGATGCAGAATTTAATGAAACCTTATCGAGACAATGGCCATTTGAATCAAATGCAGACAAAATTTAATCAAAAACTAAGTGGTTCAAGAGCTGTAATTGAGATGTCATTTGCTTTATTGAAAGGTAACATTTTTAATCAAATTAAAGTTAAATTTAATACATAAGACTTTCAGTAAAATGGAGAAGTTTAAAATATTTAGACAAGTCGTTGCCCGACAAGATTCCAGAGGTAATTTCTGCTTGTTGTGTTCTACACAATTTTATATTGAAACATGAACCCCACAACTATGACAATATACAAATTAACGATTTGGACCTTGAAAATAATGGCATTGTCAGAGAAGATGACGATAATAATGCTCAAGATAATGCTGATATCAAAAGAAATTATTTAGCTTCGCTCTTATTGTAACTATTACTTCTAATAATCTCAATAAAACACATATTGAAGTAATTTGTTTTATTTATTAAGTAATTTATTTATTTTTGTCGTTTAACAAAAAAATTTCAAGATGATTTAGTTTTTGATTCTGAATCTTATTGTACTCAGCAATTTCTAGACGTAAGTTCTTCAATTCCTTAACTTTCTCGGTCTCAATCTCCAATTGTCTTTTCCGGTAACTGTCTAGACGTTTCCATTTTGAGTGAACAGGTGTGGATGCTCTTGATGACTGTGGAGAACTTATGTCTTCTCCAGTACTGTCTTCCACACTATAACTCTTATCACTAGTTTCTTCGAATGATGAAACTATTCTGGATTTATAGTTTTATCCATCAAAAATATAGATTGAAATCTAGAATAATATTCCCAAGTTATGCGTCCTCTTCCTGTATTTTTTCTTGTATTATTGTTTTGACAAATGGTTTTATATGTGGTTTTCATATTTCGCATTTTTCGATCCAAAATTGCTGCGTCAACTGAATAACCTCTCTTACACATTTCACCTGCAATCTCATCCCACAGTTTCTTCTTTTTTATTTTAGGGTTTCTGAATAAACTGTGTCGTTTTTCATACTCATCTAAGAAAAGCAAAATAGTTTTATGGTTCCAAGAAAACATACTGGTCTGAGATTCAGGATCAACTGATTGTGTTAAAATTTGCTCCTCTTCGTCCGGATTATTGGCATGTTCATTTTGAAAATATTCATGTTGTAATGGATTGTCATATGAGCACTCATAAATAGGTATTTGATCTATTCAATTAATTAAATAATACAAATTAATACATTAAAAAAAACCCTTTATCCTACTTACCACTATTACCAGCACCCTCTGTTTCAGTATTTTTTAGTGTTTCAGTTACATCTTTATTGCACACAAAACTTTGATAATTTGCCAAGTGTTGTTTAAAATCTGAAATGTAAAAATATTTTTAAATGTAGTAACATAACCTAAATTTGTCACCTACCTTCACTATAACCAATTTCGCGGTTACTAGCAGTTGTAATATTTTTGGTTGGTTTTAAAGTGACTACACCCTGTTTAAAGAAACAATTTACAAAAACCTTTTTGTTCATTATTACAGAATAATTCGACACAGGTTTATTAACACCTTGGCACAGCCTTGATTTAGACATTGAGCAACATTGAGTGACAAGCACAGGCATGAGTGATAGAAAAGGATAACATCATGTGCTGCCTTCTGCAGCGTAAAATAATTGCGCTTTCTCAAACGAGTAGCAGCTTACTTGCAGCGTTCTCAGCGAAGTTCCGTTCAGAAGCACTTGCTGGGTAAGCAACTCAGCCGCTTGCTGCCTCTGAACGCGCCCATTATATAATTGACTAAATTTACCGGTAAATTAAACGGTAAATAAAGTAAATAACAAAATGAAATAAAACTGGCTCTATTGTGTTGCTTTTTACTTGACCTTTCAGAAAAGACCAAATACTGCTACCATACAATGCTGATTTTATGAGAAAATAATCTTTTTCTTATTTATGAATAATAATTAAAAGTTAAAATTGACTCTTGCCTCATAAAACTTGTAAGAAAATGGTTTTTAAACTATAAACAGACAAATAAAATAGCGACATCTTACTATCGCTTTTTGACCTGACATTGCAGTAGGATAGACAAATTGAAGCGGGATTTGCTCCTAATAGGTCAAAAAGCGATAGTAAGATGTCGCTATTTTATCTGTTCATCACTCTTACATCGGAATTGCGAATAAATTGGACAAGTCGTTTTTGTTTGCAGTGGAAATATTTATATTTTGCAGTTATAAGTTAACGATATGGATCTATCAAAATATAATATTTTCAAATTTCGGACACTTCCGCTTATACCGGAAATTGCTGTCTATTTTAAATGGAATATTCCAATTTTTAATGCATTCTTGAAATCTTCATAAAATTCTAAAAATATTTTGTGCAACATGTGATACAAGAAAAATTAACCGTTTCCGAGATATTTTCATTTATTAGAAATAACTGAGACTTGTAGAACCTTGGTTATGATACTGTCAGCGTTGTGCAACAAAAACCATGATGCCCATTTTTGGCCTGTAGTAGGCTAACATTCTTTCAGATTATGTCCAGTTTTGCACTTGATTGCTTATAGGCTTGTTGAAAGTAACTTCTATTCGAACTAATTTCAATTGTCGAAAAGACATGTTTTTTAAACGGAACGCCTAGTATATTTTTATACCACGTGACTCAAGATTAAATGTTCTTTCGTCCTGTATTAGCAATCCCTATAGCTATCTCTTATAGTTCACTCTTTATCGATGATTTCTTTTTGACACAATTTTTTTTCCATTTTTCGGTATTATTTTTAAATAGTGGGCATGAAAACGAGAAATTATATTTTTTGAAATCATCCGTCTAGTAGGAATTAAAAGAAGACAATTTAATCGCTAAGAAGAACCAAAAATGAATAATCAAACACAGACATATTAAATGTATTTGACGATAAAAAAATCGACAATTCAAGAAGTTAGTAAAAAAAAGTTGTTATATCGAGGAAAATGCGTTATTACTTAGATACAGTAGAAAGTTATTAAAAATAAATAATAACCGAAGACAACTTAGAGCCAATATTATAACCAACAATTTGTGTATTATTTTTAATATTTCTAATTTATTTATTAGTTTTCATAAAATTTTGTATTCTAAGTGTAAATTTCTTCTTATAAATGTGTAAATAGTCCAAGAATTCTAATACATGCGGCATATGCAGACAAAAAGTTCTGAGGATAGATGGATATTTAAATATTATTTGTCGGTTTTTAAAATGAAATTGAAATTATAGTCAGAAATTAATTTAAAAAGCCTCAATTTGTTAAATTTTCATAGCACACTATTCAGGAATAATACTGAAAAGTGAAAAAATTGATGTGTCAAAGAGAGAATCCATGAATAGAAAGAGAAAGGTAAGAGATGGGTATAGGGAATGCTAATACAGTTCGAAAGAACATTTAATTCAGATTCTTATGGTATAAAAAATACTGGGTATTATGTTTAAAAAACATGACTTCTCGACAGTTGAAATCAGTTCGAATAGAAGTTACTTTTCAACCAACCCGTTACGATTTTATGTAAAATAGGTATGACCTGAAAGCTTATGAGCATAGCCTACTACAGGCCAAAAATTGAAATTATGGCTTTTGTTACACAAAGATGGCAACATAATAAACAAGGTACTGCAACTTTGAACTTTTTTTAAAAAATGGAAATATTTCTAAAACGGCTAATTTTTCTTGTATCACTTGTTACACAAAATATTTTTAGAATTTCATTAAGATTTCAGAAATGTAATAAAAAGTGGGGTATTCCATTCAAAATAAGAAAGAATTCCGGTACAAGCGGAAGTGTCCGAAAGTTGGAAATATTATATTTTAATAGATCATTATAGCTAACTTATAACCGCAAAATATGAAACAGAAATTCAAAGACGAAGTCCGTAAAGTTTTAATAAATGGGTTGCTTGAATCTCCCTGTATTGTTTCATTTTTAAGTGTCCATTGAAAGTTTAAAAATAATTTTCTAATAATTTAAAGGTTATGTTATGATCTTATAACCAGAAGTATTATAATAATTACAGGTAGAGGAAGTAATAGAACTACCTCCCTACGGTGGACAATAAGGTAAAATGTGTGTGGAATTTCGAGAAGGTTTTTAAATCCATAACCTCCAATGCAAAAATGACAAGGCACTTTGTAAATTATTGTATTTCAGATTTTCCTTTTAGCTTTCCGTTTTATTAACATTTATAACGTCTCATAAAATAGCGTTAATTTGACTCCACTAATCGTTAAAATCAAAAAAACTTAAAAAGGTTAAATTGCCATATTCCTAAAGAATTTGCGCCAAATTCAAAATAAATAACCACAGGTAAATAACGTAATTTACCGAGGGTTATTAACCTGATAATTAACCGGTAAATAACCGGTTAATAATTCCAATTTACAACACTAAATTGATACCACTTATAGTTTATATATTTGCCTACGACGTGATCTATTTTATTTCTTCTAATTTGCTGTGATTATTTCTTAAAATAATATTTTCTGTTGGTGTGTATCACATCGACTGATTTATTTACTTATTTTAAAGTAATTTACACTTCTAGTTCAGTTTAAAAATAGATCAAGTCGTAGCTTATGCTTTGTGGAACGTATTACATCTGTTTTCAAGTCAAACTAGTGCCTATATTTTGAAAAAATATTGAAGTTCTTTCCTCCTATTATTTACATGGGAAGGAATTCCCGCCATTTTGAAATGAATCGTCCCCTTAAATTGTCACTGGAAATATTCATAACTGATAAAATTGAATTACCTTCATGGTCAGTTTGTATCAGACATCTCGGGATGGCATGTCCTTGTTGACGTATTTCACCTTCGACACACAATTCTTGGTTTGGAAGATTACCTATTGGAAATTGATATGTGACCCAAATAATTATTAGGAATTACTGCACCTTCATTGGTAAGTAGGACTGATTTTGTAGGTTGACAAAGTTCACCAGCAGGCAGTTCGGTGTCAGAGTTTTCAATTTTTAACTCATCAATTTTACTTGTGATGATTATAAGAGGTTGTTTAGTGTAAGGATGTCCGACAATTATGGCAACATTTTAGCAGTTCTTAGGAACAACATGTATTTTTACTTTCGCAGACACACCATCTACGGTAACAATACTCGTAAAAAGTCCTAAGGGTTTTACCGTACCATTTCCGTACCCCACCAATGGCTCTGTATCAACCTCGTAGTATGACAGTCCTAAGTCTCTAGAAACATCTTCCCTCAATGTAACACAACTGCTATCCAAGTCCAAATAACACCTTACTTGTTTGTTATTTATAAATGCATCTTTAAAATATTTTAAATGTGACTGTTCTGTACAAATATTTAAAACTGAATTAATCATAGTTGAACCTGCCTTGCACTCTTCAGTCTTAACACTTTGTCCACTACCATTTTGCTTTTCTTGCTTTAAAGGACAATATCTGGCATAATGTCCCAGTTTGCTACACTTAAAACAACTAACAGTTTTATTTCTTTCTCTACCAGCATTCACAGTTACGGAATTAGGTTTATTATTCTTGTTAGAGTTATTAAATTTAGCATTGTTCGGTCTGTTCTTAAAGTGTTTACTTTGAAGTACATACTTTGAACCGGCTTTTATATCTGGTAGAAGTTGATTAACTTTTTGATACTTAGTCAACGGACCTAAATAATCTCTAAATCTAGTGTCATCCAATCCATGAGCAATTCCTTCAATTTTTTCTAATTCAGACATGCCATATTTGTTGTATTTTGTCAGTTTTTCAAAAAAATATTCCATGACATCTTGATTCGCTTTCCATTTATAATTTTGAGCTTCTAATATCAAACTTATAAAATTTTCTTCTACCGAGAATGTTTCTAACAATAACATTCGCCACTGATCCCAAGTTCTCGCTTCACAGGGTAAGCTGTCCTTCCATGGCTTCGCTACACCGCAAAGTTTGGACAGGGCATAGTGTCACATTGCCACAGAATCCCATTCATACAGTTCTCCACACTCTTCCATTTTTTCGATCCAAGAGAGGATACTAATATTGTTTTGTACTGGATCAAAATCTGATAACACAACGCGCATGTTTGGAAAATGTCTTGCCTGGTTGACGTAAATATTTAAGCCTTCATTGTTTATATCACCAACAACTTCGTTAATTTCCATCGTGCCATTTCGCTGGGCCATGTCGTATTCTCGAATATTGTATAATATGACGTAAGAGTTCAAATCACTCAAACTCCACCAATATCACTCTAACAACATTCCTTTCCGACAATGGATATTTTCTGCAGTAAATTCAGAGTAAACTTTTACTTGCACTTTCGGGAAATTCTTGTAAAATAACTTCACTTTTCAAGCTTCGGCTTTATGCCACTTCTGAAATTGTTACGTTCTCACGATTAACTCCGTCTATCGAATAAAGGGTAATTATTTACAAAAGCTACAAGTGGATCAAAAATTATAAATTTTGGAGGACATGTTCTACAATTAACTGTAACATTGTTTGCTTTGGATAAATCGTTAAAATCTTTTGAAGTGGCCAGGCAGATATAGCATCTCATTGTTGACGTTGTTTGTGTTGCAGCATTGCAGACTTTGCAGCATGAGCATCATAGTATGTTTGACGAACACGTCTCCTGATGATCTCCTTATCTTTGTTTCTACTAACTGGTCAATCTGTTTATTAATATAATTTATTTCTTCGTTGGTAACGTGTGGCGATTCTTGGACAAATCTTATTCTTATACGCCTGCAATATCGAGGAGACGATGGAGTTGGATTTCGCCAAATTATTTTATTGTTGATACAACAAGTAAGCTGAAGAGGTTCCAATGAAGATTGAAAAATATTTGCATCAGAGTCACTGTTATTTTCAAACCTTTGTTCATATTGCGATTGTTGAGAACCATTGCAGCCCCATTTGCTTATTAACTCCAATGACATTATTTCTTCAGCTTTTAGGGTTTTCAAAACTTCTTCTATGTACAACAGCAAACGTGTGACAGTGTGATTCAATAGGTCTTGCAAACGCACTTCAACACAGGTTGCTGTCACTCGGTAGGACTCTTTAATAGGATAACATTCCTTTTTTGCCTTTTGTAAGATGCTATAACAAGGATATAGCTTTTCTGCGCTGGTCCTTACAATTTCATATTGTTTTCGCGATAAAGATGCCTCAACGCACATTGACAGTGCTTGAGTTGGCAGTAGTTGAGACTTTGATAGTGGATTATTGCTCTTAAATGCTTTCCGATATTTAGCATCTCGTGTTGGACTTATACTAATATCTTTGACAACTTTAGCACCCTCTACGTTTCCTGATTCTCGAAGTTTCATTTGGCTAGCATACAAAAGTTTTTCGGTTTCATCATTTGTTCCCAAATGTTGCGTTTTTCTCCTTTTACTGCGGTCACTTAGATCATAAAAAGGTTTAGTTGGTCTGCCAGCTTTTTCCGTTTTCTTAACAGGAATTTCTATGGTATTTTGCAACCAACCATAGTTATTCTTTAAGAAAACATGTTCGGTTCTATTTGCAGAGAGCATCATTTCCGACTTTATATATGACAGTTGGTATATGAATCCTTTCTTTTGTTCTTCAGGAAATGTAGGATTATTGACTATGTCATTTTGCATAGTCAAATTTTTTTGCAAAGTTTCTTCCCTGGCACGTCTTCATAAGGTTGTACAAGGTTTCTCTTGACACTACTTTGACACTAGAGGTTCCTGCAAAACAAATAAATTCGAAATATGCATACATTTGCAAAGTAGCTAAATTGCGGGCGCGTTCCTAGTTATGCTTGATTATTTTAATTAAATTTATCTGTTGCATTACAAAGTACGTTTGCGATTGTTCGATGAGTTGGGATCGAGTGCTTGGATCAAATTACACTAAATCAAAGTGGCGCTGAAAATGTAGCTGTCACTTACACATTTTTTTCTTGTAATTATTGGCAATCAAAAAATGTCTAAACACATTAGAAATACAAAAGTTTAAAATTTCCACTTTGAGAGACAACATCAAATTAATCGTGACGTTTTTACTTTTCTTTGTGCCATAGTTACATAGTGTGCGGTCTGTTTATATTTTTCGTTTGAATTTTCGCGCTCTTTGAGATGTGACCGGCATGAGCACAAGGGAAGGGTGGACTGGTTGCGAGCATGCGCAAGTGTGACGACGACGCCGACACGATACTATTTCTAAGATACCAGAAAAATGTATTAAAAATTTATATCAGTGCTTATATGTTAAAATAAAGCAATAACCAACCAGTTTATAAAGTTCATTCTATCGCAACATTTGGTCCTTCGGAGTCGCATAAGAAGGTTCGACGATTAATAGACGACATTCATCATTTTCCACGTGCTACGAGCTACGATACCGATACAGCTTAGCGGAAAAAGCAACAATTCAACGAAGAAACAGGGATAGCGAGGCGACTAATGTAAGTCCTATTTTCTGTCCTACTCTTACCTAGTTTCAGTTTGTGCAATTAACAATTTACAATATTGCGCAATAATTTGCTGCCATTTTGTATTCTCGTTCAGCAAGTACAATGGATCTCAAACAAGCCGTCAGAAAACGCGGTTGCACTAAACAAAAAGTCACCAATTTTATAAAGTTTTTAGACCCATTAAAATGTGCGGTAGCTGCTAATGAGGAGCTATCAAATGAGCTAATTAAAGAATTAGAAAGACAATTAAATTCAATGTCGCAATTATCACTTGAATTTGAGGAAATATAAACTCAAATAGAGTGCATATGTGATGAGCAAGTTCTTGATGAACATTATAAAAGTCGCGATGATTTTACTGATTTGTTTACATCCACTTTTGCAGCAGGAAATTGTTTTCTTTCAAAGTCAAATGAATTTAATCAAAAATCTGACTTACAATCAGATGAACAAAGTCAAGCAAACAGTGATGATAATGATCGTTTAAGTGATTGCAGTTTGAAGAGTCGCCAAACTGACCATTTACGGAACATTAAGCTTCCTACTATTCAATTACCAAAATTCAAGGGCAATTATAACGGGTGGTTAGAATTTAGAGACACTTTTCAATCTCTCATTCACGAGAATGCTATGATAAACAATATTCAAAAATATCAGTATTTAAGAACCTCCTTAAAAGGAAATGCAATGAAAGTTACACAAGCTCTTGAATTTTCCACTGACAATTATACAGCAGCATGGGATTTACTTTGCCTGCGATTTAATATTCCCAGATTATTAGTACACAATCATTTAAAAGCTATTTTTGACATAGAAGTTTTAGTGAAAGAAACTGCGTATGGTTTACGTTCATTGGCTGATACAGTGTCTGAGCATTTACGAGCCTTGGTAACATTAAACCAACCAGCTATGGTAAATACATCAAAAATTACATGCAATTTTTGTAAGCAAGACCATACGATCTACAACTGCAAAGAGTTTTTAGGTTTGACTATTTCTACTCGAATTGAAAAGGTTAAAGCCCTAAAATTATGTTAGAATTGTCTTTATTTAGGTCATGAGTTGAAAAACTGCCGCTCAGGTCCTTGCAAAAAATGTCGTGGTAAACACAATTCTTTAATTCATTTGGAAAAAGAAATGACGTCATCAAATGCCGAACACCAAGCCCCAGTTTCGACCCCATCGTCATGTGCATTTTCAAAATTTTCTCATGATGGTTTCACGTTATTATCAACTGCATTAGTTACGATTGAAGATTTCTTTGGAACAAAACACACGGCAAAAGCATTGTTAGACAGTGGGTCACAGATCAATTTCATTACTTCGAGACTGTGCAATCTATTAAATCTCGAACACACATCTTCGAGTATTTCTATCATGGGGATCAATAAATTGGTTTCCAAACTTGACAGGAAATGTAATGTCAACATCAGTTCTATGCTTCACAGATTTTCTATTGTGATTTCCTGTTATGTGCTTCCGAAAATAACGGATAACATTCCAAACCAAACTCTTGATGTACAATCGTGGAAAATTCCAAAAGACATTTCGTTGGCTGACTCAAGTTTCCATATACCGAGTGATATAGAAATATTACTAGGTGCAGATATTTTCTGGAAGATTCTATTTAATCAGACAATTAAACTAGGAAAGGTTTTACCAATGTTACGCAATACTGCCTTAGGGTGAATTGTATGTGGCTCTTTAAAGCAGCCTGCTCAAAACGCTTCTTGCAACTTCGTCAATAGTCGATCACTTGATGCTGATGTTAAAAGATTTTGGGAAGTTGAGGAAATTGAAAAATCTTCTACTGTTCTTTCTGAAGATGATGAATGTGAAAAACATTTCTGCGATAACTAAATCTGAAGATGGTCGTTTCATGGTGCGAATACCTTTGAAACATTCTCCTTTTCTATTAGGAAATTCCAAAGAAGTCGCAATGAATAGATTGCTTCAATTAGAACGCAAGTTGTTGTCATGTCCTGAAATGAAATCTCAATATGTGGATTTTATGAAAGATTACGCAGAACTAGATCATATAACTACAGTAAATGTCAGTAATCACAAGATTCCATCTTATTTTCTTCCTCACCATGGAATCGTTAGAGAGGAAAGATTAACAACAAAATTGAGGGTTGTGTTTGATGGATCTTCTCCTACTGCTTCTAGTTGATCTCTCAATGACATCCAATTCACAGGTCCTACCATTTACAACGATATTTTTGACATTATGTTAAGATTCAGACAATACAAATTTGTAGTTATGGGGGATATGGCAAAAATGTATAGGCAGGTGTTGGGTCACCCAGATGACAGATTTTTGCAGCAAATTTTGTGGAGGGATCATCCGGATAGAGAACCACAGGTCTTTCGATTGAACACCATTACATACGGAACTAGTTCAACTCCTTATTTAGCTATCAGATGTTTACATCAAGTTGCCTTTGATAATGAAAATCAGTATCCAGTTGCTTCAAAGATTATCCTAAAAGACTTTTATATGGATGATTTAATTACAGGTTTCGATAGTGAAGAAACAGCCATAAAAACTTGTCTAGACATTTCAAATATGTTGTTAGACGTCCATTATCCGCTACGAAAGTGGCACTCCAACAGTAAAATTATTTTAGATCATTTGCATCATAACCTTGAAACGATAGAAATTATTTCTTTGGGAAGTGATGAATCTATAAAAACGTTGGGTATTCATTGGTCAGTAGTAGGAATAGGCCGATTCTGGAACCTCCTCCGACTTTGACCAATAAAAGTCAAGGTCACGGTCGGAGGAGGTTCCAGAATCGGCCTATTCCTGACGTGACCTCACCATGACTTTAAACTTCAAGGCCATGACCTTGAGGTGACCTCGATCAAGGTCAAGATTGGAGGAGGTTCCAGAATCGACCTGTTCCTAACGTAACCGAGAGGTAACTTTGAAATGACCTTGAGGGTTCAAGGTTAAGATAAATTTGCTTTGTGCCGATGTAACTACAAGGTTAAGGATCAAGTCAGAGGAGGTTGCAAAATCTCAATGTCATTGATGTGACCTCATCATTACCTCTAAAAGCGAGGTCAGAGGAGGGTTCCAAAAATTATCTATCCTTGACTTGACCTTAACTTGACGGCGGATTCAAAAACGGTTTATCTTGAATACGACCGTAAGGTTGGAGGAGGTAGGGACCCCCACCTAAAATCTTGTTATATAAGGTTCTTCATTTGGGAATAGATTCAGTTGTTACAGAACTGTGAGTTGTGTTGTTAAGTTAATCACCTACCTACATACATAAAAGTAAGTTTAAGTCATCTTATTGTAATAATTTATAATTTGTATATTTTTATTGTATTTAACAGTGACATCTAACAAGTAGATTTTTTCCTGAAGCAAAAGAGAAGGCACGTGAACGATCCTTTTGATGACGTACAGAAGAAAAGACTTCTGACTGAAAACGTTGACAAACCAAAAGAAGAAAAGCCGGATGAGCACGGTTTGAATATGCCCTCAGTTCGAAACGAGTTTCAATTTGAAATACTGTCCCAGCCTTACTTCACAGATGAAGATTTTCGTCAATGTGATACTAATGAGACAGCACCTTCCGAGATTTCAGAAGCAAGAGAGGTGACTGACGTAGATCAGTTGCCACTTTTAGCTCAAAGTGTATATTTTCTAAATAAGAGCCGTACGAAGTGGATTTGTGTCGGACTGTGTACCGAAACATTTTTTGATCCGATAATACGTATTATGGGTTCCAAAAGGCAGAGCATATCGTTTTTAGAAGAGGAATGGAAGGAATTTTGTTCTTATAACTACACTTTGAAGTCGTATTTTACTGAGAAGAAAACTATTTATCCGGTAATGAAAATCAGCTCAGTAAAGGCGTCTTTCGAACGCATCGAAGGAACGAAAATACTGAAATTAGAAAGAGGAATGGAGACATTATATATATCTTATAAAGGTCTATTGGAACTCTGGAAATTGTGTGATATTATATTATATCGTTTAGAAGTTTTGAAACAATTGAACTATAAATCATTCTACAGCAACATGATTCCATGCTTGAGTGTTATGGAAAGTGATATGAAGACAAATGTTAAATCATTTCTTAATAATGAAATATCTGAGAAAGGAGCAATTACAAATGAATTAATGATGTTTGGAATTAGTAAATTAATTTTTGATATAAGTATGCATAAAGCTGTTAATATGTAAATGTTATGTGATTTAATATGTATATATTTCTAGAAAATCCTACTGCAATGTTAGGTCAAAAAGCGATAGTAAGATGTCGCTATTTTATATGTTTATATATTTCTAGATATGACACTGTCAGTTATAAATAAAATTTTCTAAGAACACTGTTTGATCCTTTATTTAATAAACTAACGATACTTAACCAAAAAATTAAGAGAAATTTTTACGCTATATAAAGATAAGCAGTGAGTATTGAAGTAGTACACATGTAACAACGTTGACTGTTAGAAAGAAAAGCCATAAATGCGACGTCGTGTCAAAACAGATTGCACTGCGAGAAGTACCTTAAAACGAAAAGGTCGTGGTTTACTTAATACGTTAATTAATAAACTACCAGTAGAGTTACACTTACCAGGTTACAATTACTGCGGTCCGGGTACAAAATTAGACGTTCGACTTAAAAGAAGAGACAGAGGTGTGAATGCGTTGGATGAGGCGTGCAAGCAACACGATATCGCATATTCTGTAAGTAGCGATTTAGAAAAACGTCACGAAGAAGATAAAAAATTGTATCAAGTGGCAGTGAAAAGAGTGAAGAGTACAGAAGCGGGATTTGGTGAAAAGCATCTGCGTTATCTGTAGCCGCCTTAATGAAAGCTAAGACAAAGCTTGGATTGGGAAACGGAG
Organism: Prosopocoilus inquinatus; assembly: GCA_036172665.1. Classification (NCBI taxonomy): domain Eukaryota; kingdom Metazoa; phylum Arthropoda; class Insecta; order Coleoptera; family Lucanidae; genus Prosopocoilus; species Prosopocoilus inquinatus. The sequence continues at coordinate 50,569,945 of CM069873.1, forward strand.
TGAAGAGAAAGCGTAGTAAACGGAAGAAGCGTGGTGGTAAATTATCATTTCGACAAGCTGTAAGGAAAGCACAACATGCAATTTCACGTAATGGTAACAAGAGTCTGTTAGAAAATGTGAAATTGGCGCAGGCTGTTTTAAAGAAGGACCACAAGAAAATAAGACCTCCACGTCAAAGAGTGATACCATTTCCTAAGAAAGGAGGGTTTTTACCTTTAATTCCATTATTTGCGGCTTTGGGCGCAATAGGATCGCTCGGCGGCGGTGCAGCTGCAATTGCTAAGGCGGTAAACGATGCAAAAGCTGCGAAAGAGCAACTGAAAGAGGCAGAGCGACATAATCACGCTATGGAAACAAAAGCAGTGGGAAGCGGATTCTATATAAAACGTTACAAAACAGGGTGTGGGTTATATTTACGATCCAATCCAAAAAACTGAAATATTTGCCTCGGCGACCGTTGACTAACATTGACATACTGAAATATGCTAAAATATGGTAATTACCTTTCTTTCGAGGTGTGTTTATGAGAGATACTTTACCTAAAAAGATATGGAAGCATGAAAGTGGAGTAGTGAATTTAGATAGCGATTCTGGTGAAGGAACGCATTGGATGGCATATTATAAGAGAGGAGGAATCGTAAAATATTTTGACAGCTATGGAGATCTACGACCTCCAGTTGAAGTAGAGAAATATCTTTTGTCGAACGGATTGGGAGTTATCAATTATAATTATGAAAGGTATCAGAAACAAAATACACAAAATTGTGGACACTTATGTCTACAGTTTTTAAAGTCCTTTACAAGTTAAGTAAGAATGTAGTACTTGAAAGATGGTCAACATGGAATCTTCACCCGTTGCGTGTACGTTCACTCTTACGGGAACTGAATCAGTTTTATTTTGTGAATTGAATCCACCACTATACCTCGATGAAGACGCAACATATGAAATGGGCTTGTTAAATTTTGAAACGTTTAATGCAATACCTAACATAGATGAAAGTAATAATTTGATACATTATGAAGAAACAGGAAAAACGACGGTTTGGAAAACTATCGTTATACCTACAGGTACATATGAACTAGACGATATCAACCAATATCTGAAAGATTATTTTCAAAATAACAATATCCCTGATTATATAAACATTAAAGGAAATAATAATACTTTAAAGGCAACCATACACAGTTCGGTTAAGGTCGATTTTATTAAACCAAATTCATTGGGAAAATTGTTGGGTTTTAAACCGAAAACGTTGAAAGTAAACGATAATAACATTTGTGATTTTCCGGTGGAAATAAATAAAGTAAATGCTATAAGAATAGAATGTAATCTAACCGGTGGATCTTATAACAACGGAGAACCCGGTCATGTTTTGTATCATTTCTTTCCAAATGTACCTCCAGGGTTTAAAATAATAGAATCCCCTCTTCAAGCTATTTATCTTCCAGTGACCGTGAAAGTGATTACGAGAATAGTCATTCGACTATTAGATCAAGAGAATCGATTAGTAAATTTTAGAAACGAAGTAATTACTTTAAGACTTCATTTGAGAAGATTCACATAATGATTATTTACGATAGCAATTATTCGAAACGGAAAGAGTGTAGCAGAATTAGACGTAATGTATTATTTAAACCACGGAAACAGATACTGAACTGTTGTCGACAAAAAAAAACTGAAATTGACACAGAAAAATCGAATATATTTAGAGTTTTTATTTAGGTTATAAGGTGCTAACATAGGGGGAATTATTCTGTAGAAGAGACGTAACCGTCAAAGGGTGAACACCATCATTACACGTAAGGCAATCATCATCTAAACAGAACGACATGGATATTTTGGGAGTAACTGATAAAATTAAATTGGACACTTCAATAACCAGTATGGAGTTCCATTCACACTTACCATTCAGTTCATCATTTGGTAATAACGATGAAGTGCGTATCATCGTACCTGAGATCGACAATTACACTCTCCCTTGCGAAAGTTATTTGTACGTAGAGGGAAGACTGCGTTTGGTTAGTGATAATACTAAACACAGTGCGACGGCACAATTGATAAATAATCCGGCAGCTTATATGTTTAGCGAGATTAGATATCTTTTGAACGGAGTACAGGTGGATTCGGTAAGAAATGTTGGCATAACATCAACAATGAAAGGGTATTTTTCTTTTACTCGCAACGATACAGTAAAATTGGAAAATGCAGGATGGATCCAGGAGAATGATAAAATGAGCGATATACTCAACGTTAAGGGAGATTTCTCAGCAAGTGTACCTTTAAAGACATTATTAGGTTTTGGGGAAGATTATAAAAAGATCGTCTTGAATATGAGGCAAGAATTAGTATTGATCAGAGCAAATGATGACGTCGATGCAGTTGTGGAAACAAGCAAGACGGAAAAGATTAAATTAATAATTGACAAAATTGTATGGCGTATACCTCATATTTCTGTTGGACTACGTGAGCAATTGGCTTTAACGAGAGTGACAGACAGAGATGTTGAAATACAAATTCCTTTCAGAAGCTGGGAGTTGCACGAGTATCCGTCGCTCCCAACTACGACAAGTCATTCTTGGACAGTAAAAACGGCTCCGCAGTTGGAAACGCCAAGGTACATAATCATCGGTTTTCAAACTAAGCGAAAGGGTGTCGTCGATGCAAACATGAGTCTGTTTGATGACGTTAAGTTAAAATCATTAACGGTATTTCTAAAAGGCGAACGCTATCCGTACGACAATATTGAAATTGATATTGAAAATAACAAATACGCCGTTATATACGACATGTATTCCAGATTTCAGGAAAATTATTATCATCGTGAAAGCAGTCACCCCTGGTTCAATCCAAAAGGATTAGCTAGTTGCTCATTAATAGGAATCGACTGCACTTTTCAGAGAGATGTAATGCATAAAAGTGCAGTAGAAATAAGAATTGAGTTTACAACTAAAGAAAATATTAAAGCTGATACTATTGCTTACTGTTTAATTCTGCATGACAAAGCGTTCTCTTATTCACCTCTCACCAAAATTGTCCGTCAGTTGATGTAAACCGTGAATGGCAGTATTAACAGAAAAGCTAAAGCTATTTGATTTCATTTGATTTTATAAGAAGCAACATCAACCGAACCATGAAAAAACGATTTATTGTCATTGACATTCAAGGATTTAAAGTGGAAAATAATCAATTTATACCAAAAGAGTTGGCTTCTTACGATAGTGAAAGAAAAGTGAGTCATTTTTTATTTCAACCACCCACAAGTTTGTCAATGGTCCCCAGAAAATTTCAAAATGTTGCAAACTGGTTAATGACCAATCACCATTGCATTGATTGGAATAGAGGATTCGTCCCCTTATCTGAGTTTGACGCAATCATCACCTTTTTATGTTGTACAGCCAAAGTCGTTTACGTTAAAGGAGTGGAGAAGTCTCGATTTCTATGTGAAATTCTAGCGAAAAGCAATGGTGAAAGTGTACCTGTGTTAGATTTGGGTGAAATTTACGAAGATGTACAAAAATTGCAAAAATCCGAACCCAAGTGTCCATTTCACTCAAGAAGAAATTGCATGTGTGCTTTAACGAACGTGTTTGATTTACATAAATTTATTCAAACAAAGTTATATGAAGGATTTTTTACACTAAACATTTGTGATATATTATGAGGAAACTTTGGTTCTTAGTTAGTATAAGAAAAGTTCAGCTTCGCAATGGATTTCTTCTCCAGTCTATTTTGCAAGAACATTATAAAGCATGTTGTAGAGAAGGTTGGCGAAGTTATTGACCAGTACGAAAAAGATTGTTCGTTCAGTAGTATACCAGATAAGGATTTGAAGTACTTTCCAAAATCGTATCTATGTACCAGAGTCACAGCCGTAGATCTAGAATACATCTGGCCTAAGTTGCCAATCCATTATCAACGCTGTAAATATCTACAAAGTCAGAGACTCTGTCACCAACATTGGAATCAAACCGAATTTTCTTTGGATGAAATAGATGGTCCACCTCCACGGAAGAAGAATTGCTATTTGTGTACTTATTCTTAAATATTATTATTAAAATATTAATTATTAAATATTGTTATTAATAATATATTATTATACAATAAACTATAATCAGAAAGGAGTTGTTATTTTATTCGTTATTAATTTTAATAAATTAATTTAAGGATTTAAGAAAGAATTTAGAAATACATTGCGTTATTAAATTATTTAGATTAACTCTTGATGAGCAATTTAGCTTGACAGATTTTTATTGTCTTTGAAAGTATCGCTTTATTCGATTGAAATTTCAAACGTTGCCAAATTTACGAATTTTCTACGATGTAAAAGTCACAAAAATGGTTTTCACTGTGCAGCGTTAAAAATTTCATAGTAAGAAGTGATCTGTATAAAAATTATAATAAACTAAATCAGAAAGGAGACGTTATTAATTTTAATCGATCAATTTAAAATTTAAGGATTTAGATTCACACACCGTCGTATAATAAATTAAGTGGCATAGAAAAAATAAACATGTTTGAAGGCGAACGTCGATTAAGTATACATACACTATAAAATTTACATATGTATTCCGAGTTGTGAATGAATATACATACCGTTTTAAATAAATAAAAACAAGCACGTTTTAAAGCGAGCCATACTAGCAAAAATTGCATAATAGTAAATTAACATATTTACGAGCATTCACCGTCGATTTAAAATTCAAATTCAATTTGCATAGAAATCGTTTAACTAATATATTATTATTACACACCAGTCTTAATCGGTCTTTCACAGAGCTTAGTGCGTGTTTACCAAGAGAATATAAGTAAGAGAATATTTTTAAGAATGTAATTTAAATTTACACGATTCTTACAAATAAAGATTAGGGGCTGACTGTTCGATGAAATCATGGTTTCTAGGAGATCAGTGCTCGTGAAATGTGTATCGTTAAACTGTGTGACACTTGCAAGTTTGATTTAGGAAAATTTTTGCAAATAAAGATTATTATTCGACAGTTACATTTTTTCCTTAAATTCATTTGAATAAAGATTATTATAAACTTGGTAATAATAAGATTAGAATTACTATTCAACTTGGTTATAATAAGATTATTATTAAACTTCGTAAATATTATTCAAATTCTAAAGTCGTCAGAGAGAATAATTAGTTATTGAAATTTTTTCACTATAACTGCAAGTAAGAATGAAAAAAGAGAAGGAGAGAAAAAAGGAGAGAAAAGAAAGAAGAAAAGAAGAGGAAGGAAGGAAAAAAGGAGGAAAGAAAGGAAAGAAGCAAAGGGAAAGGTTAGTTCCAGTGGGCCGTGGTTACGCCTTCGTGACGCCCAGAAAATGGAAAGGGAAGAGTAGGGATGGGAGTGGGGAGAGGGCTTTCTCCCCCCCCCCTGAACTGAACACAAGGTTCTCTTCGGAGGATCAAGTAAACGCGTTATCATTAGCGGGAGCTCAGGGGCTGGTAAAAGTAATTCCTTAGTGACATTATTAACCCATCCGAACGGATTACGTTTCAAAAATTTATACATCTGCTGTAAGACCTTATCTCAAGGGAAGTATAAATTTCTCCGACATTTACTACCAACAGTGCCCGAAATAGGTTACTTTGAAATTTCCGATATTGAAAAAATTGTATCACCTACAAATGTAAAAGAATATTCAGTCGTTGTTTTTGATGATGTTCAGTGTACTACACAAAATTTAATTAAAGAATATTTCTCCTTTGGACGTCATAGAAATGTTGCCTGCTTTTATTTAAGTCAAACTTACAGTGCAATACCCAAACAAATGATTCGCGATAATTGTAATTTCTTAGTACTATTTCGTCAAGATTTCACAAATTTGAAACACGTTTACGATGATTACGTCAGCGGAGATATGACTATGGACCAATTTCGTAATATCTGTTACGCTTGTTGGAAGGAACCGTTTGGTTTCTTAGTTATTGATACCGATTGTTCCATAAACGCAGGGAGATATCGTAAAGGATTCGACACGTACATATATCTTTAAAAGCACTACATTTTACATAGTTCTTTCATTTTTATATAGTTCGACAGTTCTTCAGTACTGTAACAGACGTTAAAGGATGCGGATGCGCCATGAGTAACAAACTTAAAGCAGAATTAGCCACTACGCGCGCAAGTTTGCGTACTAAATTAAAAACACTTAAATCCGATTTTGCACAAGCAAAACATCATGCGGAGCAATCAAAAAAGTATCTGCAGACAACTTATTCACCTATTGTAGAGCCACTTCGAGATATTGTCAATAAGCTAGATGTTGTTCGCAGCGTATTACCTATGAAAGAGGAGCAACAGTCATACGAAGCCAGTGAAAAGAGATTGAAATAGGAGCCAAAGAGTTCTTTCCTACGAAAAAGACCGATTTATAAATTGAGATCTGATCCTTCTTTCATACGAAGAAGACCGAGTTATAAATTAAAATCCGATCCTTCGTCGCGAATTGGATTGTCAGAGGAGCATGATGTGGGTACTTCAACACCACTTGGACGTGAAATTAAACAACCTTCTATCTTAGAAGATGAAGAAATTCTTGAGGTTCCTCATGAAAAGTCCACATCTCCAACTTCAAAATCTGTTTATGAAGAAGCAGAAGAATATGACACCGAAAGCAGTAACCCCCCTGCGGACGAATCCCTGGCTCATGCTCGTACACTTCTAGAAGAACGAAAATCATTAATTCGGACTAGATTAGAATCACCACTGGTAGAAGCTGCCTTAGAACCGTATCATCCGTTAGCACGTGATTATGTTACACGATATGAAACTGATGTAGAAAATGAATTCGATACAAAATACGGTGTAAGAGAAGAAGATGAGAGATTGTTTGTTGGGAACCAGGAGCTTAAGTTTGACGGTCCCGATCTTGTAATTGGAGACTTGACGTATAAGGGTACTAAAGGTTTATTCGAGCTGGTTTTTAAGAAAAATCCAGAGAAATTTACGTTTCACGATATGCGAGACTATAGAGATATATTGAGAAGAACTAGTGCGTTTAAAGTTAATTATAATCCCTCAGGGCGAACATCTGCAAACAGAGGATTTAAATATGTGAATATTATAAAACCAATAATTCAGGGAAAACCACCAAACGTTTGGTGGGCGCGAAGCTGGAAAACAGGTGGAGCTTTGGAGAAAAAGCTTGTACCTAACAAATGTTTGCAGTATCAATACTGGGATGATCCTAACGAACTATACCTTTTCAATTTCAAATTGAGATTAAACATATTTAAATTGGGAATAAACAATTTCAAATTGAGACTAAACATATTCAAATTGGAAATAAACAAATTGAAATTTATACTATACAAATTCAAACTGGGATTAAACAAATTCAAATTGGAAAAATATATTTTAATTCAAAAAAATACAAGCTCGTAGGAAATAATAAAATAACGAAACGGAATATAACTACCTAATTAATAATTATTTATATGTCTAAATCAAAATTTTACATCAATCATATTTTATGCATCAGGTATAAATCTTTGAATGTTTGCAACGAATCTTATGCAGTTAGGTACGGTAATTTTATTCGTTATATTTTGTTGCACTATATTTTCTAATTTTTGAAGCCGATATTCCGTCTGCGCAATGTTTGCCCTAGCTTCACCTGCTAAAATTTGTGGCATTTGGATTGCTAAGTCAGCTTTAACACCAGCTTTTAGACAAGACCACGCGAGTTCAATTGGATTCAACATCGGGCTGTAAGGGGAAAGTCTTAGCAAATAATTATCGGCAAATTCGTCCTCACTAAAAACATCCTCAATTGAAGAATGACACGGAGCATTATCGATGACCATAACGACAGGTGTTTGATACAAATTTCGGGCATTTTGGAGGCATCGACGAATGAAATCATTAGCTTGCGGTTTTTTAAATGCCCCTCTTCTAATTTCATAATGTATTAGGCCCATGTTTCCAATACATCCGATAACATGAATATTTGACTCTCTACTCCCTGCAGAAATATAAGTGCAGCGTGTGCCTTTCTTAGATCTTCCTTTTGTACGTGAAGTGTATAAATTAAAATTCGTTTCGTCCATGTAAACTGTTTGAATATTATCTGCTTGATAATCTAATAGTTGTCGAACAAATTCACATCTTTTTGTTTTGTTATCCGCACTATTTACCTTTTCAGGTTCTTTTCTCACATTTTTTAAAGTATACATCAAACCATCCAAATGCCTTCAAAGGCATTCTGTCGAGACAACAAGTTGGTGTTCAGTTTGAAACTTCTCTTTCATTTGCTTTGATGTCATGCGCGGATTCTCTTCGATGTATTGTTTTATTCCCAATTTGAATTTGTTTATTCCCAATTTGAAATTGTTTATTCCCAAGTTGAATTTGTTTATTTCCAATTTGAAATTGTTTATTCCCAAGTTGAATTTATTTATTCTCAATTTAAAATTGTTTATTCCCAATTTGAATTTGTTTGTTCCCAATTTGAAATTGTTTAGTCCCAATTTGAAATTGAAAAGGTATAGTAGAACGACTGCGTTTATTGAACGCATCCAAATCAGCAGGTCACTCCGCACATAACAATGAAATCACAGCGATCATTGAAGAATTAAAAGAGGCTAAAATTATTTTGTAAATTGTAGTATTTAGTGGAGTGCAAGCGAGCACACATTTCAGTTTCACGTAGTTGTTGATTGATTCACAATGACTATTGATAAGTTTGGAAGACACGTTCATAAACACACAGTTTTCAAACACATTGCTGCTACACCATTACTTTACGAAACATTATTAGACTTTCAGAGTCAAGAGCTTAACGCCGAAAGTGTATATTTGCTTTCAAATAGAGGTCACCAAACGACGTATACGATCCAAGAAACTTGCGTTGTTAAAAAAGTACTTATTCATCAACCTACTATTGTCAACATTACAGTATCCATCAACGCTATAAATTGTACTGATACTTTAATTGGAAGAACGTTGAATGTGGGAGATCAAATCTCGTTTACTTGCACATCTTCAGTTTGTGCAGTTCCATTATTTGTTGAATTCATCGTAAGAAAACGAGTTCTAACTGAAAATGTCTAATCTATCTTCTAATGTGAAACGTGATGTTGTTAATGAGTTGCACAAACCAGCAAGGAAAAACTTTCGCCGTCGTCGAGTAATAATAAAAGGACTCAGAGATCTCTTCCAAGCAGACTTAATTGAAATGCTACCTTATGCCAAGATAAACAAAGGATACAAATACATTCTGACAGTGATCAACGCATTTTCCAAGTATGCTTGGGGAATACCATTAAAAAATAAGACAGGTAAAGAAGTAACCAAAGCTTTTCCATCGATTTTATCTGAAGGTCGAAATTCTGTACCGAAAAATATACAAACAGATAACGGAAAGGAATTTTACAATGCAGAGTTCCAAAATTTAATGAAGAAATATAGAATTAATCACTATAGCACATACTCTAATTTAAAAAGTTCGATAGTCGAAAGATTTAATAGAACCCTAAAACAAAAAATGTGGAAAGAATTTAGCATGCAAGGGAATTTCGGATGGTTCAATTTATTACCAAGACTAATTGAAGAATACAATAACACTGTTCACAGTACGACGGGTTACAAACCCAGCAAGATAAATCAAAGAAATGCGCAAAGTATTTTACAGTGCGTCTACAGCAACCTTAAAATTGTGGATCCAAGAATTGCAAAATGTAAAGTTGGAGATCATGTGCGCATCAGTAAATACAGAGAAGCATTTTCGAAGATGTACACTCCGAATTGGTCCAACGAAATATTTACCATTTCGTCGGTGCAGAATACTAATTCCAGAACATATCTAATTAAAGACGCTGATGGTGAAGCCATTCTTGGTGGGTTTTATGAGTACGAGTTACAAAAAGTAAAACATCCAGATATATATTTAATTAATGTATTGAGAGAAAAAGGTAATAAAGCGCTTGTAAGTTATTTAGGATTGAGTTCTAAACATGATTCATGGATACCAAAACGCAATGTTTTATAATAAATATTTATTAACTACAACTGTAAACATACAATACTCAAAATACACAATAAATGAATTTTACAAATTAATTTATTTACTTTCTAACAGAACTTATAAATAAAACATACTTTATTTATTTTCTAATAACTAATATTCTAATATTAATTTAAACATCTCCTCATTGTTAAAATATTTTCTAATTTCCCTCCATTGCCAATCTTCCAAGTATGAGCTTAATTTCTCTAAGGACGATTGCATGAAACGAAAAGAATCTACAAATCTTATTTTGAAATATACTTTACGCTTTTTACCTTTACAGTCTGTCTTATCCCTCACGTGTATTAATTTCGAAAAGGATATATATTTTCCTTATTTTGTGCGATCACGTCCACATCTTCACCTTCTAATGCCATTGTCTTTACAAACAAGTGACTGTCATAATTAGAAAGATTATGAAAAAACACTGGAATAAATTTTGGTATTTTAAAATTAATGTTGCACACAGTATGAGCAGTACCTCTAAACGCTCCCGATAAATGTTCGTGATCACGCACCTGCTCCTTAACATCTAATATTGGTTTGTCACAAATATGACACATTGTTGCACGGTCGTACGCCTCTTTCTCTTCTCATGTTAAATCAGTCATCGTCTCAATTTTACTTAAATATTTGTCGTCAATTTCTTTAATATCTTTTTCTAACCATTTTATAAACTCAGTGGCGGCATTCTCTCCGCGATATAACTTTAACATTGACAAATTAGCATTGAAACTGCACTTAATGTAATATGCAAATGAATGAGGTTCGTGTTCATAACACTTAACAGTGAAAGATTTATCTGGATTTGGTTCTACTCTGTCCAGTGGTTTTAGCAACGCTTCGAAATCGGCATATATAACAAAAGGAGTTTTAACTGTTTTTCAAAATTTTCAAATTATATTCTCTGGCAAAGATTCACCATACTTATTTATTTTTAACTCTGTCGATGGTAAAACTGTTTTGATAACTTTACAGTCTTCCCTCTCGTGTCGTTGCAATTTTTCAATACATGGAAAATACACTAAACATCCTTCACAAATATATTTCTCGTGACCGTGATGTGAAGTCTGTTTTGACACTAAACGTGATAAATTTTTAATCCAACAATAGTGAGTATTTCCGTTGTTGTCATCAATTAATAATAAGTTTATATGAATATTTTTTCTATTTTTAGTAAAATGTAACGGTCCTACAACTTCATCAACCGTAACCTTACCATTATAATGGGAACCTAGTCCGTAGACATTTTCACGTTCAATAAGTTGGTAAACTCAATCTGAGAGTCAACCGTCGTCTGCGGGTATCAAATTAAACACCTCCTTAAATAGGTACATATTCAATAACAGGTTGCGTCAGGGTTATTTCAAAACAATTACATTTGAGTCACCGCGCTTCAAGGTCCGTTACGAGGTCACCTCAGTCATTTCAAGGTCGCCTCAAGGTCATTTCAAGGTCACCTCAAGGTCATCTCGAGGTCACTTCAAGGTCACCTCAAGGTCATTTCGAGGTCACCTCAAGGTCATTTCAAGGTCACCTCAAGGTCATGGCCTTGACCTTGAAGCTCATGGTGGTGTCACGTCAGGAATAGGCCGATTCTGGAACCTCCTCCGACCTTGACCTTGAATTTTATTGGTCAAGGTCGGAGGAGGTTCCAGAATCGGTCTATTCCTACTACTATTATTGATTTTACATAAATTCTACTCATCATTGTCATTATTTTAGCACATTTATGTCAAAAACTATGTTTTCATCAATTTTTTGCTCGTACAAACCAAAAACCAACATAAAAATCCAATTTTCTGAGTAACCACAAAGTTGTGAACCAACATAAAGTGTTCATATTTACTAAATTTTATGCTGTTTAAGTAGTCACATATAATAATGATTCTTCTTTTGTTGTATCATGACTTGATATTAAATGAAAAACTGATCCACAATTTTTGACATATTTAAGGGTCGATGAAACACAGACCCTAGTCTTTAACATATCGAAAACAATTTTTCTTGTATCTTTATATTCTATGCTACATTTTTTTCTTTAAACCAAGGATTATTATTATCTATTATGGTTATTATTTTATTATTTCCAAATACACAAACATTATTATTTATTTCTATCACTAATTTATTTATAAAGTCCAAGTCCACCCTGAGGGTATCTGCTATAGACGCGTTCGAATATTCAAAACTTATTTAATCTTCATCAACATGCCTTTGTGAACGTAAGCATGAATATAAAATAATATATAAAAAAAATCATATAATTCACTACCTAAGCTACCAATAAATAAAATTCTACTCATTACAAATATTTCAAAATTCGAAAATATTTTAACAAATTCATTTGATTATATTGTATTTGTAAAAAATAAGAAATATAGAATAAATAAAAATTATATAGATAAAGTAAATGTCATGTTTGATTATATAATTTGTTATCAAATGATGAAAAAAGAAAAGTTTTTTCCAATAAAAGTTATTGTTAATAAAAATTATAAATTTACACAAATACAATAAAAATATTAATTTGAACTTACATACATTTTCTGAACAAATAAGAAGCATATTTTAAATAATGAATAAAATTTATCAATTTTGAATAAGTATAAATATTTCTAAAATTTATAACTTTAAGTAATCATAAATTTATTAAATATACAAAGATAGTTTGTACCACAAATTTTTTGTATAATAAATGAAGTTTGCAGAATTACCTAAATATTGCATTCTAAACAAAATACCATATCAAGGTTTACGAAAACATGAATTAGAGAAAAATATAAAAGATTATTTGTTCACACAGTTTATTAATGAATTTAATTTTGATGATGATATAATTCAAAAACCAAGACAAAGAAAACAAGGAATACTAAATAAAAGGAAAGATTTAGATGAATTACCAAAAATAAACGAAAGCGATGAAGATAATGTTAGAGTTGTTAGAGCACGTGGTTCATGGGGTGAAATGATTGTTGATTATACATTTTATTGTGATAGTGCACAACATGATTTATATACTTATTTAAACAAGGTAACAAATTTTATTATTGAAAAAATTGAAAATGGATTAAATAGACATGAATCTTTACGTGTTCAATTAGTTTTAACTGTAATGTAACTGTGCAATATGAAGAATATGATTTATCTGGTAATGTTATTGATTTATATAAGTGATATTTTTCATCAAATAAACATACTATTACAGGATATAGTATATCAGGACCAGCTACAAAATTTATGATTCTTGAAAGACTAGTTAGTCCAGTTGTAATAGAAATGAAAAATAATTTAATTAGAAAATTTGAGACATTTAATGCAAAAAATACAAAACTTAGATTTGACCGTGTTATAAATGTGGATTTACAATCAAGTAAGTACACTCCCCTTCGTGGTGGCACTTACAAACAATTACCAAGTTTTATAACTTGTAGCGTGGGTTTCTTATTTTATTTCCAAAAAAAATTAAATTCGAAGTTTATAAGAAAAGTTGGATGTATTTCACTATTTTAATTATAATATTAATTGAATTTGAAAACGATATTAATGAGAAAAAAAAAACAATATACATGAAACTGAACTTCGTGAAGGGTGCGTCCGTTTTATTTCAACCACACCGGCAACTCTGTCTCTTTTTGCGAAACAAATATCCTTCCACCACGCACACCCCCGACCCAAGTTCTCTTTCCCTCCGTAAGAAGGCGACACTTCCCGGGGGGCTATAAACTACAAAAAGGTGTTGTATTAATGTCAAAAATAACAAAACTAATCAGTTCAAATGTAATAAGGAAGAAAATTTTCGATGTTTTGAATATGCACTAGAAAGTATTTTAAATCCTGCTAAAGATCATAGCGACAGACCATCAAAGTATAATATATCAAAATATGAATGTCTTGATATGAAATATCCATTAGAATTAACATCAGAAAATGTATCAAAATATGAAGAATTTTTAAATACATCTATTAATATATACAAAGTACGAGATAATAGAATAGATTTATTTATATTAAGTGATAAAATTGGAAAAACAAAAAAACATGTAAACATTTTGGAATATGACGAACATTAAAAATTTAAGTGCATTCATAAAAGAGACAAACACATGAATATATGTTTAAAATGTCATGATAAATTTGAAAATAAGCAAAAGTTTGAAGAACAAATTGATGTATGTATAAAAGGAAAAACTTATATTGAAATGCCTGGAATTAATAACATTAGATTATATAATACTTGTGGAGCTGAATTATATCATCCATATACAATTACACTTGATTTTGAGTGTTTATTAAAAAAAATTAAAAAAGAAGTTGGCAAAAAATCTGAATATATTCACGAACATATTCCAAACAGTTTCTGTTTTAATACAACAGACGGAACAAAATTAATAAGAAGTGATAACGTAGAAGAATTAATGAAACTCTTTAACAGTTCACTAATTGAAATTGGTAAAAGATATAATGAGATTAGGAGAATTAATAAAGAAATAATATGGACACTAGAAATTATGAAAAACTTTACAGAATCTAATAACTGTTATATTTGTAATAAAAAATTTACAAATGATTTATATAAAGTAAGAGATCACGATCATATTACTGGAGAATTTAGAGGTGCCGCTTGTAATTCGTGTAATTTGAATTTAAAACTTCCAAAATTCATACCAATAGAAATTCAAAATTTAAAATATGATTCAATGATATTTCTAACTTGGATTATAAAATTATCCGAACATTATTCAGATATAAATTTCATTCCAAATTCAAAAGAAGATTATATACAATTCTCAGAGAAAGTAATTGTTGATCAATATAAACAATCTTAAACTAAAATAGTAAAGGACACAGTGGTTTAAGAGACAATTGAAATTAACCTCCGCCCACAATAATTTTTACATCCGTAGATACGTATTTCGGCAGCTAAGCTGCCATCTTCAGTACGCTACCAACTTAAAAGCACTAAGAAAGATTTAAAACCACCTAATCACCTAAAAGATATATATGTCTAAATGTAAGTAAATATAAATTAATATGTAAAAATTTTAAATAAACTATATATGTTAATGTATAAATCGGGAAAAAAATAAAAATTATGTGACCACCCAAAACTAACTGTCAGAAAACCTTACAAACAAGAGCTAACCAAACAACACGGAAATGCGGAAATAAATTGTTCAAAGACCTGAAAAAACTTTTTATTATAACGAATAAATAAGTATATAATTCCCTGTTATTTTTATTACCTAAAAATAAACTATATATGTTATGTATAAATCGAAAAAAAAAATTATGTGAACACCCAAAATTTACTGTCAGAAAACCTTACAAACAAGAGGCAACCAAACAACACGGAAATGCGGAAATAAATTGTCCAAAGACCCGAAAAAACTTCTTATTCTAACAAATAAATAAGTATATAATTCCCTGTTATTTGATACCTAAAAATAAACTATATATGTTATGTATAAATCGAAAAAAAAATTATTTCCGCATTTCCGTGTTGTTCGGTTAGCTCTTGTTTGTAAGGTTTTCTGACAGTTAGTTTTTGGTGGTCACAATTTTTTTTCCCGATTTTTACATTAACATATATAGTTTATTTAAAATTTTTACATATTAATTTATATTTACTTACATTTAGACATATATATCTTTTAGTATGATTAGATTGTTGTTAGCTTTAATATTTTTATGATTTTATCAGTGTGATTAGGTGGTTTTAAATCTTTCTTAGTGCTTTTATGTTGGTAGCGTACTGAAGATGGCAGGTTAGGTGCCGAAATACGTATCTACGGATATAAAAATTATTGTGGGCGGAGGTTAATTTCAATTATAAACAATCTTGTGATATATCTAAATGTACAAAATGTAAAAAGAAATATTATAATGAAATAATTGAAAAATGTAAAAAATGTAAAAGTAAAACAAAATTGATTAAGAAAGGTGACATACAAAATGTTGTAATTGAATTTAGATTTATTGATACATTTAGATTTATTAGTACATCACTTGATAAGGCAGTTAAAAATGTAGCACAACTGAATAATTGTTATTGCGCACATTGTAAATCAATAAAAGAAATAAATAATATAGAATATCAACCAATTACAGAAAACAATATTTTAAAAATAATTGCAATTTGTAAGATGTGTAATAACAAGGTAACAAAACCAGTTGATTATTCAAGGTTTGAAAATATTTTAAAAGAATTTAAAAAAGAAGATTTACATTTAGTATTGCAGAAAGGAGTATATCCATATGAATGGGTTGATTCATATGAAAAATTTAGTGAACAATTACCATTAGAGAAGAAAGATTGGTACACCTTACTAGGAGATAAAAATATAAGTGATGACCTAAACTTTGCAGTGAAAGTTTATAAACATTTTAATTGTAAAAATTTTGGTGAATATCATGATTTGTATTTAAAATTAGTTACAATTCTTTTAAAATATGTGTTTAATAACTTTAGAAAAACATGTTATAAAAATTATAAATTAGATCCAGTTTATTACATAAGTACACCCAATTTAGCAGATGCTGTTTTCATTAAAAATAACAGATCAAAAATTGGAATTAATTCAAGAACAAAAATTATATGAAATGTATGAAAATGGAATTAGAGGTGGAATATCAATGATTCCACACCGACATGCAATAGCAAATAATTGTTACTTTTATGATGAAAAGATTTGTAAACCAGTCGAATTAACAAAAGAAAAAGCAGAACAAAAAGGAATATATAATAGTAAGAAACATATTAGTTATATCATGTATTTAGATTGTAACAATCTATATGGGCAGGCCTTAAGCCAACCTCTTCCAATAGGTGATTTCAGAGAAAAAGATTCTCATAATTTTACAAAAGAGAAAATATTAAATTTATCTGACGATAGAGATAGAGGATACACATTTGTAGTTGATTTAGAAATTCCAAATGAATTACATGAAAAATTTAAAGATTATCCATTATTACCAGAACATTCTCCATCAATTGATGAATTATCTAAATATCAAAAAGACTTAATTGTTAAAAAAATTGGAAGTATTAGTAATGGAACAAAACTAATAAATACATTGAAATCAAAAACATATTATATTATTGATTACAGATTGTTGAAAGAGTGTATTTATCAAGGTATGATCTTAAAGAATGTTAAAAATGTAATATCATTTAAACAAAAGAAATGGTTAAAACCATACATAGAACTAAATACAAAATTAAGACAAAAGGCAAATAATGATTTTGAAAAAGATTTTTAGAAGTTGATGAGTAATTCAGTGTATGGAAAACAAATGGAAAATGTAAGAAAAAGATGTGACGTCAAATTAATAAATACATTTGAAAAATTTAGCAAACATAAAGAATATGAGACCAGAAGGATAATAGATGAAAATAATGTACTTTTATATAAGAAGAAAACAAAAGTAAAATTAAATAAGCCAATTTATGGAGGATTTGTTGTACTGGAATTATCAAAATTATTAATGTATAAATTTTATTATAACATATTAAAATCAAAATATAATGATAAAATTAAACTTTTAGGAACAGATACTGACTCATTTATTATATATGTTGAAACTCATGATATTTATAAAGATATAAAAGAAAATATACAATACTTTGATACAGATGATTATACAATTGTCTGGATGCCTAGAGAAAATAATACAGTACCTGGTTTATTTAAAGACGAATACAAAGGAATACCGATTAGAGAATTTGTTGGTCTAAGATCAAAAATGTATGCATGTAGATATGACTTAATGATGAATAAAGATGAGAAAAAAGTATGTAAGGGAATAAAAAAATGTAATATTGAAAAATTAAAATTTCAAATGTATAAAGATTGTTTATTTAATGATAAAACTACAACAGAAACAGTTTATAATATTACATCAAAAGATTTAAAATTATATACTCAGAAAACTACTAAAATCGCATTATCTCCATATGATGATAAAAGATATTTAGTTGATAATACTAATACTTTACCATATGGATTTCATACATTAATAAATGAATAATCATAAAGTTATTTGAATTATTTTATAACAATAAAAATATAATAATTGGAGAAGGAATAATATCTGATTACATATTTCCATTCTTAAAAAATATAAAATTTGATTTAGGTAAATTACCAGACTTTGTTAAAAAAATAAAAGATGTTTTTAAATCAAAAAATTATACTTTCGATCACTTAATTGATATTTATAATTCCATTCCTGAAGAACTTAAAAAATCAGTATTATCTTTGATTAGTAAATATAAATATCAATGAATAGATCACAAAGATTATCATTTAATTTTAGCAAAAATAATAAATGTTCAATTAATTTAAATACTATAGATAATAAACCAATTAAACATTTGATAATTAAACATATTCAATGGATTGGCTTTAATAATCAATATATTCTTATTGATATTGGTTGTAATTTTCTAACTGAATATACGTAATCAAAAAAATTATTTGTGGACATTTAATTATAAAGACAATTCAAAAGAACTAAATTTACCAATATCTAATATCAATTCTAATAATCAAATAATTGTGCTTAGTTTAGAAAATAATAATATTTTACATAAATTGAAAGACAATGAAATATGGATTATATATTTAATTATATTATTTTAATAATAAATGTCTCTATTATCAAAAGAACGATTATTTTCTTCACTAAATGTTTTACGACAATATACTGATTCATTTGAAATTTCTCTTAAATCATCTGCGTCAATAACAAGAGAATTTCATTTTGGAACAAATACATGTTTACAACTTGATCATATAAATTTATATTTATCAATCAGTAATCCGACTGATAAGGTAATTAAATTGTCAAAAGATTATATTCAAGAAATTATAAATAGAATATCAGTTAAATTAAGAGTATTCAAAGAAAAAGATCATGCTGATATAATTGAAGAATCAATTGATTATACTGGCACATTTTTCTTAATTAATTCATTCATTAGAAGAAGAAAGGATGACATAGAAGATCACGAAGATGATTATAAAAATATTAATGAAATTCCAGTTGATGGAATTGATATTAGAATTTCAATGAAATATATATTGGCAAAATTTTCTCAACCAAACATAGTTCATTGTGAGTCAATTGTATTCAGAATTGATTTTTATTCACAGTCACAAATATTAGTTAATGAACTATCTGAAAGTATTAAAGTTAATGGAATATTTGTATGTAACTCTTATCAAATGGATATGCAAGCAATTGAATTATCTAAGAAGGATAAAACATTAATTCTTAATAAAAAAAACTACATACTTTACCAGAAACAGTATACTCAACATTAATGGAACAAGTATTATCAAATAAGACAACATTAGCAATAAATATTTATTTATCATCTCCTTATACTTGTAATCTTTATTATGTTTTTTATAATTAGAAAACAGGATCATTTAATCCAGATCCTGATGTATATACAACAAATCATGAAATAACTGCTAATGGAAAAACATTTCCATTCTCAAATAACAAAGGTTTCTTAACAAATAAAAATCATATTATTCAACAACGTTATGATGATTTCCTAAACAATACTAATAGATCGTATATAACAAAAAATAAATGGGTAAATAATTTTAGAATATATTCAGCTGCTATTTATGGATTAATTCAAACACAGGGATTAATATTAAAAATTACATTAAACAAAGGATTCATTTCTAATGATATCAAGATTCTTATTATTACACAAGTAAAAGATATTTAATTTGTGGAATAAATGAATGAATAATTTTTTATGATATCAATTTTAATGAAAAATTACTAAATAATGTTTATCATATATTAATATTTAATAATGATAATAACAATCAAATAAATATATTTAAAGAATATGTATATGTATATGGAAATGTTTGTCTTGTTAAAATTAATATAAATAAAAAAATTCTAAATATATTAATTGCAAATGAAGTAAATTATTATTATAGTTACTTAGTAAATTTATTTCCAAACGAATATTATACAATATTTGATAAAAATGGAATTACAAATAATGGTTATGCTGGTGATATAAATCAAAATGTAATAATTTACAAAAATATTATTATCAATGAAAATTCAAATTATAATCCAGTTGAATATTTTAGTATTGATTTACCATCTGCACCATATATTTGTGATACATCAAAACCAAATGAAATAATAGATTCTATAAAATTACAAAATTCAAATATTTTCAAAAGATTTTAGATGATGACCTTATTACAGCAGATGAAAATAAAAAATTGATTGAAGAATTAAAATCATATAAATATAATAAGTTTAAACCGATAATAAAGGAATTAAAAAATTATAAAACAGTATTAGAAAATTATTATAAAACAAACATAAACTTATCAATAGCAAAAATGGAAAAGAAAAAAGAACTTAGAGAAGAACTAAAAGGATATGTAAAAGAATTAAAATATTACAGAATGAGATTAAGTAATTACATTAATAAGTAATATACTAAAAGTAAGATAGAAAAGGATAGTTTCAGAATATTAAAAATCGAATAATCAACAATCATATTTAATATTTCTAAAATTATAAAAAATTAGTAATTAAATAACCATTTAATTTTTTATTTTCTATATATAATTGATTAATTTTTATATCTGCATCATTCAATAATTCATTTGTAATCATTTATTGGAGATTGAAAGAATATTTGACAAACGTCTTTTGTTCTTTGTCTGTCAACATATCTAATGATTGGTTGCTTATTTAATAAATTATTAATTTTATCTTCATCATAATGATTTACATCTTTTAATTCTTTTTCTAGTACATTAATTTTATTATCTTTATATTCAATTTCTTCATCCATTTTCTCAATTGTGTCAACTGCAGCAATTCCTAATTCTTTTAAAATTCTGTTTTCATATATAATTGTTCTGATGCTTTTGATTTTGAACCAACAGATAATTTATTAAATTCAATGCAATCAACTTTAATTTTATTATGTATAATTCTCAATTGACTTTTATCTGTAATATCAATCAATGACATTATTTACTAGATAAAGATTTTACAGACTTGTTAAAATTTTCTTCAAAATTTTGATCATCTGATATACTTAGATTGTCTTTTGATCTCTTTGTATATTTTTGCGTTTTTTTGCGGACAACTGCGGACGAATGCGACCCAACCCCAATAGAATTTATATGGGAATTAGAACTTGTGATTCTATCAGGATTTACTTGAGTTGATTTAATTTTTGGATCTTGTTTAATTAATATTAATGCTGAATCTAAAGTCTTTTGTGATATTTTTTTATCTTTCACAAATTTTCTTTTAGAAATATTTTCTTTAGACAATCTATTTAAACAGTCAGTTGCTAAATTTATTTTATAATAATTTTTTGCATCATTTATTGCAGTCCATTGATCTTTTATATTTATTATATTTTTTAATGACTTTGCTATTGATTTATTTATTGATATATTTGAATTACTCGACTTTGGTAAATGTGTATAATACTTAACACTAACATTACTCATATTTATTATAAATATATTTTTCTATATTTATTTAATTATTAATAAATACTATTTAATACTAATTATGACAAACAGTGGTCGACCAAAGAAAAAGTTATTTAATAATAACGATAATATAAATTTTGGATTGAGATCATTAATTGAAAGAAAAATGGGTGGTGAATTATTATCACAAACAAAAAGAATAATAATTATAGGTCCATCCGGATCTGGTAAATCAACGATTGCTCAAGAAATAATATTTGGTATGGAAAGAAAATCTATTTCAGAAATAAATTATTTTTTACCTAATGGAAATGAATTCGAAAAAGATATTCAAGTAATTAAAGAATTATGTAAAGATGTTTTTATTTATTTTAATATATATAGATATGAAAAAGATAGAATACCAAATGAATTAAGAACACACAGTCTTAATATATTTGACGATGCACATAAGAAAAATGGTATAACAAATTTAGCAGAAAAATTATTTACAGAAGGAAGACATAGACAGCAACATGTAATATATATCCAACAGACTGGTACATTTATACCAGCTGGAATGAAATTAAGTTATAGTGAAATAATTATTCATAAAAGTATAATAAGTGACTTGGAAAATTATATTAATATTAATGATAAAACAATTAATGAATGTTTGAATCATTATAGTAAAACTGAATTTTATACTATTAATAAAAATAGTATTTGTTTTCCAACGAAATCATGTGATTACAAATCATTCAGAGAATATAAAAATAGGTTGAAAGCGATAGGTAAAAATACTGAAGATGAATATAAAAATAATATTAGAAGTACAGATATTATTTATAAAGCATATAAAAATGCAGGAGCAGATGGTTCTAAAAAAAACAGATGTTATAAGTGATAATTATATTCATCAATTATTCAAAGTATTATAAATGAAGAATATTATTTTAAATTATTTAATCGATAAATGTAAAAATGATAATAAGGTAGCATTATCAAATATTGACTTGGAGAATATTTTTAAATTAATTACAAACGAGGAAATAAATATAAGTTTAGATAAATTGATAACATACGGTGGAATAGATAATCTAAATAAATATAATATTTTTAATTTAAATTGGAATACTGGAACACATTGGATTGCTATGTATGTAGATAATACTAGTAAATTAGTGAATTTCTTTGATTCTTGTGGTAATTCATTATCAGAAAAATTTATACTATATATACTATATATATAGTAACTCATAATAATTACTAATTCCAAAATTCTAATGATGTAAATTGTGGTGGGGTGGTGTTTGTATGTTACATACGTATAAAAATAACAAACACCACCCCACAACAATTTACATCATTAGAATTAAAAATATTTTTTCTCTGATGTTCTTGGAGGGGTGGTGTTTGTTATTTTTATACGTATGTTACATACGTATAAAAATAACAAACACCACCCCTCCAAGAACGTCAGAGAAAAAATATTTATGATTTTGTTTCAAATAATCGAGGATCTTGTATATTTAATAATTTCTTAATTTCGTCTGTTGGATTGATATTTTCAACTTCTTTACTTTTATCAAAACACAGTAATGTTATATTATCATCACAATCTGAATCCTCTTTGTTAGTTATAGTCATAAGAGCTCTAATATGTTTTTCTATTGTGTCTTTATCTTTTTGAGACAATGTTTTCTTTAAAGGAATTGGAGGTTGATTAGGAAGTTGTTAAAATTTACATGAAAGCTTGCAGGCGACTCAAGCATTGGCATTATAGTTATACGAACGCGTCGTCATACCAACGCGAGTAGTATGTTCATCGCTTGTTTAAATATACACAATACGTAAAAAGTTGTTGTCAAATGTATGTATGTTAGATGGAACATTAAACTGTTCTTATTACTTCGTCAGTGTATCTCTTTGTGTTCTTCTTACAACCAAGCACTTCTGCTAAGAGGTTATGGGTCCAGGACATACTCACGCGGTCGTATTTTAAAGATTCAAGATTAGTGCTAGTTTTGGGACAAACCGATAAAGTGCGTGAGAAAGATGAGTACCAGCAGCGTCGCACGTATTGAGCAATTAAATAAAGAAAATTTCGATACGTGGAAAATCCAGGTACGTACTATTCTGATCAAGAATGACGCATGGGAGTACGTCAGCGGGTTACGAGTGAAGCCCGAATATCGTGGGAATAATGCACAAGAAATTACTCAGTGGATCCAAGGAGATTTGAAAGCGCAGTCAAATATTGTGTTAGCTATGAGTCCATCAGTGATCAAGCTAGTTAAAGGCTGCAATACCGCAAGTGAAATTTTGACGAAGTTGGAGGAGACCTACGAGTTGAAAGGGCCGGTACGGAAAGCTGCTTTGTTAAATCGACTGATTTCTCACAAGATGCTGGATGGTGACGATGTGCGCGAAAGTTCTCAAGAATTTCTTGACATCGTCGATAAATTAAATGACATGGGTATTGAAATAAATAATGAGTTGCTCAGTGTCATGCTCCTGCGAAGTCTTCCGGAGAGCTTTGAGGGTTTTCGTTGTGCAATTGCATCGCGAGATTATCTTCCAACACCCGAGACTTTACGTGTCAAGATCCTGGAGGAATATGACATGCGAAAAGACGACGGTAGCAAGACATCGAATCAAGTTGCGATGGTGGCAGGTAAATCTACGTTTAAAAGAAGAAAGCCGAGAAAAGACATAGTTGAGAAGAACGAAGTCTTCAATACGAAGAAAATCAAATGCTTTAAGTGTCATAAATTAGGTCATAAAGCCAAAGATTGTAGAAATCAAACTAAACTGAAAGAACAATCCGCAAATCATATCGGAAATGTCAGTTTGTACGTCGCACAAAGTCCAAACACGCTCAGAACCGTCGAAAATGTGTGGCATGGTGAATGGTGCATCGATAGTGGGTGCACGTCGCACATGTGTCACGACATTGACGCATTTAAGAAAATTGACGTTTTAGAACGAGGAAAACTAAATTTGGCAAATGACGCGCGTACGGAAATCGCGGGAGTAGTATAGCAAGCGGGATCCTAGGACACTTCGATGGCATGTTCCATCCGAAGAGACCACCGTTGAAATCCAACCCCAATTGTAGGGGGTGTTTTTATCGGTGAAGAAGTAACCCCTGTTGGTTCTTGTGCATGTCGTCAATGACCAGAGGGTGTAAGAAGTGGTCAATGACCAGAGGCTTTCAAGGTCGGGGCTTGTGGACAATGCTGGAGAGGCGCCTAAGAAGAAGTCTTTCAAGGTCATCGTCAATGACCAGAGGCCTAAGAAGAAGTGGAGGCTGGAGGAGCCTCGCCGCGGTTGCGCGAGCAGAGGCTTTCAAAGTCGCGCGCGCGCGCTGACCTTTGTACTGTCCTAGTACGAGCGGTATTTCTTGAACGCGTATCGTTTCGCAGGTTTGAACAGAATTTTTGCGCTACCTGTCACACAGGTGACACTTGTTTGTGTCGGTTTTTTTTTTTTGGTTGCTTACTGATTGAAAAAAAAATGCAAAAATGTAGATTTTTAGGAATGTGTGTTCGAACGTCGCTAGGGGGATCAGACGAGCGGTTACGCAAAGACGATAAGAGACGCTAGGTCAAACGAGGGATCAGGAAACTGATAAGACGCTTCGTTAGAATGTAATATTTTATTTCAGACTTGTTCTAATATAATATTACAATTTTTACAAATAAAAAAAAAACTTTTAGTTATAATTTACAATTAAAATAATTAGGATTTGTAAAATTTGTAAAAATGTAGATTTTTAGGAAGAATGTAATATTTTATTTCAGACTTGTTCTAATATAAATACAACAAATGTTACAATTTTTACAAATAAGAAATTTAAAAAAAGTTGATATTTACATGTTACATGTACTTGTTACGGGTACAGTTTCATTATGATTATCAGAATCTGAATCATTAAAATTACAAATACAAAATTCTGATTCGATAACATCGTACAGATCTTTTTTACATGCTAAACAGTTCCCGATGTTATTGAAGCGAGAGATTTGATTTACGTTTATTTGATGTCTATCTTCGGTTGACAACATCGTATCGAATTCCATCAGACGTAAACAGTCACTTATTTCAACGTTCCAGAATCTTTCACACGGTGCACATATGCGAATGACCAGATGTCGGTTACCAAATAATTGATAAACGGAATGCACCCGGGATACAACGCAAACTTTGTACTCAGCCATATTTTTATGTAATGAACGAATGAATCGCTCAAGCTAATTTATACGTATGATCGTTTCCACCACTTAAGTAGTTATTTTTTTCTTTTTGGATAAAGGTTTTTCTTCAGAGCTTGATTGCGAAATCTTTTCATTACATTGTAGGAATTCTAAAAACGGACTCTTACTCAATGATGTTTTTTCATCGTTATCTTTGATACTAGCAGTGTGTTTTTTTATAGATAGTTCACAAAAACAGAAAAACTTTTGACATTTTCTACAATATTGACTCATTTTAAGAGTTTCTAGTTATTGAATACCGCTCGATCCAAATCCGTTATCACCTCGAACCGTATCTGATAGTTCCTTCACTTCTTCTAATTGAGGGTAATAAATTTTTTGACAGATCAGTTGTGCAACACGATCACCGCGCGTTATTTTGAACGTTATGTCGGAATGGTTAAATAATACGACTTTAATTACACCACGGTAATCTTCGTCGATGACGCCTGCTCCGACTTCTACACCGTTTCTTGATGACAGTCCTGACCTTGATGCTATGCGTCCGTAACAACCTTCAGGAAGTTCAATTCGTATACCAATATCGATGATTTCCCTGCCTCTTGCTGGAATAGTATAATCATAAGCGCTGCGTAAATCATAGCCAGCTGCTTTTGTTGAACTTTTGGTTGGTGCAAATGCGTGAGCTACAGCTTTCATAAATTTTAAACGTGGTTGTTGATTTTCGGCTACAACATGAAAAAAAATATATTTAAGAAAAAAAAAAAAGACTTACATGTTGAAGTTATTCTGAAATTAGCCTTCAACTGTTTGATAAGTTTTGTTTTAAAACAAAAAAAAGTTATTTCCTCTCCTTCTAATTTTTTTTATAGCCCCAAGGAATGGTATCTGTATGAATAAAAATAACAATTCTTTTATCATCGAATGGACTCAGAGCTACTTTCTTTTGTTCAATCGTGTAAACTTCATGTTTCTCTGATTTAATTAAATGCTGACAGGTATCTATTATAGAATTATTAAATAGAGTTTGATAATAATCTTCGAACGATATAGAACGAAGTGCTGAATTTTTTATGCCTTTTGCTTTTTTTATAATGTTGCTATTTTCATTTTTTATTGCATACATTTTTGATCTAAGACCGATAAACTCTAACATTAATTTTCCATTATTTTCATCTTTCATCAATCCTAAAATCTTTTTATTACGAAGAGGTATTTGATATCTGTTATCAGGTGAATAATCTGATGTGTCAAATTTTAAAATGTCTTCCTTGATGTGTTCGTATATGTCTTCAACGAAAAAATGATAAATTAACGAATCGGTATCAGTATAAAGTAATTTAGCATTGTTTTTAAATTTATTTTTAATATAATTATAATGAAAATCATATAAAAACGTTTTAGAAAGATCTAATATAGCAAAACCTATGTATATAGGTTTGTTAAATTTAATATTCAATCGTTTCATTTCGATAATGATCATATCGTTATCAAAAATGGTACAACTGTGAAAGTTTGGCTTCGAGATATAACATTTTGCTCCGTAACGTCCCTCCCACTTAGTTACCAATTTTACATCTTTATATTTTCTTACGTTTTCCATAGTTTTTCCGAACACCGAATTGTTCATTAGTTTATAAAAATTTTTTTCAAAATCATTTTTACTTTTTTTACGTAAATCATTATTTAAATTTATGTACGGTTCCATCCAATTCGATTGCTTAAATTTTAATACTCTAGTGACTCTTTCAATTTTTAATCCTAATTGGATTGCTTGTTTTAAATTTCTGTAATGTATAACGTATTGTTTTTTATCAAATAAAGTTGTTAATAATTTTGGAACTTTTGAAGATAATGATGGTGGTACTAAACGTTCAGGACAGAGTGGTAAATCTCTATGATTTTCAAATAGTTCTTCGGGATAAAGTAAATCACATTCCAAAATATAACCAAATTCAGCATCATCTGAGACATTGATGATATCTATCGAGTAAGGATCTACCCATTCAAATTGAGCAAAAGGTAAAGGTAGGCACATAGCTGTACCGTA
Source organism: Prosopocoilus inquinatus (assembly GCA_036172665.1). NCBI lineage: Eukaryota > Metazoa > Arthropoda > Insecta > Coleoptera > Lucanidae > Prosopocoilus > Prosopocoilus inquinatus. The sequence continues at coordinate 50,597,725 of CM069873.1, forward strand.
CAAGTTGTTAACATCATAATACATTAAAAATGATGAAGGTTCATCAGCATTGAAATCGTTCATGTACTTGTTATTCGCTTTACCATAACGATTAGAACACTGTGATACCCCACCTCTGATGCCTTTTTCGATAAACATTATCATGTCAACGTCCGTTAATAATTCTAAGGTAATGGAAGTTGTTTTCAACATGCTGTCGAAAGCTAAACCGGGTGCTGTATAATAATGTAACGCGTCTAAATGATAAGTTTGCAAACATGTTGACCTGAAATTTTCAAAAATATCAGCTAAAAGCAAAACATCCGTTTTCAAGTACAATTCTGCGTACTCTTGTAAATTTAGAATATTGAATGTATGCCATACATTCAATGCGTGCTCATATTCACCGTCTGATATGTGAGATTGATTAATTTTACTGAAAAAATTATCTTTTGATGGTAAATTTGTATCTTGTAATTTTTCCCAATTGTCAAGATATTCATAGGGGAAAATTCCTTTCCTTTCAAGCAATTTAAATTCAGTATTATTTTTACAATGAGCTTTGGTAATTACTTTTTGATCGCTCTCTAAATATGAGGAAAGTTTATCTAAACTACTAGCCATGAATCGAAAAGAATCTAAAATTAATATTAGTATTTGAAATGTATTTAGAAAATGAAATATATTTTTCCTTATTAATCGGTAATAAATCAATTTTGCCTGGAATTTCTGTAGCTAAAGCTTTTATTATAAAATGACTCGTAACCTGACATGTTGTGAAAGATTACGGGTACTGCGTTACTGTTTTTATAATTTAGATTGCACGCTTGATGACAACTTCCTCGATACCTGCCAGTTAAGTGACAATGATCACGTACTTTTATATCAGTAAAATTGTTGAATGGTTTTAAACAAATGTGACAATGTGTGGCATTTCGATAGTCACACTCTTCTTTTACCGTTAATTTCTCACACGGTACCACGTTCGAAAAAATATCATTAATTTCTAAGCCGATTTTTTCTAGTTCATTGACAAACCAGCTTACACAATCTTTCCCAGTATGTAATCTGAATTTTGAAAGTGTTCGATTATATGAACAGAGCAAAAAATATGCAATAGAAAAGGGTTCATGATTTTGATGCTTTATGTTTTTATTTGAAGATTTTAAATCATTATATTTTCTCAATATACATTCTATGTCTGCATAAATTACAAAGGGAACTTTCTCTTTATTTTTAAAATTTTTAAATGTTAGATATTTTTCTCTTTCAAGTGGTATCGTAATTTTAGTTTTATTTATATCTCTGCACGAAATTATGTGCTTTTTCAAATTCTCTTCCGATCCGAAATGATTTAGACAACGTTCACAAAACCACTTTTTATTATGTAAGTTACCGATTTGTCTGTGAAGTAGACCGGACAAATTTTTTATTAAAGCAAAGTGAAATGTAATCTCTGAGTTTATATTTAAGTTAATTTCATCATCATCAGAATTTTCTTCTTCTTCACAGGGAATCATTAATAAATTAATTCGTTTTGTAAAGTCGAACTTACTCAAGGAAATTGGTAATACTTCTGTTTTTTCTATTGTAAATATGTTAATTGAAAGTTCGTTTAATAACTCAAATTTTTTAACGTTTTTCAAACTAATAGGAAAATGAATACCTTCAAATGTTAAAACATTTGAAAAATGTGGATAAGATGAAACACGTTCAGATTTTTTATGTGCAGGTGCAGGATATAAAGCTGCCACGATTGACCATAGAAAACAATATTTTTCGTTGTTTTGTATATTTAAGACACACTTTTTATTTTTAATAAAATTAGGCATTTCAACATACGTTGAAATACTTCCGGTTATAGGTGTATAATTATTAATGTTAATTTTTAATTGTAAAATTTCATATAGAGCCCATCCGCTGTCCCTTTCTTGAAATTCCTCTAATTTTGATAAAATTTTATTTTTAACGTTTATCTCGTACCATTCCTTTAAATTTGTAGAGTGATCAATTACGTGATTTCTAGTCGTAAAATATTTGATATCTGTTTCACCATTTTGCGGTTTAACAAAGTTGGCTAAAAATATTACATTTACTTTTAAAACACTTTTCGATAATTCTTTCTTGATTTTAAAATAAAAATGTCTATAAGATTTTAGAAAAAACAAATTTGGGTCTTTAATGCTTAAATTAATTACTGCACCTGTCCTCATTCTATTTTTAAAACATGACTCTAGATCCTGCCAAACCAAAGACTTTCTTTTTTGGTTCCTCTTTTTTCTTAATTGTTCTTTAAAAATTTCTCTATAATTTAACAAAAGTGTTAAATACGATTCGATTTTTGAATAATTTGGAATTTTTTCTTTATTTAAAAGCTTTAAGTACTTCTTGGTTAAAAAAATTGTTTTTTTAATGAATTTAACCCATTTTAAATAATCTTTTTTTGTTTTAACTAACTTACCAACAGTTTCAATCTTCTTCAAGATTCCACCCAACTGCTGACTGAAATTCATGATTCACACTTTTGTATGTGTGTGTTTGTGTGTGTGGGATTTATGCAAGCGTTACTAATAAACTGATATTTGTCTGCTGGTAAAACAAATTTTAATTTCAAATCAATAATATTCTGATAACAACAAAGTTGAAGTACTTAACTGCATAAAAAATGTATACGTACTATGCTTTCTAGAACTTGCAGAATATTTTATAAAAATCTACACGTGTTCGATTGATGTCATACAAAATGTCTGTAAAAATCATTTTAATATTTAGATAGCAACAAAGTTGAAGTGCTTAGTTGCTTAAATTATGTTTATCCACAAAGTTTCCATCAATAAAATGTCTGTAAAAATATTATTGTTACACAAGTTCAATTGATATCAGCAAAATGTCTATAAAAATCATTTTAATATTCAGATTGTAACAAAGTCAATAAAATGTCTATAAAAATATTATTGTTACTCAAGTTCAATTGATATCAGCAAAATGTCTATAAAAATCATTTTAATATTCAGATTGCAACAAAGGTCATGCTTTCTGAGTAATTTGTGTTTTCCACAGTCTGTAAAAATCATTTTAATATTTAGATAGCAACAAAGTTGAAGTGCTTAGTTGTTTAAATTATGTTTATCCACAAAGTTTGCAGAATATTTTATAAAAATATACATGTGTGCAATTGACGTCAATAAAATGTCTGTAAAAAATATTATTGTTACACAAGTTCAATTGATATCAGCAAAATGTCTATAAAAATCATTTTAATATTCAGATTACAACAAAGTTGAGGTCATGCTTTCTCAGTAATTTGTGTTTTCCACAAACTTTGCAGAATATTTATAAAAATATACAAGTGTTATTTTCAATTAGTTTTCAAGTAAGCAAAATATGAGAATGTCTGTAAAAATCATTTTTAATAGCGTACACTTATCGTTTTTCAATAAAAATAGTTGAATTTTATGTAAAATTAGATTAAATTTCATATAAATGCTGCAGAGTTTCACAGAGGGATAGTGTCTAAGAAGTACCAAACAGAAGACTAAGAATATCAAAATGGCAAACGTACCATGCACATTAATCGTTCAAACCAATGACGTGAACGATTTACCTATAAAAATGTTATACGTGATATGTAAACAATTATTTAGGTAAGATTTTTTATTTTTTTTTCATTGTATTTATAACATAAGTTGCTTAATTCTTTTATTTTATTATTATTTTTTTTAATTATTTTATAGATATGGAATGAAATCGTTGCAAATTAAAGGAAAAGATCAGGTGATTATAAGTTTAAGTTATTCACCGAAAGGTGAAACTTTAACAAAAAAATTTGGAAATTTACCAATTCAATATGTACGGTTGGCGTTGGAGACAGAAGAGGAAATGAATTTGTTCCAGCAGGCGATGATGAAATTTTCATTTAATACAATCAGCCAACAAGACGATGATGACCGCATGTTAGAAGAAGCCCCTTCTTCTGAAGGAACATCCAAAAGAAAAATTAAATGGACTGCCGATGCAGTGAACAGCGATGAGGATGGTTGTGCGAAGAAAATTAAAATTCTAGAAAATAAAGTGCTAAAAAAAAACCTGACCTTCCAAAATATAAGGCGAAATATGATGAAGATGCACATCTATTCGAATCACAAAAGTATTCAATTGTGTTAGATGATTAATAAAATTATTTTGTATGTGAAATTCTTAAAATTTAGGAGAGGTATATGATGAAGATGTATATTTATATATATATATATATTTGTATGTATGTGATTCAATAAACCATAATTAAATATTTATATTGTTTTATTATAGTCTTTAACAAACTATTGATATAATAAATTAACATAATCCTTGACACAATTTACTAATTATATTGATCTAAATCTATAATATTATTTAAAACCTAATATTTACAATTTTTTATTACAATCTGTAACAAACCATTGATATAATAAATTAGCATGATCTTTGGCACAATTTAATGTATTAATTTCATGCAGGTTACAATGAGTTTTTATGTAATTTTTTGTAAGTTTCAACTTTTTCAAATTAGGACAATTAAATTGATCTAAATCAATAATGTTATTATTTAAAAATTTACTTAACACTTGCTTCTTGTTAAGTCCCTTGACCAATACAATTCCATTTCCTATTAGACTTTTGATGTAAATGCCAATATTTTCCTGCGGTATATGATAATAGTCGTTTGAAGTTTTCCAATTTAACCCATGAAGTTTTCTAGTTTGCCAATCGATGTGACGGATTAATTCTTCACAGAACCAAGACTTCTTCTGTGGTGTTGACACTAAAGAGTGATGCATCATCTTACCATTTACATCGTAGATCGCCACCTCTCTTATAATAAATTCACTTTCTTGATATTGGAATCCTTGTAGATCAATTATATACATTTTATATAATTTGAATAAAAGAAATAATTAAAGCAAAATAATTAATGCTTCGTTTCTTTTTCTTTAGTGTTAGATTACGGTTGTAGAAACGTTTATATAGTTACAATTTCCCCCCCACTATACATACATACAAGGATGTTACTCTTATCTTCTTTAGTATTTCATCATCATATGATATTGTTTTTATTTATAACTATTATGTATATGATTGAAACCTATTATATACCTATAAACAAGTAAATAAAAGAGCTAGTCATTTATAAATTATTTTATTAAACTGTTTTTCTTTTTGAATAAATATAAAACCTTTCTACAATTCTTTTTAAAACTTTTCTTTACATTCTCTCTTGTAATTTTCTCCTCCTTGCCATCTTATGCAATGTTATTTTTATCTATCCAGCTGTTATGTGTCTTATCAAAACCTAACCATTTCACGAACACTTTATTTTTATTTCTTTTTAAAACTTTTTCCACTAGATAAACGTCTGGATATTTTACTTTTTGTAATTGTTCTTTATAAAATCCTCCTGATATGTCACTTCCGGTTGTGTCTTTTAATAAATAAGTAATCGGATTTGTGAGTTGTACTTTTCGAATCGTGAAAATCTCCGTTGACCAATTAGGCATATATGTCTTATCGAAGATTCCTCTAATTTTAGAAATACGTACGTAATCACCGACATTGAATTTTTTACTTTTAAAGTCAACTAATTTAACTTTGTTGTACACGGTAGTCAACAATTCTTGTTCGTTTTCCTTTCCGACTTCGATCGGCTTCATGCCTATTGTTCTGTGCTTTTTGTTGTTGTATTTTTCCACGACACGTTTTAATAAATTTATCCATTTGTAGTTGCCTTGTAGGTTAAAGTTTTTAAACATATCGTTCTTGATTGTTCGATTTACTCGCTCCACTATCGATGCTTTTTTCTCGCTGAACACATTATAATGGTTAACGTTGTATTTTTTCGTTAATTTCTTTAATTCTTGATTAAAAAACTCCTTTCCCAAGTCCGTCTGAAGATTATTAGGTGACTGTTCGTTAAATACCTTTTCCATGGCATTGCTGACTTCGGATCCGGATTTATTCTTCAAAGGGAACGCCCAAACGTATTTTGAAAAGCAATTAATCACGATCAATATGTATTTATAACCGTTATTTTCCTTAGCGTAAGGAATCATTTCCACCAGGTCGGCTTGATACAGATCGTTCAAAGATTTAATTATCACTTTACGCCTTTGGAAATTAATTCTTGCAGGTTTGTGAATTTCATCTACTACTTGTTTTTTAGCGTCTGTAATTAGATTCACCATCTTTTTTTTACCTGATGATACGAGCTTCTCTTAGTTCTTCTATTATTGAATTTATTTCATTCGTGTGGCTCGTATTACCGGCCGCTTGTGATGCTAACAATAATCTTAACCTTTCAACAAGCTCATTTGGATCATTCCAATGTACGTAATCGATTTTATTATCGGTTGCTTGCATCAACAATCCACTACCTGTACTATTACTGTTGTTAATTAAAGGAGCTACAATATTTTTATACTTTTGCATTTTACTGCCATCTACTTGTTTATTCGATTTATAATGTCGTCGATGAGTATTAGTCCTAAGAATGATTTGTTTATAATTTTTAGTATCTTCTTTGGTGTAATTCTCGGGGAATTTTTTAAACAGTAACTCATATAATCCTGGAGTACCTTTGTACCTTCTATTTTTAACAATTATGTCAGCTCCATCGAGATTTAATGACGAGTCACCGATTCTTAAGTTTTCAGTACTTTTATCGAGTCTCACTCCATATTTATGATCAAATTCTTTATTTTCATCGTCTGTGTACATATCATTGATGTATTTTCTAGGTAAGGGATGATACTGATCTAAATAATCGACATAGGCTTTCTCATCGAGACCCTTAAATCGTGAATCTTCCTCTTCATCCGATTCAACACTTTCTAAAATAGATTCTTTAAATCTTTCCGATTCGTCAGCTTCATCTTCGTTAAAATCCATCACTGATGGTTTACGTTTTCTTATAGAAGAAAATCTTTTTGGAGTTGCAAAATCATATTGTTTGGGAGTCGTAAAATCATATAGTTGTTGTTGTTGTTGTTGTTGTTCTTGCTGAGAGGTTGAAGGTTTTACGTGGATGTTGGATAATTCATTTTCGTTTCTTGGTTGTAATTTGCTTTCGATATTTTTCAAATGTTTGGTAATAGGTTCAAACGTCTTTTCTTTGGTTAATTCACCATGTTTTAAATAATTTAATTTGTCTCGAATATTTTTACGTTTTAACAAAAGTTTTTGTTTCATACATTTATCGGTCATCTTGAGAAGTAACGGTTCGTATGATATTTCAAACCTTAATACAATACAACTACAATATAAGTTCATCAGAGATATATATACTGATCAAATCCTTTCCTGTATCTTCCATCGTCCATGCGATTATCTTTAAAAATAGTTACAAATTCGTACGGACCGCTTCCCCAACAGAGAGAACAAATATTTTTAAATTTATCGAAATTCATGTCAGTGCCAACGTGATCGTTGTAAACGTGTTTTAAATTTAGGTCATCTTGCTTGAAAAGTATGAGAGCATTAGCATTGTCTCTAATCAAATGTTTTTGCACTTTGGCATACGTTTGAGAGAGATAAAACGAATCTATGTAATTATGTCTACCCATACTAAAATATTCTCTAATTATGTCTTGATTGTTGCATGCAACATCGTCGAAAATAAAAATCGAATTAGGTTTCGCTTGTGAAGGTGGAAGTATGTTCTCACCTGCACTGTACGCAAAATAACCGATGCCTTTGATCGGCTTCAATAGCTGTTGTAAATAAACATACTTCGGTTGATTTAATGATTTCGAGTACACGTAAACGTTTTCAAATGCCAAACCGTTTTCGTGTTCGATCAAGTTAATGATAAGGTTCGTCTTTCCACAATTCGAAGGACCTACGATAATACATCTCAAGGTCGCAAGAAATAGTACACCGTGTCTTTTAAAACGTTCATCTTCAAAACTATTATTTTCTATTTTTAAAGTTATTTTTTGTTTAACTAATTTCATATTGTTAGACAGATGGAGCATCACATGAGAAATGTTATGAAATAGTTTTACATTTAAATTTATATTCAGTTAAAGAGTTGTCGTTTAAGAAATCACGTTTGTTAAAAAAAAAAAAATTAGAATGAAGTGTTATATAGGAGACGGATTATTAAATTCGTCTATCAATAATTTACCCTTTGAAATGCACGTACCTACTTATAGATTTTGCGGACCCGGTACTAAACTACATAAACGCTTGGCACGCGGTGACATCGGTATAAACGATTTAGATGAGGCATGCAAGGAACATGACATAGCTTATTCTCAAGAAAAAGATTTAGCACGTAGACACGTGGCAGATAATAAATTATATAAGAAAGCAATGGAAAGATTTCGATCCAAGGATGCTTCGTGGGGTGAAAAAGCCGCTTCATTGGGAGTAGCAGGAGCCATGAAAGACAAACTAAAATTGGGAATGGGATTAACGACGAAAAAGTCTATTAATGAATGTTTTAAAAAATTAGAAAAAACAAGAAAAACAGCAGAGTCTCTGGTTGAAAACATTGAATATTGTATAAAAGTTTTAACACAAAACGATACAGTACAAAAGGATAAGAAGAAGAAGAAGATGGTACTTAAACCTAATGTAAAGAACATTAAAGAACGAGCACATCATAAAACAGATGTAGATATTACAGATAACTTCTCAATGAAACCGCATAAAATTAATGAAAAGAGAATAAATGAAAACGATAATATTGAATACAAAAAAAAATTAATCCAAGAAACCAAAAAGAACGAATTAGTACAGAAGAAAAAAAAGGCTGTAAAACGAAAACTTAGGAACAAAACTAAAATTAACCTTGAAGAAGAAGATGAAAAAATGGATGTAGATATTATTGATGACTATCCAATCACACATCAAAAAAGAAAGAACAAAAATAAAACTGAAAAAATAGATGTAGGTTTGGTAGAGGACTGTCCAATGAAACTGTCCAGACGTGAAAAACGAAAATTAGATAAAACGGACGATAACGATGATTTTGAATTTAAAAAAATTAAAATAAATCCAAGTGATCCCGTTATACAACAAAATACATCTTTGAAGAGAAAATTATCAATCGATGATGATGTTGATGATGACAATGTTGAAAAGAAAAAACCAAAATCATATGATAATATATTGAAATAAATTCTTCAAGTAAAAAAATAATGTTTCAGTGTGTAAATAAAATTCAACGAGTGAGGATGACAAAATTACGTGTTAAAACTAAAACAAAGAAGAAGAAAGAAAACCTTTCAAAAGTAATAAAGCAAATACAGAAACATGTGCTTCAAAAAAAACCGAAAACTCTAAGTAAAGCAGTTAGAGTAGCTGTAAATTCATCCAAGAAGTTTAAAAATAAGATAATATCACCCAAAAAACGTATAATTAAAGTACCTAAAACTGGTGGAGTGTTACCTTTAATACCGATTTTCGCCGGTTTGAGCGCTTTAGGTGCCCTCACCGGCGGTGCTACCGGCATAGTGAAAGCGATAAACGAAGCGAGAACAGCAAAAGAACAATTGAAAGAATCACAACGTCACAATAAATCTATGGAAGCGATAGCAATGGGCAAAGGATTATATTTGAAACCGCATAAAACCGGACTTGGACTTTTTTTAAGACCAGGACTCGTAAAAAAAAGCCAGATTTTAAAAATTCCTCACAATAAACCGATGACTAATATTGATTTGGAAAAATATGCAAAAATTTTGAAAATTCCTCATTTTAGAGGTGTATTTATGAGAAACGAGTTACCTAAAAAAATTAAAGGAAACGAAAGAGGAATAATTAACTTGGATAATGCAAACGGGAACACATTGGACGGCGTACAAGAAAACGGGATCTCAAGTTATTTATTTTGATAGTTTTGGAAACTTAAAGCCTCCTGTAGAAGTTGTAGCGTATTTTATTTCGAAAGAGCCTCGTAGAATTAATTATAATCATAATGCATATCAAACCTATAACAGTTCTAACTGCGGTCAATTGTGCTTATCTTTTCTTAATAATGCAATAAAATAAAATAAATCATATTTAGTGTTTCATTCGCTTGATAACCGTTGACCTAGTAAAAATGTCTTTCTATACGTTCACGTTATCGGGCAAGGAATCCGTTTTAACCGCACAAATATATCCTCCGATTATTTTAGATAATAAGAAAACGTACGTTCTCGGACTGATTGATTTTTATTCGTACAATGCCATTCCCAACGTCGATGAAACAAACAATAAATTTTACATAGACAAACACATTATAGAAATTCCAGAAGGCGCTTATGAGGTCGAAGATATCGAAAACTACATAAAGTCTCGATTGGTTGAAATTAATTTCAAAAATCAAAAAGGTAGTAGTAGTAATAATAAATTATTGTCTACAAAAAAGAAAAATGGAAACGTTATCAATAAAGATAATGAGGATCCTTATATAACACCCAAATTTATGTTCCCTGACAGAAATATAAATACAACCGCTAATGATGATGAGGTCATAGTATTAAAAGCAAATACGAATCATAATACATTGAAGTATGAGTTAAAAAGTAACAAGATTATACATTTCGAAAAATCAAATTCTATTGCACCTCTGTTGGGATTTAACAGAAGAAAACTGAGCGCAAATAGAAAACACATATCCGATTTTGCTATTAATATTTCTAAAGTCAATGCGATTTGCGTCGAATGCAATCTAATTACGAATTCTTATAATAATAACAATCAAGATCACGTGCTACACATATTCTTTCCTCAAGCACTTCCAGGTTATAGAATAATAGAAAAAGTAAACAACGTCATTTATCTACCAATCAATACCAACTACATCGATGAAATCGTCATTAAAATACTAGACCAAGATAGAAATTTAGTCAATTTTCAAAACGAAATCAGAACAATAAGACTTCATTTAAAAGAGTTAAAGTAAAAAAAAAAAATGGTGTTTCAGTACAATATTTTTCCGTTTAAGGATATAAAAAGACAATTTACATGTAAGAGGTTCAGTTTAAAGAAGCAGTTAAAGGAATTAACTTCTGAAAATAAACAGTTTTTATTATCGTTGGGTTTTCAATTATTATAAAGAAGATAAAAAAAAATGAGTTTCGGTATGTTAAACATTGGTGAGCACGTTTTCACGGACGATTCTATTACAAACTGTGAAATACACAGTCATCCACCGTACGCAAACACCACGTTAAATAAATCAGATGAAATTCGACTACCGATTCAAACGCAGGACATCTACACGTTACCATCTCAAAGTTACCTGTACATCGAAGGGAAAATACTCGATCAGGACAACAAAATCAGCAATACTTTGAACTTTATCAATAACGGTATTGCTTTTCTGTTCGATGAAATCAGATACGAACTCGGTGGATCGGTCATAGATCGCGCTCGAAATCCTGGCATAACGTCAACCATAAAAGGATACATTTCTTTTACGCACAACGACTGCACACGATACAACAATGCCGGCTGGAATCATCTTGAGAATCCTACAATCACCGACTTAACGACAGGAAATTTTAGCGTTTGCGTTCCGCTGAAGATTTTGCTCGGATTTTGTGAAGATTTTAAAAAAATTTTAGTGAATGTACGACAGGAATTAGTGCTCATTCGAAGTTCTTCAGATCTTAATGCGACAATTACCACGAAGAACGGGGAAAAACCTAAAATAGAACTTTTAAAAATTCTATGGAAAATTCCTCACGTTCGAGTAGCCGACGCTGAAAAATTACAATTGCTCGGATATATCGATAAAGGAAGAGATCTCGAGATCGCATTCAGAAACTGGGAACTACACGAACTACCTCTCCTACAGCAGACGATGAGGCACACGTGGAACGTTAAAGCTAGCAGCCAATTGGAGAAACCTCGTTTCGTTATTGTCGGTTTTCAAACTAGTAGAAAAAATGACGCTTCAAAAAATGTCAGCCAATTTGATCATTGTAACTTAACAAACATGAAACTATATTTAAATTCTGAAGTCTATCCTTATGATAATTTAAATTTAAATTTTGACAAACATCAATTTGCAATCTTGTACGAAATGTACGCTCAATTTCAACAATCCTATTATTATAAAACCGCAGGCGAACCGTGTCTTAGCTTTACGAAATTTAAAGATTTAGCACCGCTCGTTGTGATCGATTGTAGCCGACAAAACGAAACACTCAAATCCGGGACCGTAGACATAAGATTAGAATTTGAAACTAATAAAAATATTCCCGCAAACACCTGCGCTTTTTGTCTCATTTTGCATGATAGATTAGTAAAATATAATCCACTTACAAATGCTGTAAAAATGTTTTAAAAATTAATTATAAATAAAGTGTTGTGTGGTCATTTTATTCATTCATTCTCGAAAAGATGCCCGTTCCGGTGAAGTACAAGTGCCCTAAATGTAAAGGAGAGACAGATATACCAGAACACAAATGTATATCTTGTTTGATGGATCAATTACAGAAAGACCTCTACGGAAAAAAACATTGGTAGTAGGAAGGGGAGAACTTATTATTTAATTTTTTACACATCTGATTCAGTATATTTTAATCATTGCACCGGGCAAGATGAGAACCTTAATCGCATTACTTTTCATTACCATTACGCGCATTCAGTGCAATACCACTGACTCATGTGAATACTATAAACAAAGTTATGAAACCGCTCAAGCTGAATACGACACACTTTATAATAGCAGTTTTATCATATATCAAGAATGTACAAAGGAGCTCGATGAATACATTCAATTACATGCCAACGAAATAGATTTAAACGATAAGTACATTCAACAAATTGAAAATTGTGAAAAAAGGGTCACAAACTTAAGTGAAGAAGTCGTTAATACAGAAAGAATTAAACTAATTAAAGAAAATATTTTATTGGAATCATCTATGCAAGTATTAAATAAAACTTCAACAGAAAAATTACATGTCTTAGACGAAAAAATAAACATAGCATATTCTCTAATTAACGAATACAAGAAAAACGTATCACGTTTATTAAATCAAATCAATACATTGACACATGAATTGTATATGATTGGAGCGGATTCCAACAATTGTAGCAAGAAACTAATATAACAATTGATGAACTATTGAAACAACAGGCGAATCAAAACAAAATGTATAAAAATATCAACGATTGCATTGACAGAGAAGAAGATTGTTTGGAACGAAGAAATAAAATGGGTGTAACACTTAATACCTGTCGAAAAAATAACAGAAGATTAAGACAACAACTTAATACACAAACATCATCATCATCATCATCCACACCACAACCGAACAAATCCTAATTATTTTAATTGTAAATTATAACTAAAAGTTTTTTTTATTTGTAAAAATTGTAATATTATATTAGAACAAGTCTGAAATAAAATATTACATTCTAACGAAGCGTCTTATCAGTTTCCTGATCCCTCGTTTGACCTAGCGTCTCTTATTGTCTTTGCGTAACCGCTCGTCTGATCCCCCTAGCGACGTTCGAACACAGATTCCTAAAAATCTACATTTTTGCATTTTTTTTTCAATCAGTAAGCAACCAAAAAAAAAAAACCGACACAAACAAGTGTCACCTGTGTGACAGGTAGCGCAAAAATTCTGTTCAAACCTGCGAAACGATACGCGTTCAAGAAATACCGCTCGTACTAGGACAGTACAAAGGTCAGCGCGCGCGCGCGACTTTGAAAGCCTCTGCTCGCGCAACCGCGGCGAGGCTCCTCCAGCCTCCACTTCTTCTTAGGCCTCTGGTCATTGACGATGACCTTGAAAGACTTCTTCTTAGGCGCCTCTCCAGCATTGTCCACAAGCCCCGACCTTGAAAGCCTCTGGTCATTGACCACTTCTTACACCCTCTGGTCATTGACGACATGCACAAGAACCAACAGGGGTTACTTCTTCACCGATAAAAACACCCCCTACAATTGGGGTTGGATTTCAACGGTGGTCTCTTCGGATGGAACATGCCATCGAAGTGTCCTAGGATCCCGCTTGCTATACTACTCGCGGGTAAAGGCGTTGCTTCGTTTGTGACTGAAACTGAAGGACGCAAGACGTCAGTGCAATTCGGTGATACGTTGTTTGTTCCGGATCTTCGCACGAACCTCATCTCCGTCGGAAAAATTACTGATAAGGGATACAAGGTGACTTTTGACAAGGAAAAAGCCACTGTGATTGACGAGAAAGGAAGCATGATACTTGTTGCAGAACGAGTAAGCGGTCTCTACTATGTGCGAGGCGAGTATAACGAATGCAGAAAAGCTGAAGCAAATACGCCGAGATCAGATTGCCTATATGATTGGCACATACGTCTTGGTCATCTTAACGTGCAGTCCCTGCGTGAAGCTGTCAGGCAAGGTACAATTCACGGTGCACACATTGACAATGCTGAAAAGGATTTCAACTGGGAAATATGTGTTCAAGGGAAAATGACGAAAACTCCGTTCCCCAAAATTTCGAACAGGCAGTCACAACCAGGAAGCCTTATTCATTCGGATGTGTGCGGACCCATGCGAGTTACTTCTCACGGTAAAAGTCGTTATTTTGTAACTTTCATTGACGATTACTCTGGCTGGTGTGAAATCAGATTCATAAACCGCAAGGATCAAGTTTTTCAAGAATTTAAAAACTTTAAAAACTTTCTAGAAACACAAACGGGAAAGAGAATCAAGTGCATTCAATCGGACAATGGGCCTGAGTATGTCAATAAACGGTTTGACAACTTTCTCCAGACGAACGGCATAACACGACGCCTCACGGTGCCGTACAATCCACAGCAAAACGGTACTGCAGAGAGGCGAAATCGGACCTTGATGGAAACCGCTAGATGCTTTCTGTTACAATCAGGGTTGTCGTCGTCTTTCTGGGCGGAAGCTGTAAATACAGCGAACTACGCGCGAAACAGATGTCCTACAACTAAATTGCACGGTAAAACTCCTTACGAATTTTGGCACGGGAAGCCTCCGAACGTATCTCATCTCAAACAGTTTGGTAGCGAAGTGTATTTTTTGGATCAAACTCCAAATAAAAGTAAATTGGTTCCACGTTCGAAGAAAGGTATATTCGTTGGATACAGTGAAGAATCAGAAGGTTATCGGATCTGGGTACCAAGCGAGGGGAAGATACGTGTATCAAGAGACGTCAAATTCTTGAAGAGGGTGTCAATCCAACCAAACAGTAACGTCGACAACTTTTATCCTGAAGAGCATGATTCTCGAGGAGAGGTACAATCGGCCGATGACAGAAGTTCAGCAAAAGATTTCAATGATTTTTCCATTGAGATTCCAATAAATTGCACTAAGAATAAAAGTGTAAAAGCAATAGCACCTCGTATGCAAGAGACAACTGCCGAAGAGGATGAAATCGAAGGCGAAGTTCTCCCACAGCAGTTTTCTCCGACACATAAGACTAGGGAATCAGAGGTGCTTTCTCTCACGTCGACAGAAAGGCACGGCCGAGGAAGACCGAAAAAGTTATTTACTGGGCGACCAGGGAGACCTCGAAAGGTATACCAGACTGTCGAAAACAAGGACGAGGAGCACGCTGACATTGTTTTTCTTTCTGAAGTGCCTCTTCGTCAGGCAGTAACAGGACCGCAGTCAGACGAGTGGATTCAAAAACGACACTTGGGAATTAGTGAAACGTCCGGAGGGACGAGCCGTCGTGGGTAGTCGCTTCATACTTCGTAATAAGTATGGTACCAACGGGGTTCTAGAAAAGCGAAAAGCGAGGGTCGTCGCCAGAGGATTTTCACAACAACCGGGTAGAGATTTTCATGAAACTTATGCTCCGGTGGCACGACTAAGTTCCATCCGGTTGGCACTGGCGGTTGCTGCACGCAGAAAGATGTCAATACGACAATTTGATGTCTGTGGCAACTCGTCCGGATGTGGCCCATACCGCAAGCCTACTCAGCCAATTCAATGACTGTTTTGACAAAACACATTGGACCGCAGCGAAACGGGCGTTGCGATATCTCAAGGGAACAATGGACATCGGCATCACTTACAGATACGGAAAAGACAACTTCGAAGGTTTTGCAGATGCAGATTGGGCTGGATCCATCCACGATCGAAGATCTTTCACGGGGTATGCCTTTATAATGAATGGAGGGTGTATCTCATGGGATTCTAGAAAACAAAGGACCGTGGCTTTATCCTCAACGGAGGCCGAGTACATGGCTCTCTGTGAAGCCTCCAAGGAAGCTGTACATCTTCGACGTCTTCTACGTGAGCTTGGAATAAGCGTGGACGTTGTCCGATTATTCAGCGACAATTTTGGAGCTCAAAGGCTTGCGTCCAATCCAGTTTTCCACTCTCGAACGAAGCATATAGATATACGACACCACTTCGTTCGTGAGGTCGTCGATGCAGGCGTTATCAGCCTCAATCATTTGAGTTCAGAGAGAATGCCAGCTGATGTATTGACTAAAGCTCTAACGAAGCCTAAGCATGAGAATTGTGTTGGACTTCTTGGATTAATTAGAATCCTGTAATATTGCTTTCGTCGAGGGGAAGTGTTAAAATTTACATGAAAGCTTGCAGGCGACTCAAGCATCGACATTATAGTTATACGAACGCGTCGTCATACCAACGCGAGTAGTATGTTCATCGCTTGTTTAAACATACACAATACGTAAAAAGTTGTTGTCAAATGTATGTATGTTAGATGGAACATTAAACTGTTCTTATTACTTCGTCAGTGTATTTCTTTGTGTTCTTCTTACAACCAAGCACTTCTGCTAAGAGAAGTTCTAATGTTAATGGCCTATCTTTAATTTTATCATCTATTACGTCAACAACCTTATTTAAAATATTTACTAATGCTGGCCCAGCTTCAGCTGGTAATATAGGGATTAAAATTTATGAAACCACCATGAATTTCGCCTCCTTCAACTATTTTTTATTTATCTTGTAGAATTATCGACGAACCTTTTTTAATCGTAATAGTCATTTATATAAAATAAAATGTATATAGGCTTAGTGAAATTATTGTAGTTTTGTGCTAAAAAATCATTATCACTTTAAATAAATTTAATTACCATATGCAAACTATACATGTGTTTGCCTGTCAGCGGTCATATTTGTTTTATTTTGACAGCGTATTGGAATGCCCTATTGCAACAGAATACTTTGAGGTTATGTTATCACATTTGATAAATGTTATTAATTTATTAAATCTAATAAATTATTGTGTAAATAAAAACCAAGTTGCTGCTAACTATATGTATATATATAAATAAAATAAACTAAATATTGGCATCACATGTACATGTTACTACAACAAAAATCACTATAATCCCATCTCCATTTTTGCTAATATTTTGGAAAAATTTTGTTCAAATCGTTCTTGATTGCAGTGAAAACCTCGAGCAGCCTCTGGACAGCTGTTTCAGCCCTACTTGGGGCTTCTTCAGCAGAGACGTAGCTCGACATTCCCACTGCAGACCAAAAACGACTTGCCCAATTTATTCGCAATTGCGATGTAAGAATGATGAACAGATAAAATAGCGACATCTTACTATCAAGTCGTTTTTGGTCTGCAGTGGGAATGTCGAGCTACGTCTCTGCTGAAGAAGCCCCAAGCAGGGCTGAAACAGCTGTCCAGAGGCTGCTCGAGGTTTTCACTGCAATCAAGAACGATATGCACAAAATTTTTCTAAAACTTTCATTATGCCTTGACAGCAAGCATGGCCGCCTTGCATGGGGGACTTATTAGGAGCAAATCCCGCTTCAATTTGTCTATCCTACTGCAATGTCAGGTCAAAAAGCGATAGTAAGATGTCGCTATTTTATCTGCTAATATTTTGCTTAATTACGGCGAATGGATCCTTAATAAATTCCTTATATTTCTTCAAAACATGATCGGTTATAACTGTTTCGGGTATGTTGAAATCAACATGCCATTGACAATGTTGATTTAGTCCTTTGAAATATCTCACGTCTTCCACTTCTACGTTATTGCAGACAAACTTTTTAAACGCCCCAATTACTCTCTCTCCGTCCAACTTACACCCTACAGTGTATGATAATGTTTCTAAAACATACAAAGATATGCTTTCGACATTCATTAAAAATATTAATGCTTACGATTATTTATATTTGGAAAGTTCGGATATATTGCAGACATTTTTCTTACAAACAATTACACTCAAATAATAATCAGCTACTACGACTGACACCAAAGACTGGCACAGGAAAAATAACTATCTAGTGGTCTCGGTTGTTGGACCTGGAACTCAACGTAAATCCATACTTCACCAAGTGTCATCTATCTGTGGGATGCACAACTGTTGAGCTATAAAATGGGTTTCTATAAATTTAAGTTCACAGTTTTTTTTTTTTTTATAATTAAACAACATATTCATTTTATCTATATATTTCTTATTTTTTACAAATACAATATAATCAAATGAATTTGTTAAAATATTTTCGAATTTTGAAATATTTGTAATGAGTAGAATTTTATTTATTGGTAGCTTAGGTAGTGAATTATATGATTTTAAATATTCTATTGGATTATTATTAAGTGATCTAATTTCCTTTGCATAACTTTTAACAGAGTCCATTCCAATTTATTTATATTTAAAATAATTATGTAACTATTTTATTGTCAACCTTTTCTGTACTGGCTAATAAGTTCAAAGATCCTGAAAATTGGAGAGATTTTTTTACTTTATTTTCTTTTGTACTTCTTTAGATGTGTACCTGAACAACATGGTGGTGTTTCACAAACCAAATTAGCATTTTCAACTTCTACTTCGTCCGCAGAGGTATCAATAATATCTCTCTTTCAGTGTTGTTACCTGGAAAGGGGGTACATATTTACATATATAAACGCAAATACTATACCATGAATTTATTTTAACATGAAACATTATTTTATAAAAGAAACCTTCATCATCCTGTCTGTCTGTCAGATATGTTCCAAATTAAAATGGACAATTTAATTTGTTATGGGCCATTTGCACCACTTTCAGTTAAAATTTAAGCTCCACTTAACTCCATAGAAACAATTGTTGCAACAAACGTTTCTATGGAATTAAGTGGAGCTTAAATTTTAACTGAAAGTGGTGCAAATGGCCCTATGACATTCAGAGTCCATGACGACCATGGAACGATTCTTTTTAAAAATTAGTTTCTATGGTATTATTAACAGCAATGTTTCGTGTTAAAATAAATTCACGGTATATTTCTGAAGTTTATTTTACCTACTCATTTCATTGTAACTAATCAATGTAACGAAGAAAAATGTACTTACCCACTAAGCAAAAAAATGTTGTGTAAACATTTTGTGAACGTTATTTAGTCAGACGTAATGTTTCCGGTTAAACGTGTTTAGTGTAGAAAGTAACGTTATGCCGATAGTTCTATGTCCTAGTAAGCGATGTTGCATAATAACGTTATAATAAAAATGTTGATCCGACGTTTCTTTATTAACGCTGTATAAACATAAATTGCAATGTTTTATTAATATTTAAACGTAATATTATCATTATGTTTCCTATACTTGTTTCATGAACGTTCCTTTAGGAATGTGTCATTGACGTTTCTTTAGAAACATTGCACTACTATTACAAGATAACACACTGTATTTCACTTCTCATCTACACACATCTGTACTTTTTTTAAATTTATTAACGGATCGATTTTAAAATTTCGCCTTGTTTAATCATGAAAAGTTATTTAAAAAAGTTGTTTAAAATTAGGAAATAACCCCAAATTTCTTTATAACTTTTCGTGATTAAACAAAGTCTAATATGTTAATTTTTTGCAATTTGTTTTTGACTGCGGCTTTATAATCAGAAAATGTTGGTTTTAAAAGGACGCACAATTGACAAAAATTTAGAATCGATCCGTAAATAAATTAAAAAAGTCAGGGATTTGTAGCTGAGAAGTGAAACACAGTGGATATCTTTAAAGCAAACCGCACATTTGCATCGCATCATTTTACAAACTAAAAATCTGCAGCAATCACTACCTAACATATTTTTTGTATGTTACTTCATTCTGTACTTATTGGTGCAAATTTTTAGTTTAGCAATATGAAGCAATGCAACACATGCTCACGTCCACTTCAATAAAGCTGCTTTAACACTTGTAAACTTTAAAATGTTTAATTACTTCGCGATCCCTCTGCTGAGGAGCTCCCAAACAGGGCCGAAACAGCTCAACAAAGGGTGCCATTGTAATAAACTGTATTCATAATAAGTAGTTACAAAGGAGATCTTTCTTATTCTGTGAGACAGAGATAGATTTAATAAATTCCAAATGCAAAGATGAAGTATATTGTCACGTGGTTAGGGGTAGGTAGCGGGTTCTCAGTGGTAGAGCTTGAAAACACAGTTTACTAAAACAATGTATACCTTTATTAAATGAATATTTTCATCTATCGGCGGACGATCTTTAAATGTGCGGGGGTGCGTTTTCGTGATTATAGAAATCGCGACGGGTCGGCTGCGACAGCGAGGATGAGGAATCCCTCTGTGCTGGGGTTGAAGAGACCCGACGATTCGGCTAACCGGATCCAGGGGCAATCCCGAGGGCTGCAGCAATTGCGATGAGATGTCCTGATGAGGGTGGCGGCAGCAAGGCGTCGGTGAGGATGCCTCCGTGGAACGGCAGCGTCCTGATGAGGGTGGCGGCAGCAAGGCGTCGGTGAGGATGCCTCCGTGGAACGGGCAGCGTCCTGATGCGGGTGGCGGTTGCACGGCGTCGGTGAGGAAGGTCCTCCTGGGGAAGTTGGCACTAGGCCTACTTGAGTCGACGGCTGGTTCGACTGCCTTCCCACATTCTTGCGTACGTTATATAGGCGAAAATCTGTCTATTCGACTGTTATGACATGTTTCTGTGTTCTCCTTTCGTCACCTGTTGTATTAATTTGTCCCACATATAGCGCGTGCCACCGGTGTTTTGTTATGAAACGTGAACCGCTTGTAGCTTAGATTTCGCAAGATTGCTGTCTTAATTGTTCTACTTTATTCCTCTCGGAAATTTTTCGTCGCGACACCTTTACATTTTATAATTATTAATTTTAGGCTAAAAATTAAATCCTTATCGTGACAATATCTAGTATTAATGTATCTACATAGATTATATTTTCTAATTGTAACACAGAAGGAATCTTACTATGCAAAGTGTTTATTAATACAAATAATGAAGTATTTACAATCAAAATAATATATTGAAACACCAAATATAAAAAAACAAGCCGTGGAGATCATAATAATTATTAAATCTAATCCGCTTATTAAATACTGAACGAACGAAATAGGCGTACTTGCAGGCGGGTGATAATAGAACGTAATCAGCTGTGTCTATTTGGTCCAAAACTTCTATGTAATCGCTGTTAATCATACATTTGTTTCAAAAAATTGTATGCCTTCACCATTATTTTCTCGTGCTAAAAATTTTGTTCTCGGTGAGGTTACAAAATTCTGTAAATATATATGAAAAAAATGATATATAAATACATTATAATGTCAAAACAATTCAAAAAATCGTATTACTTACCCTTTATCAGTTTTTCAACAATTTTTCCTTATTAACATATAAACATTTTAGAAGATGTGACTGAAAATCTGAAATGTATCTCTTTTAAAAATACGTAAAATAAATAAAACATTTTACCTCTATATTTTACGTGTGTTCTTTGCATTCTGTATTCTAACTTTAAAATGTAGCAACACTTTCGAGGATTTATCGCAAAGCGATAGTGCAGCCTAACTGCAGCGGTTTTTTCCCTTTTCCTAAAGCAATGTCACTTTTTAATTAGGAGTAATTTTTAAGTGTGTACTTCTTATAACGAGCCTTCGATAAAAAAACCACCTCGAGTAGCCCTGGAAACAAAAGTACATACTGTAGATTGAACAGTACACAGGGCCCCCGTAACCATATGTGCAAAGCCTGCAGTGCACGCGGGCGCCATGTTCAAGGGGCGGCAATTAACATCTTGGTCATTTGACATATTTTGTCATTTTTTTCGCCCAAGAAAAGAAAAATAATGGGAAACAGTTTCTTGTCTGGTATAAATTATTCGAAAAACTAACCACAAGTTTTGATGAAGCCGTCAACCTCACGGCAAAACGTCGACTAAAATACAACAGTTAACTGCGGCAATTAAAAGTAGAAAAAGTCTAATTTATGTAATTTTCGTTTGCTAATTTTTTCATAAAAATTTAATAATTTTATTAGGTAAAAAAATAAATTATGTTACGGTTTGGTTAACAAAAAACAAATTATATTTCACTTTTTAAGTTTTTATAAATTTATGTTCCTTTTGCTTTTGTGATTTTGTTTCTTTTTTTCTAATATTAGTAACTAGCGGGCTTCGCCCACTTGCATTCTGGGGTGGGGGGGGGGGGGAGGCGTCTAAACAGAGGTCTTCTCGGTCAGATGAGAAGAAAGTGCTTCCCTTCGTTTTTGGGGGCTTGCGGCAGCTAGGAACTTGAAAAAATGAAAGAAAATGTTTAAATAAAAGTGAAGGAGAATGCTTAAAAAAAGCGAAGGAGAATGTTTAAAAAAAGTGAAGGAGAATGTTTAAAAAATATGATGGAAAATGTTTAAATTTTTTTCTGTTTTTTCCATTTCTTTTCTTTTAATTTTTAATAATTTTGATAATTGACCGTTTTTGTTTGCCCCAACTCAAATCTGTCAGAGGGCGCCAAAATATGGATTGGCACGCGGGCGGCTTTTGGCCTCGCGGGGGCGCTGACAGTACAGGTTCTGTGATATTCGCAATAACTGTCAAAATACAAAATTAAATATAGTATAGTAAAATAGTACTTTAAATTTCTTCTGGCATTGACCACTTTCACCAACAAATTTGCTAATTTGCAGATATTTAAAAAAAAGTTGAATCTTAATATCCACATTTTAAAATTAACTCATAGCGTTTTCTACTGACATGCACTAATGCACTGAGTGCGCACTCAGTCTATCTCCCATCTTCTTCTAACCTCACGTAATAAAATGAGTTGGAGATACACTCAGTGCATGTAGTGAACGTTAGTAGAAAACACTATCAGTTTTTGTCACTTGTAAGAAGTCGAGATATACCTGATGTTTAAATTGGTTAAATTGGTTATTGGGGATGGTGAGTTGATAATCGGCAAAAAAAATTCCAATAAAAGTCCTTTAGTTTTCGAAATAAAAATTACTAAAAATTTGGCTAAAATTGTTGTTACGCCACTGAGTTAAGATGATAAGCTGTCACAATAGTCACAGCTTGCTACATTGTTATTACTGAAATGAATGCCGCTTACATGAATACTGAGGTGACGGAAATGGCGTTATTTTATGGAAAAAAAATTAAAAATAAAAATAACAGAAATTTTTTAAAATGTTTTTTTTTTTGGATTTCTTAGGACTTCCAGATGCCACAGTTTTTTTTTTGTACTAGCAATTTTCAAACAACCTGTATTTTTTCGATTGCCAGATATTTTATTTTTCTTTAGGAAACTATGATTTAACGTTCCTACTCCTTTTCATTTTACGTTTTTAATAATAAACATTTGAAAGAAGTAGGAGGTAGTACAAATTCAATCTGCGACATATTGCGCGTATGTTAATACAAGGTATTTTCCAAATATATGTATAATATATATTATATACATATGTATAGTATACTTAAGGTGTCGCATTCAGTTTTATACGTAAAGTAGAAGTATTAAATTAGTCCATAAACTGTTTACCTGTTCATTAAATAGATAATGTTTCATGTCCCCAAATTAAGAACAGCAACGACAATGAGCACTATCAGTGGCAATCGGAAAATACCTTAAGTCTAGTAAATTGTCGAAACTAGTGAGGAGCAGCAAAAGTTGCGACGCCATATTATTACGCACAGGCGCATTAAATAATTGAGAAATATCGTTGAATTTGGGTTGTTGTTATAATATTTAAATAAAACTTTACTTATCATAAAAGTATCATGTTTCAACAATATTATGTAATGTTTCATGCAGTGCTGTAAAGTTATTTCGATATTTTCAATAAATGTTATTATTCTGTTATGTAGTAACATTACATTGGTACAGTATAACCTCGATTATCCGTGCTCGTCGGGACCGGACTCGGCACGGTAAATCGGAAAACACGGATAATCCGCATATATGTAACGTCTTTCCAAAATTAGAACAAATTGACAGTTTTTTTAATACTTATTACCTTATTTATTAAGGAATATAGCACAAGTAGATTACAGGTTTTAATACTATGTATATATTTTCTTCAGTTTTTATTAAAAAAATCAGTAATATGTTTCTGTACTTTACTCGCAAACAAATTAGATTTTATAGATTCCTTCATTTTTCTTAAATTTAAAACAGTACTGATATCAGTTTCTGGTTGTTGCTCAAAATAATCCAACAAAATATCTATGGCACCCATTGCTTCATTATGGTTTATTCGGATATTTTCGATTCATTCCTCTTCAGCACTGTCTTCCATCTCTACGTTAGCTGGAGACAATGTTCCCGGCAAATTTTTCCCAATCATTTCTTCTTCAGACATTTTCTCATAACCTAAGTCGTTCTCATCACAACGTAGCCATTCTGCAACGTCCGATTCTTCTAATCCTTTTAACTCTTCTACTTCTTGCGCTATTGTGCATATAGCGTTGCAGGATACTTCTGAAGGAGTTTCTAACTCTTCAGCTTCGGCTTCTTCAAGAGTCATTATTTTTGAAAAAGCGCGGGCTATGTGAGTTCCTTTTACATCATTCCATGCTCGAGCAATGGCATATATAGCATCTTTAATAGTTAATTTTTTCCAAAAACTTTTGATATCCACATCACCTAACAAATTCAACATTAAATCCTTTCTGTAAAGGCGTTTCATTGCTTCTATTACACCCTGATCCATCGGTTGAGCAATAGACGTAACATTTGGGGGTAAAAATGAGACAAAAATATTACCGTCATTTGACTTCAAAATTGCGCCATTTGGATGTGAAGGCGCGGTATCAAGTAAAAGCACTGCCTTTTGGGGTAAATTATTTTCAGCAAGGAACGAGCGAACTTCAGGAACAAATTCTTTAAAGAACCAGTTTTTAAAAATGTCTCGATTCATCCAACCCGCACTTTGATTGTAATAGCTAACCGGTAACAACTGCTTATTTAAATTTTTGAACACTCGCGGATTTTTTGATTTTCCCACTACTGTTAGTTTTAGCTTATGCTTCCCAGAAGCATTTGCACAGCATAAAACTGTTATTCTGTCCTTACTGGCCTTATATCCCGGAGCACTCGTCTCATTTGATGCTGCAAAAGTTCTTCTGGGCATGGCTCGCCAATATAGTCCTGTTTCATCCGCGTTGTATATTTGATCCAGCGTTAGAACGTTTTTTTTAATAAGATCTTCCAGATCACTACAAAACTCTACTATTGCTACCTCATCAGCACTTAATTTCTCACCCTGTATAGACAATTCTCTTATTCCGTGACGCTTTTTAAAACGATGCAGCCAACCTGAGGAAGCGTTAAACCTGTCTTGGATTTGCAGTTTTTCATGAAAAATGTGAGCTTGTTGTGAGCACATCGAACCTGACACTGGCACTCCTTCCGCTCTTTTTTGAAGAAACCATTTTACCATTGCATTATCCAATTCTTTATATGTCGATTCTTTTAGCGTTCTGCGGGTTGTACTTGTACTGGTAAAAATATCTGATTTTGAAACAAAGCTTTCTAATTTCATTTTATTTTTAATAATATCACGAACAGTTTGTACGCCTACATTATAGAACCTCGCTAAATTTCCTATACTGTCACCTTGTTGACGTTTCTGTATTATTTCCAACTTTTGTAATATGGTCAAAACATTTCGTTTACGTTTAGAATTCATGATTACAGCTAAACACTTGTGCTGTCTAATAATTTCACTTAGTTACTAACGACAGCACTTTACCCAAACGTTAAAATTTGAAAACATAAAGCAATGCACAAATTTCACCGAATCGTAGGTATTCGATTACTATTCGGAGGTTTCCGGTATTCACACGGATAATCGAAACCCGGAAAATCCAAAGAGTCAGAAAGCACGGTTAATCCGCAGCACGGACGATCCGCACACGGATAATCGGGGTTGTACTGTATTTCATAACATTCCACATACCATTTGTAATATTCTATCAACATTTTGTTCAAAATATTGCTGTATTGTTGTGTTGAAAACGTTTCAGAAATGCTACGTAACATTCTATGCTTAGTGGGTACTCATTAAGAATAACTTCGGGATGGCTGAATCTCTTAGAATCCGAAGGTTTCAACCTGTATATTGTGAAAAAATATTCAATTTCTTTCCTGTATCATGTAGACGTTAAGAACTGTGAGATCTGCGTCGACAGTTAGTTTTCACGAGAAAAATAATATGATTGCTTATCTTTCGCGTATTCAATGTTATACAATATTTTATAAGATTCTTAAGTTACTTTTTAAGATTAAGCACGTACTGTTAACTCAGCATCCTAGGCCCAGGTCTAAGAGCGTGGGAAGTTTAGAAAAAATATTGCAAAATGACATTGTTACGTCATCTAGTTTTGAGAGCATCTTGAGTAGAAGCTCAACCCTAGAGCGCGTGTAGGAATACGCGAGATAATTCATAAAAAACGTTAACATTTGATTTTTCAGCTAGTTAATCCGCAGCTTTAGAAAAGCTCGTGTTTTTTTCCTCGTACCGGGCGATATCGACTAAGATTCAGTAAGTTTTCCTCAAGTTTGAAATTCGCGAACGGAGGGCAGAAGCTTTCCTTGGGTAGTGATATTTGTGTACTTAAAAATCGTCCGAACATAGTATCTTATTTGCTTTATATAAAGTCATTGTGTTTCCTGAATTTTTGGATTACGAGATCTTTCGATTCAGCTAACAGACCGCTTAAAAACTAATTTCTGCAATCGAAAGTACAATCCTTGTCTCTCTCCCCCTTTTTTTGTTTTGTTTAAGTTATTTTGTGGGTAAAGTTTATTTTTACATTATTGTACACGTCATTCGTTTTTTTTTTGTATTTTGTTTTGTTTCATTTTTACTTTAACTTTAATAGACTGGTTAAATTTATCCAACTCTTTTACTTATTAACCTTAAGTTCACCCCTTTTACCTTCTCCAAGAAGTCAGAGGAGAACGTCTACATAGGAGAGAGACAACGACGAGAAAATTTGACAATCTTCAGGGACAAAACGGCACTGTTTCGACTTTTTCGGTGAAGACACCGTCGAAAGTACATTTTTGGCTCATTTCTCAAACTGTAGCTACCGAACAAGAAAATTGCTTTCCACAGTGGCCCGTTGGTCAAAAGAGCAGGTTGGGTTTTCTATGAGACGCGGGGGTGGTTTCCGGTTGTTCAGGGTGAAAGAGTTCCGAGTAAGTATAAGACTGACCACCCCCTTAAATTCTAAAGAAAAATAAACCGCGTCCGTTACATGTGCAATAAAATGTTTCGTACACAGTCTATAATGTTCATAAATATAATTAGCGTCCAAATTGTTTAATAATTTATTATTCATTGCTCGCAACCACAACGCAAACAACTCGGGTTTCTTGTGTGGATTAGGAAATCTATGTCGACCATCCTTAGCATTTGGTTTGCACGTAAAAATTGCACATCCTGCCTTTCCCATTTCAACGCAACAACTACACCAAACCACACTACAAAATTATGAAAATGTTGAAAGCACTTGGGAAGCACAGAAAGTCAAACCATACACGTCACACCCAAGCGTAAAACCTATGAAAATGAGTCGTTTGGACACGTAGATAACTACTAAGTTAATTTCCAGAGCCATCTATCGACAAAACTTGGTCTGGGAGAACTACGATATACTGTTCCACTCCCACTCTTTAAAGATTATACACCATGGCTAAAACATAAATCGCGCCATCTAGCCAATATGAAGAAACTATTTTCTAAAAAAGCGGCAAATATGAAATAATAGTTATTCATTGTTTTCTAAAATCGTTCTGGAACCGACCATAAATAGCATGTAATTTATATGTAGTTTTTAGTGATGGGCCAGGGAATGAACCCGGTGCATTGAAAGCACCCATGTGGGTGCATTCACCATATATGAATATACCGGGTGCATTCAAAAATTTAAATTTCCCGCGCAAATCGAACGAGAAATATCCTTTTCTTGATATGATTTAATTGTTTGTAGGTGGTTTACAGGGTTTAATGTTTCATAGTGTCTGATGAATAACTGAATAATAAACCTTTAAGTTTAAGCAAAAGCTTTATATTTTAAAATTTGAGCAAACTGAGTAAGTTTTTGAAATTAACTTTACAAAATAATTATCTAGCGGTAATCCGTACAAAATATTTGAATATTTGGTATCATTTTGACGCATTTTTGGGTCTTATGTAAATGTAGGCAACTGGGCAATGCACCGGGTGCATTGTGGGTGCATTCCGTGATTCCACCGGTTGCAAACGAATGCACCGGGTGGAATCCCATCTCTAGTAGTTTTTGACATAGGGTAAATTTTTATGCTTATTTTAATGACATTTCTCAAAATAATTGTTCGAATTGAAATACCGTGCCTTCAATTGAATTCCTCATTAAAGTGGGCTATGATTTCACTGTTTTTTTCTCCTAAGATTTGCAGCACTGATAGCTGTTCAATTATTTAATTAAACAAATGTCAAATTGACACTTTGTATTTTCAATTAATTCAAAATGTTAGAATTACATCAGAAAATATTTATTGTTGAAAGTCATTTTCAAACCGGTAGAATAGAAAATGGACAGTTAGTTTCATAGATTAGAATACTCTATAGATGCCCAACTCAGGGGTCCGAACTGTCTCCTTAAAAGCGCCCCCTTAAGTTTGGAAGTTTGGGAGTTAAATCGCTTGGCGCGAAAATATGAATATTTGTTTAGGCATACTGTATTTAATAATCATATTCGTTTAGACTAATTTAAATGATCAAACTGACTTTAGAGAACCTAAAGCATACATGACAGAAGGTTATCTGTGCAGTTTGATCAATTAGATTAGTCTAAGCGAATAATATAATTGAAGATTTATAAATGGATGACATAATATCATTAATAATACTTACTCTGTTTTAGTGGCTTACTTACCCTGTTTACTTAGTACTTATAAAGTAAAATAAAATAGATATATGTTTGTACGTAAATGAATGCGACAAAGAAAATACAGGTTAGGGTTCACATATTTATTTATTCCGTTGTAATTTAGAATGCTTTTTAAAGTTATGATACACCAATTTAGGACATGGTTTTACATCACTAATAAATACAGTTTTTCTTGGCAGAAGCACGCAGAAGCTGCTTTTTCAAAATATCATCGTACAAACTGCACTGAATAAAATCAAAGTAACCTATTACACAACACCGAAATAGTTCCGTCACTTAAATTAAAAATCCTGCATGATTTAACGATCAAAACAGTACAAAATTTTAAACCCAGTAACCACATTTTAATGCGAAATGCGTAAATTGCAATACATTACAACATTACGTATAAAATTTAATGACAAATACTCGTCAGTACTGCCAATAAAACTTGTATGAAACTGTTTACTAAACAGAGTTGCCACCATATTACAACGATTCTTGGACAGTGGCGCCTGCAGAATTTGGAAGCAGAAGTAACCCAAGTTTCAAACACAAGGTACCGCATTTTTATAATAAGTTGTCACAGCAAGGTTAGTTTATTCAATTAATCAGTGTATACAAAAGTTTCGACAGCAGTTTCCTAATTTTGCTATTACTGATGAACAGCTAGTTAAACATTTCGTGAAACAGGATCACTTGGTCGCAAAACAGGGAGCGGAGCAGCTAAGAAAAGGACTGCAGCCTGCATTGAAGATGTTCGGGATCGAATGGAACACTCTCCCAAGAAATTTATTGCGAAACTTTCACAAGAACTTCAGCTGTCAGTGGGAACATGTCACACTATTCTTAAAAAAGACTTAAAGCTTTATCCATATAAGATTCAAGCAGTCCACGAACTCAGGCCAGCAGATTTTCACAGAAGAACAGAATATTGTCAGTGGTTTTTTGATAACTTAAACAATGACGACATTCTTGACAAGTGTTTCTTTTCCGATGAGGCCTGGTTCTCTCAGGGTATTTAAATAAACAGAATATGAGTATACGGTCAGCAGAAAATACCCATGAATTTGTGGAAACTCCATTACATCCATTAAAAGTTGGTGTTTGGCTAGCAGTGTCAAGAAGGCGTATCATCGGACCAATATTTTTTAACGACTCAGTAACTGCTGAAAGATACCGAAATGAGTTATTAGAACCTTTTATTAATCAACTACATGATGATGAACTTACAGAAGGGTTTTTTCAGCAAGACAATGCTACTGCCGCCCACACAGCTCATCAAACAATAACTTTCCTGCAGCAGTTTTTCCATAATCGAATTGTGAATTTTCCTGCAAGGTCTCCGGATCTCACAATTATGGATTACTTCATTTATCTGCACATGAAAAACACAGTTTTTAGAACTACGCGTCACACAATCGAAGAACTTCGTGCGGTCATTGCAGATGTGTCTGTGCTAACATAACCCCCGAACACTTAGCAAACGGGTTTGAAAACATGAAACGCAGAGTACGCTTATGTATTCAAGCTGAAGGAGAGCACTTTGAGCATCTACTTTGAACTTTAATGTTTTGTTTTTATTTGATGTTATGATCAGTACTGACAGTTAATGACAACTGTTTTCTCTAGAACTGTGTCGCCTTCATAAAAAAATCACAGGATTTTTTAGCAAGACAATGCTACGACCCACCCAGCTCGACAAACAATTTTTTTTGATAACCGGATTGTGAATATTCCTGCCAGGTCTCCAGGGTACTTATTCTCGAATCGGGGGAACAAACTCGCAAGAGAACGTGACGTCAAAACGACGCAGTTCTTGTACGATTTACATAGGCTTGCGTGAGAGTCTACGTCATTGTAACGTCACGTTCTCTTGCGAATCTGTTCTCCCGATTTGAGAATAAAGACCCTGAGCTCATAATTATAGATTACTTCATTTTTCCGCACATAAACACATTTTTTAGAATTACACGTCACACAATCGAAGAACTTTCTACGGGTGTTACAGGTGTGTATAATAACACACAGTTAGCAGTTAACAAACGGGTTTGAAAACATGAAACGCAGAGTACGCTTATGTATTCAAGCTGAAGGAGAGCACTTTGAGCATCTACTTTGAACTTTAATGTTTTGTTTTTATTTGATGTTATGATCAGTACTGACAGTTAATGACAACTGTTTTCTCTAGAATTGTGTCGCCTTCATAAAAAAATCACAACTTACTTTAATGAGGAATTCAATTGAAGGAACGGTGTAATGTTCGTTTGCAAGTACACTTCCTTGCAATAAAATCGCGTACACCTTCAAAATCAAGTAACCGAGTTTTCATCTATTTTTTGCTTTGTGAATGGGTATTTTGGATATCTATCTCCAACCATCTTTTCTGTTTGCAAAATTTTCCTCTTCCCACATATTATTTGTGCATCATAGTATTTTTATTTAAGCTATAATCAATCGCTACTGCTGTGAATCACTATTCGTCTTCTAAGTTACTCATTTTCTGTCAGTCTGAATTTTAATTGTCTGACACTGACAAATTAAATCTCAAGACCTACTTAATACGTCGAAAAACAGGTGTACGCGTTTTTTTTGCAAGCCAATAGGTGTTATATTATGTTTTATTAAAGAAGTCAATTAGTATTAATAGCACTTTATTAATAATATCCTGGTTTACCAAAATAAGTATACAACTAGATTACACAAGAATGATCTGCACCTCTTCCCAGTCGTGCCAACCTCTCCGTCACATCTTCCCCCTTAAGCTAAAATATAATCTTTTAAATATAACGGACGCTTAATTGTTCTATTTCCTCGAACCCTTACATTGTCATTAGGTATTACAGTTTCCTGATGGACAAGAGTCCTATTCCTATCATGTACCACTCTATCTGTATCACTAAAACAATGTTTCATAAAAAATGTATTCCTTCTTAAAATTCTACCCGAACTATTTCTAATCCAGTATGACCTAGGGTTCTTATCTACTTCCACAATAACACCTCTTTCCCAACTATCAGATTTATTTTTCTTGTGCAAGATATGATCCCCAATTTTAAACTCTTGTCTGTTCCGTGCGCCTCTGTCATAATAATGTTTGCTTCTTTCCTGATTTCTTACAATCCTATCTCTAATAACTACGTTATCACTAATTTTCGGTTTTAACAAATTACAAGCTATGGGTAGTTTAGTACGCAACCTCCTACTCTGCAGTAATTCAGCTGGAGAGACACCTAAATTAGCAACATTAGAATTTCTGTACTCAAGTAACACAACACTCAAATCTGTCCTATCTTCTTCCGCCTTTTTTAACAACATTTTCCCTATCCCCACACCCTTTTCTGCAAGACCATTAGACTGATGGTAATTTGGGCTGGATGTAATTAACAAAAATTCCCATTCATTTGCAAAGTCCTTAAATTTTTGACTGCCAAAAGGATTATTGTCCGCTATCAGTATTCTAGGTATTCCAAAATTTGCAAACAAAATTTTTAGTTTTTTAATTACTTCATCAGCTGTTTTATAATGCATTTTAATTAAATCCAACCACTTTGAATAGTGATCAACGACAGTCAGGTAAGTATCTCCTTTATATTGTAAAATATCCATGCTGATTTTTTCAAACGGTAAGTTTGGAGCCTGGTAACTCATTAAAGGTTCTTTTATATTATTCCTAGAAAAAGTTTCACACACTGAACATTTTTTAATACAATTTTCTATATCAGTATTCATATTCGGCCAAAACAGAAGTTGTCTAGCTCTCGCTTTTGTTTTATTAATTCCTAGGTGAGGTTCATGCAAAATATTTAACATCAATTTCCTTAGACTATTTGGTACAATAACTTTATTTTGTAAACAGATAATTCCGTCTTTATTACAGGTAAGTAAGTCTCTTTTATTCCAGTAATATTTACAGTCTGGGTCAACTTTGTTATATCTTTCTGGCCATCCATTTTCATAGTAAGTTTTTACTTTTTGTAAAATAACATCGTTATTAGTATGATCCTTGAAGAGTTTTAATTTTGTTTTACTCATAGCCAATTCTACATCTACATTGTGAACTGCCTCTTGATATGAGGAATCGTGCTTTACTTCCCTTTTTATGAAAGATCTAGATAACAAATCTGCTAAGATGTTCTTTTTTCCAGGTAAGTAATTAACTTCTAAATTATATTTAAGTATTTTCAACTGCATTCTTTGTAATCGTGAAGAGATTTTATGAATGTCTTTATTTACAATCGATACTATTGGCTTATGATCAGTAAAAACCAAAATCTTTCTGCCGTAAACAAACTGGTGGAATTTTTCAACCGCGAAACAAATTGATAAGAATTCTTTTTCGATCTGAGCATATTTTTGCTCTGTCTCTGTTAATGCTCTAGAAATAAACGCGACAGGTTGTTTATTCTGAATTAACGAAGCTCCAATGCCTTTTTGTGAAGCATTCACAAAAATTTCAATCGGTAAGGTATTATCAAAAATTTTTAAAGTAGGTGACTGACTAATTTTCTTTTTTAAATCTGAAAATGTTTTTGAATGATTTTCTGTCCACTGCCATACAACATTATTTTTTAATAAATTACGCATACCTTCTGTAGACTCTGACATATTAGGAATAAATTTTCCTAAAAAATTACACATACCCAAAATTCTCATTAATTCTATCTTAGTTTTAGGTTCTTCTAACTTTAAAATGGCTTCAATATGATCAGGATCTGGTTCAACTTCTTTTCCTGAAAATACTCTCCCTAAATATTTAACTTTTCCCACTTTGTATTGAACTTTATTTTTATTAAATTTGACGCCATTTTTCCTTGCTCTTTCAATTACTTTTGCTAATAAAGTATCATGTTCTGCTTCATTTTTCCCAGCAATAATCAGATCATCAAAATAAATTCCAATAGGCAAATCACCAAAGATTTTAGTATTATATCTTTGGAAAACCTCTGGACTTACAGAAATTCCAAATGGTAATCTACTGTATCTGTACTTACCCCAAGGTGTTATAAAAGTTGTTAAATAACTATTTTCTAATGTCAAAGGTACATGTAAAAATCCGTCTTTCATGTCTAATACTGTGAATACTGATTTACTTGCCAATTTTATCTCTATTTCCTCAACTGATGGTATAGGGAAATGATCTGGTTTTAAATGAATATTTAAATATTTAGGATCTAGGCATAATCTTATAGCTCCGGACTGTTTTTCTACTGCTACAAAATTGTTCACCCATTCCGTAGGTTTATCAACAGGAACTATTATATCATTGTCAACCAATTCACTTAATGTTTCTTTTAGAGCAAGTTTGATTTTCTCAGGAACCCTACGACAAGCATTTACTACAGGCTTAGCATTATCTGACAATTCTAATTTATATGGTTCATTAAACTTACCCACACCTTGGAAAACATCTAAATTTTTTCTTATAAATTCCTGCTTAGTATCTGTAATTTCTAACTTATTAATAACTTCAAGTTTCTTAACTAACTTAAGTTCACTACAAGTATCTAAACCTAACAACGGTTGTCCTTCAGTTTCTGTTATTATAAACCTAATTATACAATTCTGACCTTTCACTGAGCATTTTAAATTAGCTACATCTTTAACTGATATAGGCACATTTCCATGTGCTAAAAGCTTGCTGTTACAGTTCTCTATTTTATTATTACAATTCAACTTTTTAAAAATATCCCACGGCAACACATTACACTGTGCTCCTGTATCCAGTTTGCAACTTATTTCTTCATCTTCAATGATGATTGATTGAAACCACTGCTTCTTTACTTCATGGATCCCAAACTTAGGAAACTCCTCTTCTCCCTCAAACAGCCAGTCCAGGAAAAAATCAGTCTCCTCTTGCAGCTCATTTACTCTCTTTTTATTCTGGCTTTTTTCTCCTACCACTTTTTTCTTGAAACAGCCCACAGCGAAATGGTTAAAACCCTTGCAATTTTTGCATTGTTTGCCAAATGCCACACATTGTCCCTGCTTATGTTTCCGACCACATTTCTTACAATTGTACAAAACACTCTTATTTATTTCTTGTTGTTTTGCCTGCTGACTTACACCTTGCTTCTTTTTATCAATTGCATCAATTTCTACTTTTCCTACTTTTTCAGCCATTTGCTGAACCTGCTGCTTGCTTATTTGCCAGGAGTGGTAGATCTCAACAGCTTTTTCCACAGTAAAATCAATTTCCTGTAGTAACCTTTCTTTTATAGCTTCATCTTGTATCCCCAATACAAATTTGTCACGAATCATTTCATTTGGATCCTTGAATTCACACGTTTTAGCTAAATTTTTAATTTCAGTCAGAAATTGATCAATAGTTTGTGATTGCTTTTGTGTTACACTGTAAACTTTGTATCTTTCAAAGAGAATGTTTTTTTTTGGTTCGCAGAATGAAGAAAACTTTTTTATTACCTTATTAAAATTCTTTTCCTCGCCTCTTGAGAATGTGAATGAGTTAAACAACTCTAACCCTTCGTCTCCAATAAGATTTAGTAGTATTGCAATTTTAACGTTATCATCCTCTGACATTTTTCCAGTTGCAATGAGAAACAATTCCAGTCTTTGCTGAAACTTTCTCCAATTTTCACTCAAGTTGCCCTCCAACTTCAGAGGTGCCGGAGTCCTGAAGTGATCCATTATCTTATTATTACCTTGCTTTGAGGTTTTCTTATTTTCCCTCCCAATTCTTCAAGCACACTTCTAACCTTACTTTTGCTTTTTATTATTATTATCGTTCTTACTTCTTTTACCTTGGCACCGCCTTTACTTCTGACACCATGTTATATTATGTTTTATTAAAGAAGTCAATTAGTATTAATAGCACTTTATTAATAATATCCTGGTTTACCAAAATAAGTATACAACTAGATTACACAAGAATGATCTGCACCTCTTCCCAGTCGTGCCAACCTCTCCGTCACAATAGGGGCATTCAATAAACAAATCGCTTAATCATAATCGGATCGAATCGATTTAAATCGATTCATAAACGCATTAGGGGCATTCAACAAATAAATCGATTAATTATAAACGTCAGTTGGTTGGTGTGTTTATCCTGACAGGTGAACTATAACCTCTAACCAGGAATAGTTGCATTAAGTATTGAAAATGAAGTTGCAAATTAATTGCAAAATAGAAAGTTTATTCTTTAATTGAGATCTGATGTACTGCATTCAAATCATCTGTAATTATTAATTAGCACATTGTACACAGTATACATTGACCATTCATGCAAACCAGTTTTCAAATGCGTTGTGTATGACATATAACATCAACCAAATGTATCTTGTGTATGCATGGCTAATGCATCTTTATATTTAATCGAAATGAAAACTCATGGAGATCGTAATACTTTATTAGTTAAGTTTTTAGTGCGTTCACAAATATTACATTTACACACAATACAGGATTATAAGGCAATAAGAGGGCGCATTCAGTTGGGACACACAAATGTAATAAATAATTTATGTTATCTCATGCTGAACGATTAAGCACCTTTCTCTCTCGCACATTGATGTTTTGCTTCCCTCCATTCAGCTATCGCTATTGCACATTGACCATACGCTTTCCTGCACATACCAACGTACAGCCGAATACTCTGGTTTGGTCTGGTTTACTTAATTTTAAACACGAATATTTTACCCACACTTAACTGCAATTTGCAAATGTCAAACGGGGAACGGAATCTCAAGTGATAGCTGGTACACATTTGGAAAAGGTGCTAATTTTCGAGTTTAAAATTAAGTAAACCAGACCAAACCAGAGTATTCGGCTGTACGTTGGTATGTGCAGGAAAGCGTATGGTCAATGTGCAACAGCGATAGCTGAATGGAGGGAAGCAAAACATTAATGTGCGAGAGAGAAAGGTGCTTAATCGTTCAGCATGAGATAACGTAAATTATTTATTACATTTGTGTGCCCCAACTGAATGCGCCCTCTTATTGCCTTATAATCCTGTATTGTGTGTAAATGTAATATTTGTGAACGCACTAAAAACTTAACTAATAAAGTATTACGATCTTACCTAATACAAGCTGGCAGCAGACCTTGGCAAAATACCTTAAAGTAATTAAAAAACATAACGAGGGAGAAATATTTGGTCGATTTGATCAGCTGTCACAAACTGAATCGCTTTTTTCATTCAAAATTCACGTTCCTTGTAATTTCTGTCTTTCATGTCTCAAAGTAATCCCATAAAACTGGAATAATAGTACTTTTAAATGATGTATTTCTTCATAAGATGCAAATATAGCCTCTTGCACAAGGTATAATTTCACAATTTATTCATTAATCTAATGCGGCTGATGTTTTCTGAGCAATACAACATGAAGCGGTAACACGTCATCGAAGTGGTCAGCGTATTTCTTTTCTAATTCCTAAGGTCCATTTTATTAAAGAGCATAAGTCTCTTTTTACTTATTTCTGAAATAAACAACTAGCACACATAACCACACCACTTCTCATCTTTGAGAGCAAATGGTTGCGGTCAGGTAGAAATATATTTGCAGCGCTGCAGCACAGCGCAAAGCTGTAGCGCTTTAAATTACCTGAACCGAAATCCTGTTGTAGAGGTTATGAACTCATCGTGCTTAATCACGGCCGTCTTCATTTAACAGGCCGGAGTAGCTTATGTGGCAACGTCGGATGACGTCATCGTAGCCGGCCGACTATTTAAAGAAAATTATAAAACACTTTTGTTATATTACACAATCTAAAGATTTCCAACGAATATAATATAACACAACGAAAGTGCGGTGAATACATAGTTTAATTAATTATGATTAAAATAAATAACGAGCTTAGACACAAATGATAACAGGACCGTGTATGAGCGAAAAACGAAAATCTGTCTTTACAGACTGTGTCATTCTCTTTTTCTTTATTCGTATATTTTTAAAAGGTCTCATGTAGGGATATAAAAACAAAAAGTAAGTACACAATACACAGCGATTTATTTGATATTTTTACATATGTACATATAATATAAAAGGTCTACAAAAGCGTTTGAAGTTTCCTTTTCTTTGAAACCGATACATTTGAGAAATAATCGTTTTTGACCTTTGAATAGTTATTTAATATAATATTAGCCATTGGTTCCAAAAATTTAATAATTAAATTCCTAAACAACACTCCACATGAACAAAATTCGTCTAAGTCTACAATTTCTGCTAACACACTGTTATGCTCTAAACTCCTCAGGGTTAATTTAATTAATAAAAGCTTCTGATTTGGAGAAAGTATAAAAATATTTTCTAATTTCCTTGATATTAAACACTGCATGATACCATATATATATATATTGCCCGATTCCTATCCCTAATTCAGAAGGTACACTTAAGCAACCTCTATTTAACTGGTCAAAATAGTGACTACTGATATCATTACTTGATAAAAATAAACTGAGGCAGACATCACAATTTATTCTGTGTTTCATTTTAAAAGTAGAATATCCGCAGACATACAATAACGCGGAATTTCCTGGATCTACTACCTGTAGAAAATCTTTATCCAGTATATGATGTAAAAAATCAGAATCATCTATTGTTTTAATGTTATTTACTTCATCACACTCATTAGTTTTTGCAAACGTGTCGAAACAAAGTGATACACGGCCATATTTGGCAGAGTGTAGTCCTAACATACTTTTAATTCTTAATTTCTTTTCTGATTCCAAAATTTCATTAACAGAGACATGATAATTACCGCCAGACAATTGACGGTAACGACTAAAACGACCTTCCAACATATCGCTTTGTAGTTTTCCTGGTAATACATATGAAATATTCAATTCGGTTAGAGCGTACTTTATATAATTTATCATTACGCTGACGTTTTGAAAAAGGGCATCAAAAGTATCTTTTGTCAATGTACCATAACCCAAAGCTAAAGATTTCCAATTTTCTAGCCATAATAAAAAATCACCAAGAAAAGTCAGCCTATCATCATCAACATTTGTAAATGGTTTTTCTAAATTGTTTCTATGTAATACACCTTTTACAGAATTTTTAACATTTACAATAGTCCACCATTTTAAAATTATTTCCATAAAATGAAAAGTTCCGGAGTCTGCACCATAAATTTCTTTTACAGCTGAAATTGTGCTTTCATGAAAAATATTATTTACTAAATTAACTTTTTGACGTTCCAGTGCACTTGGAAACACACTTTTAAAATTTAATTTTGGTGCTAATTTAATTAGCTTTTGATTTTCTTTTTTATATAAATCTCTAATATCTGAAAATTTTGCTGTTAAAATAGTTTTATTGTCATGAAATGAAGGGAAAACAAAAGATTTTTCACAGTCTTGTTGCTTTAGCCAGTTGTTTCTAATATTTTTAAAGATGTGTACACTATCATATGTCAAAAAAGTCTTATAATTTTGTGACAGATTGTACAAAAAACTATTTTCTGAAGTACACAAATTTTTAAATAGCACTCTATTTACTCTATTATTATCTGTAATTATTGCCACAATTTTAAAATCACATGCTTCAATTAATTTGCAAATATCTGAAGTACAGTTACCTAATTGTTCACCAGTAATATTGCTGACTGGAATTAATGATACAATTTCTTTAAAATTTCCAAAGGCAGATGATATCATGAACGCTACAACTGTTTTAGCAACACAGTTTACATCATTTTCAGCAAATCCACTTAAAATACCGTTTTTGTATGTAACACTTTGCTTTACATATATTTCATCTATTTGCAGAATAACCATTTTTTCCCTTTCTGTCAATTTATTAGCCATTGATTTTAAGAAATGATTATTTTCAGCAGTATTACTTACTCCACAGTTCAATGAAGCAGAAAGTCGCTGAATAGTTTTTCGATGAGGTTATGTAATAATAATAATAATAATAATAATAATAATAATAATAAATTCCTTTATTGTACACAGGCCATTTACAAAAATGGATGTACACGTCAAAAAATTATATAAAACATAAAACATTAAAGGACGAATACACAAGAATGCAGTCACTAACAGTGTTGCGTTAGAATACTTTGTCCGCTAAAAATTCGGCAACAGAGTAGTATGCTATTTCGGAGAGCATTTTCTTAACTGTTCGTTTAAAAGTTGAGGAATCAGCAGTTCGCAACGAATCGGGCAATTTATTAAAAAACTTCCTGCCCATAAAACTTGGAGAATTTTCGAATTTGGTGGACTTGTGACCGGGGACAGAGAATAAGTTTTTCGTCCGTGTGTTGTAATCATGAAAATGGGAATTAGTAAAAAATTGCCCCCCATTGGCTTTAGCAAATTGTAAACATTTGTAAATATAAATTGCAGGAAACGTTAGCAAACTGTGTTTCTTGAATGTATCACGACATGATTGTCTGGGTTTCAAATTAAATATCAGGCGGATCAATCTCTTTTGGGCGATAAAAACTCTGGAGCAGTTGGTTGCATTTCCCCATAGAATTACATTGTAACTTAAATAACTGTATCCCAGAGCATAGTACATGTCGAGCAATTGATCGTTATTGATAACAGTTTTTATATGTAGGATAGCAAAGTGGATTCTATTCAAATGCTTGCATACATTGTTAATTTGTTCTTGCCAGTTAAGCTGTTCGTCTACATAAATGCCGAGAAGTTTAGTGGAGAGTTTTGCAGCAATACATGTGCCATTTACATTAAATTCTGTGCCGCCGGGATTCTTTCTGTTGTAGAATTCCAATACACACGTTTTACTAACATTGAGGATAAGCCTATTCTTGAAACACCAATCGCCAAATTGCGCCGAGACATTGGTAACTTTAGCTCTGAGATCCTCAGGGGTCCGTGCAGTGACAGCCATAGACGTGTCGTCCGCAAATATAGTGATATGATCAGCATTAACATAATCAACAACGTCGTTAATGTAAAGCAGAAAGATAAGGGGTCCCAGTACGGACCCTTGAGGAACTCCATAATCTACATCAAATTGAGACGAACAAATATTGTCAATTTTAACAAAAAGTTTGCGGGCGTTAAGATAAGACATGAACCAATTCAGAACATTACCTCTAATGCCTATATTATACAGCTTATCGCCTATGAAAGTGATGTCGAGACAATCAAAGGCACGAGTCAGATCGAAAAAGAGACCCGCGACGAAGTGACCATCATCAACATTTTTGTATATAAATTCCAGAAAATCAGTCGCGGCTCCCTCGGTCGATCTACCCGTGCGAAAGCCGTGTTGACAGTTACAGAGTAATTTACATTTATTTATGAACGTTAGTAAACGATTATACATTACTTTCTCAAAAACTTTAGACAGACAACTAAGTAGAGCAATGGGTCGGTAGTTATCAACGTTGTGGGCGTCATTTTTCTTAAAGATAGGTACAACAATCGCTGTTTTTAGAAGTTTTGGAAAAACGCCATACTCCACTGAATTATTTATAATGCAGGCTAACGGAGCTGAAATTTGCTG
The DNA here is from genome assembly GCA_036172665.1 of Prosopocoilus inquinatus. Taxonomy (NCBI): domain Eukaryota; kingdom Metazoa; phylum Arthropoda; class Insecta; order Coleoptera; family Lucanidae; genus Prosopocoilus; species Prosopocoilus inquinatus. The sequence continues at coordinate 50,639,216 of CM069873.1, forward strand.
GACGATAGTTTTGAGTACATGAGTGGATATATTGTCTATTCCGTAACTATTCTTATTTTTTAAATTATTTACAATTTTGAGTACTTCTGCTGAGTCAGTTGGCAAAAAGGCAAAAGTTTTGGGGTTAAACTGATTCTTAGTGCAAGGAACAGCAGGGATATACCCGAAAGAATCTGTGAGGGCTTGTAGAGCAACCGTCGAAAAATGACCGGCAAAGAGTTCAGCCACTCCTAGCGGTTGTGATACAGACACGTCATTAGATATTAATGTTATGTCAGTGTTGCGTTTAGTCCGACCAAGTCTTTCGTTTATTATTTTCCAAGTTGTTTTTTGTTTATTATGCGAATTGTCAATTAAATTTCCAAAGAATTGCTTCTTAGTTTCTGAAATTAGTATGTTATATGATTTTTTCTTTTGTCTGTACATTTCATGCAATTGCGGAATGTCAAAGTTCTGCCTGAGCCAGTGCAAATTTTTTAACTCATGGCCGGCGGTCATCACAGTGTTGTTGATCCACCCGGAAGAGTATGGTTTTTTTAATGAACAGTGATGCGTCAATTACGCGACGTAGTTCGTTCATGAAAGTGTTAAAAACTTCATCGACATTTTCAGGGCTACGAATTGTGTAACAATAATTGAAGTTAAGCTCGGCTAAAAGCTTCCGCAGTAAATCTAGGGATGCGCTGTTAACGGTACGACAATATACAGGTACGGGCTTATTCACAGTTTTGGGAGGTACAGAGGTTGTATTGAGGCTTAAAAGTAATGCGTTATGATCACCTAAGTTGGGGTGAATTACAACTGAAGTACATGCTTTTAGATGGTGGGCCTTTGTAATTATATAGTCGATTTTGGACGAACAAGTTTTGTTATTTATATTAGTACATACTCTTGTTGGTTGGCTATTTGTAATGCTTAAGCCAAAGCTGTCAATCAGATCACTTAGTAGCTGACGAGCTGTGGAGTTGGTTAAATAGTCTATGTTAAGGTCTCCGCAAACAAACAAGTTGGATGCAAAAGTTATCAAAAAAAGTCAGGAGATTACCACTGGGGGGTCTATATATATTAATGATGCACAGTTGTAATTCATCCACAGATATTTTGATGGCACAAATTTCAAAATGTAACTCGATACAATAAATGTCAAGATCTATCGGGAAAGAATTGATTTCCGATTTAATGAATATCAGCACTCCGCCACATTTGTGCTCTTTGCGACAAAAATGGACTTTAATTTCATAATCAGGGAGATTCATTATGCTTATCGTTTCACTGCTGCACCAATGCTCTTGGATGCAGATTACATCTGGGTTGTAATCTTTTATCAACAAGTCAAGGTGGTCCATTTTATTAAACAGCGATTGAGCGTTGAGTTGAATTAGTTGAAAAGTTGTCTTCGCAGATCCTACCGCGCCGACGAGGCTTGAGGCGTTTTCTAAAAATTTTTTGGCTTCTGGAAAAAATACCTTTTGATTGCAGCTCCAGCTGGCCAAATTTCTGGGTCATACGCTTGCTGCAACTGCTCGATGGGGAACTCAACTTTGAAAGATGAAGAGATTTCCGTATTTTTCAGCTGTTCACATACAAAATCGATGGAGGGCGCGGAAGTTTTCAGGAAATTTTGCAATGAGTCCACGGTGGTGTCAGGTTGCATTCGGTAAACATGCAAATACCCTTTTTTCGGAAGCGCTGCTGTAGCCGTCACCGTTTTATTGGATCCAATTACTGGTTTTATTCTCGATTTAGCATTCTTCATAGTGGGTGCGTTGGCAGATACTTCTTTCGTATTTACTCTTTTTACTTGCAGGTCCGGCGAAATACACGTGTTTATATTTTCTGCCAAGGACTTGTTTTTGTTATTGTTGATAGGCTGTGCTTCGAGCACGGAACGGGTTTTCGTCGCTTTTATTGAATTTGCGTATGATGGCTTATCTATCTTTGTTTTGGAACTTTGGACTTTTTCAATGGAGACAGGTTGATTTATATCCTGATTATCACATGGAATCACATAATCGTGAATGTTGCACAGTAAAGTAATTTGTTGCTTGAGACAATTAATAGAATCTTGTTGGTTACAAATTACCAAGTCTTTTTGCTTCAATAGCTCCTTAAGATACAGAATTTCAACGGCCTGGGCGTCATTTGAGTCCTGGTGGTGCCGTTTCTTACTTAGCTCATTGCGCATGTGCACTTCACTGGTTTTGTTCTCCATACTTTCACAACAATTTATAGATTTAGAATCAATAACAGTGATATTTTTTCCTTTTTTAGAAGTTCAACACAACTGTTATGCGATATGGAGCCACAACAAATACACTTAAGGCCTGACAAGGCCGTCTGCTTGCACCTTTTACAGGTTTTGTTATTAGTGCTTTGTTTGACAACCGACTCGTGTGAAGCCATAAGTAGTAGGAATAGGCCGATTCTGGAACCTCCTCCGACCTTGACCAATAAAGTTCAAGGTCAAGGTCGGAGGAGGTTCCAGAATCGGCCTATTCCTGACGTGACCTCACCATGACCTTAAACTTCAAGGCCATGACCTTGAGGTGACCTCGATCAAGGTCAAGATTAGAGGAGGTTCCAGAATCGACCTGTTCCTAACGTAACCGAGAGGTAACTTTGAAATGACCTTGAGGGTTCAAGGTTAAGATCGGAGGAGGTTCTAAAATTTGCTTTGTGCCGATGTAACTACAAGGTTAAGGATCAAGTCAGAGGAGGTTGCAAAATTTTCAATGTCATTGACGTGACCTCATCATTACCTCTAAAAGCGAGGTCAGAGGAGGGTTCCAAAAATTATCTATCCTTGACGTGACCTTAACTTGACGGAGGATCCAAAAACGGTTTATCTTGAATACGACCGTAAGGTTGAAGGAGGTAGGGACCCCCACCTAAAATCTTGTTATATAAGGTTCTTCATTTGGGAATAGATTCAGTTGTTACAGAACTGTGAGTTCTGTTGTTAAGTTAATCACCTACCTACATACATAAAAGTAAGTTTAAGTCATCTTATTGTAATAATTTATAATTTGTATATTTTTATTGTATTTAACAGTGACATCTAAACAAGTGGATTTTTTCCTGAAGCAAAAGAGAAGGCACGTGAACGATCCTTTTGATGACGTACAGAAGAAAAGACTTCTGACTGAAAACGTTGACAAACCAAAAGAAGAAAAGCCGGATGAGCACGGTTTGAATATGCCCTCAGTTCGAAACGAGTTTCAATTTGAAATACTGTCCCAGCCTTACTTCACAGATGAAGATTTTCGTCAATGTGATACTAATGAGACAGCACCTTCCGAGATTTCAGAAGCAAGAGAGGTGACTGACGTAGATCAGTTGCCACTTTTAGCTCAAAGTGTATATTTTCTAAATAAGAGCCGTACGAAGTGGATTTGTGTCGGACTGTGTACCGAAACATTTTTTGATCCGATAATACGTATTATGGGTTCTAAAAGGCAGAGCATATCGTTTTTAGAAGAGGAATGGAAAGAATTTTGTTCTTATAACTACACTTTGAAGTCGTATTTTACTGAGAAGAAAACTATTTATCCGGTAATGAAAATCAGCTCAGTAAAGGCGTCTTTCGAACGCATCGAAGGAACGAAAATACTGAAATTAGAAAGAGGTGTGGAGACATTATATATATCTTATAAAGGTCTATTGGAACTCTGGAAATTGTGTGATATTGTATTATATCGTTTAGAAGTTTTGAAACAATTGAACTATAAATCATTCTACAGCAACATGATTCCATGCTTGAGTGTTATGGAAAGTGATATGAAGACAAATGTTAAATCATTTCTCAATAATGAAATATCTGAGAAAGGAGCAATTACAAATGAATTAATGATGTTTGGAATTAGTAAATTAATTTTTGATATAAGTATGCATAAAGCTGTTAATATGTAAATGTTATGTGATTTAATATGTATATATTTCTAGATATGACACTGTCAGTTATAAATAAAATTTTCTAAGAACACTGTTTGATCCTTTATTTAATAAACTAACGATACTTAACCAAAAAATTAAGAGAAATTTTTACGCTATATAAAGATAAGCAGTGAGTATTGAAGTAGTACACATGTAACATCGTTGACTGTTAGAAAGAAAAGCCATAAATGCGACGTCGTGTCAAAACAGATTACACTGCGAGAAGCACCTTAAAACGAAAAGGTCGTGGTTTACTTAATACGTTAATTAATAAACTACCAGTAGAGTTACACTTACCAGGTTACAATTACTGCGGTCCGGGCACAAAATTAGACGTTCGACTTAAAAGAGGAGACAGAGGTGTGAATGCGTTGGATGAGGCGTGCAAGCAACACGATATCGCATATTCTGTAAGTAGCGATTTAGAAAAACGTCACGAAGCAGATAAAAAATTGTATCAAGCGGCAGTGAAAAGAGTGAAGAGTACAGAAGCGGGATTTGGTGAAAAAGCATCTGCGTTATCTGTAGCCGCCTTAATGAAAGCTAAGACAAAGCTTGGAATGGGAAACGGAGTGAAGAGAAAGCGTAGTAAAAGGAAGAAGCGTGGTGGTAAATTATCATTTCGACAAGCTGTAAGGAAAGCACAACATGCAATTTCACGTAATGGTAACAAGAGTCTGTTAGAAAATGTGAAATTGGCGCAGGCTGTTTTAAAGAAGGACCACAAGAAAATAAGACGTCCACGTCAAAGAGTGATACCAATTCCTAAGAGAGGAGGATTTTTACCTTTAATTCCATTATTTGCGGCTTTGGGCGCAATAGGATCGCTCGGCGGCGGTGCAGCTGCAATTGCTAAGGCGGTAAACGATGCAAAAGCTGCGAAAGAGCAACTGAAAGAGGCAGAGCGACATAATCGCGCTATGGAAACAAAAGCAGTGGGAAGCGGATTCTATATAAAACCTTACAAAACAGGGTGTGGGTTATATTTACGATCCAATCCAAAAAACTGAAATATTTGCCTCGGCGACCGTTGACTAACATTGACATACTGAAATATGCTAAAATATGGAAATTACCTTTCTTTCGAGGTGTGTTTATGAGAGATACTTTACCTAAAAAGATATGGAAGCATGAAAGTGGAGTAGTGAATTTAGATAGCGATTCTGGTGAAGGAACGCATTGGGTGGCATATTATAAGAGAGGAGGAATCGTAAAATATTTTGACAGCTATGGAGATCTACGACCTCCAGTTGAAGTAGAGAAATATCTTTTGTCGAACGGATTGGGAGTTATTAACTATAATTATGAAAGGTATCAGAAACAAAATACACAAAATTGTGGACACTTATGTCTACAGTTTTTAAAGTCCTTTACAAGTTAAGTAAGAATGTAGTACTTGAAAGATGGTCAACATGGAATCTTCACCCGTTGCGTGTACATTCACTCTTACGGGAACTGAATCAGTTTTATTTTGTGAATTGAATCCACCACTATACCTCGATGAAGAGGCAACATATGAAATGTGCTTGTTAAATTTTGAAACGTTTAATGCAATACCTAACATAGATGAAAGTAATAATTTGATACATTATGAAGAAACAGGAAAAACGACGGTTTGGAAAACTATCGTTATACCTACAGGTACATATGAACTAGACGATATCAACCAATATCTGAAAGATTATTTTCAAAATAACAATATCCCTGATTATATAAACATTAAAGGAAATAATAATACTTTAAAGGCAACCATACACAGTTCGGTTAAGCTCGATTTTAGTAAACCAAATTCATTGGGAAAATTGTTGGGTTTTAAACCGCGAACGTTGAAAGTAAACGATAATAACATTGGTGATTTTCCGGTGGAAATAAATAAAGTAAATGCTATAAGAATAGAATGTAATCTAACCGGTGGATCTTATAACAACGGAGAACCCGGTCATGTTTTGTATCATTTCTTTCCAAATGTACCTCCAGGGTTTAAAATAATAGAATCCCCTCTTCAAGCTATTTATCTTCCAGTGACCGTGAACGTGATTACGAGAATAGTCATTCGACTATTAGATCAAGAGAATCGATTAGTAAATTTTAGAAACGAAGTAATTACTCTAAGACTTCATTTGAGAAGATTCACATAATGATTATTTACGATAGCAATTATTCGAAACGGAAAGAGTGTAGCAGAATTAGACGTAATGTATTATTTAAACCACGGAAACAGATACTGAACTGTTGTCGACAAAAAAAACTGAAATTGACACAGAGAAATCGAATATATTTAGAGAGTTTAGGTTATAAGGTGCTAACATAGGGGGAATTATTCTGTAGAAGAAACGTAACCGTCAAAGGGTGAACACCATCATTACACGTAAGGCAATCATCATCTAAACAGAACGACATGGATATTTTGGGAGTAACTGATAAAATTAAATTGGACACTTCAATAACCAGTATGGAGTTCCATTCACACTTACCATTCAGTTCATCATTTGGTAATAACGATGAAGTGCGTATCACCGTACCTGAGATCGACAATTACACCCTCCCTTGCGAAAGTTATTTGTACGTAGAGGGAAGACTGCGTTTGGTTAGTGATAATACTAAACACAGTGCGACGGCACAATTGATAAATAATCCGGTAGCTTATATGTTTAGCGAGATTAGATATCTTCTGAACGGAGTACAGGTGGATTCGGTAAGAAATGTTGGCATAACATCAACAATGAAAGGGTATTTTTCTTTTACTCGCAACGATACAGTAAAATTGGAAAATGCAGGATGGATTCAGGAGAATGATAAAATGAGCGATATACTCAACGTTAAGGGAGATTTCTCAGCAAGTGTACCTTTAAAGACACTATTAGGTTTTGGGGAAGATTATAAAAAGATCGTCTTGAATATGAGGCAAGAATTAGTATTGATCAGAGCAAATGATGACGTTGATGCAGTTGTGGAAACAAACAAGACGGAAAAGATTAAATTAATAATTGACAAAATTGTATGGCGTATACCTCATATTTCTGTTGGACTACGTGAGCTTGGCTTTAACGAGAGTGACAGACAGAAATGTTGAAATACAAATTCCTTTCAGAAGCTGGGAGTTGCACGAGTATCCGTCGCTCCCAACTACGACAAGTCATTCTTGGACAGTAAAAACGGCTCCGCAGTTGGAAACGCCAAGGTACATAATCATCGGTTTTCAAACTAAGCGAAAGGGTGTCGTCGATGCAAACATGAGTCTGTTTGATGACGTTAAGTTAAAATCATTAACGGTATTTCTAAATGGCGAACGCTATCCGTACGACAATATTGAAATTGATATTGAAAATAACAAATACGCCGTTATATACGACATGTATTCCAGATTTCAGGAAAATTATTATCATCGTGAAAGCAGTCAACCTTGGTTCAATCCAAAAGGATTAGCTAGTTGCCCATTAATAGGAATCGACTGCACTTTTCAGAGAGATGTAATGCATAAAAGTGCAGTAGAAATAAGAATTGAGTTTACAACTAAAGAAAATATTAAAGCTGATACTATTGCTTACTGTTTAATTCTGCATGACAAAGCGTTCTCTTATTCACCTCTCACCAAAATTGTCCGTCAGTTGATGTAAACCGTGAATGGCAGTATTAACAGAGAAGCTAAAACTATTTGATTTCATTTGATTTTATAAGAAGCAACATCAACCGAACCATGAAAAAACGATTTATTGTCATTGACATTCAAGGATTTAAAGTGGAAAATAATCAGTTTATACCAAAAGAGTTGGCTTCTTACGATAGTGAAAGAAAAGTGAGTCATTTTTTATTTCAACCACCCACAAGTTTGTCAATGGTCCCCAGAAAATTTCAAAATGTTGCAAACTGGTTAATGACCAATCACCATTGCATTGATTGGAATAGAGGATTCGTCCCCTTATCTGAGTTTGACGCAATCATCACCTTTTTATGTTGTACAGCCAAAGTCGTTTACGTTAAAGGAGTGGAGAAGTCTCGATTTCTATGTGAAATTCTAGCGAAAAGCAATGGTGAAAGTGTACCTGTGTTAGATTTGGGTGAAATTTACGAAGATGTACAAAAATTGCAAAAATCCGAACCCAAGTGTCCATTTCACTCAAGAAAAAATTGCATGTGTGCTTTAACGAACGTGTTTGATTTACATAAATTTATTCAAACAAAGTTATATGAAGGATTTTTTACACTAAACATTTGTGATATATTATGAGGAAACTTTGGTTCTTAGTTAGTATAAGAAAAGTTCAGCTTCGCAATGGATTTCTTCTCCCGTCTATTTTGCAAGAACATTATAAAGCATGTTGTAGAGAAGGTTGGCGAAGTTATTGACCAGTACGAAAAAGATTGTTCGTTCAGTAGTATACCAGATAAGGATTTGAAGTACTTTCCAAAATCGTATCTATGTACCAGAGTCACAGCCGTAGATCTAGAATACATCTGGCCTAAGTTGCCAATCCATTATCAACGCTGTAAATATCTACAAAGTCAGAGACTCTGTCACCAACATTGGAATCAAACCGAATTTTCTTTGGATGAAATAGATGGTCCACCTCCACGGAAGAAGAATTGCTATTTGTGTACTTATTCTTAAATATTATTATTAAAATATTAATTATTAAATATTGTTATTAATAATATATTATTATACAATAAACTATAATCAGAAAGGAGTTGTTATTTTATTCGTTATTAATTTTAATAAATCAATTTAAGGATTTAAGAAAGAATTTAGAAATACATTGCGTTATTAAATTATTTAGATTAACTCTTGATGAGCAATTTAGCTTGACAGATTTTTATTGTCTTTGAAAGTATCGCTTTATTCGATTGAAATTTCAAACGTTGTCAAATTTACGAATTTTCTACGATGTAAAAGTCACAAAAATGGTTTTCACTGTGCAGCGTTAAAAATTTCATAGCGAGAAGTGATCTGTATAAAAATTATAATAAACTAAATCAGAAAGGAGACGTTATTAATTTTAATCGATCAATTTAAAATTTAAGAATTTAGATTCACACACCGTCGTATAATAAATTAAGTGGCATAGAAAAAATAAACATGTTTGAAGGCGGACGTCGATTAAATATACAAATACTATAAAATTTACATATGTATTCCGAGTTGTGAATGAATATAAATACCGTTTTAAATAAATAAAAACAAGCACGTTTTAAAGCGAGCCATACTAGCAAGAATTGCATAATAGTAAATTAACATATTTACGAGCATTCACCGTCGATTTAAAATTCAAATTCAATTTGCATAGAAATCGTTTAACTAATATATTGGTATTACACACCAGTCTTAATCGGTCTTTCACAAAGCTTAGTGCCTGTTTACTAAGAGAATATAAGTAAGAGAATATTTTTAAGAATGTAATTTAAATTTACACGATTCTTACAAATAAAGATTAGGGGCTGACTGTTCGATGAAATCGTGGTTTCTAGAAGATGAGTGCTCGTGTGTGTAATGTGTATCGTTAAACTGTGTGACACTTGCAAGTTTGATTTAGGAAAATTTTTGCGAATAAAGATTATTATTCGACAGATACACTTTTTCCTTACATTCATTTGAATAAAGATTATTATAAACTTGGTAATAATAAGATTAGAATTACTATTCAACTTGGTTATAATAAGATTATTATTAAACTTCGTAAATGTTATTCAAATTCTAAAGTCGTCAGAGAGAATAATTAGTTATTGAAATTTTTTCAAAATAACTGCAAGTAAGAATAAAAAAAGAGAAGGAAAGAAAAAAAGGACAGAAAGGAAAGAAAAAAAGGAGACAAGGAAAGAAAAAAAGAGGAGAAAGGAAGGAAAAAAGGAGGAAAGAAAGGAAAGAAGAAAAGAGGAAAGGTTAGTTCTAGTGGGCCGTGGTTACGCCTTCGTTACGCCTTCGTGACGCCCAGAAAATGGAAAGGGAAGAGTAGGGATGGGAGTGGGGAGAGGGCTTTCTTCCCCCCCCCCCCCCCCCCCCGGTTGACCCAGATTCCGCGGAAACAGAAAGTTACCCCCACCAAACTCCGCCCACCGCCCACTAAGTCCCGCCCAGTCTCCTCCCATTCATCCTCTTTTACTGCTACTGCAAATGGAAACAGGATAAAATAAATAATAAAAAAAAAATTATTATGCGCGTTCGGTTTGACCTTATACAACTTTAGTTTTGAATAACATTATGTTCAGGATGTTGTAATACAAAATATGTATTGCATCATTTCTGAGCAAGGTGTTCTTTCACTTTTCGATGTTCCGGTTACGCGTGTTTGTTATGTGACCTTTTATAATGTTAATTTTGAATAACATATTACATAATTTCTTACGTGCAGTTTTAGAAGGTTTACCTTCAACTTTTCGAGTATAAAAGGAGGCATTTAGTTCGAATAAACTCACAAGTTATTTGTACTGTGAATCTACTGGTAAGTGCTTTTACTTCTTAATACATTAATAGATCTATAGTATGATACTCTATTTTTTCCAGATATACATTTTCTATATTTATTTAATTGTTTTTAACAATTTAACTGTAAGTATTATTAAGTAAGATTTACGTTTTAATGTTTTAATATACTCCGTATTTTTGCATGCTAGTAATGTCCTTTGGAAATGAACGCCCAATTTTACAGCAATATTTACAAGAAAATCCTTCTTCAACAGTAACTACTAGCGTGGAATCTGCATTTAGAGAAACACAGACAGGTGTGGCAAGTACTGCTCAAGTAAATGTTTCTCAGAGTGCATTTACCACTCAAGCAAATGTGCCGCCTTCATGGTGGAATGAAATTGATAATTCCTCTTTCCTGTTGCAAGAAGGAATTATCAATGATTCTACACTGAACGCAGTTGGTGACGTAATAGATCGTGTGGATTCTCGAGACATTCATTCCAGTCAACCAATTGTTAACCAATTGCTGGTTCCCAGCCCTTTTATTCTTAATCAGCAATCTACCCAACCTCCTTTTATTATTCCACAACAATTAATCGTTACTTCTTCTTTAATGAAACCACCTCAAACTTCGAAACCACCAAATAAACCAGTTTCCCCATCAAATAAATCAGTTCCCATTCTTAAACAACCCACTCAACCCCTTATTTCTTCTTTCCTTACGCAAACCAAACCTACTCAACCCCTCATTTCTCAACAGTCAATAGTTACTCCTATTGTAACATCCACATCAGCCTCTACTACTTCGGTTGCTGTAACATCCGTTCCTATTTCTACATCGGAAACTGTTCCTATTACATCCGTCTTTACAACTCCGAGTGTCATTTCTAGATCTGTTATTTCTAAATCAAAAACTCCGAGTTCTATTTCTAAATCTGTTTCTAAATCCGTTTCTAATACTCGTGAACCCACACAATATTTACGCACCCTACGTGGCAACCAATATTCTCGTCTAAGGACCGTTAGCGACAAGTATGAAAGAGTGTGGTTGCCTAAAGCGGAATATTTGCAACGCAGAAGGGAACGCACAATGGAACGTAGATTGGAAAGAATTGCTAATGAAAGAGTTTTTCTTTCTTCTTTGCGTTCAAATGATGACTTGATGCATAGTGCGGAGTTGCAAGGTCAACTGAGTCAGTCGCAACCCCGTGTTGTTGCAGATAATATCCCGCTAAATCCTAATGACTCAGTTTCTGAAATAATTGATATATCAGACCGTTCAATGGAGATATCTCAATTATCACCAATTGGGAATAATAATAACACGAACTCATCAATTAATATTAATCCAGTAATGATTAATAATTCTCCTTCTGTTCGTCGACCGAGGACTATTAATCTACCGAGGACTAATGTTAGTGAATCTGCTAATATTATATCCAATATTCAGAATTTGTCATCTTCACAATCACAACCGGAACTACTTATCCCACCCTCTCAAATTCCACCTTCTCGACTTCAGATTTCACCTTCTCGGCTTGAAATATCCTCTCCTAGTGTCCGAACCTCTACACCTATTCGATCCCTTTCCTCATCACAACATGTTATACCCCTTCCTTCACCCTCTCCCAATTTAGTGGGAGTTATCTCAACAGCAGTCCAAAATTATTATGACGGAATTATGCCTGAAGTCAGGAACTGTTGTTTAGAGGGTGAGAAAAATCTTAGAAAAGTCACGGATGAGTTGCAATCTTGTCGTGAAATTTTACGTACAGTTCGCTTAAGGTCTCTGACTGACCAGGCTTTAAACGAACAATATGACAAAATTTCCCTCATTCACAACCGTCTGAGCCTGATCCAAGATTTGTTTCATAATCTTGTCGCAGACATATCTATTTAAAAGATTAAGTTTGATTTAGTGTCTTAAGATTTAACTTCTTCTCTTAAGTAGATATGTCTGTGAATTATATTGTTGTTCAATGGTTTGTTCCTCACATGAAGTTGGAAATGTTGTCGACGTATTAGGTATGTTTTCGAGGATATAAAAAATTATTTTTCTTTGTACAATTTTTAATAATTGTTATTCGTTTTACAGATGAGTTCTTCACCAAATACTACACCTCTTGTGAAATCTATCTTTATGAGGCAAGTGGAACTGAAAGTGAGTAATCTAATTTGTATTTTACAGTTTACATTTTTGATTATTTACTTTTTTAGTTAACGGACGGAACTCTGATTAATGCAGAAACGGCGGTAGTGAATTATCGCATGGTTCATCCACGTATCGAACGGTCACCTTCACCCAGCTACACTCCAACTCCGCTAGCGGCGGCCACACCTGAACGACGGCCGCCGGTGCAGCAAGTGGCGGCGCCTCAACGCATCCTCCTAAAAAGGAGGGTGTTTGCGCCGCCAGTGTTGGAGCCTCCTCTACCAAGACCTTTACCACTAAAGGTGGAGGTGGAGGAGAACAGGGTAGAGGTGGAAGCCGAATCCACGATGGATGAATTTTGGGTTCGTTCTCGTTCATTACAACATTTCAACATTTTAATAACATCTTATTTTTTACAGTGAGGAGCATTAATCAGAATAAGTTAGAGATATTAATTTAGTTAGAAATATTAATTTAGTTAGAAATATTAATTTAGTTAGGAACATTAATTTATTATATTTATTTAAATAAATAATTTATGAGTTTTAAAGAGTGTTTATATAGCAGTTGATATTGATAACTACAACACAGTAATAGAATATCGCGTTTGGTAAAGAGGAAATTAATAACGTGTTGTAAGGAGCAAAAATATTTTGAATATTTTTGAAAAATATTTTAAATATGAAGTTTCAACAACAGTCTTTAAAATTACCCGTACAAAATTTCGACGATGCAATCGCAAATGAAACCTTTAAACGTCACAGTGTTCTCTTCGGAGGATCAAGTAAACGCGTTATCATTAGCGGGAGCTCAGGGGCTGGTAAAAGTAATTCCTTAGTGACATTATTAACCCATCCGAACGGATTACGTTTCCAAAATTTATACATCTGCTGTAAGACCTTATCTCAGGGGAAGTATAAATTTCTCCGACATTTGCTATCAACAGTGCCCGAAATAGGCTACTTTGAAATTTCCGATATTGAAAAAATGGTGTCACCTACAAATGTAAAAGAATATTCAGTCGTTGTTTTTGATGATGTTCAGTGTACTACACAAAATTTAATTAAAGAATATTTCTCCTTTGGACGTCATAGAAATGTTGACTGCTTTTATTTAAGTCAAACTTACAGTGCAATACCCAAACAAATGATTCGTGATAATTGTAATTTCTTAATACTATTTCGTCAAGATTTCACAAATTTGAAACACGTTTACGATGATTACGTCAGCGGAGATATGACTATGGACCAGTTTCGTAATATCTGTTACGCTTGTTGGAAGGAACCGTTTGGTTTCTTAGTTATTGATACCGATTGTTCCATAAACGCAGGGAGATATCGTAAAGGATTCGACACGTACATATATCTTTAAAACCACTACATTTTACATAGTTCTTTCATTTTTACATAGTTCTACAGTTCTTCAGTACTGTAACAGACGTTAAAGGATGCGGATGCACCATGAGTAACAAACTTAAAGCAGAATTAGCCACTGCGCGCGAAAGTTTGCGTACTAAATTAAAAACACTTAAATCCGATATTGCACAAGCAAAACATCATGCGGAGCAATCAAAAAAGTATCTGCAGACAACTTATTCACCTATTGTAGAGCCACTCCGAGATATTGTCAATAAGCTAGATGTTGTTCGCAGCGTATTACCTATGAAAGAGGAGCAACAGTCATACGAAGCCAGTGAAAAGAGATTGAAAGAGGAGCCAAAGAGTTCTTTCCTACGAAAAAGACCGATTTATAAATTGAGATCTGATCCTTCTTTCATACGAAGAAGACCGAGTTATAAATTAAAATCCGATCCTTCGTCGCGAATTGGATTGTCAGAGGAGCATGATGTGGGTACTTCAACGCCACTTGGACGTGAAACTAAACAACCTTCCATCTTAGAAGATGAAGAAATTCTTGAGGTTCCTCATGAAAAGTCCACATCTCCAACTTCAAAATCTGTTTATGAAGAAGCAAAAGAATATGACACCGAAAGCAGTAACCCCCCGGCGGACGAATCCCTGGCTCATGCTCGTACACTTCTAGAAGAACGAAAATCATTACTTCGGACTAGATTAGAATCACCGCTGGTGGAAGCTGCCTTAGAATCGTATCATCCGTTAGCACGTGATTATGTTACACGATTTGAAACTGATGTAGAAAATGAATTCGATACAAAATACGGTGTAAGAGAAGAAGATGAGAGATTGTTTGTTGGGAACCAGGAGCTTAAGTTTGACGGTCCCGATCTTGTAATTGGAGACTTGGCGTATAAGGGTACTAAAGGTTTATACGAGCTGGTTTTTAAGAAAAATCCAGAGAAATTTACGTTTCACGATGTGCGAGACTATAGAGATATATTGAGAAGAACTAGTGCGTTTAAAGTTAATTATAATCCCTCAGGGCGAATATCTGCAAGCAGAGGATTTAAATATGTGAATATTATAAAACCAATAATTCAGGGAAAACCACCAAACGTTTGGTGGGCGCGAAGCTGGAAAACAGGTGGAGCTTTGGAGAAAAAGCTTGTACCTAACAAATGTTTGCAGTATCAATACTGGGATGATCCTAACGAACTAGTAGAACGATTGCGTTTATTAACGCATCCAAATCAGCAGGTCACTCCGCACATAACAATGAAATCATAGCGATCATTGAAGAATTAAAAGAGGCTAAAATTATTTTGTAAATTGTAGTATTTAGTGGAGTGCAAGCGAGCACACATTTCAGTTTCACATAGTTGTTGATTGATTCACAATGACTATTGATAAGTTTGGAAGACACGTTCATAAACACACAGTTTTCAAACACATTGCTGCTACACCATTATTTTACGAAACATTATTAGACTTTCAGAGTCAAGAGCTTAACGCCGAAAGTGTGTATTTGCTTTCAAATAGAGGTCACCAAACGACGTATACGATCCAAGAAACTTGCGTTGTTAAAAAAGTACTTATTCATCAACCTACTATTGTCAACATTACAGTATCCATCAACGCTATAAATTGTACTGATACTTTAATTGGAAGAACGTTGAATGTGGGAGATCAAATCTCGTTTACTTGCACATCTTTAGTTTGTGCAGTTCCATTATTTGTTGAATTCATCGTAAGAAAACGAGTTCTAACTGAAAATGTCTAATCTATCTTCTAATGTGAAACGTGATGTTGTTAATGAGTTGCACAAACCAGCAAGGAAAAACTTTCGCCGTCGTCGAGTAATAATAAAAGGACTCAGAGATCTCTTCCAAGCAGACTTAATTGAAATGCTACCTTATGCCAAGATAAACAAAGGATACAAATACATTCTGACAGTGATCAACGCATTTTCCAAGTATGCTTGGGGAATACCATTAAAAAATAAGACAGGTAAAGAAGTAACCAAAGCTTTTCAATCGATTTTATCTGAAGGTAGAAATTCTGTACCGAAAAATATACAAACAGATAACGGAAAGGAATTTTACAATGCAGAGTTCCAAAATTTAATGAAGAAATATAGAATTAATCACTATAGCGCATACTCTAATTTAAAAAGTTCGATAGTCGAAAGATTTAATAGAACCCTAAAACAAAAAATGTGGAAAGAATTTAGCATGCAAGGAAATTTCGGATGGTTCAATTTATTACCAAGGCTAATTGAAGAATACAATAACACTGTTCACAGTACGACGGGTTACAAACCCAGCAAGATAAATCAAAGAAATGCGCAAAGTATTTTACAGTCCGTCTACAGCAACCTTAAAATTGTGGATCCAAGAATTGCAAAATTTAAAATTGGAGATCATGTGCGCGTCAGTAAATACAGACAAGCATTTTCGAAGATGTACACTCCGAATTGGTCCAACGAAATATTTACCATTTCGTCGGTGCAGAATACTAATCCCAGAAAATATCTAATTAAAGACGCTGATGGTGAAGCCATTCTTGGTGGGTTTTATGAATACGAGTTACAAAAAGTAAAACATCCAGATATATATTTAATTAATGTATTGAGAGAAAAAGGTACTAAAGCGCTCGTAAGTTATTTAGGATTGAGTTCTAAACATGATTCATGGATACCAAAACGCAATGTTTTATAATAAATATTTATTAACTACAACTGTAAACATACAATACTCACAATACACAATAAATGAATTTTACAAATTAATTTATTTACTTTCTAACAGAACTTATAAATAAAACATACTTTATTTATTTTCTAATTCTTTTTCCAGTTTTTCAATTAGTTCTTTTAGTTTTTTATCTCTTTCTATATCAGCAATTTTATGGTGACCCCACGCCAGAGTATGAATTTTGTCGTCCAAAATATAACGTTTATCGTCTTTAGATGATAAGGCAATTTTATTTTTCAACTCTGTATACACCGTATGAAAATCTGAGTGAAACACGTACATCTTTTTAAAAATAAAACCATCTCGTTCAATGATTTCTTTATAGTCATCTACAGATAAGTATTTATCTATAACGTATTTTTTAACACCTTTTGCTTTCTTAGTACATTTTGAAATAAGCTTTACACAGTAGGCTTTCGCACCGGTCCCGATAAAAGATTCTATAACCTGTCCTGCGTATTCGTCTTTAAATCGTCCAATAACTGATTCAGTTCGAGGCATTTCATGTACATTATTCGGTGGGTAATTTGAAGTATCAAATTTATCTAAATTTTGCTTTATGTCATCGTATACATTATCAGTATTAACGGTCAGTATTAAACTATCCGTATCAGTATATAATAAAGCTGCTCTATTATATTTTCGCTTTATAAAATTGTAATAAAAATCGTACATTACTGTTTTTGATATTTCCAAAACACAAAACCCTACGTATAAAGGTTTATTATACTTTACTTGTACTTTGCATAATTCTATTGCGGCCAGGTGATCACTAAAAATTTTACTCGATTTATAGTTTGGTTTAGCTATTGTTACGTTTCTAGGGTTTGAGTTTATTTATTTAAACGAATAAAACACTCGATAAAAACTTAACCGTAATTTAATGAAGTTTAAAAACTAATTTATTTCTAACAATTTATTTTCACACTAAAATCTAACTTCGACTATCGCTGCTCGAATTCGACTGACCGGTGAGTCAACCCCGGGCCATTTTATATCATTGCTGGCGTCTGGAAGTCTCGATTCTGGAAGATTCTAGTTTGCTCCATATAGGCCCCGAACGCGTGACGGCCTATGACACATCGAAGCGGACCGACTTCCTGACGCCTTGCGCTAAGTCAGGTTGGCTCGCCACACTGCCCCCTTCTTAGAAACGTTTCGTCTCGAAATGTTCCTGGTGATAGTCTTGAAGGAGGGTGTCGGAATCTACATGCTGGCCCATTCTTGCAACTTCCCGCCTGGAAGAAGTAACAGTCCACGGTTTTGCTGTTGCTGACTGTTGCCTGTGGGTGGTGGCTGCAGACTAGGACTTCAATTCCCGTTCTGTGGAAGATGACTTCCAGCATGCTTCGAATTACTCTCCAGTCTAGTCCGTCCAATCCGCAGCCCAATTTGGGGATGGCTAACTTCATCTGATGGTTCTCTATTAGCTGTCTCCTCAGGCTATATAGGGCTCTCCACATAGTCACATAGTCAGGTTTACCGCTTGATGTCTTCTTAGTGACTAAATAATGCACGTGGCGCCTCCGATCTGCCGTCGAATCAATGATCTGCAAGCTCTTGCCTACCACGGGATGCTGTCTTCGTAGCTCCTCGATTTGGCCAAATTTCTTCTTAAACACCTGAGCGATTCCTTTGGACATTTTCAGGTCTTCTGCTACGCAGTGGGCCAGACTGTACTCCAGTGGCACTTTAAAGAGATCTTGTTGCTTCTCCGTGGTCACTCCAAACCGTGCCTTGCTTCCTTCGGCGTGATGAGACATGAAGGTTTCGAAGTTCACTTCGGAAACTTGCGCCCTTTGTACTGTCCCTTCATCTGCTTCTCCATGGTAAGGGGCTATCCGGTTGAAGTGGATTACTTTGGGTTTGCCATGGGGGACCTTCTTGATGCGGTAAACGACGTCGTTGATCCGTTTCATCACTTTGTAAGGACCTTCCCAAGAGGTCTGTAATTTTGGGGAGAGGCCTCGACGTCTTTGGGGGTTATAAAGCCAGACCAGTGCTCCAGGTTGGTATCCCCCGTGTTGAGCGTTGATGTCATAGTGCTCCTTCATCCGATCGCTGGCCGTCTGTATATTGTGACGCACTTGGTTGTGGATATCATCCATTTTCCTGCGTAATTTGCTCACGTAATCTTCGTCGGCAGAGACTTCGCCAGGCTTCACACCAAACTTCAGGTCGCAGGGCAGTCTCGGCTCTCGCCCGAATACCACTTTCGCGGGAGTCTCCCCTGTTGTCTCATGAACAGATGAGCGGTATGCCATTAGAAACAGGGGGATGTACGTGTCCCAGTCCCTCTGATGATTGGAAACGACCTTGGACAAATGTCGGTTGATGGTTCTATTGAACCTTTCCACCATTCCGTCCGACTGTGGGTGGAGTGCAGTTGTTCTAGTTTTTCGTACGCCGAGCAGAGTACACACGTTCTTGAACAAGGCCGATTCAAAGTTCCTTCCTTGGTCTGAATGCAGTTCCATAGGTGCACCATACCGACTGATCCATTCCCTTACAAGGACTTCCGCAATAGTGACTGCCTCTTGGTTAGGTAGGGCGTAAGCTTCAACCCACTTGCTAAAGTAGTCCATTACCACGACGATGTACTTGTTTCCACCATTCGTTTCTGGAAACGGGCCGGCTACATCGATGGCAACTCTCTCAAAAGGACTTCCAACGTTGTACTGTCTCATGGGAGCCTTACCCCGCCTGTGGGGACCGTTACTGGCTGCGCAGACTGTACACTTTCTGCACCAATCCTTCACGTCTTCCTTGCAGTTCACCCAGTAAAATCTTTCGCGCACCTTCTCCATAGTC
Source organism: Prosopocoilus inquinatus (assembly GCA_036172665.1). NCBI lineage: Eukaryota > Metazoa > Arthropoda > Insecta > Coleoptera > Lucanidae > Prosopocoilus > Prosopocoilus inquinatus. Next base: position 50,658,626 of record CM069873.1, read on the forward strand.
TTCTTAACTCCCAGATGCCCTCCCGAAGTTCCATCGTGAAGTTCCCTCAGAACTTCTGGCACCCTATTCTTGGGGATCAGTAACTGTGTCTTCTGTTCCATGCCTTCCTGATTCTCTATGCTTCGTCTCAGAAGACCACGATCCAACACTATGGAGTCCCACTGCGCCCAGTATGATTTTACGGACGGTGCACATGGTGCTACCTCTTCCCAGGTAGGCCTCGCGTCCCTGCTTTTCCATTCTAGCACTAATTTCAAATCCGGGTCGTTCTCCTGGTCTCTTCGCAGTTCTTCGCCTTGCCATTTGTCATCAACAATGGCTGTCCTCGCAGTCGTGGCTACTTTCTCGTCCAAACGACTACAGTGCTTACAGTCTTCGGCACAGGGTCTTCTCGACAGAGCATCGGCATTTCGATGGCTAGTTCCTGCCCGATGCTGAATTTCAAAATCGTACTCCTGAAGTCGTTCGATCCATCGTGCAACTTGCCCTTCTGGGTTCTTGAAACGGAGAAGCCATTTTAGAGCGGCGTGGTCGGTCCTCAGCAGGAAGCGTCTACCATACAAGTACTTGTAGAAGTGTTCTATCGTTTTTACGACGGCTAGCAATTCCCTTCTTGTGACGCAATAGTTTCGTTCCGGCTTTGATAGGACTTTACTGAAGTAGCCGATCACCTTCTCTTGCCCCTCTTGTATCTGGGAGAGTACGCCACCAATTCCAACGTTGCTAGCATCTGTGTCCACGACGAACTTGCCTTCCGGGAGAGGATAACTCAGAATAGGAGCACTAACCAAGTACTGCTTTAGTTGTTCAAAGCCAATTTGACACTGTTGGTCCCATTCAAATGGACGACCTTCTTCAGTGAGTTTTGTTAACGGCTTAGCAATGTCTGCAAATCCAGGAACGTAGCGCCGATAGTAAGTGCACAGGCCAAGGAAACTCCTTATTTGGTGTTTATTTCTGGGAGTTGGCCAGTCTTTCACCACCTGAATCTTCACAGGGTCCACGGCGATTCCGTTTCCATTAACAATGTGCCCCAGGTAATTCACTTCCTTCTGGAACAGGTGACACTTCTTGAGGCTAAGCTTTAGTCCAGCTCCGCGAAGCCGCTGGAACACTCCTTCCAGGTTCCTTAGGTGGTCGTCGAACGTCTTTCCTACGACAATTATGTCGTCAAGGTACACCATGCACGTTGTCCAGGACAGACCTTTCAGAACCGTCTCCATTAACCTCTCGAATGTCGCTGGGGCATTACATTATCCTTTTCCATCTCGCGAATAATGCGTTCCGCTTCCTCACGCTTCGCCAACGGTAATCGCCTTGGAGCTTGACGGATAGGTCTTTCTTCTCCAGTCTCTATTTTGTGTTTCACGACATCAGTTCTTCCCTTGGATCCATCTTCTACCTCGAATACATCTTGATAGCGGCCGATCAGATTCTTTGCTTTTGTCTTCTGGTCTGGAGTCAATTCCTGGGCTGTTGACATAACCATTTCCCATAATTTCTTTGGGACTTTCGCTTCTGGCACGTTTGTTTCAAGTTGCCGGGAGATGGAGGACACCATGGTGCAGCTTCCCAAGATTGTTCCTTTCTTGATATTGACAGAGAAACAATTGACGTTCATCAGGCGGACAGGTACTTCCTTCTTCGCCGTCAACAACATTTTCCCAACGAGGACTCCTCTTCCAATCCTTTGATCATCAGTATTAGGTTCAACCATAATGACTTGCCCATCTTGAAAAACACCGTCCAGTTTTGCGTCGACGATAACCTCAGTCCTGCTGGGTAATACAACGTCTTCAGCGAGGACTACTCGAGCGGCCACGTCCCCTCGTTGATGTAGAACCAACTCCTCATTATTGACCGCCATCACGCCACGCTTTAGGTCCAATTGGAACCCGTGGGCACACATGACGTCCATGCCCAAAATTGCCTCGTCCTCTATATCTGCCACCAGTGCACGGTGTTTTATTGGAGTTGAACCAATGGTGATGATAACCTCTACTTCACCGTGGACAGTTGCTGATGTTCCAGTTGCAGTTTTCAGTCTCCACTTGGTCGGCTCGGTGCGTCCAGATGACTTAATGACGTCGGGTCTTAGGATGGTCTTCGTCGCACCCGTATCCAACAACATGGTGTGAGGAATGTCATCAATGGTGACATCCACGAAGACACTGCTGGTTAACTGCCGTAGGAAAATTACTTGGTTGGCTTTCGTCTTTGGGGGCCTTTGAATACGGGTCGACGTTTGCCCCTCTGCACCGACCCGGCTTAGTTTTAACTGTGGCTTCCTTGGATCCTGTCTGGGCTTTGGACATCGCCTGCGAACATGTCCTTCCTCCTGGCAATTCCAACAAACCAGCGGCCTCTTCTGCTTGAAGACCTGTTCCACAATGCGGCGAACATCCTCGGCGGTGGCATACTCTCTGGCTCGCTCCTTTATAGTAGATCCCACCTTGGCGTTAGCGGATTCTTCCTCTTCTTCCTCTTGGAAGTCCATAGCCGCTCGCACCTTGACATGCCCTCTTGAGATTCGTCTCGCTGCTTCAAATTCCAAGGCATAAGCTAATGCGTTCTTGGACGTCTTCGGATGGGTCATTCTCAATGCCTGCTGGTTGTCTGGGTCACGGATTCCATCTATGAAGGTCTGCACCGTCAAACATTTGAGGAATTCAACAGGAGCTGTGGGATATGCCAACTGGGCCAGACGCGCAACGTCTGCTTCGAATTCCTGAAGAGTTTCTCCGGATTTCTGACAGCGATTCCTCAACTGCGCATGGTATACCTCGGTCAGATGGGCCTGTCCGTAACGCATTTCCATCCTATTCACCAGCTTGTCGAAGTCTTCTTGTTCCTCTGGCGGCATCGTCTGCAGCACATCGATAGCGTCCCCTCTCAAGGCCACAATTAACGAAGTGGCTTTTTCGCTGGCCGTCCATCTGTTTGCCTTTGCTGCTGCTTCGAACTGTTTGAAGTAGTTGGGCCAAGAAGACTTTCCATCGAACGTTGGTGGTTTTATCTTCAGTTTAGAATTTTCTGTTGGTCCTTCCACAATTCGGGTTTCATTATTTTCTAGTACTTCTACTGGTGGCTGATCCCCGAACACTCGCAACCCCGCCATGATTTGTTCCAGATTTTTGATTTTATTATCCTGCTGGAATATTATTTCTTCCACATTTTCTTGAAGGTTTCTTGTTTCTTCCGATATTTTTACCACTAGTTTATCTTCGAGTCCTTTCGTCTGTTCTAGAAATTCACCCTTCAAATTTCCGGACTGTTCTAGAAGTTTCTCGTCGAAATTTCTGGATTGCTCTAGAAATTTCTCGTCTAAGTCTCTAGATTGTTCCAACAATTTATTTTGTAATTTGTCGAAATTTCCAGATTGTTCTAGAAGCTTCTCCTCTAAATTTCTGGATTGTTCTTGAAGCTTCTCGTCCAAATTTCTGGATTGTTCTCGAAGTTCGTCCTTGAAATTTCCAGATTGTTCTAGAAGCTTCTCCTCTAAATTTCTGGATTGTTCTTGAAGCTTCTCTAAATTTCCAGACTGTTCTTGAAACTTCTCGTCCAAATTTCTGGATTGTTCTCGAAGTTCGTCCTTGAAATTTCCAGATTGTTCTAGAAGCTTCTCCTCTAAATTTCTGGATTGTTCTCGAAATTCATCCTTCAAGATTTTATTAAAATCGACGGGACCACACGAAATTTCGAAAAGGAACGTCTCTGGATCTTCACCAGCTGTTAACAAATCGGATCGGAGACGCTGTTGAAGTGCGCCTTTCAAACCACAGGTTTCTAACTCTCGTTCTTCCAATTCGGTTTTTAATTCGGCCACTTTTAAGTCTTTCAACAACACTTTTCTCGTAGCCATTGTTTTTTTTTTTTTTTTTTTACTGTACTTATTTAATAATCTGATTAAATTTAATTTACTTTAAATTGTTTATTTATTTGCACAAACCCCACACCTGACACCACTGTTACGTTTCTAGGGTTTGAGTTTATTTATTTAAACGAATAAAACACTCGATAAAAACTTAACCGTAATTTAATGAAGTTTAAAAACTAATTTATTTCTAACAATTTATTTTCACACTAAAATCTAACTTCGACTATCGCTGCTCGAATTCGACTGACCGGTGAGTCAACCCCGGGCCATTTTATATCATTGCTGGCGTCTGGAAGTCTCGATTCTGGAAGATTCTAGTTTGCTCCATATAGGCCCCGAACGCGTGACGGCCTATGACACATCGAAGCGGACCGACTTCCTGACGCCTTGCGCTAAGTCAGGTTGGCTCGCCACACTATCAATGATTCAGCTCCCGGTCTTCGATTATGGGTTTCCCAGCTGGTGGCCAATTTAATGTCGACGCGATTCTCAACATTTTCCATAGTTTTACCGAAAACACTATTATTTAATAATTTGTAAAAAAATTTTTCGAATTCGTTTTTAGCTTCAGCTCGTTTTTGTGAATTAAAATCTATGTATATTTTTAGCCAACGAGATTGCTTAAATTTAATTGCCCTATGAATTTGGTTTAATATTAAACCATTTTCCAAACATTGTTTCAGATTTAAATAGTGAATTATGTATTTCCTTTTGTTGTACAGATTTGGAATAAGTTTACCATATTTCGAATTTGGTGGAATTATGTTTTCCGGACAAAATGGTAATTCGTTGTGGTTGTCATGTAAATGAGTCGGGTATTCCAAATCTACTTCGAATATGTACCCGACATCTGAATTTTCTTCTAACTCTGAAATGTTAAGATTGTTAATCTCTTCTGTACACAACCAAGTAAATTCTCCCCACGGAAATCTGGAACACATTGCGTGACCGTACAGATTTGTAGCATCAAGATATAGTAAATATTTAGTTGCCTTCTTAGAGTCAAAACCATGCACAAATTTATTATTAGCGTTTTCGATTCTTTTAGTGCACATACTCACTCCACCGCGTATACCCATTCTAAAAAAATGTAGCATATCAACATCTTGCAGTAACTCTAATTTAATTTTTGTCATTCTTAACATTGCATCCCAACTTAATCCTGGAGCGGTGAAAAAATGGCAAGGATCTAGTTTGTAATTATCAATACAAAGGTCTCTTAAATTTTCAAATACGTCTGCCAGCAGTAAAACATCAGATGTTACGTATACATCACTGTAATCACCCATAGTTTTACAGTTAAATAAATTCCAAACGCGCTGTGCTCTCTCATAATCTTCATCACTTACGTGTTCATCATACAGCACATCATAAAAATCATTCTTAGAAGGTAAAGTGGCAAAATCTAATTTCGTGAGTGAGTCAATAAAACAATACGGGAAAATTCCTTTTTGACGTATTAATTTAAACATCTCCTCATCGTTAAAATATTTTCTAATTTCCCTACATTGCCAATCTTCCAAGTATGAACTTAATTTCTCTAAAGACGATTGCATGAAACGAAAAGAATCTACAAATCTTATTTTGAAATATACTTTACGCTTTTTACCTTTACAGTCTGTCTTATCCCCCACGTGTATTAATTTCGAAAAGGATATATATTTTTCCTTATTTTGTGCGATCACGTCCACATCTTCACCTTCTAATGCCATTGTCTTTACAAACAAGTGACTGTCATAATTAGAAAGATTATGAAAAAACACTGGAATAAATTTTGGTATTTTAAAATTAATGTTGCACACAGAGTGAGCAGCACCTCTATACGCTCCCGATAAATGTTCGTGATCACGCACCTTCTCCTTAACATCTAATATTGGTTTTTCACAAATATGACACATTGTTGCACGGTCGTATGCCTCTTTTTCTTCTCGTGTTAAATCAGTCATCGGCTCAATTTTACTTAAATATTTATCGTAAATTTCTTTAATATCTTTTTCTAACCATTTTATAAACTCAGTGGCGGCATTCTCTCCGCGATATAACTTTAACATTGACAAATTTGCATTGAAACTGCACTTAATGTAATATGCAAATGAATGAGGTTCGTGTTCATAACACTTAACAGTGAAAGATTTATCTGGATTTGGTTCTACTCTGTCCAGTGGTTTTAGCAATGCTTCGAAATCGGCATATATAACAAAAGGAAGTTTTAACTGTTTTTCAAAATTTTCAAATTGTAATATATTCTCTGGCAAAGATTCACCATACTTATTTATTTTTAACTCTGTCGATGGTAAAACTGTTTTGATAACTTTACAGTCTTCCCTCTCGTGTCGTTGCAATTTTTCAATACATGGAAAATACACTAAACATCCTTCACAAATATATTTCTCGTGACCGTGATGTGAAGTCTGTTTTGACACTAAACGTGATAAATTTTTAATCCAACAATAGTGAGTATTTCCGTTGTTGTCATCAATTAATAATAAGTTTATATGAATATTTTTTCTATTTTTAGTAAAATGTAACGGTCCTACAACTTCATCAACCGTAACCTTACCATTATAATGGGAACCGAGTCCGTAGACATTTATAGAAATATTGTTCTTGCTTTCAAATTTCTTCACGTCACAAACTTTCAGTGGAAATTCTAGGTCAGTGAAATCCGCTACTGTGTTATAATGGGGATACGAAGACATCCTTTGAGGAAGACCTGTCGGTTGACACATCGCTGACGTTATCGCCCAGGCAAAGCAAGCGTTGTCGTTATTTCTAACATTTATGACAGCTTTCTTCGCACTTATTGAAGACGGTAATGGCATGAAGCTGGATGCTTTCAGTGGATTGTATTTATTAATGTTGACTTCCATATATAAAATTCTGCACAAAGTCCATCCTGTAACAATATTTGCAACTTTAAGTTTTATTCTAAACGATTGCACCTATTATTTGTTTTACCTGAATCTCGCTCCTGAAATTCCGACATTTTTACATGTATTTCGTTTACAAAATCACGATATATATTGTATATATCAGTGCCAAAACAAGTTATTTTATTCTTGGTGTTAAAAGATTTTATCTCAGAACTTTCTTTAGAATCTAAGAAATATACTCCGAAAATTTCCACATTCCACTTTAATGCTTTATGGATGTCTAATATACTTTGAACCAAAGTTAGTACTTTTTCTTGAATATTGTACATAAAATCCTCGACATCGACATAATTGTAAGGTTCCGTTATACGGTACGTTACGATTTTGTCTCCGAATGCACCAGCTATCTTCTCCACGCCGTTATCGACGACCACAAAAGCATTACTTTTATGTGAATTACTACGCAAATGTGCTGAGAAACACTTTCTGCTGACGTATATTTCACACACATCACATTTCATAACGTTCACCTGGTCAACAACTTTGGACGGTCCGGCAATTTCATCTAATTTCAAACGTTTTCCCTGGCATGACGTACGCAAATGACGATTCATATTATCGATTCGCGTAAATTGTTTGCCACACTGATTGCAATCAAACATGTTTTATAATTTTAATAAGCACTATCACGTTCACTACGTTCAATAAGTTGGTAAACTCAATCTGAGGGTCAACCGTCGTCTGCGGATATCAAATTAAACACCTCCTTAAATAGGTACATATTCAATAACAGGTTGCGTCAGGGTTATTTCAAAACAATTACATTTGAGTCACCGCGCTTCAAGGTCCGTTACGAGGTCACCTCAGTCATTTCAAGGTCGCCTCAAGGTCACCCCAAGGTCATTTAAAGGTCACCTCAGAGTCATTTCAAGGTCAATTCAAGGTCACCTCGAGGTCATTTCAAGGTCACCTCAAGGTCATTTCAAGGTCACCTCGAAATCATTTCAAGGTCACCTCAAGGTCATTTCAAGGTCACCTCGAGGTCATTTCAAAGTCACCTCAAGGTCATTTCAAGGTCACCTCAAGGTCATTTCAAGGTCACCTCGAGGTCATTTCAAGGTCACCTCGAGGTCATTTCAAGGTCACCTCGAGGTAATTTCAAGGTCACCTCAAGGTCATTTCAAGGTCACCTCAAGGTCATTTCAAGGTCACCTCAAGGTCATTTCAAGGTCATCTCAAGGTCACCTCAAGGTCATTTCAAGGTCACCTCAAGGTCATTTCAAGGTCACCTCAAGTTCATCTCAAGGTCATTTCAAGGTCACCTCAAGGTCATTTCAAGGTCACCTCAAGGTCATTTCAAGGTCACCTTAAGGTCATTTCAAGGTCACCTCAAGGTCATTTCAAGGTCACCTCAAGGTCATCTCAAGGTCACCACAAGGTCATTTCAAGGTCACCTCAAGGTCATTTCAAGGTCACCTCAAGGTCATTTCAAGGTCACCTCACGGTCATTTCAAGGTCACCTCAAGGACATTTCAAGGTCACCTCAAGGTCATTTCAAGGTCACCTCAAGGTCATGACCTTGACCTTGAAGCTCATGGTGGGGTCACGTCAGGAATAGGCCGATTCTGGAACCTCCTCCGACCTTGACCTTGAATTTTATTGGTCAAGGTCGGAGGAGGTTCCAGAATCGGCCTATTCCTACTACTGCCATACTCTGAACTGTAAGAACTAAATTTTCACGTAAAGCAGAATAACAGCTTGAAGACTGCATGTATATTAAAAATGACTTTACAATCATGATGGGTGAATATTGCCTTGCATGATTTTCCATAAACAGTAAATGAAATTGTTCTGTTAAATATTCTAGTGTGTATAATATATTCTTTTTCATCAAGACCGTCTAAATTTTTTTTAAGTGTTTCCAAATGAACCTTCACAGAATGTTGTAATGATGCAACTGACACTTTATTGTTTTCAGTACTTCCGTATCTCACTAAAATATTTTCTAACTGAGACCATCTTTTAATTTGTCTTGTATTATCTAAAATCCATGTTAAATCAGCAAAATCTATAAAAACGCCATTCTGACAAGTTTCTAAAACTAAAGTGTTGTAAATTTTTACACATACCTTAATTTTTGGTAAGTCATTAAAATCTGTTTTATAAAGTACCAAATAATCACCACTAAATGTTTCGTAATGCCAAGTGTCAAGATTAAGTTTGGTTTTAAATTGATTTAGTAACGCTTCAAAATTTAAAATGAAATCACTGTTTAACCACTTCAATGTTTCTTCTTCATGATTCTTTAAAAAGGTTTGCCTTCGAACTTCAGGGTCTACTCTTGTACTTGTTGACGGTTTGGACAAATATCCTGGCAAATTTGGAAACAATGTTGGTACCGCACCAGAAATTAATATTGGTCTTGTTCTGCAGAAAGTTCTCTCTATTCCATCACTGTCTTTAAATGTTTCAATTTTTGATATGCACTCTGATGTAAAATGCTTCTCGCAGACAACAGCTCTCTTACCCGGAGTCCATTCTTTGCGGGGAATATTGTGTAACCACATTTCTTTTAGCTTTTCTTCAGCGGGAAATCGAAATACAGAAACTCGGTCCTTTTCAGAAGCATAATTGCTTTTGCAGTTGGGAACACAGCACTTGTCAGGAATCCTGTTAACAAAGGGTGGAATATATTTACCTTTTTATTAAAAACACTGGTATATTATAATAAGTAGAAGAAGCCTTGTAAACAATTAACCGAAAAAACTGCCAGAAATTAAACTCACGAATAACAAAACTCAAAAAAGGAACACAACAATCACATAAGCACTTGTAACGATAGGCCGGCACGCTACGTTGCCAAATCTCTACTACTCCGGCCTGTTAAATGAAGACGGCCGTGGCTTAATGCAGCGCTGGAATGTAGCGTATATAAAAATACCGCGCTTGACTAATGGCGGCCGCTTCAAGAAAGCGCTATAAGTAATGACGTCATATGAACCTCGTTCAGGTTTACGATTTAGAAAAACGCTTCAACGCTGCGGCTACCTGAACGCGACCAATGACACTTCGACGCCATATTTAATGGCATCGCTTGCATCGTAAAATTTTTACGATTAAAAATTTAACAATCGATGTTGAATCGATTCATATACGTTGAACGCTAAACTGTATGTAATCATAAATCGATTGTATCCGTTGAATGCTCCCAATTATTTATGTTTAACTGTATGTCAAAAGATATTTATGTGCATACTCAATTTTACTTGAAAGTCTTGTTCTGTATTTATTTCTTTTTATTCAATAAAATATCAATTGATTAATTGAAAGACTTTGCCGGGTCTGGCCAACAGTGACCGCTTAAAAGTATCTGTCAGTTTCTTCATTATTTTTTTTTTTTTTAATTTTATCAAGTTCTACTCTTTGAGTGTCCTATTACCAAACGGCCGTATTTTATTTAAATTCTAAAAGCAACTAGTTATTACACCAAAAAAGTAAGAAACTTGAACAGTCAACATAAGGGGAAAATCTGTAGCATACTTCAACGTCAAGAAATAAAAATTCAAAATTACTCAAATAAATACATGTATTTATAATATTACATTAAATTTCACAATACTATATTTTGCAATATTATATTTTATAATATTATAATATTACATTCAGTATTAACAGAAGGAATTTGAAATATTTACAATTTTTCTGAATAACAATGTATTTAGAATTTCAGTTGGTTTTACGCAGTGAAACTAAACTACACATAATTTAAAGAAACATGTGCTTGTGTTAATCTATCTATATGCTCTGTAAAAGGATGCTGGCATCTTGATCTGTGGGAGCAAATAGTGAAGCACATAGCTCCAAAATCTTTCTAACTTTCTAACCCATTGTAACACAGGTATTTAGTAGTATTGCAGAATTTATCACAAGAATACGATGAAGAAAAGCTTTTTAACAAAGCGATATACAAGTACCAAACACTATAATTGTCTCAGTTGCCTTCCCACTAAGCATAGAATGTTACGTAGCATTTCTGAAACGTTTTCAACACAACAATACAGCAATATTTTGAACAAAATGTTGATAGAATATTACAAATGGTATGTGGAATGTTATGAAACACCAATGTAATGTTACTACATAACAGAATAATAACATTTATTGAAAATATCGAAATAACTTTACAGCACTGCATGAAACATTACATAATATTGTTGAAACATGATATTTTTATGATAAGTAAAGTTTTGTTTAAATGTTATAATAACAACCCAAATTCAACGATATTTCTCAATTATTTAATGCGCCTGTGCGTAATAATATGGCGTCGCAACTTTTGCTGCTCTTCACTAGTTTCGACAATTTACTAGACTTAAGGTATTTTCCGATTGCTACTGATAGTGCTGATTGTCGTTGCTGTTCTTAATTTGGGGACATGAAACATCATCTATTTAATGAACAGGTAAACAGTTTATGGACTAATTTAATACTTCTACTTTACGTATAAAACTAAATGCGACACTTAAGTATACTATACATATGTATATAATATATATTATACATATATTTGGAAAATATCTTGTATTAACATACGCGCAATATGTCGCAGATTGAATTTGTACTAACTCCTACCTCTTTCAAATGTTTATTGTTAAAAACGTAAAATGAAAAGGAGTAGGAACGTTAAATCATAGTTTCCTAAAGAAAAATAAAATATCTAACAATCGAAAAAATACAGGGTGTTTGAAAAATGCTAGTACATGGTGTGGCATCTGGAAGTCCTAAGAAATCCAAAAAAAAAGCATTTTAAAAATTTTCTTTTATTACTTTTATTTTTTTTCCATAAAATAACGCCATTTCCGTCACCTCATTATTCATGTAAGCGGCAAATTCATTCATTTCAGTAATAACAATGTAGCAAGCTGTGACTATTGTGACAGCTTATCATCTTAACTCAGTGGCGTAACAACAATTTTCGCCAAATTTTTAGTAATTTTTATTTCGAAAACTAAAGGACTTTAATTGGAATTTTTTTTGCCGAACATCAATTCACCATCCCCAATAACCAATTTAACCAATTTAAACATCCGGTATATCTCGACTTCTTACACGTGACAAAAACTAATAGTGTTTTCTACTAACGTTCACTACATGCACTGAGTGTATCTCCAACTCATTTTATTACGTGAGGTTAGAAGACGATGGGAGATAGACTGAGTGCGCACTCAGTGCATTAGTGCATGTCAGTAGAAAACGCTATGAGTTAATTTTAAAATGTGGATATTAAGATTCAACTTTTTTTTTAATATCTGCAAATTAGCATATTTGTTGGTGAAAGTGGTCAATGCCAGAAGAAATTTAAGTATTATTTTACTATACTATTTTACTATACTATATTTAATTTTGTATTTTGACAGTTATTGCGAATATCACAGAACCTGTACTGTCAGGGCCCCCGCGAGGCCAAAAGCCGCCCGCGTGCCAATCCATATTTTGGCCCCCTCTGACAGATTTGAGTTGGGGCAAACAAAAACGGTCAATTTTCAAAATTATTAAAAATTAAAAAAAAAGAAATGGAAAAAACAGAAAAAATTTTAAACATTTTCCTTCACATTTCTTAAACATTCTCCTTCACTTTTTCTAAACATTCTCCTTCACTTTTTTTAAACATTCTCCTTCGCTTTTTTTAAGCATTCTCCTTCACTTTTATTTCAACATTTTCCTTCATTTTTTCAAGTTCCTAGCTACCGCAAGCCCCCAAAAAAGAAGGGAAGCGCTTTCTTCTCATCTGACCGAGAAGACCTCTATTTAGACGCCCCCCCCCCCAGAATGCAAGTGGGCGAAGCCCGCTAGTTACTAATATTAGAAAAAAAGAAACAAAATCACAAAAGCAAAAGGAACATAAATTTATAAAAACTTAAAAAGTGAAATATAATTTGTTTTTTTGTTAACCAAACCGTAACGGCTTACATAATTTATTTTTTTACCTAATAAAATTATTAAATTTTTATGAAAAAATTAGCAAACGAAAATTACATAAATTAGACTTTTCTACTTTTAATTGCCGCAGTTAACTGTTCTATTTTAGTCGACGTTTTGCCGTGAGGTTGACGGCTTCATCAAAACTTATGGTTAGTTTTTCGAATAATTTATACCAGACAAGAAACTGTTTCCCATTATTTTTCTTTTCTTGGGCGAAAAAAATAACAAAATATGTCAAATGACCAAGATGTTAATTGCCGCCCCTTGAACATGGCGCCCGCGTGCACTGCACGCTTTGCACATATGGTTACGGGGGCCCTGTGTACTGTTCAATCTACGGTACGTACTTTTGTTTCATATATAAAATAAGTACAGAATGAAGTAACATACAAAAAATATGTTAGGTAGTGATTGCTGCAGATTTTTAATTTGTAAAATGATGCGATGCTAATGTGCGTTTTACTTCAAAGTTACATATTGTGTTTCACTTCTCAGCTACAAACCCCTGACTTTTTAAATTTATTTAACGATCGATTCTAAATTTTTGTCAATTGTGCGTCCTTTTAAAACCAACATTTTCCGATTATAAAGCCGCAGTCAAAAACAAATTGCAAAAAATTAACATATTAGACTTTTTTTAATCACGAAAAGTTATAAAGAAATTTGGGGTTATTTCCTAATTTTAAACAACTTTTTTAAATAACTTTTCATGATTAAACAAGGCGAAATTTTAAAATCGATCCGTTAATAAATTTAAAAAAAGTACAGATGTGTGTAGATGAGAAGTGAAATACAGTGTGTTATCTTGTAATAGTAGTGCAATGTTTCTAAAGGAACGTCAATGACACATTCCTAAAGGAACGTTCATGAACGTTCATGAAACAAGTATAGGAAATATAATAATAATATTACGTTTAAATATTAATAAAACATTGCAATTTATGTTTATACAGCGTTAATAAAGAAACGTCGGATCAATATTTTTATTATAACGTTATTCTGCAACATCGCTTACTAGGACATAGAACTATCGGCATAACGTTACTTTCTACACTAAACACGTTTAACCGGAAACATTACGTCTGACTAAATAACGTTCACAAAATGTTTACATAACATTTTTTTGCATAGTGGGTTCAATGTTTTAAGAACCCACAAACAGCACATTATGTAACATATTATTTATAGTGGTGAATAGATAAAACAGCGACATCCTATGATCGCTTTTTGACCTGACATTGCAGTAGGATAACAAATTGAAGCGGATTTTCTACATAATAACCTACCCCATGCAAGGCGGCCATGTTTGCTGTCAAAGCATAACAAAAGTTAAAAAAAAAAATTGTTGCAAATCGCAGGATGTCGCTGTTTTATCTATTCACCACTATTACATCGTATTTCCGAATAAATTGGTCAAGTTGTTTTTGGTTTGCAGTGGGGATTTCCAGCTATGTCTCTGCTGATGAAGCCCCAAGCAGGGCTGAAACAGCGGTACAGAGGCTGCTCGAGGTTTTCACTGCAATCAAAAACGATTTGCAACAAATTTTTTAAAAATATTTATACTCAAAATCAAAATGACTAGATTTATTAATTATCTGTCCAGTTTTCAGAATCATTGATCAAGATAGTGCTGATAATTTAGTATAAATTGAATCTACTTACAGAATGTTTTTTTTAAATATCTTAAAACTCAGCATATGAAAAACTTCAAACTTCACAGATTCATCTTGAACAGTACTTTAAACAATCTCAATGGAATTTTGCTCTAAAATAATAAGGGAAGCCAATATTGGATCATCTTTAAATTAACATGGAATTTCCTATGTTGTGTTTCATAATGCAGCACCCTGTATAATAGTCAATACATGTCTTTCATGAACGTAACAATGTAAAATAAAATTGATAATTTTTAATGCTCGAGTCATTTGAATCCGAAAAAAATTACTCACATAAGTAAGTTTACAGTTTTTGTATTGCTTCAACTTCATATACCCAACGTTGGGATCAGTTGGACTGTCTTTTTGTAAAACCTGTCTTGCACATTCGCACTGCTTCCAGGCTCTGCCCTGTAAATAATCAGAAACATAATCCTAGACTTCTTCAAATGGTTTCTTCTTCATCGTATTCTTCTGATAAACTCTGCAGTGCACATAAGAATTGTGAGAATAATTGAAAAGTCGACACTCTTGAAAATAATTGATAAATTTTTAATTTTTAACCACTATTAAATTCTTGTGTTACAAAGTGTTGGAGAGTTATAAAAATTTCGGAGCTATCTGCTTCACAATTTAATAGTATACACAGGGCCCCCGCGAGGTCAAAAGCCGCCCGCGTACCAATCCATATTTTGGCGCCCTCTGGCAAATGAGTTGTGGCAAACAAAAACGGTCAATTATCAAAAACATTAAAAGAAAAGAAATGGAAAAAACAGAAAAATTTTTAAATATTTTCCTTCGCATTTTTTAAATATTCTCCTTCACTTTTTCTAAACATTCTCCTTCACTTTTTTTAAACATTCTCCATTCGCTTTTTTTAAGCATTCTCCTTCACTTTTATTTAAACATTTTCCTTCGAAGCGCTTTCTTCTCATCTGATCGAGAAGACCTCTGTTTAGACGCCCCCCCCCACCACTAATTAGTACTAATATTAGAAAAAAAGAACAAATCACAAAAGCAAAAGGAACTTAAATTTATAAAAACTTAAAAAGTGAAACGTAATTTGTTTTTTTGTTAACCAAACCGCAACAGCTTACATAATTTATTTTTTTACCCAATAAAATGATTAAATTTTTATGAAAAATTTAGCAAACGAAAATTACAAAAATTAGACTTTTCTACTTTTAATTGCCGCAGTTAACTGTTCTATTTTAGTCGACGTTCTTGTTTTGGGCGAAAAAAATTACAAAATATGTCCAGTGACCAAGAAGCTAATTGTCGCCCCTTGAACATGCCGCCCGCGTGCACCGCACGCTTTGCACACATGGTTACGGGGGCCCTGAGTATACAGACTGTCCGTTTTTCGAGCCCAAGCATCGGGATCTCACTTATCTTAAGAGATACGAGGTCGGTTAAATTAGGCTAAAGTTGCGTATATTCATGCTAATTAATAATCTGAAAAGCAATTTAAATTATTCCTTTTCGTTTTGAAGATATTGAGAAAAAACTAAAATCTTTCATTTTCGTTTTTATTTTTTAAATCAAAAACCGATAAAGTTAGACATTTATAACTTACACATTATTAAGGCACTTTTTTACGTAGAATCTAAATCTGTCATTACATTTACCCGAGCTGTTAAAATTGCAGAGATACGACTGTCAACTTTTTTTTTTTTTCTTAAGGGCTCCATATTGGATTTTCATATTTCTAAATAAAGATTTTTTCTACGATTCTAATAATGTATCACGCATTATGGTTGATTCGACTTTTAGGCCGAAATTTCAATTTTTTAATTTTTACACAGAGCGCTGTGGAAACAATCAAGATGTTGACGCTTACATGGCGCTAGCTAGATCAATTGAAAACGCGGAAGAAATTCTAAAAGCTCGAAAGTCATAATATTTTAATTGTAAACAACTCCTGCTTTCAGTGCAAAATAATTCTTCTCGCTTAATAAACCAAATTGTTTCAAAGCTACCGTATTAAGTAGTATGAAGAATGAAGAAAAAAAATGGAACTTCTTCTGCCCGGCGATAATGAATGACGAATAAAATTTTATACATTTATAAGCCAGTTAGAAGAACAATACAAATTTCCTTCAAATTGCGATATGATCCGATACCGACGAGCCAAATACAAAGTCACCAATGATGAGTAGCTGCTCAAGCAACACAGCAAACATAAAAATCATCATTGTCTGAAAACGGATACCTAAATTTTCGTAAAAAAACGTTTCTTACGAAATACATTAATAAACAGTTGATTTCAATAAGATGGCTTGCTCTCTCATGACACCTGAGTTGCTGATTGTTTAACTAAAATGTTTTCTAAAAAGAAATAACAGAAATATCGGCTGACCAGCAGAGGGCCAGATTTATCTCCCACAGACTATTTTCTGATGGGTAGGTACAATGAAACACAATTTTATAATACAAAAGGTTGCAAAGTTTAAGCTACTTTTTGTGGGGTTATGGATATGGATTTTCCAATGACGATTCTTATGTTTCTTTCAGAATTCTCCACCTGGTGTGGTATGTAAAATTAACTGCAGTTTGTCTTGTTAAACCCGAAGAATTGTTTTGTACTTAAAGTGGGGGTTGTTTTTTTTTTGCGCTATCGTTAAGCAAAAAGTGTGCTTTTCGAGGAACCACGGTCAAACTGGGGGTCCGAGGGAAAAACGATCCGAATAAATCGCCTAGGGAAATTCGATTCGCTTCGACGTATGGTTTTAGATTTTTCGATTTCGACCCCGTTTCGAAATGCCCCCCTGAAAACACCCTTTTTAGGGTTTTTTTTGTGTTTTTTTTGAGATTGTGGGAGTCGAAGGAATTTCTATAGAAATTCGCAACTACCGTTTCTAGATAATTTCTTCGGACGATTTTTGATGCCCCGTTCGAGGCGATCAGGCGTCCGGTGGCGGCGCTGGGGGCGGAAACGTCCGAAAGTTACACTCTGCTGGCTCATTTTGGAAAATTTTTTGCGCCCCTTTCTCGCGGCCGAATCGAAATTAGCTTTTCGGCATCGTATGGTCGAAAGGACGGAAGAATTCGACGGCGGCGGCCGTTTCCAGATCCGACCCCGGGGGCCGGAGATTTTGTACCCCCACTTTCGAAAATGGCCGATTTTCGACTTTGAAAAAATTCCGGCGTCCGCATTTTTCAGCCGATCCGGACGAGCTTCGGATCGTAGGTGCGACCGGTGGGGGGCTTCTCGCTCCCGGAAATTCGTCTCGATTCCGGTCCCGGAAGGGGCCCTAAAAAAATTAAAATCCCCCATTTTCGCCCGTTTTCGCACCTTTTCCAATTTTTCTCCGAAACGGCATCTTAGAACCTTTTTAAACTCCACCGGAACCTTCGTCCGTCTTTCCCGCGTCGAACGCCGGGCCGCCCGTCTCCGTGAGTCTTCCGGGAGGGGAGCGGCGATTTTTCAAAGAGGACCCCTTTTGCGACCTTTCTTTCGCCAATTTTTTCGGGGGCGTCGGAGGGGTCGGATCGTCTCGAGCCGCGTGTCATCGTATGGTAGAAAACGACGGGGAACGCGACGCTTCCGACCCCGAGTCGATCGGACGACCCGTTCGGCCGGTACGGCCCTGCGCTCCCGAAAAAAAATCGAAAAATTCCGGGGGCCGCCGAAAAAAAATGCCGCCACCGGGGGGCTCGAAATTCGGCGGGGACCTCCCCCCGTCCTTCCTCTGCGACGGGCCGGAGCGTAGATCGCCTTTGCCCCATAGGAAAAAATAGGGCGCGCCCCGAGTCCGACGCTGCGTTACCGTGCTATTTAAACAGGCGTACGCGATTTGACTGGAAAATCGGCGGTTTTCTCCCTTGGGACGCGGAGTTATTGCGGATAGGGGGACGCGCTCTCCCGGTGGGAGAGAGGAGTCGTCGGGACGTCGTCCGCCGTCGGCGTCGTCCCTCCCGGTCGCACGGGACCGGCTCCGAAGGAGGCCGAATTTCGCACGGCGAACGTGGTCGGCGCGGAAAAAAATTCGCAGCTCCTAGATTTGAGGAAACATTCGGGATTTCTCTTCGCGAGGTGGTAGAGGGGAAGCCGGCCCGCGCGTAGGGGGCGGCCCCGTCGCGCCTGGCCTTCGAACAAAGGAGCGGCGAATTTTTCAAAGTCGCCCGACAGACCGACGCGGCTTGGCTTGGCTTGATTTTTTTTTTTTTTTGACGGAAGACGAGGGGGGCGAGGGGGGGTTTTTGGGGCTCGGGGGGACGCGCGGGTCCTTCCCCTTTCGAACGGCACCGACCTCGCTCGGATCCGACGTTCCGCGGTCGACATGTGATTTTTTGAAAGTCGACCGAACGCGACGACGATTTCTTCACCGATTTCGTCAAGGAAGGAGGATTCTTCCTTCCGACGCCGCGCCGGCCGGCAACAAAACGTGTCGCGAGCCTCTCTCTACGAGGGACGTTCGAAATGTTCGGGCCGGCGAAATTTAAACCGGATTTCGGGTACTCCCGCACGGTCGAGCGACGCGTCGATCGAAAGCGTCGAGACGCCGCCGACGATGCCATCTTGGAAACCGAATTGTGGGCGCAACGATCGAGATCGGTCGCGTCGAACATAAACCCGGGTTGTCGCCTATCAAACGAAAGGTCTCGCCGAGCGGCGACGGAAGATCGGGTCCGCTCGAATTTTCGATCGAAGATGGCGCTGCAATGATCGAAATCGGTGGAGTCGAACGTAAACCCGGGTTGTCGCCTATCAAACGAAAGATCTCGCCGAGCGGCGACGGAAAATCGCGTCCGCTCGAATTTTCGATCGAAGATGGCGCTGCAATGATCGAAATCGGTGGAGTCGAACGCAAACCCGGGTTGTCGCCTATCAAACGAAAGGTCTCGCCGAGCGGCGACGGAAAATCGCGTCGCCTCGAATTTTCGATCTAAGATGGGGGCGTCACGATCGAAATCGATAGTGTCGCGCCTCAAACAAAAGGTCTAAATCGATCGCGTCGAATTCTTTCTTCCGACGTAGAAGAAAGTAGCTTTTTTTTGCGAACGTAACGTTTACCACATGGCGAGAGATATACGGGATGATATCGAAAATGTGACACGAACGCGTGTCACATTTTCAACGAACAGTGAAAAAGTGTTTCCACTGAAAAGAAATAAGTGTTATAAACAACTGAAAACCTCCAAATTCCATTTCTCCGATGTTACCGTAAAGTGTCGATTAGAACAGGTAAGTACTAAAACTTTCATTTAACCTAATTACTAAGTTGCATATCTGAATAGCCGAAATAATAGTTTTGCGCCTTAAATCCTCATGAAAGTATCGCGCGATTAATATTTTGTTTGTTGTGTATCTCATTCTATCCCGGTGCTAGACTGACGTGCGTAGTAAAACGAATAAGTACGACAGTAACAGGCGACGGATCGTGTCGCCTCGGGTTATTCGGAAATATTCGTTCCAGAAACGTCCAGTTTTGACACACCAACGACGATCAAAAATTATCGCTCGCGACTGTACCTTTAAACGTTTCTTTTTCACCGTGTCGCCTACCCTGGATCGTTATCAGCCACGAGCCGCCGCCACTGCCCGGTACATGTACAATATTTTCTCACAGCAAGCAACTACGAAGGATCAGCGCGACCGCGGTCATTTCGTACGATTGCAGTTTATCTGTCATCTCTCTCAGGGATAATCCCTTCGGGTAATTAAAAAAAAAAAAAAAAAAATCAACGCGTTGCGTAGTTCTTTAACGAATTACCACCGTTTCGTCAAAGCAGGCGGAAACTCGGGAAAAAGAAATTCCACCGTTAACCTCTCCGCCAGAATCTTAGAAAAAGTCTACGACTAAACAAACAAACAAACAATCCGATTACGCCTGCAATTAATCGCGTGCCGTCGACAGCCGATTCGAATGAGAATATGTTACGCGCGCGTGATGAATTTTTCAAATTTCCCGCGTAAAATACGGAATCGGGCTTCGCAACAGTTGGTCACGCTGAATCTGACGGAATTTCAAGTCGATTCAGTTTTCTGCATCTTAGTGTACGGACATAACATGAGTATTGTTTTCAAGTTATTTCTTTTTCTTGGGAGAAATGACCGGTCGTCACTTATTCTTATTAAGTAAAATAAGAACCATATACGTGTTTAACAATCGCGGGCTTTGCTGGAAATACTCCGGTAATCGGAAAAAAGGTTATAAGACGATCGCGGCGGCGTCGTCGTTCTGCCGGTTACATTCTTCACGATTTGCATTGTGCCGTCCCGTTTACGCAAAATCGTTACCTCCCCGTCCGATGAGACGGGAGACGAGACGATGAGATTAGATGAAATGAAGTTACGATTCGTTTTTCATGTAAAAATTTCATTCAGCGTCATTCGGCCATGGCGGACGACGGTGTTGCCGGTTCGCGTTCCGAACTACCTACTTCCCGCTGAACAATTATTTCCGAGTTTTCATAGCAAATAACAATAATATTACGTGAGGACCGGCGATTTTTTACTTTTCACTTTTCATTCTTATGTTGACGTGGGACGCGAACGCATACGGCCGGCGATTTTCTTTTCTCATAGAGGAAAAGTCGATTCGAACATTTGGCAACAATGTTCATCGGTAAACCATCCGACAAATTCATTTCTTAGTGCTTTTTTTCTCTTCGGACGGACAAAGAACATAAACCTACGTTAATCTGGATGCCCTTTTCGTAATTTCGCACGCATATGACAATCTGATTTTTTGTCGGCTCTTTGCGTAAATAAATTTACAAAAAAGTCGAGGCGTCGTGCCGTTTCGCCCTGCAGATTTTCACATAAATTTCGTCGTCGTGTTTTGCCAAGAAAGTGCCGCAAACAGATCAAATATTTGCGCCTCGCGGTACATTCCGAGCCCATCAAAATTAAGACACGAATCATTAGCTTCTTTTTTTTTTTTTGCTTTAAATAAAACATAATTTCGATGCCGACGACGACGACGACGTTGGTCAAGATCGTCGGTGACCACCACCGACCAGCAAAATTTATTGCTCGCGATAATTTCAAACGGAGAAACTAATTGCGCTTACTTTTCTTCACAGCAGCCGAATTAGAGTACCACACCAAGTTGTTGACAACAGTGCAGAGCAAAATCTACTAACCAACGTTCAGGTATTTAACGTATGTAACTTTGCAAATTACATTCCTTAATATAATATTCGGCCAAAAGTTTCTTATCATTGTGATGATAAATGACAGTTACTCGGAGACAATAGGTGCTCGCTCTCTTTCGCTCACAAAATCGTGATCCAAACGTGTTTTGATGATTCAAAAACGGCCATTCTTTTCTTTGAATCTCTTTATTTTTAAAACTTATTTGGACATTGAATTATGGTTATTTCCAAATGAACTGTCAATCAAAAATTCAGGTCAGGTGGTGTTTGTTTTATTTCAACAACTACGAAATTCAGGTCCAAACTATTCAAAACATGATTCAAACTTTTAAGCGAAAGAAAGCACCTAATGCTTCAGATGAAACAATTGTTTAAAACAAATTGTTTAGGCTGCTTCTGTCCTTAGTTTCGTATTGTTGGTTGCCCCCCGCCCCCCACAAAGAAAAAATCAGAAGATCTTAAAAAAGAAACAATAATAGTAAAAATGTATAATTAAAATGTTGTAAATGTGAGATCGAATGTGGAAGAAATGCTGCAGCTGCCTTGAGACTTTACAGAAGTCGTTTAGTAGAACCAAGTGCCGCTAATAAATAAATACAAAAAAATAAAAAATAAATAAATATTTAAAAAGTTACAAATTGTGATGTAGGCGCGCGCGCACACACAGAAAAATATGTAGGTGTAATTTAGAAAAATTCAGTTGGACGCGATCTGTCAAAAAATAGACGTTAAAAAGAAATTTACTGCAGGTCAGGTTAAAATGTTTTTAAAGCGATTTTGTTTTTGTTTACGGCATCATTTTCGTATCCCCCCCATACATAACGTGCGTGTAATTCCCGTACGTCTTAACATTTTCAAAACAAAAGTTGTATTAATTTATTGACATTCCTTAGCTCAAATATCTCACAAACATTAACGTATTATATACTTTTACGGGGTTCAGACAAACACGATCGTACATATTGGCAAATAATATGGAAGGTGTTCTTCTTTTCTTAAAAGTTTCAATAGCGTTTCCAATACTTTGGACTCCTGAATTTCGTTGTTGTTGTTGTTGTTGTTGTTACAAGAAAACACCAGACTGACGGATTTTTGATTGGCTATTCATTTATACATAACCATAATTAAATATGCAAATAAGTTTTAAAAATAAAGAGATTCAAAGAAAGGAACGTCCTTTTTGAATCATCAAAACACGTTTGGATCACGATTTTGTGAGCGAAAGAAAGCACCTATTATTGCTCACTCTGGAAAAAATAACTAACAATAAGCGCGTTTTTTTGCACATACTACAGTTCCGGATAACTCATAATTATCTTCAGTCACAGATACATCGCTGCACTAATAATAAAACGAGAACGAATAAAATGATCGTGAAGAGAAAACATTTTTCCGATGAGATTAAATAACGCTTTGGTTTACGAATAGAAGATGACGGTATTCAACAAATATCTGGAGTTTTTTTTCGGCGATTCAAATTTACGAGAACACGTCGAGATTTAATTAATGTATTTGTTTTTCTTTTTCAGA
The DNA here is from genome assembly GCA_036172665.1 of Prosopocoilus inquinatus. Taxonomy (NCBI): domain Eukaryota; kingdom Metazoa; phylum Arthropoda; class Insecta; order Coleoptera; family Lucanidae; genus Prosopocoilus; species Prosopocoilus inquinatus. Next base: position 50,681,647 of record CM069873.1, read on the forward strand.
GAACGAATTTCGTCTTTCTTAAGACAATAAAAGAAAAAGAAGAAGAAGAAGAAGAAGAAGAAGAAAGATTTCAAGTAGATATTAAGTAAGTAAGTAAGAAAGTAAGTAAGCACACTCATATATGTCGGAATTTAATTTAATAATTTATTTTTCTTTTTTGCAGAACGATTTGTTTTTTTTTTTTAAAAAAAAAAGGAAACGAAAAGAAAAAAGAAGTAACTATTGAAAGTAAGTATACCAATGGTACGTTGGAATATACTATTTACTAATTTATTTTTCTTTACAGAAAACGATCTTCTCTATTTAAAGAAAAAGAAGAAGAAGAACACATATTAAACAATAAACGTAAGTACACTCACTAATACTGTACGTTGGCGTGTATAAAATTAATAGACTCCGATGAATTTTACAGTTATGATTAATACTTCCCGTTAATTTCTTCGTCATTTATGTCTGTCGGTCCCCCACCCCTTTTTTTTCCGACGTACGCGCAAATTTACTTCGCTTAACTTAATAGAAAATAAATTCAACTTTCATGTCAGGTCAGTGTCCTCAAACTTGCAATTGTCTTTTTGTTAATCAATCAACCTGCGTGCATCTCACGCTCTAAATTATTTCGGGTTCAATGTCAGGTTCAAAGAGATTTCACGTAATCTCACAGTTTACGTTTCCATCAACGCCCCCGTGCGTCAAATATTTTGTGTTTTTTTTATGTATATTTCGTTACGGTTCATTCACAACTTTCCCTCACCTTAAGTATCGTTTTAATAAATAGCGCATACGTTTCCGTTACAGTTTAAGAACAATGGCCAGAAAACGGAAGGCAGTCAGAGGTGTGGCCGCAAAGAAGAAGGCGGAAAAGGACAAGCGCCTGAAGAAAGCGGAGGAGACATACAGCTCGCCGGCTTCCTCCGATCGCGCTTGCACGAGCAGCGACGACGAGAACTCCGATAGGACTACGAAGGCACAGTGCCCGAAGAGAGCGCGAAAATTCTTCGGCGCCCCTCTGAACAGCTACACGGCGAAGCGGGCGAAGACGAAGAAAACCGTTACGAACGTAGCCGACAACGACGTCCGATCTGAAGCTACTTGCACGAGCAGCGACGACGACTGCAATGTCGACAAAGGCGGCGCAAAGCGGCTACCCAAGAGAGCGCGGAAACTGAAGGGCGCCGCTTTGAACAGTTACATGGCAAAACAGTTAGGGAAAGCCGATTCTGCGCGCAATGTCGCTCCGAAAACACAACAGCGGCAAGATAACGCCACGGTCGTTTGCGCACAGCCATCGCCGCCCGCCGCACCTCGAGAAAACGCCGACGTCGCAGCGACAGAGACGGCACGGACCGAGCCTACCCGCAACATAGCGACGCTCTGCCTTCTCTTCGAGGAAGACGTACGCCAGCTGGAAGAAGACCGGTGGCAACTCATGGACGAGGCGTCCATGTTCGCGTTCATGGCCAGCGTGGCGCTGCGAGCTGAACGGCACGTCGCCGTTGTGTCGCCGCATTACACCAGCAACATGGGCGAAATGCCAGCGCGAAACGGCGCGTACGGCGACCTCGACGTTTACCAGACGCTGATCATACCGTGCTATTTTCCGGGTCACTACGCCGTCTGCATATACGAGAGGGGATACGGAATCGTCAGATTCTTCGACCCGCTGCCGAACTCCAACCGTCCGAGCGACGAATTCAAACACGTATTGAAACAAGCCGTCGTGCAGTTCTACGGAGAGATGGGCGTCGACAACGTCGACATTGTAACAGAGAGGGGCAAGTACAACGTGCAAACGGACTTCATCAACTGCGGGCTTTCATTCGTGCCTTATAGCAGAGTCCTACCTGTTCAACAGGAAAAACACACTCCTCGAGTCGCTCAACATACAAGACGAACGCCGTCGTATCCTCGAGCATCTTCGACACCTCTTAGTATCGGACGACGGCTTCGAGTACGTGAAAAGACCGGCCAGCCTCCGGGCAGAGCCGCGACAAGCTCCCGATCACGATACCGAAGAAGAAAATGAAAATGAAGAAGAAGAAGAAGAAGAAGGAGTGACGATGCGACCGCCGGCGCCGTTGCCCCGGCGTTCGAGCAGAATCACGGCGGAAAACGCAAACCGCCAGACTGCGGTCGCCACTTCACCGCTTCGCCCGATAACGAAAGGGAAGAGAGCAGACTGCAAGAAGATGCATCCGAGATTGGGCTGCGCCGCCGCGTCCGCAAACCATTGTCCCCAGTACGTAGACAGCGGAACGCTCAACAAGGACAATCGCTGTCCGCACTGCAACGCGTTCCTGTTTGCCAGCGAGACCTCGAACGTCTGCTGTGCCGGCGGCAAGGTTTCATTGGCCGACAGACCGGACCCGCCACCGTTCATCAGAGCCCACTTGGACCCCGACGTGGACGTCGGTTCGGCGAGGGACTTCTTGAAAAACGCGCGCGTCTACAACAACATGTTGGCCTTCGGATTCGTCCAGGTCGATAGCGCGACGCCGCCAGGACGTGGTCCGCCAGTCTGCCTGCTGAACGGCGAATTCCGCCATTGCATATCGGACCTCTCCTTCGACGCGCAGAGACCGCCCACGTTCGGCAACCTGTACATATTGAGCGTGGAAGAGGCGGAGGCCGAAAGAAGAAGGAACCCGTTTTCGGAAATGATACGCGCCAACGTATTGAGGGCGCTTGACGTCGAACTGCGCGCGACTCATCCGCTGGCGAGAATCTGGATGCACGCCTACAGACGAAAAAAGCCGCGGCAGAAGCGACGGGCACCGAAGTGCCTCAATTCCGTCTCATTTTGTTGAACGAATGGGACACCCCGGAACGTATACGCGACGCCAACTTGCATCCGCGCCAGGTGAACCTGCCCACGGACGACTGGATGTACGCGATTTGGTGCAGCGATGCCGAAGAAGTGCCGCCACGTAAGGGCATATGGTTACAGCCGAGAGCCGGCGCCGCCTCTCGAATATGCCACATGAAGCTGTACCATCCGATGACAGACTCCGCCTGCTACCCCTTGCTGTTTCCGCACGGCGAAGAGGGATTTCACTGGGGCATAAGGAACGCCGGCGAGAAGTCCAACGAACCCAAAGCAATTTCGAAGCGTCTCGAAAACGTCATCTTGAGAGACGAGGAAGAGAGCGACGATGCAAACGAAGACGATCGCTCCGTCGCGAGCGAGACGAGCTCCCTGTCGGATTTGTTCGAAGACAGCGACAACGACGACGAAGGCGGCCGCGGACGGACGGCCCTTCCCAAACGCAGGGAGTTCGTGAGCATCGCCCAGTACTACCGCTACCACTACGCGATCAGAAAGAGCATCAACAACCCGCCGCTCTGTCTCCGCATGGGCATGCTGACGCAACAGCACGTCATCGACACGAGCTTCAAAATCGTGCAGCACGCGGCGGAGCACGTACGAAGAGTGCAGAAGGACCTGCGCCAGACGCTGCCGGAGCCCCTGCTGCATTATCTCAGCCGCAATCTTCGAGCGGACGAAGAGCTAGGACGAGTGGTGTTCTCCACGAAGAACATGAAGGGATCTATAGCGTACATGCGCGAGAAGTTTTACGACGCGATCGCAATGTTCCAGCGCGTGCAGATACCCCAGTTCATGATCACGTTCACGTTCAACCCTCGCTGGCCGGAAGTCGCGCGGAACGTCGGCTCCAAGGGTAGACTTCAGACGTCGGTCGATCGCGTCGACATTTCCTGCCGTATATGGACGCACAAGGCCCGCAAGATACATCACGTAAGTACTTTCCGTTCCGATCCGTTCGTAAATGTAGCACGCGCGCGGTTCAAAAGTTCAAGGTCGCGAGAAGACTAGATCTGAACTGTTCTGCGAAAAATAGAACGCGAACGGAAACGTTTTCCGTGACGACTTCAAGTTTGTCAAAAATCATCTCACACGTTCTTCTCCACTACATCATATACACGCACATTCAATTTCATAAACGTATCGCACATCTCTTACAGGACATCGAAGGAGACGGAATCTTCGGCGAGATGAGAGCCTTCGCCGAATCGCTGGAATTCCAGAACCGCGGAGGTCCGCACTTTCACATGCTGCTCGCAACGGACGCGCAGAAGACCGCGGAGGTCGTGGACGAGTACATTTCCGCTGAAATACCCGAACTGCCGGACGAAGGCGACGATTCGCCGCAAGCGGAACAACAGCGTCTATATCACGAATTGGTCGTCACGCACATGCTGCACAAGTGCACCAACACCTCGCCGTGCATGGCGGACGGAACGTGTTCGAAAAAGTTCCCGAAACCCTTCTCCAACCACACGATCCTTTTCGACGACAAGCCGGCAATGTACAGGAGAAGATCGCCGACAGACGGAGGACGAACGTACTCCAAACGAATCGGCACCGGCAACAAACGCGCGACCATCGTGTACAACTCGCACGTGGTACCGCACAACAGGTACCTCCTGATGAAATATCGCACGCACATAAACATAGAGAGTCTGTACGGAAGGCAGGGTCTGAAGTACGCCCTGAAATATCCGTTCAAAGGTTCTTCGTGGGCTTACGTGCGCCTAGAAGAAAACGAACGGCCCGAAGAGCAAGGTGACCGACGCGTGGTGCACTACGACGAATTGGTGAGATACTTTAAGTGCTGCTACAGGTCGCCGCACGAGGCGTGGATGAGAATGAACGGGTACCCCTTCGTGCGAATGTCGCACACGGTGCACAAAATACCCATCCATCTGCCGGACCAGCGACCCATATACTTCGTGCCCGGTGAAGAACGACTGGCGGCGGACGCCTACCGACGCGGAGGGCTGAAAGACACGCAGCTCCTCACCTGGCTGAAGAAGAACAGGGAGGATCCCGCGGCCAGAGAGCACACCATCTTAGAGTTCGTCCAGTGGTACAGATTCGACACCAAAGAAGGCGCATGGCACAAGCGCAAGAGAACCGGCAAGAACAAAATAACGGTGGCCAGATTACAGTTCGTGACGCCCCGAAACGTCGAGCTGTTCGCACTGAAGCAAATCCTGATGCACGTCAGAGGCGCACAGTGCTGGCGAGACCTGCGCACCGTGGAAGGCCGAGAGTACGACACGTTCACCGAGGCGGCCAAGACGATGGGCCTGCTGGAGGACGACACCGTTTGGCGCAGGACGCTGGCCGAAGGTGCCAGAACGTCGAACCCCCAACAAATGAGAAGCCTCTTCGTGCAGATACTGCTGTTCGGCAACCCGCCTTCACCGCTCGACCTGTGGAACGAATTCCTCGACGAGTTCTACTACCAGAAGGACTGCCGCCCGCACGAAAAGTCCGACAGAATACAGAAGGCGCTCTACCTGATCAACTGCATGCTCGGCTATCACGGCAGGAACTGCGCCGACTTCGGCCTGCCGATGCCGTCCCGACGAAGAGCCGACGTCGACGTCGACGCGGACCTGAACGAGTTCTTCTTTCCCCGTCCGGACACCGAAGATCGCCCCGACGCCACGGCGACGGCCGACGTGCGCCGAAACTCCGACGACTTCTACAGCCGCCTCAACGAGGAACAAAAGAGCGTCGTAGAAGCGGTGGAATCGGGCGGGACGGGCAAGACGTACGTGTACAACACGCTGATATGTCGCTGCGTGAGCAGGGGCGTCAAAGTCATGGTCACGGCGTCCACTGGCATCGCCGCCTGCCTCCTCTTCAACGGGACCACCGTCCACAGAGCATTCAGCACCGGAATCCGCATCGACCCGAAGAGACCGCCCTCGCACGCCGCCGAAAGCCTGACGGCGAGATGCATCAGGCACGCCCAGCTCATCATAATCGACGAGGTGTCCATGCTGCACAGGGACGTGCTGGAAGTGGTCGAGTGATTGCTGAAAATGTTCGCGCCGCCGGAGAAGAAGGACCTCAGCTTCGCAGGAAAGGTGAGCGATTTCGACGTCGAGACACGACGTCACTTTACTTTTGACGCTTTTCGTTTCTTCCGCGCAAGTTCTAAGCCGTAGCGACGGGTCCGCTTCGATTCGTCGTCGGATGGCGGCCTCCCACTCAACATAGATTCACGGCACGACGCATCGCTACGAGCCAGAATTTGCGCCGAATTTGTCTCTTCAATTCAGATTCTTCATGCACCACACGAAACGTGAACTTTATTTAATAATAGACTTGCGATCTGCGAAGTAACTTTTGCCGCCGCTAATTCACCTTATTCACTTTTCATCTACCGATCACGTAATCGTACAGAAACCAAAATTAAAAGTAACCTTCATTTACACATATTATTCCCTGCATTGGACACTTATTTTTATTTACTGCACGCCTCTTACCCCGTAATGGAATCACGTAACGCTTACTACTACTACTACTACTTTACTATTCCCGAAGGTGATGCTCCTGGGCGGCGACTGGAAGCAAATGCTACCGATCGTGAGCGGCGGCGCCAACTTGGGACCGGTAGCGGCCTGCATACAAAGTCGTCCCGACTACGGCCAGTTTCGGAAGATGGAGCTGCTACGCAACATGCGAGTGACAGCCGGACAGGAACGGTTCACGGAATTTCTGCGAAAACTAGGCACCGGCTCGAACATGATAGAGGGCACGGACAGAGTCGAGGTGCCGCCCGAGATGTTGGTCTGCAGCGTGCAAGGGCTACTTCCCTTCGTGTTCGAAGACGGCGCGACGTTCGAACGCCCGGAAACGCTGCACGACCGCTTCGTAATGGCGCCGATGAACGTCCAAGTGGACGCACTGAACGCCTTTCCCGGACAACTTCGAGAGTACCTCTCCAGCGACGAAGCGTTCAACGATAATCCGCTGGACGTGCACGCGGCAGAGAACGATCCCCAAAACCTCAATCAGTTCCGCACCGGCAACCTGCCCGATCACCGGCTGCGCCTCAAGAAGAACGCCGTGGTCGTGCTGATGTGCAACGTCGACATATCGAGGGGACTGTGCTGTACTGCCGGACCATAGCAACTTCTCCGTTTCGGACCGGAAACGTCGTCGCGCTCTTGAGATTCAAGTTCAAGCACGACGGTACCAGAGCCGACGGTACCGGACCCCGCTTCACCAGGTTGCAATTTCCCGTCAGGCTGGCCTTCGCGATCACGGTGAACAAGGCGCAAGGACAGACGGCCAGCCGAATCGGGCTATCGCTCGAAAGAGAGCTGTTCGCGCCGGGACAACTGTACGTGGCATGTCAAGAGTGAGAAGCTCGGACAGCGTAAGATTTTACAATCCGCACGGACGGCGAGAGCAGAGAAACGACGTCAAGAACGTGGTCGCCGTGGGAATACAGTTCTGAACCCAAACAACGAAACCACGGCCGCCGCCTTCTCCTCCTCCTCCTCCTCCTCCTCCTCCTCCTCCTCCGCCTCCCTCTAAAGCGGAATCGTCGATGCGCTGTCCAGATTCAGATTCCGTTACGACGGGACGCGACCTCTGTGTGGAAAAGGTGTTCTTCCCTACCGGGCAGCCGTACATCGCGATCTCCGCGTAAGGCGATGGTTTCTCTGAATGCGTGGCGGACGCCGTCATCGAACGCGTGCCGAACTTGAACTGTACAATTTTCGTTAGGCGAAATTATTAAAGAAAAATAAAATCTATTTCCTTCACAAAAAGAGGAGTGAGGATTCCATTGAAATAATTTCGTTTCTTTCCTTACCGAAAAAAGTCAACTGTTGTTCCCGTCGTTATGATACGAAACGATACCAATCGAGGAGGCGTGTAACGTACGATCTCCCCTCGAAAACGGGCGCTCAAATATTTCCTAACGAATCGGCGCCGACGATGGACACGCGGCCGTTCAGAGAAACCACCGCCCAAAGACTGTCGACTCGGTGAAAATTTTCAACCCACAGGGAAAAACCCCGCGTCCGATTCGTACTTCGGGCACGCCCACGACTCCTCGCTTCAATCTCCAGAAGGCAACGTAGAGAACTGCCGAGAACTTCGGGCGCGCCCACCACGACTCACGCGGTCCCGCTCCGATCTTGAGTCACGGTGGTTCGACTCGATCGTAGAGCACGTCCCCGGCTAGAAGCGTGTCTCGAACTAACCGGAAACTGCCGGGGATTGCCGCCGCACACGACTCCCACAGACCCGCTCCGATCTTGAGTCACGGTGGTTCGACTCGATCGTAGAGCACGTCCCCGGCTAGAAGCGTGTCTGGAACTAACCGGACACTGCCGGGGATTGCCGCCGCAACGTCGGTATGTAATTACGATGAAACGCCGCCGGTCGAGACGGTGACTCGATCTAATCGAATCACCGACGAAGATTGGAACGTCGCGATGCGCTTTCGAAAAAAGGAAATAATAACGTGAAACGTATAAATACAAAACGGCCGCATCGTAATCGCAAACGAAACGACGTCGCGAGCTGATCGACGGATACGCAAAGGTCTGTAGGCCTGCCGGCGATGGTGCGGGAAAGATCCCATCGCCAGGCCCGCCGTTCTCGAGCCAGCCGAAGAAGGACGAAGAATCGTCGGTACCGGCGCGAAGAGCACTCGAGTGCCACCCGCAACAGTCAAGATGTTTGCGCCGACCGCTTCCAGGTTCGGAGCACACTCTACGTTCTCTGATGGCAAAGAGGACCGTGTGCTGGGAAGACCTTTGCGTACTCGATCCGAAGAAAGAATTCTTCCCAGATGCGATCCCGGATCTTCGGCCGTCTCCGAAGACCGCAGCGGATCGAGCCGGGAGAAGGCGTTGAGGAACTCAAGGTGGTAAAGTAAATCACGTCAAGCGAGCAAGGTACTGTATATTCGGTTTCCTGTACTCATTAATTCTCACGACGCATTCGTCGTCAGTTTCTCCAGTCGAAGAAGAAAAAAGAAGAACGAATCCTGGCCGAGAGAACCTCATGAACGAACGAGCAACCCAAGGACAACGACCGAAGGCCGAACGCAGAGAACGAGCGACGCGAAAGAGGAACTCAAGGTGGTCAGTAAATCACGTCAAGCGAGCAAGGTACCGTATATAATCGGTATCCTGTACTCATTAATTCTCACGACCCATTCGTCGTCAGTTTCTCCAGTCGAAGAAGAAAAAAGAAGAACGAATCCTGGCCAAGAGAACCTCACGAACGAACGAGCAACCCGACAACGACCGAAGGCCGAACGCAGAGAATGGGCGACGCGAAAGAAATCGTCGCCGAACGAAGATCTGCCCGCTCTCGCGCCGATACAGACGTTGCGAAAAACGTCAACGCCCAACCGAAACCCTCGCACCGGGAAGTACACGGACGCGGTTCAACTCTACCACTCGACGGTACGCACTTTCTCTCACCTCTCTTTCTTACTTTACACGAAGAACGAAATTCGATGTCAACACGTGCTTCACGTTTCCACCGGTTAATTGGCTAATTTATCGCGTTTGTCTCCAGTACGAGAAGGCGAAGGACACCGTACGACCAAATGACAGCTGCCGCGAAAAAAGTTTAGGTCCAATCGGGACTTTCGCACTGGGGAAACGGTACGTAAATTCAACTGTACGACTCGATGGTCTCACCTATTAAATATTATTAACGTAGAAGGAAACTCAACCGCGCAATCGCAGCAGGAACCGAATGTGAACCGCAGAACAACGAAAAAGAAAATAGTGCAATAAGATAGAAGAAAAAGAAACACGAAAACATCACCACCAGATTAAACAGTATGTACGTACGTACGTATGTGTATTTCCAGTTTCAACTCATCAGATTTAATGTTTTCAGAACGACGACAACAAGGGAAATGGTCAAACAATGTAGCAGACGCAGAGACACAAAAAAAACACCACCGCTTATACAAGCGATTCACAGGTTGAACATTTCAAATAAATATAACGTCCTATGTGCACACATTTCACATGTTCTTTTATAAATATACGTATACACAACAATTAATGATTATTGATTAGCACCGAACACCAATCAATTTGTAAATAAATGCTTACAATTTTTACTAATCACGATAAAGTGGCTTCTCACCGAAACCGACAAAAAAAAAAGAAAACTTCGAAATTACTAAAGTCCCGAAATAATTATTTTCCACCATTATTCCCACATTAAGAATTACATTAACCACATTTCCTAGAAAAATTCATAATCAAAAACAATAACCATCATAATTTAACGCTGCCGCAAAAGCACCTCCCTCACAAGACCTGACTGTAAAGCCGAAACCGACGACGATCGCTGCTGACAAGCCGTTCCGTTCTATATACAGGGTGAGTCTGAAATAAACCGACAAATTAAAACCACTAATAGAATTGATCTCACAGATTATGGGAAAAGTATTTAAAAAAATATTGTATGAATTTGGAATTTCATTTAAAATTTACCCCGAATGCACGTTCCGTTCACTTCCTGCAGAGTAAAGCGATACATACGTTTCTTGAAAAGGGCTATAAAATTGTATTGTAAACTTTTATGGTTTATTACTACTACTACGTAACTATATTCGAACCCGCATAGTGCAACCTTGACACTATAGGAACAGCTGTTAACGCAAAGTAAGGCGTTGATTTTAATTGTACGAAGTGTTTATGCAGACCGTTAATAAATTATTTAGACCAAATCTTGCACCAAAACATTCGGAATGTTGCGAATTACTGTAGTGGAATCTTCGATACGTTGAACTACGTTCCTCCCGGGTATTTACGGGGCTGGAATTTTATAAAACAGACCACAAGTGTTTTTTCACTGCCCGCACACATGATAATTTCGTCGGCGCCAGCACATGTAATTAATAAATGTGAAAATATTCTTCGCAAAAACCGATCTAAGATAATTAACGACCGACGGTGGCACCGTAGGTTTACCCGACGTACGGCATCAGACTGCGAAAATTTCACGGCCGCGGTCGTAAACTATCGCATTCTGGAAAGGACGTTACCACGTTCTCAAAAATTAATAAAACTTTATTGAACATCCGCAGCTCTGTGTACAATAAAATTCCCATTATTCATATACGTAGTGGAATGTTGTGTTTTTGGGTACGATTTATTAAACATTAATTATATCTCGGAAATCCTTATAGGAATTTCATTTTTATAATGTTTTTCACATAACCTGTGACGCCGATTCTATTAGTGGTTTAAATTTGTCGGTTCTTTTCAGACTCACCCCGTGTACATAATGAACTATAGAAATACCATTAATTGAAAATCGCGTGTTTGATTCTTCATTTTCGAATACAATCTAAATTCATCATTACTTCCAAAAACATGAAATACATTTTAGATAACTAACGGATCTATTCTCAATTATGAAACTGTCGTATACAGATGAACATACACCACATTACGAGATATTATACAGTAACGTTATTCACACGTTTACGTAATATTATTACGCCTGCAAGAATAATTGTTTGTGTGCACGGTAATTAATGTCGACTTAAATGTCGAATACCTTTGATAAATCATTATTATTAACTGTAATTTATTTTTTATTCGCAATGTCAATCGTTGAAAAAGTCGGAAAGGACGAAACCGACCGTGAAGAATATCAAATAATTCTAGGAAAACTACTACGCCTTTCAATTATATTTTTTATTAAACGAACGAGTATGTGCATGTACGAAATGATTTCCCTTCTTCTTTCTTTGAAATGGAAGCCTTTCGTTTCCCTACGATGTCTTCTTCCCGCCGCAAAATTGACAATTATATTTTCCGAAGTTAAGTATAATCTTTCGAGGACCCCCCCCCCTCCTTCTCCTCCTTATTAAATTCGATATCACCACATCATCCAGTTACGCACAAATTTTCAAAAAGAAAAAAAAAAACAAAAACAAAATATACTCCTCCGTCAAACGCGCTAATTGAATTCGGACGAGTTCCGAATGTATATTATTTTTGAATTACAAACAAATAATCATCGCTGCTGAACTCACCACATTGTGCATCTGCGCAAACGTTCTTTTAATGGTCGTGTCTTTCTTCAACTGACCGACAAGCTCTAAGCTGATCCGATCAGCACCGATAAATAAAAAACATTTTTTTTTCTTGAAAACAAAACACGTAATTCGCAATTGAATCCGATGGTTCGGATTAGTTAAGGTGCAATTCAGATAAGTTACATCTTCAAAAGAACACGACGCTTTCTACATTTGCTGTTGCTGTTTCGATCATTTTATGAAAACGTTTAAGCTTTCATTTCAAATTCGCGTAGATATTATCGCATATATTACGCAAAGGCATATTCGCACAACAGTAACGAAGACGAAGTGATAGCTTAAAATTAAATCGTATTTGTTTTATACTACAGCCCTTCCGGACTTAAGAGGCTCGACGCACGCCCAATAATCTCATCTGTCTATACTGCTATAAACGGCAATACATTAAAACATCACAAGTTTTCTAAAAAAAATTTATTAATCTCTTTTAAAAAAAAATATTAAATCAAAAATAAAAGTAGAACACTTTTGAACTGTAACAAAAAAGAACAAAAAATATTAACATCACCGATCACCTTTCTTCATAAAAATAACAACTCACCCCGAATTCCGTCCACCGGGTGGACGTCCTCCCGACGACGGAGGACGAGGACGCCGCGGACGTCGGTCGTCCTCAGGCGACTGCCCTCCGCGACGACGTCGTCCTCCGTCAAGGGACCGTCTTCCGCGGGCCCCCTCCCGTCGTCGTATTCTGTAAGAAAAATTACTGTTTACTACAAATTCCCGCTGACATAAAATGCACATTCTTCCTCGCAAGTACAATTATTAACTTGGACAAAAATTCGTCAGATAATTAAAACAATTGCAATCATTTTCGGAACAGAACGGAGAAAGTCAACGTAACCGTATACCGTATACGGTATCGTTCTTCGTCTTTGATTCAGAAGTGCGTCCCGACATTTTCAGAACGAATAAAACATTGCAGTAAAGCGGACTCCTTTTCGCATAATTTTTTGTTTTTTTCTTTCCGCCAAGAGCGAATAATAAGTTGAACAGTTAAGTCACAGACTGATGATAACTCTTGTTGTTCTCTCCTGTTCTATTCATCCTGAAAATATCGCGAGAAAATTGCGAATCACGGTTTTTTAATTCCTTACTCGCTTTCCGCTTCCGACATGCGATTACTTACGTTTCGCTCCTTTCGGCCGTCGTCGTCGGCGGCGGCGGCGTCGGCGGAGGCAGCGGCGGCTGCGGCGGAGGCGGCGGCGGCGGCAGCAGCGGCGGCTGCGGCGGCGGCAGCGGCTGCGAAGAGGCTTCACTGCAAGGAAAATTACATTAAAGAAAGTCTCGCTGCCATTAACTTCGAATTTTTGCCCTTTTGACATGTGATTACTTACTTGGACTTCTCGGCCCGCCTCGCCTTCCGACGACGGCCCGGCGGCGTGTAACTGTAAAGAAAATTACATTAAAGAAATAAAAACTTGGCAGTGCGACGAATTTGAGCTTGAAAATAAAGAAAAATAATTTCTCCGGTAATTAATAATTCTAACGTTCGACGAAAAACCAAATGCGAAGAACCAATTTGATGTCTGTAAACACCTCTTCGAGCTATCTTTAACGTAGAATTCGTCACTTTTTCTTACATTCGACTAATAAAATACACGCATTTTCCGTTGCAAACTCAACTTGCGGCTTCTTTATACGGAACGACCCCTATATTTTCACAATGCAATGAGAAAGGATAATGAGCACTACAACTTTCGATGAAATTAAACGCTTATTTAAAGTGACCTGTTAAAAAATTTGCTACCGTAATTAATCTGCAGTACGGTTAAATTCTTACGCTCTAATTCGAATTTTTTAGCCGACAATGCTGCTCACTTCATTTCGATAAATTTCAAACAACGTATTATCCTTTGTTTTGCAACATTTCAAAATTGGCGGTAAAGACCGGGGGCGTGGCTTACTTCAACGCCATGCCGCAAATGGAACGATAGAGAATACGTGCCGAGAACGCCGAAAATGCATAACAAAAAACGAAATAAACCGCGAACCAACAACGACCGATCGCTTCCGTATCATTCAAGCCACCGGATAACAACAATTTTCGGACGGTTCTTCCGGAAAAACCCACAATAAAGTAAATAAACGACGGAAAAAATTTACTACTCACCTTAATTCCCTACCGGGCATATCGTAACTACTCTAGATATGAAAGTACTATGATACAGGCAAAAAGCAAATTGCAGTGGATGAGGGATAAAGTAAAATAAGATTGCGGGAAATTTAAATATCACACAGTTAAATGTTACTTTGCAAATTCAAATTTAAAGTCACTCAAAAGTAGCCAATGTGTAACTTTCTATAAAAAAAAGAAAACATTAGTTACTTTTAAGTAAAGGTAGCGAACAAGATTGTTAAAAAAGCCATATGAAATTATAAATGTATTTATTCTATTAATTTTCGTACAGCTTTTGTCGTCGTAAGTACATATTGTGAGCCTCTAACTTCATAGGATCAATTAATAAGGTATTGGATTTGGTTTTCAAAAATAATAGGAATTTCTCATCTCTGCCTACCAATACCTTATTAACTTGTTTTACCCAGAAATAAATTATTGTCCTTATTGTGAAATGTTTAATATAAGTGATTATTTCTGGGTGCACTACACATTTTAATATATTAAAATCAATGTATCTTGTCAAAACAGTATCCAAAAATATTTTAATATTGCGCACGTGACAATACCTTGGTAAAAAATAAAATAACCCTGTTAATGATTCTGACACAACAAAATACAAACAGCTGCCTGGCTTTACAAGATTAGACTTTTGGTATTGTCTTGCCTCTATAATTTCTAGCGGCACATCCCCATCTGAATTAGTCATTAAGGCCTTGCAGCTTTCACAATTTTTAATTTTTTTTAATACTCGCCGCCCAATGTAGCCAGAAATATAAGCAATAGTAGCTTTCGCCACTCTTCTCTTTTTAAAATGTGAAATGAGTGTTGGTACTTGTGTTGGTACTAAAGGTTCGAGGCTGGATACTCCGGCAATATATTCTCCTGTTAAGAAATATTTCAAATTATCGAGACCACCAATAGTGAAATCTTCTTCGCAATTAGATCCTGGCGAGTGACGTGATAGAAAGTTGTTTACAAGTAGTGCCTTAAAAGATGAAGTGAAATGTGCCACGTCAGGTAGACTGTTATAACGGGCATGACCTCGCAAGCTTGCAAAGAAATTTTCAAGGCAATCTTGGTTAACACCTCGTGGTAAAATATAATGTACCTTCTGCAATAAACGTCTACTCAAATAAATAAAACCTTTAATTGTTTTGATCAAGTTTACTGCAGAAGGCACTTTACGTAATGTTTTTCTTTCAGCATTGAAAAAATGCACAGATTCTAGAATTGCTACTGCTCTCCACCAAAATTCCTCGTGTGGTGACATCAATGAAATTCCTCCTCGCAATGGTTTGCTTTGCGGAGGCGTTTTGGTGTTCCCATTTAGGCTATCGAACAATTCATCCAAAAATAAAATTAATTCTGCTGTTTGCTCTGCCTCCTCCGGTAAGTTGTATTCACTTTTGGTATCTAACAAAATAAATCTGATTAGCGTTTTACACACATATGCCAAAAATATTATTTTCCTTATCCCATTTACAAATTCTCTTCATTAAAGAGCCTACTGTATAACTAAAAACTTGAGCCATTGTTTTTACTTTCATCTTATTCATTTTGTTGGGAAAAATGTGACCATCGTGTAGTTTGGGACAGAGACGTGTGTCTTCAAATTTATCCAGGAAATAAAATTGTTTTATATGTTCCCAACTTGCAATTTGATTTTGGCCATTCCATATATAATGTATGTCTTTGTTTAAAAGATTATTACGTAGTCCTTTGAACAAGTGGGGTACATCATATAATGGAATGATGTCATGGTTTTGGACAACAAACCCACAATAAGAATTTTCAATTTGTCTTGATACACACCATTCCTGTGTATCATTTAAAAGAGAATTTATTGCAGCTTGATTAGCTCCACCCTGGTCACACACAGTGGCCACAACTTCTAAGCCAATGTTCAGGCATTCTTTAATTATTTCAATAATTAATGGTTTCAATTTAGCTGATGTAATAGGTCCTTTACTAAAGGTGAAAGACACAGCTTGTTTCCACTGACGCTGAATGCCTTTTATCATGAACACATTTGCAAGATCGGCAATTCTTGCTGTTCTTGTGGTTCCATCATTTTCTACACCTTGCACCACATCCAACTTACTACTATAACTTAATAGTGGCCTGATAGAAATTTCATCAAACACAATAATACAAAGCCGATCATTTTCTTTCTTAAGTGTCTTCACGGTCTCTTTCAAGCTATTAAAAATTTGTTTGTTTATTCCAGGTTGGTAAGGAATATTGTTTAACAAACTAGTGAGCGTTTTGACCGATGGTAAACAAAAGATTTTTGATAGTAAACGGTATGCCTTACCGCTCGACTTGAAAAGTGTCAGACACAAAATTTTTTCTTCCAATGTAAATCTCCTTGCACGTGGCTTCTGTTGTTGAGTTCGCACTTGCTGCATTATAAATGTGTAAGTTGTTGTGTTAACCGAATTCATTACATTAACTAAGTTGCCACATTCTGAAGCCCTTTCAGCATGAAATAGTCGTTTCTTTAAATTACGTATTTTATATTGTAAATTGGCAGTTTTTTGACCCCATTCTCCAATAATTTTATAAAATTTTTTACAGCGAGGTGTCAGCTGCGTTTGGCGGGTTACATTAACACACTGAAGAATTCGTTTTCTCTTCAATACTGAAACAATAACAATTTTGTAGTTAATGTTGCACATGATTTTCCAATTACTATTACAACTTTATTGGAACAGCACAGGGAAGTGCAAGGTAATTAATACAAATGTTTGCTCATTAACATGGGAGATGAGGAAAACTATCATATTTAACCAAGAACCACCTCAAGAAGGTCATTAAAAATTTTTAAGCTGCTAAAAGGTGATTTTAGAAATTTTTAACTAAATTTGGAAAATGTATTGAAATTTAATCATTTAAACTCATTACCTGGTGTCACAGCGGCAGAGCAAGTCTTGGTTCTCATCTTCATTATATTACAAAGTTCTAGTGGTACTGGTGAATTTCTGTGTGTATCAGCACATCCTGAAGTAGAGGGCTGTGGGGAATAACTATGGGATGCTCTCTGTAACTCACTTCCTTCTATCTCCAGTGATACTCCTGTAATTATATCATCCTTTAGGAATACATCTTTACACAAAAACATAACAATTTATTTACCAGATGTGCTGGGCTGGGAATGGAATTGTGCACTTGTACTTGGTACTGGTTCCGCCTGTGATGCCTCGTCTGCTGCTATTGTGAATCCACAATCAATTACTCTACTTTCTTATAAATGTATACCGTGATTTTATTTGATCATGAAACATTGCTCATCATGTTACTATAGAAATATATTTTAAAAAGGATAGTTTCATTTTCAAATTGTGCACGTTGCTATGGATTCTCAGATTCGTACGTAACAGCATGTTTCATGTTAAAATAAATTCACGGTATATACAGAAGAACACTTACTAGATAAATACAGAGTAGGTACAGCATATTTTTGCAGACCTCTTCTTGTTCCAGGTACACAATATTTTTGCTCGAAGTGAATATTACAAATCCAATAGGACCAATAAATTTGATCGGGTCTTAAATGTTTCAATTTCTCCAAGTTAATATTGTCTACCCAACGTTTACATAAATCCAGATCACGTGGAAACCGGTGTCGTTTATCAAACTGGTTCTTACACCCTGGAACGCAGCACTTGTTCTTCAACTTCCGCTCTTCCGTCTGCATTTTGGCAGTCGACACGTTACTAACCGTTATTGGATGGCAAAGTGCAATTTATGTACAATAATAACATATACAATATCCAAATCTAAATACAAAACAATGCTAATAGAAAATATCTCAATTTTTAAATAAAGAGATTAACCTACAAACTAAAGCTAACCCTAATTGTGAATAAACTATGTATTAAAAAAAAAACTACGAACGAAATATAACTAAATAAACTATTGCTATATGAAAGAACAAATAATGCAAATGAAACTCTATTTTAAAAAAGCACAGAACATAACACCTATTACCGAAATTTTGCTCATTTATAATTCGCCAACCAAAACACAAATAAAATGGCCGCATTAAAGCGTGAAATCGAAATCACAAAATCTCCGAAACACACCGAACCATGCCGAACGTTGTTATCAAGCGTCCCCAACGGATGAGGGGGAAAGTTGATATTCAAGAAACAAACCGCAAATTTTATTTCAGTTGCTTCCATTAAACTTTCTTATCTAGTGATCGTAACTAATGAAAACAGGTGTACCACCACAAAATAACACACACGACAGTTACCTGCGCTTTCCCCCAGCAACGATTTCACACGATAATTTAATGAAAATTGAACGCAATAGACGACAATACTTACCGGGCGGGCCTCCATAGCATCAACAACGAAACTTCTTTCATAGATCAGCGAATCCGAAGCGGTGCCGCCAATAATATAGCGTCTCGGCACACAACTAACGCGACGCGCGATCGTTTGAAACTGACCGCGAACTTTTAAGATGCGAAATTCCGCGTTCAAGCCCAAACACGAACAACAACAATTCGTTCCAATTAATACCACCGTCTCTTTTTTTCCCGCCAACGTCCTAATAGAACCTCCTGCATTAAGCATTCAAGACGAAGCGAAAAATAAAAAAAAAATAAAAATTCACATCGTATCGAAATTCACATTCGATTGGAAACTTTACATCGAAATATAACTAATACTAAACAGTGTTGTCCGTGATAATGCTTTCGAAACTTTTGCCAGAGTGGCGAAAGAAAGTGAGCCGAACGAAACTATCGAAAACTTCAGTTGGCCAGACTGTCGTCGCGAGGTAAGGTCGTGCACGACAGGTAACCTCAAAACTGGCACGAGTCAATTTTGCAAATAAGAACCGAATTTTAAATTTATTTCCGACAACAAGAGGCGATCAAGTGCGCACATCTTGCATCAGAAACTGTTCAACGTGTTCGGAAACGTGCGGGGGAACAGGGTAATAATGTGTCTATGAAATAAAATCGATCTTTCCATTTGCAGCAAAAAAAAAAAGAAGAAACCAAATCACAATGCCTACATTCGACGTTTAAGGATAAACATTTGTAAAAATTTCACCTCATATCAACACTTACAACACTGTCGTTCTCCTCACCGAAACGAGCAGAGACATCACGAAGAGTTAAATAGTTGGGCCGTCGTCAACTACCACTGCGTGAAGCGAAACAGATTACAATTGGGGCACCTCGCGGCACGTGCCGTCTACACAGTCGCAGCAGCGGCACCTGTACGGACACAAATAGACGTCGATTCAATTCTTAAATAAATCCTCCCAACGATTGGAAGAATTAATCACGATGACAGTCAGTCGGATGACGACGACGGCCAGCCATTTATTCCGGACCGCTGACAACGAGCAACGACTAACCTCATCCTTTCAGTTTCGCAGACGACAACCTTAGCTTTTACTCATAATCCCGCAAACGATTCAGCTGATAGAGAACAAAGATCAAAACAAAAACATTACGTGTCCGACACGGCCGCCGCCGCCGCCGCTACCAGAGAATCGGATTCACAATGCCCGGGTAGGAGAGATCAAAGTGTTCAATAATCTCATTCCGGTCGGCTAAAGTTGAATGACATTTTGAAAGTTGCAAGAGACTTCCACACTTCCTTTCATCGTCCGGGTACGAACCGACAAGAACGGACAGCGACAATTACTTTACGCGTGCCCGCGCTGATAGCTCGGTCGGTATAAATTGAATTGCATCACGGAAACTTTTCCTTTTAAATATACCTTCAAACGTGGTGTATGAAACGTTCGTTCTCAAACTTCACAAACGGATAGATCTCGAACGGTACTTTCAGAAACCTAAACGGGAGGGACATTTGGTGTCAAATAATTTTAGGAAAGCCAATATTCGACCGCTTTCAAATTAAAATGGAACTTCCCGTATTGCGTTTCAAAATGCAGCAACCGGCGTGTATACGCCACGGTTACTCCGGTTGCAGTCTTTGGTACGGTCGTAAGATCGGGCAACACCTCCGACAAATCCGACAATCCTATTCATACGATTCATTGATTTAAAGTATCTCAATATTTAACACAACGAATTTTTTATTTTTTTAATACTACGTAATAATAATTCACGATTTTCTTACTGCAAAAAAAAAAAACAAAAACAAAAATCAATTTGGATTATTATATCTTTGTAAAAACAACTCACTGACGGCGGCACCGGCACCGGCACTTCTTCTTGCTTTTCTGCCGCCCCCGTCTCCCTTTTTTCTCCGCCTTACTGCAACATAACGACAAATTTCAAATGTAGCATTAATTATAGCAAACGAAAACGATGTAACTTTACTAAAATAGTAAAGGAGACTGCGATTTAAGAGATGGTCGGTCCGTCTTATAATTAATTTATACTTCTCCATTCAGAAAACAATTATAATTGTAGTTACATCATAATTGAAATTGGGCGAAGGTTAATCTGAATTATGATGTGACTGTCATTGTTTTTTTCTGAATGGAGAAATATAAATTATAAGACGGAATACTTTTCGTTGAAATGATATTCATCTTTTGCGTCCTATCCCTCATTTCTTCTTTAATCATTCGAAAATGTACGTCACAAACGAAGTTTTTTGATTTAATGGGGAAAAAAAAAGGAAACAGTCGATCGGAGGATTATTTCATTTACGAAAGCGATCTTTTCGAATTAAAAAAAAAAACAATACTTCCTCTGCCCCCATTTAATTGCTACATTTGCTGTTCCCTCCTCAACTTATCGATAAAAAATTCAATCTGTTCCAAAAAACCAATACGCTACAACTAACTATCCACATGATAATTACTATTTGATAAAAAAATTCGGTTGCCACTTATTACTAACACGAGTGGTGGTGTTGTTAAATTGCGGAAAACGTAAAATTTTTAAAAATCCACCCTCCGTGAGTTCTGTTCTGCGTACGATAAAAAAATCGATTAAAATTAATTATCATTTCTATTCGCGTGCGTTTTTGTATTTTCAACATTTTTGCCTTCACTTTTTACAAATGTGACGACTAAATCAGTACAAAATGAAAAGGTGAAATGTGACAACTAAACTGGGACAAAGGATGTGAATTATTACTTTTTTTCCCCTGATATTACCGTTTTCTAGCCCTACTAATGTAAGATTTCTTACCTTTGCTTTTTTTTCTTTTTTTTTTCGCGGCCTGTTCTTCCATTGGCGTCGTCGCCGCCGCCGCCGCCGCCGCTGTCATAAAAAAAAAAAAATCAAATACAGATGAATGGAATTTTTTCCAAACATTGTACGAATAATTGGAGAAGATGAAAATTTAAATTGTGCCAAAGATTTTGTTTGCAAAGTCTGAGACGCATAACGTACTCTCGATACCACCTCACAAAAATTAAAATACGCGCACAAGTGAGGAGCCGAACTTCGCGGGCCGCCTACTTTGAAAAAGCTTGCGACTCACGAAATTCACATTTATGACGCTTTCGTTTGTGAATCGAATCTACAATTTCGACAACAAAAATGATCGCCCGACTCTGCTCGGTACGATGCTGCAAAAAAAGCGAGATTAAAAAAAAGCCAAATACGAAGCGCGCACCGCGCGAAAACGAACATGTCGCAATCAAAGGAACGCCGAATTTGAAATATCACGTCGTCGCGGACGAAAACACAATTTCCACGGCAAAATATGCGAAAATAGATTAGCAACAATAAACAACACTTACCTTGCGTCCATTTTGCGAAATTTTTTCACCGCTTACCAATCAGATCGCATTTTGACCCCGCCAATAGAGCGCGCCGACGCACGCAACTAACGTGGCGCGATTGTTTGAAATTGCCCGCCAATTTTGAAAATACGAAATTCCCCGTTCTTCAAATACAAAAAAGAAACAAGACCAAGAGTCCCCTCCGATCAATCCCACCGTCGGTTTCGCTGCAATATTCGAACGTAATCCGTATTAAAACAAGGAGCAGTAGGAAATAAAAAAAGAAACAAATATTTTTTTTTTCGCATAAATATTCTTAATTGACTGCAAACTTTTACACAAAAAAATAACTAATACTAGATAAACAATTGTTGGCGACGATGCGCATTCAACGCTCTTCTCAAGGCATCTCTTAAATTCTACAATAAAACACGAAGAGCGGCGACTTTTTTTCTATCATCTGCACTTGATGTATTCTCCGCGCTCATCGCATAAGTGCTGCGAACACAGTCTTCGAAGCCGCGATTCGCCGCGCTACGTGTGCGACAAGCGTTAAAATACGACAGTATACCAAACGGTTTCCGAAAACATGGCGAAATTGTCCCCAAAAGACGTCGTCTGCGACAAGTAACCTCAAAACTGACACAAGTCAATTTGCAAATAGAAACTAACTTTCTAATTCATTTCCAATTCCAACAACAAGAACGGGCGACCAAATTCACACGTCCAGCATCCGAAACTATCAAACACGTTCAGGTACGTCCGCCAAACAGGTAATTCCCATAAATTAAAATCGACCTTTCTGTTTTTAGTAAAAAAGATAAAAACCAAATCACAATACGCTGCCGTTTCCATGTTCGAGTACGTAAAAGAAAGACCGACGATGGTTTTGTGCTGCAAACACGACCGCGACGTAAATCTTTACAGAAACTGAATAAGAGCGACACCGGGTGCGAAAAATCAGATCGCTCATACACCTACATGAAACTTTTTGCTACACACACACTTTCAAAGTCGAACGTTGAATCATCAAGGTCCGATGATACACCAGCGCAACTAATTACGTATTCTCCTACAAATCTCCTAAACGAAAGGGAACGCGAAAAGCGTGCTCATCGATTTGATGTTGGAATCCATCACTGTATCAACCCTACAAATGAAAACCACCATCGGACAACATTATCGACACCTGAAAAGAAGCAACGATACACCTCGCCTGAAACACAACAATTTCATAAGCTCTGCGCCCATCCAATACACGTGTCACATCAAATAACAATACTGCAGCACGCAGTGTGACGATCAACGACGAGACAAATTTCCTCAAAGAGAAATTCCACAAACAAACAAACAAATTGAACATCCCAAAGACAAACACATCGTCTCCGTCAACAAATATCCAAATTTCAAGACACATCTCAATCAGAGATCAGAACGTAACACAGAACGAACGTACCTGCCAAACAAACCACCACCACCACCGCACATCAAACTTTCCTGACCGAGAAAGGTGGTAAGTAGAAATGACACTCGATTTATAAACGTGCACGCTCACAAATACCAATTTTTTCTTACGTTACTCGGACAATGTTTTATATATATATATATATATTAGAAAGGACATCCTATGTGTTCTCGAAAACATGCAAAGATTTCATTTTTACTCCAATAATAAAATCCTCATTTGCCAGAAACACCGCAGCATACAGAGCGCAAAAGATACGTGCAGTGCTTTTCTGAAACAGTCACCATGAGGATCTACCCCATACATTAGAAGAATTTTGCCTCACGTTAGCTTACATTGTACAAAAAAATTTCCAAGCCAATCTCAACCTGAAACGATCGAATTACACAATTAACCGATCACCAGAATAAGAGGTTGTACCATCAATTTGATTGTTTTCGTATTAAAATGTCGAGTTAATCATCGAGCGACAGATACGAATCTACTCGGTCAAAGTTCAAAAATTAATTCATCGTTCTGACATTTCAGACGACGGTCAATCATTTGCTTCTATCATTACCGCCGTATTCGATCCGCATTTATTCACAAAAAATGTCAACTTTTAACATTAAAATAATTAAAAGAAACGATGCGCCTATTATTCTTGCAACGGGTAATTTCTAATGAATTATGCAGTTAATTGTCAGAAACTGAAATTTACTAGAAATTTTCAGCAAAACATAACTTGAAACCTATTTTCTTCCACCCCACACAAGTTCCTACAGTCACGACGAACTCATATTCATAACAAATAATCTTCACCGCTTCATATTAAAGAAGAAGAAATTATAAATATGTCAAGACAATCAAAATATATTTTAAAAAAAAAGAAACAAAAAAAAAATTATGCAAATCAATTTTAAACGAAAACTGAAATACATCTTTAAAAAATCTGCAATAGAAGATACGTGTGTTACTATTTTTTTTTCTTTTTATCTACACTTTTTTCAAACATTTTCCTTCACTTTTTTCAAACAGTTTCCTACACTTTTTTCAAACATTTTCCTTCACTTTTTTCAAACATTTTCCTTCACTTTTTTCAAACATTTTCCTTCACTTTTTTCAAACATTTTCCTTCACTTTTTTCAAACATTTTCCTACACTTTTTTCAAACATTTTCCTTCATTTTTTTCAAACATTTTCCTTCACATTTTTCAAACATTTTCCTACACTTTTTTCAAACATTCTCCTACACTTTTTTCAAACATTTTCCTACACTTTTTTCAAACATTTTCCTACACTTTTTTCAAACATTTTCCTTCACTTTTTTCGAACATTTTCCTTCACTTTTTTCAAACATTTTCCTTCACTTTTTTCAAACATTCTCCTTCACTTTTTTCAAACATTTTCCTTCACTTTTTTCCAACATTTTCCTTTACTTTTTTTCAAACATTTTCCTTCACTTTTTTCAAACTTTTTCCTTCACTTTTCTTCAAACATTCTCTTACACTTTTCTCAAACATTTTCCTTCACTTTTTTTCAAGCCCCTAGCTGCCGCGAGCCCCCAAAGGCGAGCGGCCCAAACAGCGCGCAGCGCTTTCTTCACCTCTTCCGTCTCCAAACCAAAACCTCGGTCCATACAAAACCTCGGTCCATACAAAGCCTCTGTCCATATAAAGCCTCTGTCCATACCTAGCGTTAGCGGAGCCCACTTGTTTGAGCTATAAGAGAATCTTAAGCAAAAAGTGTACTTTTCGGGATACCACGCGGAAACTACGGGTCGTAGGGGAAAACGATCCGGACGAAACCGACGGCGAAAATTGAGGTGCGAATCGTAATCGTCTTCGATTTTTCGATTTCGCCCCCGTTTCGAAACGCCCCCCCGAAAACACCCTTTTTACGGTGTTTTTAGGTGTTTTTCTGAGATCGGGGGAGTCGAGAGAATTTCTATGGAAATTCGCAACTACCGTTTCTAGATTGATTTGTAATAAGAATATTATAAAAATTGAGTGATGAAAAAGTGATTTTTAAGAGTGCAGAATTTCTTCCGCGTTTTCCGTTGGTTAAGCTAACGCCATATAAGTGACAAAATCTTGATTGTTTCCACAGCGCTCTTTATAAAAATAACAAAATAGAAATTTTGGTCAAAAAGGCAAATCAACCGTAATGTGTGATACATTGTTAGAATCGAAGAAAACATCTTTATTTAGAAATAAGAAAATCCAATATGGCGCCCATAAGAAAAAGAAAAGTTGACCGTCGTATCTCTGCAATTTTGACAGTTCGGGTAAATGTAATGACAGATTTAGGTTCTACGTAAAAAAGTGCCTTAATAATGTGCAAGTTATAAATGTTTAGCTTTATCGGTTTTCGATTTAAAAAATAAAAACGAAAATGAAAAATTTTAGTTTTTTCTCAATATCTTCAAAACGAAAAGGAATAATTTAAATTGCTTTTCAGATTATTAATTAGCATACGCAACTTTGGCCTAATTTAACTGACCTTGTGTCTCTTAAGATAAGTGAGATCCCCGTGCTTGGGCTCGAAAAATGGACAGCCTGTATAGCGTATGGCTTCGCATCTGTCCCTGCATCTGTCTAGTTAATCTGTGGTTGTGGATTACGTGAAAAGATACAGCATAGGGGTTATTAAATTTTGACAGTGCAGGATGATTGTAAATCACCGACTAGCAATACAACAGAAAAAGAAAACAAAAACATAAAAACAGTATAGTTTCATCAAGTTGGTACTATAACTGAAGTCTTATTGGCAACGCTGTACCAGTGATCCAGTTTTGCGAACAGTAGCGGAATTCAGCTACTGTAGCGGATTTACAAAGCATGTAGCGGCGTAGCGGAGATATATGCTTTTGTAGCGGAATTTAGTAGATATCCATTAACAGAATTAGAGCACACAATAAATACTTCACACAAGCGAAATAGTTGAAAAAATTAAATAATTTATATTCCAAAGGCCAAGGACTTAAGAACAATTCAAGAAATCTAAAACTTTGATACAAAACATGAATAATCGTGCGCATCTTAAGAGCTACAATTTGACATTAGTAGCATTTTAGTTGTGGATGAGTGTACGTAAAGACATCCGTGGGAGCGATGACGAAACAAGCGAAGAAGAAAGTATTATAATAATAATAATAATTTTATTCGTTCAATAGATCGCCCAAGCGATATAGAACACGTCACATATTGTTGAAATTGAACATTAAAACAAAAAGACAACATTTAATACAGTGTAATAAAGAAAGTTAAATAAAAGAAGAGAGAAAGGTACCCTGTATCAAGTTAATTTTGGGTCTGCTTGAGATAATCTGCCAATGAGTAGAAACACTTGTCTCTCAACCAAATTTTCAGTTTATTTTGAAAAGTTGATAATTTGGAAGTTTCTCTTAAGAAAGATGGTAGATGATTATATATCTTTATGCAGCTATAGTGTGGTCCTCTTTCATATAGAGATAGACAATGAACAGGAAAACTCAAGTTATTACTCGATCGGGTAGGATAGCGTTGCTGTATATCTTTATTCGTGGTAAACAGTGATGGGTTTTTCCTTACAAATACAGAACATTCATAAATAAGTAAGTCAAAAACGGTTAGTATGCGAAGTTCCTGAAATAAAGGTTTGCAATGAACAAGAAAGCTTGTATTTAATATGTTTCGTATAATCCTTTTTTGGATAAGAAAGATGCGATTAACATATGAAGAAGTCCCCCAGCACATTAAACCGTACCTGATTCGCGACTCAATATTAGCAAAATAAAATAGTTTAATAACATTGAAATCCACAACACTTTTGATTTTAAATATGATGTGGTTTAGGGAGCATAATTTTTTAGCAAGATCATCTATATGACTATTCCATTTGAGGTATTCATCGACATTTAGGCCTAGAAATTTTGTCATTTCAACCTGCTTTATTGACTCTTTGTTCATACGCACTAGTAAGCTAACAGGCATAGATTTACTAACTTTAAAATGAATAATACATGTTTTATTTGGATTCAAAATCAATGAGTTATTTTGACAGAATTTTGACAGATTATTAGCTGCATCAGTAGCGTATTCAACAAGACAGCTCACAGAATTGCTGGTTGTTACTAAAGATGTGTCATCTGCAAACTGACATGTCAAGACATTCTGAAGTGAGGGACTTATGTCATTGACAAATGTGACATATAAAAGAGGGCCCAGGATTGATCCTTGTGGAACTCCAGACTTAATGTCAAGCGCTGTAGAAAGGACTTTATTTGCGGAGACAATCTGAGCACGGTTGGAGAGGTAGGATTGAAACCACTTTAACACAGATCCACGAACACCATATGCATCTAATTTTTTTAGTAGGATATTATGATTGACAGTATCGAAGGCGCTACTATTATCAAAGAATATGCCCAGAGCGGATTTATTTGTATCTAAACTCTCGTAGATGTAACTTAGGAAATTATGGAAAGCCATTGAGGTCGATTTATGGGGCAGGAATCCATATTGAGAGGGAGATAGCAAATTATTTTTATTTAAGTAGTTTAGTAACCTCACAGCCATACATTTTTCAAAAATTTTAGATACTGCAGGTAGTATAGAAATGGGTCTGTATTAGAGATATCACTGGTATCTCCTTTTTTTATGGACTGGTATGACTTTTGCTATTTTGAGAGATGTTGGAAAATATCCTTGTTTAAAAGACTCATTTATTATGTGTGCTAAAGGTACGCTGATAATATCAGATAGATTTCTTAAAAGGGAACAAGGCACGCTATCTACTCCTGCTGAATTTTTGTTTGCAATAGATTGGATAGTGTTAAAGACTTCAGTTTCAGTAACCGGGTAAAGGTACATTGACTGATTAGTCATATTAGTCATACAAGAGGAGGAAGAGTCTAAAGTAATATTGTGTCTTGTGAAATACTCATTAAATAAATTGACTATCTGAATATCATTTAACAAAATTCCTTTATCATTATGCAAGGCTATTTTATCGCAGGCAGAGGGCTTACTGTTTTCATTGATAATGTTTTAGTTTTAGTCATGTTAGTGGAATTTAGTAGTACATCAGAGTAAAAGTTTTTTTTTGCCTGTAATATTATTTTTTATGGTATTTTTTAAATCGAACATAATCATCCTTATCATCTAAAGACCCACTGGATCTCGATTTAATAAACATATCTGATAGTTTTTTGGAATTTGATTTGATTTCATCTGTTACCCAACTTTTATTTTTATTCAATCGTAATTTAGATTCAATTAGTGGAAATGCCTCATTAAAACACTTTGTAAATATAGTTGAGAAACATTGATATTTCAACTCTACACCAGTAATGTCATATATTGAATCCCATGCCTGCAATTGAAGTACTTCCCTAAATTTTTGTTTGTTTTTCGAATTAAATTGTCTACACAAGCGGTTGCGCTCATCTGATTTAAGGTTTTCGGAAGTTAAGTTAAAAGTTACCTGAACTGCAAAGTGGTCGGAGAAACCTGGACAGAGTGTACTTCCATTACAGTGTGTATTATTATCATAAACAAATACGTTGTCTAATTGGGTTTTACTATTTGACGCCACTCGTGTGTATTGTTTAATCATCGGTAGAAAACCAAAAGAGCCCACCAAGTCAACAATATCATTAAATTCACTAGAGCCAGGGTTTGAGAAGTTAATATTGAAATCACCACATATCACGATTATACAGTTAGCAGATTTTAGTATCTTTCGAATAACTTCTTGCAAAGATTTACAAAAGGTTTTTACATTGCCACAAGGCGATCTGTATAAGGAAACAATAATAACTCTCCTATCATGAAAAATACATTGGCATATGCAATACTCAAATTCTTTCTCTGTGCAGTTTACGCTTAAATTGATGGCGCAGGTGTTAAGAGTTGATTTTACATATATTGCAACTCCACCGCCCTTATGCAAAGAACCATTAAAACTATTGACGAGTGTATAGTTCTTTAAGCAAGGTTTTTCAAAATCTTTGAGCCAATGTTCAATGACACAAAACACATCAGGATCGTTGTCTAACAGAAATAAATCAATTAAATCTTGCTTATTGTTGAAACTTTGCACATTAAAGGAGATGATTTTAAATATGTCTATTCGGGGAGTGCCTACGAGTTGGTTTCTTCTTGTCTGAATAAAAAAGCGTTGTCCCTTATTTTTTCTTGGCGATGTTCATCAAGTCGTGAATCAGGTAAATTTGGGGATCTGCGCATCTGGATGGACGCAGGTGGGAAAGTAAAATTGGCCAATAGATGACTGATATGTTTCTTTGCTTGAAGTTTGAAATGGATTCCGTCAAAAGCATAATCATCGATTGAGATCACAGTATTAATACAGAAAACTTCCACATGTTCATATTTTCCTGCTAGATTGAATATTTTATAGTTTATATCCTCAATAAAACTGTTGATTCGCTTATTATAACATCTAAATGGTATGGTAGATATTACTGTGTTGGTGTGTGTCGTATTCTCTATTATAAACTCGAATTTTTGCAATAAATCTTTAATAGATTCGTCATCGTAGCAATTACATATGTCATTAGTTCCACCTATAAGGTATATGTGATCTGACTTATTAAAGTCTTTAACTAATTCACGCAGATTATTTGTTATGCCATTTAATTTAGCGTTAGGTTTCACTAATCCAGTTACTGAAACATTAGGCAAATTATCCTTAAGGAGAGGGCTAATGTGCCTTCCATGACTATCACTCAAAACTAGCACTCTTTTAGGCATTTCCAATGTGTTTTTATGCACCAGTGGGGGCACAGATTTTAAATTTCTCTGAGTTGATTTCAAAATAGTTTTACTGTCTATTATTGGAGTTTGTGTCTCGCTGTCAACCACTTGTGTCATATCTGTTTGGATCGCTATTGAGGTACGAACAGACTTATACGGGCTTATTTTGTCAATAACTGATTTGTAGCCGTCAATTTGAATTCTTAGTTGAGCTATCTCGGTTTGCAGCTAATGCGTCATTTTCATTGATATTATCTCCATTATCTTGATAAGACAAACTAACGTAGCCAGTGTTCTTAGGACTGTCCTGGTTTTTTTTAGTCGAGGTTTGTGGTTTCTTGTCCGGATATTTATGTCTTAATAACCCAGATCGTGTTGAAGACATGCTTAATAGCTTCTTTAGAAAAACTTGCTTTACTTAATAAAAAGCAGTACAAATCGCACGTCTTAGGCCCAGTTTTACAATCACGGTTTAACTTTGAGCCGAAGCTTAAACCCTTCACAACAATTGTTGAAATAATCGTTGCTAAGGGTTTAAACCTCAGCTCAAAGTTGAGCTGCAATTGTAAAACTGGACCTTACACGCTCAAAGGAAAAGATTCAATACTTGAAACTATATAATGATAGTATACACGGTGCACGAGCCGACGGTTTTCAAAGTGTTCATATTCCGGAGCACTCCGACAGAACTGAACTTATATATATATATATTATAAAGACTGTTCCTCTGTCATAAAAAATGTTTTATTATTATCAAGAGTTTTTAACTTCTAACGCAACCCAATTGACTTGGACGTAGCGGATTTTTTCCCTTAGTAGCGAAATGATTAACCGCAGAACTTCCAGCAGGTTTTTTTTTATTGCTCTCCCACCAAGAAACGGCGGGAAAGTGCAGAGAGGGGCGAGGGTATGGAAACGCGTCTCGTTTTCTTTACATTTTCACTTGTATTTAATGAAATAATGCATCCACGAGATATAAAACCATCGTAAGGACATCAGAGAGTCTATGTAGTAACACAGAAACATCGAAAACGACAGAAATATCAAATTGCATTGACGACCGAGAACGCCTACGTCCACGGCAGATGTCATAAAACCTGCGAACTCGTAAACAAATTGTACTTTCTTGTTCCGCAACACAAACTTTTGCAATTGCACAGGTGCTGAGATCAATACACGTGCATTGGCGATATGGAGCCAGAAAAGTTGTCCTGCCTAAATTTTTTTTATTTCGCAAAATCGAAAACTTTCGTAAGCCGCACGTTTAACGAAAACACTCATAACTTTCTTAATAAACAACGCGGAAACGTGAATCTTCACAGATGGATAGGGTGAACCTTGCTCTTTAAGGATATGGAGTCCAAAAAGTTGCTCTCTCCTAGAATTTTCAGTAATTCGACGGAATGTCGAACGATGCACGGACTCTTTACGCGCCAAAAATGAAATTGCTCGCGCAGAAACTGATAATAAACTGTGGCCGTAATTGTTGTTTTATCTCATACAAATAGGTATAATTCAACCCAGATGCACTGCAGACGTAATTAATCTCGCCGTTTTCCTCGTAAAAGTACGTTCTTTCGCAATTTCCCGTAAAACATAAGACCGCGTAACGCGTAAGGCCGGTTGCCTAGCTCTGCGACATCACATGTCGAATTACGACGCGCACCGGTATCTTTCGCTGGAAAAATTGCAAGTATGTGGTGGTGCGTACAATCACGGGATAAATATTTCGCTCGGTGTCGCATACTTTTACGTTTCTGCAACTGCACCGGCATTTATTTCTGTACAGGTGCATCGATAATATTAAATCGAAAATGCTGTAACCCCCATATTTTTTTATTATTTCGCGAGGTGGAACTTTTTAAAGAAACAATAACGCATGAATGTGAATTTTCGCAGTTGGATGAACGGAAACTTGCGCTTTAAGGAAACTTTACTCCCTAGATATTTGAGTTATTTCACGAAATGTGGAACAGTGCAGGGACCAATATTAATAATTGAATATTGTAACTTTTAAAATGGTTTCTCAAAAGTCCCAATTTTATTTGAAAGTAGTAGAAACTGAAACATATATATAACAGGGAAATGAGAAAAGTAAATTTAATAATATATGTAGATTTTATTTAAGTACAGCCAGACCGCATTTTGGTGCTCCACATATACAACGTTGGCTTTGACATCTAATATATCTTTTATCTATGGTATAGACTCTCTGATGTCCTTACGATGATTTTATACCTCGTGGGTGCATTATTTCATTAAATTCAAGTGGAAGTATAAAGAAAACGAGACGCGTTTCCTTACCCCCCACCCTTTCCCGTCGTCTCGGTGGGAGAGCAATAAGAAAACCTGGTGGAGGGGAAATTCTGCGGACTTCAGTGTGGTCTGCGTTTATACTAAAGTTGTATAAATTTGACCATCCTTTAAAAAATAATCGCTGTTATAGTTTTAACAAATATGTTGAAGAAGTTTATCATTATTTACATTTATTCCACATTGGTAAATTCGACCAAAAAAGTTTTAAAATGTTTTAATGCAATGAGATTGACGTAATCTTGAAGTTACGTAACAATTACATATTATTAAACAGTTTACAGTGTGCAAAGAAGCAACGCCTTCGCAAATCAGGAGAGTGTGACGACCACGCAGAAGGATGTAGCAGTTTCCAGAGGTCAACTACCGAAACAGGATAAACCTCATTTGAAATGCACATGCATTGCAATATGCCATATAAAATTGCTAGGGAGTAACAATTTAAAGCAAAATGTGAAGACTACGATGAGGTAAATTTTAGAAGATGGAGAAAATTAGGACATTGCAACTATGCCAGTGTAGCGAACCATAACAATGCTTGCGTCTTACAGAATCTAGCGCTTAAGGCGGTTAGATTATTTTGGACAGCTTTAACGTTAGACGACAACACTGCTTGCAACGGCTGCAGAACATCTAGCATAAAATTTTTATGCTAGATGCTGTTACAGGGCTTCAAGGGCTAGAACTCAGAATGCTGCAGTTATAGATTCTGTTAAACGCAAGCATTATCTTTATGGTAAAAAATGAGACTACTACGTATAAGTTGGGTCGATGGAGTAAAATTTTCCAGGCTCAGGATTCACAGGGTGCTTCATTATCGTACCAATCCTTTTAGTTTATGTTGGTAGATAGATTGTTAGGTGTGGTCATAAATTTAATTCATGAAGCAATTTATACTACATGAGAAGTATTTATCATCATTGTTGAAACTGTTTATAATAGAAGTAAAACCTGACGAAGCTATTAATCTATAGCGAAACGTTGAGTGTATTTCCATTCATAATTCTGTCCGATTCAAGATTAAAAAAACTTTTTACTTACATTTCTCATTGGAGAAGAATCAACTATATTTTTGTTTATAATAGTCTATGGTTTCGAACGTGACTGAAGGGACGCTTGTATGCGGACTCTATGTAATAATATTAGTGAATTAAATACATGTGTTATTAACGTACGTGTAATTATGACTTTCTCCATGTGCAGGGTAGATCAATTTCAATGTCTATGAACATCTCTCTGTAAGTAGAGATAGAAAAAGACTAATGGCCAAGTCTCGATCTCTTTTGGAGATAAAAGAGAACTTTTCAACTGGTGCAATACGTCCAATTCTTCATTTTATGCAATTCTAGAATCGCTGCAATTTTGTTGTACAGTTATCGAATTACATGATATGATTCTTCTAACTACATAATATAGGCTAGAGATGGTGTAATATTCAATTGAGAAGTATAACTTAGATGCAGTCACGAACTGCTGAGTTGACTGAATAAAATAATTATTTTTTTTGGGTATTAATAAGTACAGGCTGATACGAGGTCGGTTAAATTAAGCCACAGTTGCATATTTTCATGCTAATTAATAATCTGAAAAGCAATTTAAATTATTCCTCTTCGTTTTGAAGATATTGAGAAAAAACTAAAATTTTTCATTTTCGTTTTTATTTTTTAAATCGAAAATCGGAGAAAAAATCATTTAGAAATATGAAAATCCAATATGGCGCCCATAAGAAAAAAAAATTGACAGTCGTATCTCTGCAATTTTGACAGCTCGGGTAAATATAATGACAGATTTAGATTCTACGTAAAAAAGTGCCTTAATAATGTGTAAGTTATAAATGTCTAGCTTTATCGGTTTTGGATTTAAAAAATTAAAACGAAAATGAAAAATTTTAGTTTTTTCTCAATATCTTCAAAACGAAAAGGAATAATTTAAATTGCTTTTCAGATTATTAATTAGCATGAATATACGCAACTTTGGCCTAATTTAACCGACCTCGTGTCTCTTAAGTTACGTGAGATACCCGTGCTTGGGCTCGAAAAACGGACAGCCTGTATAGTCCATCTAGAAAGTATTCAGAAAAAAGCGAACAAATCTGTAACTTCCAGTTTTTGAATTTATGAATGAAACTATTCAAATATAGAAAGAAGACAGTTTCAGTTGCTTGTTTATGTAATTTCCGTGTAATCCTACAAATTATACTGAATGTTCTGGAAACTTGAAACCACTGCCACCTGAGTACAACTGGTACTTCATCTGTACACAAAGTGACACTATTATTTTATTTTTTCTTATGTTTCGTGGTCGAAACATTTTTGTCAATTCTTCTTTAACTATGAATCCTTCTGTTGAAAAAATTGCTCCATATTTTTTCTCTTTTCTTAAATTTGCCATAAGTACTTGCTCAGATTTAGTTGTTTATTTAAAATTGTTAGAAGTCAATGCCTGTTATCACATTTTTTTATTTAAATCTTGTGAAAAATGATTTTAACAAAAATACAATGCCGCTGGGAAAAACATATATTGGATTTCTTTTAACACTTTTTTGCAACGTTAGTAGAATCTTCAAAGCTATTATTACTTTCTATGAATACTGCAATGTTGCCTTTACTCATAGATAGTAATAGTAACTCTGAAAATTCTAACTGATGGTGCAAAAAAGCGATAAAAAAATCAAATTAATGGCTATTGTCGCATTGAAATCGGCTAAATCAAATTTCAAATGTGAAGCACGTACGAAGCATAAAAATGCCTTTACTGCATATTCTACTGGGTGTCGCAAACCTCTGAAAAAGGCCCTTTTATAAACATTTTATCAAAAAAAGTCTTCATAAAAGTTGTGTAGGTTTTCATTCCGCATAATTTAAAATACAGTTCGTTCACTTAACAAGTTACAAACCTAACTTATTATTGTCTAAATAGAACACTATATAGGGTGTCCTCCGAGTGCCGCGGTCTTCTCTACCGTCTCAAGCAGGGGTGCTCAAACTTGAACTGCTGGCGATCTACCCCAATATTGTTAGACCCCAATCGATCGACTCTGAGAGGTTGCAAGGCAGTAAAACTGCTAAATCAGTCAGCCATTTTCCGTTTTTCAGTGTTTGAGTATCATCACCTCTTTCGTCCAGAAAAGCTATTATTTCGGGCAATAATTATTGAAACCTTTCTAGAAATTTTCCGCGACTCTTCCAACTCTTCCAACTGCAATTTGAAGAGCCTTCGTTGCAAGCTACGGGCACGGATGGAATTCACAATTTTTGTTGCAATGCCCATAATCTCCTCCATGTTTAGAACTTTTGAAGACTATACTTGTTGATGGATAATGCAATGGAATGAGAAAAACGAAGGGAAATCGACATTAGCTCGACATAATGTCACAACAACATTTTTGTTT
The DNA here is from genome assembly GCA_036172665.1 of Prosopocoilus inquinatus. Lineage (NCBI taxonomy): Eukaryota > Metazoa > Arthropoda > Insecta > Coleoptera > Lucanidae > Prosopocoilus > Prosopocoilus inquinatus. The sequence continues at coordinate 50,717,264 of CM069873.1, forward strand.
CCAGTCATTGCTGGTGCTCCATCGGTTGTAATGCACACTAGTTTATAAATTGGTAGCTTGTAGTTTGTTACAAAACTGAAGAAAACGTCTTATATATTTTATTTATTTTTTATTTTATTTATTTATTTATTTATTGTCGCTTATCAACAGATATGGACATTGTCAAATACAAAGATAGTATCAATATAAATATAACAAATATATGTAAATCTGAAAAATACAAATAAAATTACGTAACAAGCATTACATTGTCGGTAAAATAGAAATTGAGAGAAAACGTGACGTCAATGCGACTGCAGATAAACATGAAACAAAACATATATTTGCAGATAAACATGAAACAACAAAAAAAATAAAAATATATATTTAAAAACAGAGGTAAAGAAGGTACGTATGTAGCAAATACAAAAATGAACATTATGGGTTTGCAGAAGTTAGTGGAGTTAGTCGCCGAAGCAAAGGTTACGGTTGAGGTTACGTAGTAATGAATTCATTTATGTGGTAAAAGTTTTTAGAAAGCAAATAAGTTTTAGTTAAAGTTTTGAATTGCTTTAAACTAACATTTTTAATATCGCTAGGTAGTGCATTGAATACTTTTATGGCTCTGTAATGAGCACCACGTTGATATAGTGTTGATTTGTGACTGGGGATGCAGATATCATTGCAGTGTCTAGTGCTCATACTCATATACATATCAGAATTCCGAGTATACAGATGCGCATGCTGTTTTACGAAAACAGCTAATTCTAAAATATATAAGCTAGCTAATGGTAATATCCCTAATTGTTTAAATAATGGTCTGCATGGAGTATTCATCGGAGCTCCACACATAACTCTAACAATTCTTTTTTGCAGCACAAATAAATTCGTGAAGTGACTGCATGAGCCCCAGAACATTAAGCCATACCGTAGCCTCGACTCGACATAGGCAAAGTAAAAAGTTTTTAGTGAAATTGTTCCCACATTAAATCTGAGATTATTTATAGCAAAAAAAGCAGAACACAATTTCTTGCTCAATTTACAACAATGTAGGTCCCAATCGAGCCTGGAGTCAACCTGAAGACCCAAAAATTCAACATTATTTGTAAGTGGCAAAGATTTGCTGTCATGTTTAACTAAAATGCTGTAGTCAGGTATATGATTTTTGAATATTACCAAATTCGTTTTTTTCAGATTCAGTAGAAGATTATTGTCCGCACACCATTTATTCATGTTATATACAACTTCAGTACTGGTATTAGAAATTTCAGCGACTGATCTGTCAGCAATTATTACATTTGTATCGTCTGCATATTGAGAGATATGACCTGAAGTTACTGATACTGGTAAATCATTGACATAAGTCAAAAACAATGTTGGGCCTAGAATGGATCCCTGTGGAACACCTCGGTGAATGGGTACATTTGAGGACTGATGAGTCTTTATTAGACCATCGTGTTCCGACGTTAAAGAAATAACTTGACTGCGGTTAGTAAGGTACGAGTGGAATAAGTTTAAGGCCGTACCCCGTATACATTAAGCTTCCATTTTGGTTAACAGAATATCATGATCCAAAAGGTCAAATGCTTTGGACAGATCAAAAAATATACCGGCAACATTATGTTTTTTATCTAGATTCTCATAAATATACGTTAATGTATTATAAATGGCATCTTTTGTAGATGTGTTGCTAATAAATCTAAATTGATTTTTATGTAATATTTCAAATTTCGTCAGATAGGAGGTCAATCTTTTATTCAAGATCTTTTCAAAAATTTTACTGATAGCGGGTAAGAGCGAAATAGGTCGATAGTTATTTATGTCGGATCGCTCACCCTTTTTAAAAATGGGTATAACTTTGGCACACTTTAGTAGATCTGGAAATATGCCTTGCAATAGGCATTTGTTTATTACGTTAACTAACGGAGATGTGATAAATTTACAAACTTCTTTAAGCAATGAACAAGGTACATCGTCAATTCCAGCAGAATGTTTGTGTGAAATTACTTTAACTATAGACCTAATTTCTTCTTCATTAGTCGGAATCATAAACATATTTCGATCACACCCGAATTTGGCGGTATATTGATTATGTTGATAATTTGAGTTTGAAACTATGTTACTGAAATAGTCACAAAATAATTGAGTTATCTCTTTAGGATCAGTGATCAAGTTTCCAGAGGTCGAGATTATTTTGTAATCAGATGTCTTACAATTAGTTGAATTTACTATTTGCCTTACAATATTCCACGTTGTTTTTGATTTATTAGATGATAATGATATCTTGTTGTCATAGTATTGTTTCTTACTTTCCTTTATTGCTGCATTGTAATGTTCTTTCTGAGTTTTGTATATGTTTTGTAAGTGAGGATCATTATATTTTCTACAAAGAGCATGAAGATCTCGTAAGTTACAGGATAGTTTATGTAGGGAACTGTTATGCCAAGGCAAATTGGCTTTACTATTAGCACGTACTCGACATTTAATTAACGGAAAAGAATTATTGAAATGTTCAAGAAAAGATGTATAAAAATTTTCAAACGCCACATCCGCATTGTTTGCACTGTAAACGTTACTCCAGTCTTCCTTTTCTAAAGCTAGTTGCATACACGTGATATTTTGTGTTATAAATTTCCGTCTATAGATATATTTTGGAATATGATGAGACGGATCAACATTTCTCACTGCTAACATTTGGTAGTAATGATCTGATAGAGTCGAGTCTGAAACATGACAGTCTAAAATAGTATCACATTCACTTACAAATATGTTATCAATTAAAGTGGATGTTGTATTTGTTATTCTAGTGGGCTGATTTACAAGAGGCATAAGACCAAACGATTTAAAGACATTTAACACATCTGCTGATGCCCTAGAATTATCCGCGAAATTAATGTTAAAATCACCATATACGATTAAAGTTGTGTTATTTTTAGCATTACATTGAAGTATTGAGAATAATTCATTAATGAAAATTTCTAAGTTCCCGCTGGGAGATCTATATATACTAATAATTGTATATTTCAGGTTACCATTTATAAACTGAGCGCATGCATACTCGAAATCTTTCACCAGACAAGCATTAGCACATTTGAGAGAAGAAACTTTAAAATTTTTGTTAGCATAAATACAAACACCTCCACCTTTACAATCAGACCTGCAATAGCTACTTATTAAAGTATAATTGGTAAGAAAATATTGCAGAATCTCATCATCTGATAACCAGTGCTCCGACAAGCAAACTATTTCTGGATAAGATAGTTCATGTAACAATCCCTCAAGAGGAGCAATTTTCGATCTTCGCCACGGGTCTTTCCTTTCAGAGGAATCATTGTCAAAGATTCTTCCTTAGCCGACATGTTATTGAATACCATTCGAATGAAAATACACTGCTAAGCAGTGTCTGTCATATCGGTGGATTCGTCGAACTGTAAAGAAAAGTATGTACATTCCATGGTATCATGTTTTAGTTTATCTGCCATGTCCTGGCTCATGATTTCAACACGCCTTGTGACAGTCTGACGAGATAACTGGAGTTCTCTAATAGCAGACATAATCTCTGTTTTATTTTTAAAATCTCCAAATAAAGTCTTACCCGCTTCAATAAATGCTTCCTTCACAACCATTCCGTCTTCAAATGGTTTCTTGCGTTTCGCCAATATATGAGATACTTTAAATGACGTATCGTTGCAGCCCTTGATTGTTTGACTGGTCTGGTGAACATGGTTTGTTCTTCTTTCAAACAAATTATCAAATCACGTACTTTTTGTTTTCTTAATTCACTCTATGGCGGAAAATCCTTCTCATAGTTTTTATGAATGGTTTTATGATGCCTCTCTAAGTTCCCACGCTTAGGTATTGCAACTGACGAACGGCAAATGAGCCAAATGCACTTATCCTTTACCATACAAAATAAAAATTCTTCCTCCCAATCATTATTAAAATGATACGTTTTATATCTCTTTGCCGCACTCATTTTGTATTATTTATTAACAAACTTTGTATCGCCTTCAAGTTACAACTCGGACTGACTCCTTCCTACTCCCACAGGCACATCATTCATATCGGCACGGACGAAGTCTTGAATATTCTCAAGTACTTAACTAACTAATGGTTTATTTGTAAGCGTGCCGCCAAACACGTCGTCCGATTTTCTGACAAGTACCGCGCGTTCCTTTGATAAAGCCGCCCTTCGCCGCTAGCAGGGGGTTAGCTCGACATAAGAAACTGATTCTAACCTAATTGAGAATCAGCTAAAACAAAATCTGTGAAATAGACTTATATCGGCAAATTTTTCTCGAGATCGACTCAAAAGGCACTCGCGATCGACGTTTGAGCACCCCTGGTCTAAAGTATATAAGATGACCTCTTTAGGTTTAACCCAGGTTATTAAAGAACCTACTCGAATTAATAATTCTAATTCTACTTTAATTGATTTATTAATAACGACTATTAACGAAAATAATATAACTTCCGACGTATGCGATATGGGTGAATTTTCTGACCACTTTTTAATTTACGCTTACTTCAAACTTATTTCTACTTCTAATGATGCCATCACACGTACCTACAGAAATTTCAAAAATTTTGATCTGAATAACTTTATCATCGACTTGCGCTCTTTTCCATGGGATTCTATCTATGATTTTGACAATATCAATGATATAATAGGCTATTTTAATTACAATATTACAATTCTTTTTGATACTTATGCTCCCTTCAAAACAAGCACGTTCCGCAAATCTCCTGCACCGTGGCTCACGGACAATATCAGGCTTTTAATATCGCTTCGAGATTCGCAACTCAAGAAAGCTAAACGTACTGGTGCTAAACATCATTTTGATTATTATAAACTGTTACGAAATTTTACGACATCCGCCATTCGAAGAGAGAAAAAAGCCTATATTGAATTTAGTCACCGTAACAATTCGCCTAGTAGATTTTGGAAAGACCTTGAATACTTATGCATTTTCAGGAAAAATAATAAAATTGACATACCAGCTCATTTAAGTAATGTAAATGAAATTAATTTTCACTTTCTAAATGTGTCAATTCTAAATCCTAAGGCAGATTTAATTACATATTATATGCACAATAGAATCGTTGATTCTGAGAATCTATTTTCATTTCGTGCTGTTACTGAGGATGAAGTGCTTAATCATTTACAGCATATGAAGAGCAAGTCGAGTGGCTCAGACAACATTAGCCTTCGAATGTTAAATCTTTGTTGTCCACAGTTGATTGTACATATTACTTACATTATTAATTTTTGCCTGTTGCACGGGGAATTTCCGGAATGTTGGAAGGACGCCCTGGTGTTGCCTCTCCCGAAAACGAGTAAGCCTAATGATTTTAAAGACCTGAGACCTATCAGTCTACTGCCAGTTTTATCAAAGCTGGTAGAGAAATGTGCTGAAGGTCAGATTCGCTCACATTTATCCAAATTTAATATTTTACCCACTTTTCAGTCAGGCTTCAGGAGTGGTTATAGCTGTGCTACTGCATTAACACTGATCATGGATGAAATCCTTACTGCTATCGATAATGATAAGGTTACTGTGCTAGTACTGCTTGATTTTTCGAGAGCGTTCGATACTATAAATCATAATCTTTTACTTTCTATATTGCATTACATTGGCTTCAGCGCTGTTTCTATACTCTTTTTTACAAACTACTTATGCAATAGAAGCCGAAAAGTTACTCTTAACGGTTATGTATCTGAGGCTCTCGAGCTCAAATCGGGAGTTGCACAAGGAAGCATTCTAGGTCCCTTACTGTACTGTATTTATACAAGCTTTGTTTTTAACCAAATAAATTACTGTAAATGTCATTTATATGCTGACGATACACAGCTATATTACTCCTTTGATCGTAAAGATATCGTTGCTGGTGTGAGTCAGATTAATCAAGATTTGAATAACTTATGTATTTCCGCTTCTGATCATGGTTTATCTATTAATCCAAATAAATCGTGTGTATTAATTTTTGGGAGGAATAAATCCAGGATGGCTGTTTTGAATTTTATCAAAATTCATATTAATAATCAACTTTTGCCAGTTACAGATTGTGCTAGAAATTTGGGTCTTTTCATTGATGTAAAACTTCGTTTTAAAAATCATATAAGCAAACTTGTGCAGAAAGCATTTGGCAAGCTAAAAATGCTCTACGGTAACAAGGAAATACTTAATAAAAAAATGCGGGATAAATTGTGTAACACATTGGTCTTATCGCAGTTTAACTACTGTGATGTCGTCTACGGCCCATGTTTAGACAATACGGATGTCCGAAGAATTCAGCGCGTGCAAAATGCATGTCTTCGTTTCACATGTGGGCTGCGACACAGAGATCACATTTCTCATGTATTTCAGAGAGAAAAATGGTTAAACATGAGCCAGAGACGTACACTGCATTGCGCTGCATTTTTTCGGAAAATTATTTTCACAAAAAAGCCTGGTTACCTGTGTAGCAGACTAACTTATAGAACAGACGTCCACAATGTCAATGTTAGAAGCAAGGGTCTCCTAACACCGCCAGCTCATTGCACTTCCATGTTTCATAGGTCTTTTTCATATAATATTGTTCAATATTACAACAACACACCAGAAATACTGAAATCTTTAACGATTCTATCATTTAAACGTCATATGAAAGCATTTTTGTTAGGTAATCAGTGACCAAATTGTCCTCACTGACAATTTAGTATATTTGTCATCGTTATTTTTCCGGGCAGCTGGAGATTATTATTATTTTTAGTTTCGATATTAGAAGGGTATTTTTTTGCTTACTTACAGATTATATTTAAAGCCGCCTGAACTAAATGTAATTAACTACTATTTTTTTTTTCATTTAACCAAGGGTTCCGAAGGCAGAGCAGCATATTTCTTTGGAAATTGCTGATTCGGAATCCTTTGGTCACCATTTATTAAAATGATTTACTTTGTTTTTTTATTACATTATGAACTTGTGACCAATAAAGATTATTATTATTATTATTATTATTATTATTATTATTATTATTATTATTATTATTATTATTATTATTATTATTATTATGTTCAGTAATTAAGAGCCATACCAGTTATATATTTTTTTAATGGTGTTCCAGTATATTTTTACATATTTCCAAAGTACGCATAACGAATACGTAATAACCTAAAGTTTCGGAAGTTTGTAGGATATTAATGATTATGTGTAAAAAATTTCACTATTTTTGCAATAACGCATGACTTAGGTCATTTCAAGCAGCCGGTAAATTTGTAAAAACATCTCTTAGCGTAACGTCTTTGATTCCTTGCACAATATTTTCAGAATTCTTTGCCATTAGAGATGACAATAATTTTTTTTCTGTATAACAACTTCGTAACCGTATAACATTTGGATCCATTGGTTGGATTAGACAGGTCATGTTTAGAGGTAAATACATTGTAAAGATTGTCCCATCTTTTGTCTTCAGTTCCTCTTCGATAGGAGGATTCAGTGAATTGTCTATAAATAGCAAAGCTTAACAGAGAACAAGAAATATCTAAACTTTTGCAGTTTACATAGGTTTCTTTTAATTACCTGAGGAACAGATTTAGTATGAAACTATTAACAGATAAAATAGCGACATCTTACTATCGCTTTTTGACCTGACATTGCGATAGTAAGATGTCGCTATTTTATCTGTTCATCATTCTTACATCGCAATTGCGAATAAATTGGGTAAGTCGTTTTTGGTCTGCAGTGGGAATGTCGAGCTACGTCTCTGCTGAAGAAGCCCCAAGCAGGGCTGAAACAGCTGTCCAGAGGCTGCTCGAGGTTTTCACTGCAATCAAAAACGATTTGCACAAAATTTTTCTATGAAACTATTGTTTAAATAAAGATGATGTCATCCATGCGGAATTTGTATAATAAATTGATGAACATATAAAATAGCGACATCTTACTATCACTTTTTGACCTAACATTGCAGTAGGATAGACAAATTGAAGCGGGATTTGCTCCTAATGAGTCCCCCATGCAAGGCGGCCATGCTTGCTGTCAAAGCATAATGAAAGATTTTAGAAAAATTTTGTGCAAATCGTTTTTGATTGCAGTGAGAACCTCGAGCAGCCTCTGGACAGCTGTTTCAGCCCTGCTTGGGGCTTCTTCAGCAGAAACGTAGCTCGACATTCCCACTGCAGACCAAAAACGACTTGCCCAATTTATTCGCAAATGCGATGTAAGAATGATGAACATATAAAATAGCGACATCTTACTATCGCTTTTTGACCTAACATTGCAGCAGGATAGACAAATTGAAGCGGGATTTGCTCCTAATGAGTCCCCCATGCAAGGCGGCCATGCTTGCTGTCAAAGCATACTGAAAGATTTTAGAAAAATTTTGTGCAAATCGTTTTTGATTGCAGTGAGAACCTCGAGCAGCCTCTGGACAGCTGTTTCAGCCCTGCTTGGGGCTTCTTCAGCAGAAACGTAGCTCGACATTCCCACTGCAAACCACTGCAATCAAAAACGATTTGCACAAAATTTTTCTAAAATCTCATTATGCTTTGACAGCAAGCATGGCCGCCTTGCATGGGGGACTCATTAGGAGCAAATCCCGCTTCAATTTGTCTATCCTACTGCAATGTTAGGTCAAAAAGCGATAGTAAGATGTCGCTATTTTATATGTTCATCATTCTTACATCGCATTTGCGAATAAATTGGGCAAGTCGTTTTTGGTCTGCAGTGGGAATGTCGAGCTACGTTTCTGCTGAAGAAGCCCCAAGCAGGGCTGAAACAGCTGTCCAGAGGCTGCTCGAGGTTCTCATTGCAATCAAAAACGATTTGCACAAAATTTTTCTAAAATTTTTCTATAATAAATTGATTCAAAATTGTAATTCTTTAGTAACCGGAGATATTTAGCTCGTCTGAGAAAAACAGGTTTTAGTTTATGCAATCTTGTTGCGTTTCTGCGAACTAAAAACGTTTATTTTTGTTTTTCCAATTTTTGTCCAGGTGCCATTTTTTCTGGATGAGAAACGTACATTTTTTTCGGGTAATAACTTACAAAAAAAACCTGTTTAATCGGCATTATATAACAAATTTGGAGTGAAATCAAGCTTCTCAATGGTTTCTTTTAAACATTTTATAAATGGATTGACTAAGTTTGATTTAGATGGAAGCTTTTCACCGGAAATTTTAAGAAGGCGTATACCGCATCTTTTCGTAAACCGTTGCAATCAACTGTCACTGGCTGTGAATTTGTCATTATTATAAGTCTTGAAATAAATCTCTTTTGCTTTGGTTTTAAGTATTTCTCCGGAAATTGGCAAATGTTTATCTCGTTGTTTAAAAAAGCATTTGTATAACTTTGTTTCCATTGCTACGTAATCAGAGGGCTTCAAAGTTTTTCTGTTTCCTAGTCCACCAACAGCATTTATAGCATTTTTCTTTAACGCACATACGAGTTAAGCGCCAAAATTTCTCGGCCATCCACTTATGGCAGTGGGTCTAAATTTTAGTAATACATTGTTCCAAGATTTATTAGCCTTGGAGAAAATAAAATTGAACTTTATGTCAATTAGTTTTATTGTAACTGGCACTCGTTCACCATGATGTCAGAAGTCCCGAAAATTGAGAATCGAGCTGTTATAAAATTCCTTACTCCAGAAGGTCTTTCTCCTAAAGTACCGAAGATCGTCTAGGTTTCGAATACGACAGGAATCCTTGAAAGATGACGTAAGAACAGGAAGGGCGGTGGAAGTAGTGACAAATAACAAAATTGCTCTTGTTGAAGATATCATACTAAGCGATCGACGTTTGAAAGTTAAAGAAATATCAAAAATGTCGGGGCTTTCAGATACAGGCGTTCGCCGTATCCACCTCGGTCATTTGGGCATGAATAAAGTGGGTAGTTTCTCAAACATCTTTCAGAAGTTGAGCGCCAGCGTCGTGTTGAATGTGCTCTAGCCTTTTTAGTGCTTCGTGGAGAAAATCCTGTGGACATGTTCAAGACATTTGTCACAGGGGATGAAACTGTGGTTCTTTATTAACATTCTGTGTCAAAAGGGAGTTAATGGAATGGAGATGAAAAAGAGAAGCATCGCCAAGAAAGTTCGGGGTCTGTCAATTGACAAAAAGGTGATGGCCACAATATTCTGGAATTTTGAGGATACTCTATCCATAGACATTAAAGAACGTAACACCACAGTCAACGGAGCATATTTTGCAATATTGCTACACATATTATTATAAAATATTCGGGAAGAAAGACGTAGGAAAGAGACTGGAACCATACGTTTGCTGCCTGACAATGCACCCGTGCACACTGCTGGAATTACACAACCCACATTTCGTGACTGCGGTTTCAAAAAAATCGATCATCTTCTGTGTAGTCCAGATATGACCCTCAGTGACTATTACCTGTTTGGAAATTTGAAAAAGAACCTTCGTGGGCGCTATTTTAATGACGAGTTGAAGGCTGCAGTTTCGGCGTATTTTGAAGACAAACACAAAGAGAATATTTTTTAGGGGAATCGAAGTGCTGTTAAAACGATGCAATAAGTACATTGGTGTCAGAGGGGACTATATTGAAAAATAAAATTTAGTTGCGAGTCTGCGCCGTTTCTTTCATAGTCAGGCCGAGAAATTTTGTCGCTTACCTCGTATTGTTGATTTTGCAATATTGTATTTTATTGCCAAAGTAATTACAGCAGCTCCTTTATCCAGTTCATCCAAAATTTTATTCTTCCATTTTACAGCCAAACATTTCCCTCTCTTGCCCATTTACCCACATACAGCAAAAGAACACAATAGGAATTTTGTTTTACACAGCGTTATAGAGAGCATTTACAATGAACGTACCAGACACAAAATGACGGGAAAGAACAGGAAAATGTCCCCATCTAATACCTACAGTTTTATAGTAGATCACATAATCGAATGGAAAAGAAAACCGTCACTGTTCACATAACACGGCCATCAACACAAAATGTTGACTGTTCACATATCCCAGTGTTTCGCATAAATTGGTGTTCATCATCATCGACTTACAGAAAGGCGCTGTAAAGTACTTTTTTTTCGTCTTAAATATATTTTATCTGGTATATCATCCAAGAGATTAATCGAACAGTTTATTTTAGTTTAAATTAACAGTTGCTTTAGTATCAGTGGTTTAGTAGTTAAAATAAAATCACGAAACAAATCAGAAAAATCAGAAACTCTGAAAATAACTTGAAGGTGTTTTCTGATTTTTTTTTGCTGATTAAACAAGAAGAAACTAAACATTCCAAGAGAAAATATTTATAAGAATATATAATTTATTTCACGATTTTTGCTAAATATAATAACATTTCATAAGAAAAAGGTAAACTGTAGGCTGGGGGTATCACATTAACTATTTCTTTCTTAACAACGGGAGTTCGACACAAATAAAACGCGAGTGGGAAAAACAACACAACTGTTTTATTATATTTAATAAAATATAAAGTTCTAACAGCGGCAAATATAATCGCGAATTTTGAAAACTCGTAGTGGAACACTTGCGTCTCGCGGGGTTCGTAAGAGGCCCTTACTAGTTCAAGCGCAGGCACTCAAGGTAGACCAGGGCTTGTTCCGCAGCGGAAGCTAGACCAGGAGCTAGATGAGAGCTGAGTTGAACTCTCGTTGATCGTTGATCGGGCATCTTCAACGGAGTACCTAGAACCTTGTTCTTTAAACTCCTTCATCTGAAACAGAAAAACAACATGTTAGAAAATGTGCTTATACGGCGATCGCTGCACGTTGTGCGATACTTCTCTGCACTAATCCAGTAGCATCATTCTTGGCCGCTTGTGTCGATGCTCTAGCTCTTCGTCGTAGTCCTCCAGGTTCCTGATGAGCGGGTTGGGGTGGTTTGGCATGTTCCCGTGCGTCTTCACGGCGAGCCGCCGCACGAATTCTTCTATCTTCTCGGTGCCAGTGTCCCTGTGGATTTGGTCGTTCCTGACGAACCACGGAGCGTTGAGCGCCATTCGCAGGACTTTGTTCTGAATCACCTGGAGTTTTCGCATGTGAGTCTTCGCCGCGTAGCCCCAGGCCACAGAGGCGTATCTCATGGTGGGTCTGATGACGGTTTTGTAAAGCTTTATCTTGTTGTCAGGATGCAGCTTACTTCCCCGGCTCATCAGCCCGTAGAGGTTGGCCAGGACCTGTTTGGCTCTGCCGACGACGAACTCGATGTGCTGTTTCCAGGTGAGTCGGGTGTCCAGGATGGCTCCCAGGCACTTCGCTTCTGTTCGCCAAGGAATACCTCGTCCCAACATGGCAATCTCTTCTGGTGGTCGGATCCGTCCCTTTCGTCCTAGAACGATGGCGGTGCTCTTCTCTGCATTCACCTGGATTCGCCAGGTGCGGTACCAAACCTCGAGATCGTCCGCAGCGGCCTGCAGCTTCCTTCTCAGAATGGCGATGCTCTTGGACCGACAATACAGTGCTGTATCGTCGCGTAGAGTGCGACGTTTACACCGTTGTTTCGAGGAATGTCTCTCACGAAGATATTAAATAGCGTCGGCGAGAGTACAGAGCCTTGCGGCACTCCCGCGCTCAGCGTTCTTTCCGAAGATCGAACTCCGTTTATTTTTATACGGAACTTGCGTCTCTTCAAGAACGAGGCGGTCAGCTGGACAATACCCAAAGGTATTTCCGCCTCTAACATCTTGTGAAGCAAGCCCTGATGCCAGACTTTGTCGAATGCTTTCGACACGTCCAGCAAAACTAGGCCCGTGTATTTCTTTTTGTTAAAACCTTCGGTGACGCACTCTGTGACGCGCAGGATTTGGTGGGCTGTGGAGTGACCCGGACGGAAACCGAACTGTTCGTCCTGGAGGACCTGGAGGCGCTCTAGGTGCCCCTTCAGTCTTCGGAGGATGACTTTCTCGGCCAGCTTTCCGAGAGCCGGCAGGAGGCTGATCGGTCGGTAGTTTTGAGGAAACGCCGCTTGCTGTCCGGGTTTTCTTAACACAATGACATCCGCGCACTTCCACCGGGATGGAAAGTGACGCAGATGGAGCATCGCGTTGAGTATGCCGGACAGAGCGGCGACCGCTCTCGCCGGAAGTTCCTGCAACGCTCTTGCCTGTGCCGTCGGGACCTGGGACCTTTCTCTTCTTGCATCACTTCGCTGCCTTCTTCACCTCCGAGGGCGATACCGGGGCGATGTGCTCGACTTCTTCCTGTTCTAGCGAGCACCTGACTCTACGATGAATGCGGCCGATGTGGTCCACATCTGCATTCTCGTAGACAGGGTTACATTGATGCTCTAGATTGTCGGCGTTTTCCTCATCGGTGTAGACCACGCCTCTCTCCGTGTACAGGTAGCATGGGCGGTGGTCCTCTGTTGTGTCTGTAAAATCCTTCCATTCCGATTAGTTTGGAATTAGATGTTTGGAATTCAAATCGCCGGCGATTATCGCCGCGCCCTCCGTCTCGAACACCGCGTCAAAGTCCCCGGGGGATCAGATCCCGATTTGGCGCGTTGTAAGTGGAGATCAGTCGAACCGCCGAGTCGAGCCGTCCGTCGTTTGTATCGCCACAATGGTCGCCTCCAAGTGCTGGAGGTGCGGCGTATCAATGACGTGGTGGTCGATGTCTCGTTTTACATAAACGGCAGTTCCTCCGCCTCTCGCGGTTGGCCTGCCGTTCCTGTAGAGCTGATAATTCGGAAGCCTAGGATCGTCTCCCGCTCTCAGATGTGTCTCGTTGATTAGAATTACGTCCAGGTTTTAACGCTGGGCGAATTCCATCAACTCCAATCGTTTGAGTCCATTGGCATTCCTGGTCTGTAGAGAACGCGGTCGCCTTGGCCGTCTATCCATGGTGGAACAGCCATGATATGTCGGAGGCGCAGCCTTACAAGGCCGCTATCATCTCGGTGCCGTTCCACGCCTGGCTGAGGCTGGCGATCACTTTGGCCGCGACGCTGAGAAGCTTCGAGAAGTCAACCCGCGAGCTGCTGCCATACGCTGGTCGTGTCGGTTTCGGTCCGTGCGGGCGGGACGCGCTTGGCACTCTTCGGCGCCTGGACTGGATCCTTGCTCGGTCCGGCCACGGCAGCGCTGTAGCTGACGCTCGGTCGCTTTCGCGCCTCCGTAGAGGGGGCGACGGTTGTAGCTGGCGCTGCCTGGCTCGTCGCTGGGGCGGGGTCCTTCGCTCATTTCTTCGCGGGCAGTCCCGGGAACTTGCCGCCCTTGAACTCCGGGGCAGGTTTCGGCTTCGGTGTCTCCGGCTTCCTATCTCGGATCGGCGGTTGAGGGAACTTCTCGCAACCCTTGTAAGAAGCGGGATGCGGTCCGCCACAGTTGCAGCAAACAGCCGGGGTGTCCCGTGGCTTCTTGCACGCACGGGTGTGATGCGGCTCCGCGCACTTCACGCAGCGAGGACTGGCGCGGCACAATCTCTGAGAGTGTCCAAACTGTTGGCAGCGGTGACACTGACCAACGCCGGACGGACGTCTCTTCGACTCGATTGTTACATCGAGCCGAGTGACCTTTTTCTCGTCGAATATGCGTTTGCCATCGACGCCTCTCGATAACTGGACCATGACTAGCGGCATAGCACCCTTTTCAGGTCCCTTGTTCAGCCGGGAAACCGACTGAATCGGGTAGCCCTGCTGTTCGAAATCGGCATTGATTTCGTCCTCGCTGATTTTGGAGGGCAGATTTCGGATCACGACTCGCAGCGGTTTGTCAGCCGTAAGTGCGTACGTGTGGTACTGCACTTTCATCTCGTCGAACATTCGCGTCATCGCGCGGTAGTCGTCCACCGTCGTCGGCTGGATGCGAATGTCGGTCCCCGTGTTCTTCGCTTTCGAGAAAGCGATCTTGCGGACATCAAGATCTCTACAGACCTGCGTCCACTTCTTTTTTTTTCCGAAGGAAGACCGGGGGAATCAGGACCTTTCGCGGAGCGGGCGGCTGGAACTCCGGCGTGGCGTCCATGTCGTCGTCGGACAAAGTCTGATATCCATTCTTGGTGGATATCTGTGTCTCGGTAGCAGTAGCTGTTTTCCGCATCTTGCGGGCGGTCTTCCTCGGCTTCGGCTGCTGAAACTCCTCCGACGCTGATGACTCCTCTTCGCTGCTGCTGACGTCGGTCCTTCGTTCGTCCTCGCTCTTCACGAACTCCACTCGAGCGCGGGGGCGCTCGGCCATCTCTGCGGAGAGAATTCCGGCAACGGACACCTTACTCTGTCGTGTCGAAATAAAATAAAAATCAAGCGTAAACTTGGATTCTGTTGCCTTTTAAAAGGCACGGATAGTAAAATAGAGCTAGGAAACTAGCTATGAACGGCGCCTGATTAGGCCGGGTCGCTTCGGAGAGAACTCTGCAAAACACGTCTGATCGTCTCGGACGCTCGTTGCAGAATGTGACGAGTTGAACTCTGGTGTCCGAAGGGCCTTTTATTCCTCAGGGTCGTTGCTGGTCGGCTACTCGGGGTGGTGTCGGATACTTGACCGTATGCGTGAGGATGAGTGATGGTAAGAAGGCTCAGCGCGAGTTGGGTATTACGTGGCGCGCTACAAAACTAATTATATGAAAAAAAAAAAAACAAATTTCAAAATTATATGTTCTATCTAGAGGTGAAACGACGTATCTATAAAAGAGAAAATCTTTTAAACATATGAAAACCTGTTGAAATGTGTTGAAGACTGTGATTGGCAGTACAATATAAATTTGATTAATAACATGTTTTTTTTTTATCCTGGGTACGTAAATATAAGCACGTATTTCGGCAGCTATGCTTCAGTGGATGACTGCTTCGTAATCACAAGAGAAGTGGAATAAAAATAAAAATCTTCACCTTTTATAGGCGAAGTATTATCCTATCTTATTAATTTGTCTTTTCAGCAAGGTGTTTTTCCTTCGAAACTAAAGGTAGCCATTATTAAACCTTTACATAGAGGGGGTAATAGAAATCTTTTTGAAAATTACCGTCCGATAAGTATCTTGTTAACTGTACAGCATGTCACTTATGTAAGTGTGGTTGCATAGCTTGATGTACAAAACTAGAAGAATAATAAACAACTTCAGTCAAGCCTCAAGAGTCGTTTAATTTAGACATAACATCAACTTTTAGTAAAATTTATGAGAGTATTATGAATAAAAAAGTCATTCTTTATTTTAAACAATTTTCGTTGCTTTCATCTAATCAACATGGTTTTACACAAAAGTCCTGCCTTATATGAACTTTTGAAGCACATCCATAATGATTTAGATAGTGGTAAAATATGTTTAAGTATTTTCATAGACCTATCTAAGGCTTTTGATTGTGTTAGTCATAATATATTACTCCATAAATTAAAACGTTATGTTCAAATCAATACCCAACTGTCTACTGAAGGTCATTCGAATACGGTGTACCTCAAGGATCTATTTTGGGACCCACTCTCTTTTTAATATACATCAATGATTTTATTAACTTTCTAGGCACTAAAACTTCAAGTATTGCACTTTATGCTGATGATATCAACTTTACAGTGAGTGGTAGCAATGCTAATGATTTGTTGGCAAGAGCGAAATCTGTTTATACACATATTTTACGTTGGATGATTGCGAACAAGTTGGCAAAAATATGATGAAAAAACTAACTGTATAATCTTTAAAAACAATTACAGATATAATATATCTAATTTCAAACTTTCCGAAGATATTACTTCTCTATGTGATCCTTCAAGGTTACTTGGCGTGATCATCGACGAGGATTTGAATAGGATTTCACATGTAAATTATCTTTGTAATTCGTTATCTAGGGTTTGTTTTGCCTTATACCAACTTAAGAAATCTTGCACTTTCAGTACTTTTTATTCTAACTTTTATTCCAAGTTGAGATATGGTGTAATACATTGGGGAATGAGTTCTGAAGCTCATCGAATTTTCATTGTACAAAAAAGAGTTATACGGATAATATGTGATTTGGCATACAGACTCCTGTAAGAACTTTCAAAGATAACCATTTTTTGACTTTTTATGACATATATATATTAGAAGTGTTGCTTTTTGTATTTAAATATAAAGAGAATTTTGGAGTTCTTCAAAATCATGATTATAATACTCGTAATTATAATTACTTGTTACCTCCCCCGCATAGTTCGTCCTTATTTCAAAAAGTTCTTCTTTATATGGGCTGTAAACTCTTTAATTGCCTTCCACGGCGTATTAAAATGAATGTAATTTTAATAGATATAAAAAAAAAAAACAAATAAGAGACGTTCTATTAACATTAAATTGTTATTCTGTATCTGAATTTACTGATTATTGTAAAAAGATAATTTTCAACCTTGTTTGTGACGTATTTCTTGTACAATGTATGTTTTGTACTCTGTACTTTATTGAAATTAATATATATTATTATTATTAATATGAAAACCTAATTATAAAAATATTAAACTAAATTTTCAAGAACGTGAGGTTGAATATTTTCAACCTCACGTTCTTATGCTTCAGTAGTACGCAGTTTGTTCTCGCGTGTTGTGGGTACGTACATCCCTGTAGACTTGTTACTTTACCTAACCTCACAAAATGAAGTCCAGAGGGGTTAAATCTGGTGCACGCGGAGGCCTGTTGAAAGCACTACCACACTTATCGAGTAATTATCGAGCCATTTATTTAGTTATGATCGAACTTGATGATAATACGGTAAAGTGGTCTAATACGCCCCACATTTCAAAAATAATTCAAAAATCAAAATTATTGTGACATATTGTGGATATAAGTTACAATGAATTACCTTAAACACTTTTTAATATAAAACTGGAAACAATTTTAACTTAAATTATCATACATTCTGTAGTTATTAAATTTCAAAAAAACACTTCAGTGGGGCGTTTTACCCTACCCGTGGTTTAAATACGCTCCATTCAAACAAGTAATAATAGCTTGGCTATTTTCTATTTTCTGCACGTTGTCGTTGTCTACCACATTTATTGCACATGTCAGGGTGTAGCGCGACGGTCGAAACACCCCCTCCTCAAATGGGTCAAAGGGCCACCAGTGACCAGGAAGCAGAGGGAGTCCGGTGACAGATTTCGGTGATAACAGACGCGCGCAGCTCTCGCTTAATTCCATTTTACAGTTTAATTAGTTAAATCTTTTTCTCTTTTTTTTAATATTTTTTTCTTCTCTGTTTATGTTGTTTTTTGTGAAATGTGTTGTGCTAATTAAATCTAATTTAACTTCAGAGTTTAATTTATTCCGGTTCCGAACATCCCACGTTACAAGGGTACATTGTGCAGCTTTCGTGCAGCCACTTACTGCAAATAATGCACTGAATCCAATCATCTTTAGATTTCGTTGAATAGTAGTGCTCTCCACATTCAACACAATCAGTGTCTTCAACATCTGAAACATCTTCAGAGGAAACCTGCAGATCTATTGAAGAATCTTCAGAAGAGGAAAAGTTTAAAGCTTTTTTATTTTTTGCGGAAGTTTTAAAACCTTTTTTGGAACGCAAAGGTTGTTTGGATTTTATACCTGATGGACCAGGTAAATGATCTTGTTTTATATTTTTTTCAGACTTCATTTTTTTCTTGTCAGATAAAACTTGACGTTTCACTTTATGCTCTGGTGATGTTAAAATTATTGCCGACTGCTTTCTTTTAGAGGTGTTAAGGCTGTTTGCTCGGCCCCAAAATCGTTTTTCCCATTTCCTGGGCTTATTTTTCATTAAAATTGTACCAATTTTTCGCGAAAAATTTTTAAATAAATTCTGTTAGGCGGCTAACAGATTGCCAAAAAGGCCTTAAAAAAATTAAAATTAAAAAAATCGAAAATGTAAGCCTTTAGCCGAAATTTCACAGTATTCAATAATAATAAACCGTTTAGTTTTTTCTTTTTATTTTTAAAAATAAGGACAGGAAATGGGGAAATAAATTTGAAATTAAAATTAAAAAATATTTTAACTTCGGCTTCATGTTATGCCAAAAATTGTCATCTTTTTAATCTTGAAAAAGAAAACGTATTACAGGTTTTTTGTAAATGTAAATTGCTTGTTATTTTTTCTAAAATCGTCTATAATTTCTATTTTATACACTAGTCTTCAAAACCAAATCGGTTTTACTTATTTTTATTGTCAAAATTATAGCTTTCTTGTGCTTAAAAGTTGAAACTGTTACAAAAATAATCTTATACGATTACCTGTTCACATATCATTCCCAAAGGTGTCCATACAACGAAGTATCAGAGTCTTCTATTCGTTAGAGCCAACTGCCCTTGAATCTGATAGTAGTAGTTATGTGTTTTCTTCAGTTTCACAGTATTGCCATCCAAAAAGAAATAGGGCATAACTTTCATCTTTGCTGCTTCCTGAGGAGTTATTTTTAACTTCGCTAACTTATAGGGACACTTGATCTCAATTATAGCATCCTCGCTAACTAGTCCATTAGGACTAGTCCATCAGGACTAGCTCCAAGATACGGCATTTCTTTATATATAAATAATCCGCAGGTATCAACTTTATGTCCAAATTCCTGTGAACATTTTTTTCTCGCAATTTCTTCATGGTCATAGCACCAATTTGTAACAATACTTCCCGAAAAATTAGGAGAAATTTATCTTTACGCCAATTTTTTGGCATCAGTTGTTTGACGTCTTTTACAGACAATACTAAAATTCGATACCGTTAGTCTTCGCTCTTTATGCCATTTTACTTTGGTGTTTTGGCCAACAGTGTTTCTCTCTAACGATTCTAACTCTACCTGGGTCCTGCTCAAGTAGTTCATTAAAGATGATTTCTTTTCCTCTAAGTTTTCAAGAGGGATCACCTCTTCTACTAGTCCGTAGTCACCTGTTTTCTTTTCTGCCTTGCCCAGGAAGTAGTCGTGCTCTGCATTTTCGGTAAAAACGTCTCCTACGCAACTTTGACGTATACAGTATACCCGGATTTCGCAGGAACACCATGAGTAACTTCTGTATTTGAAGAGATAGAAAGATGATTAAATTAGCAAAAAGGTGCAGGTTCGCGAGTTCATTAAGAATCCATTTTCAAATATTACTTGTCATGGCCAACTTGGTTAAAATTTTACAAAAACCAAAATCTCCTAATTTCTTTTATTTGCCGTAACTTTTTTGTTACTTAAGATATTCAGATACGGTTTGAACTAATTTGCACGATAATTGAAGTACTTTTATGGGCACTTAATAAAACTAATCCCATTTTTACAAATTTTCAATAATCTAACCTAACCTTTAAATTTTAAATTGGTATCTCCTAATTTTTTCGGCCCTTTTAAGAGAATTTTTTTTTTCTGAATGCAATGATGTATCACATGGTATGGAAACTTCTTCAAAATCTTGAAAAACTGAACTTATTCTTTTTACGAATAGAAATCGCTAGTGCCACGATCACAAAACTTTGTTATCGAGACTGTTGCAAGCTAACCGCTAACCAGCTAACGCTGGTAATAAAGGGGCGTTTACATTACATACATATTTGTATTATACATGTGTCCTACATGTTGTTTGACAAGTCTGGAATGAATCTGAAATTTGTCTCATACTACTATTACATTTTTCATGTATTTGACATGTTTCCGACATATTTTACAGGACAGATTTGTATTCGAAATTAATGGAAAACACAGCGATCGCAGACCATACAAAGGTACTTACGCATGTGCAGAATAGTTAGCTGTTTTAAATTATTAAGCGATCTGATGGTTTGTGACGATGGAGTGATCCAAAAAGAGCATAGTAATAATATGCGGCCGCCTCCAAAAACAAAAATTGATCTTTCACGATCTCTTAAGTAACAAAAAAGTTACGGCAAATAAAAGAAATTAGGAGATTTTGGTTTTTGTAAAATTTTAACCAAGTTAGCAATGACAAGTAATATTTGAAAATGGATTCTTAATGAGCTCTCTCTTCAAAAACAGAAGTTACCCATGCTGTCCTTACGTATCCGGGCACACTGTATACTTTGGTATATTTGCCTGGACTTTTCCCGACCATTCTCTTATAAATGCGGTGGTGATATTGCTCACTTAAATTATAAGAAACGTTCGCAGCGTGACATCTCACCTCGTAGCTATTTTTCAAAGAGAAGTTAACTCTTTCCACCAACAAATTTTGAAGTCTCCGCTGCTTTATTGTTAATATTTAAAAGTAAACTGTGTGCATTATACGTCAAATGATTACAGCAAGCAATAATATCATGAAACAATCCACATTCTACTAAGTCTGGAACTGAATTAATTTCATTATCTTTGAACCCGGTGCAAAAATAAACGTCACAATGAGAATGATCGCCGAATACGTGCTTAGGGCAATTAATAATGTCCTTTTTTAACACATTAACTTGCTCTCTGAGTGTTTTATCTTCCTTGCGTCGGTACATTAGAGCAGTATTAATTCCTATTCCAATAATCTTAAGCACAGTCATTAATATATATTCCAACGTTTAAATCAGGGTTCAAATCAAACAGGCGATGCGTTTTTTTGTGTCGTTGTTTCAATTCTGATAAACTTCCGCTTCCCGACAGACGTAGTTTTATTTCCCAAGTTTTATATAGTTGCTGTGTTAGATCAGGTCGCCGTTTTTATTTACATCACTTTTACATAAAAAAATTTACTCATCTGAGTGTGCGCTCGACCTTAGAATTTGCAGGAGGCCGCGGGCGGTAGCCATGTGAATGAGGCCTTATCGGAATATTCTCTTGTGGGTGTGTCAAACTGACACGTAAACCAATCAAAAATAAAGATCAGTGACAGCAGAGTCATAAATTACAGGGAAAACGTTTAGGTGGTAATTCTGTTCTCTGTTCTTTTCGTTTGTGTGTAAAAATGCAGGAACACATGTTAAACGTATGTTTCTTCTAAATATATGCGAAAAATAGTGATACGCCCATTTGAAATCGAGTTCAGCTCTAAGCGAGCGTACAGCCTTAATGGGTATAGTTAGAACGGGATTAATTTCTTTAAGAAATTTTGATGGAGTACTTTTTTCTTGACCTTTAGGCAATGATTTGGATGGGCTTCTATTTTCTTGGCGAAGTTCCGTTGCGTTTGAAATACCATCATCTTGAACTTCTACAGGATCACCACCGCTTGCTTCAGATGCATCAGATATAGCAAAGAAATGATCCGGAATAGCTGAAGGATCGTACGGGAAAATACCTGTTGCTTTAAATCCAGCAACTCCATTACTCATCGTAGCTGCTTTGCTCCAAGCCTTTCCTATCAGGGCAGAAACATTGCGTCTATTTAATTTTCTGTCTTTATGGTTGAGCATCCACGTCTTAGCCTCTTGCATAAAATAACTTTTAAAGAATAACTTATCGAGAGGCTGTAATGCCTGAGTCGTATTACTTGGGAGACATAACAGTACAATATCGTTTTGCAAAGCCAAGTTTAAAAGTTCAATCGCATTAGAATGAGATGTATGCCCGTCCAAAATTAATACTGCTTTGCCGGTACCTTTTCGTGGGATGAAGTACTCTTCAAACCATTTTATAAACAAATCGCTGTTGATGTACGAAGTTTTTTGGTTCATGTAAACATTTGAACCAGGAGGAAGACCCTCCGCGAATTCAGGCTTTTTATATTTACCTTTCATAATCAATACTGGTGGAAAGAAGTTCCCTTCGGCATTGCAATAAGCTATTAGTGAAATATTTTCATCTTTCTCGATACTTGTTAAGGAATAAACATCCTTTGATCCTTTTGTTGCAATGACGCGCTCTGCTTTATTATTAATTTGGATACCTGTCTCATCCATGTTAAATATTCTGGATGGTTTATCCAATAAATCATTGTCTGTTAACACTTGGAGCAACAAAGAAAAGTAATCATCGACTTCTTTCCTATTCATTCCTTGTGCTCTTGACAATGATAATCCTTCAGAGTTTCTAATCGATAAGATTTTGTTTCTTTTCAAAAATCCATCAAATCAAATTTTGTGAGAAATTATGTTTAATATCCAGTTTATCAGCAAACTGAAAAGCCATCTTTTTAACATCTCTTCTATTCGGCACAAATCCAACTTTTTCCAGTGCTTGTATATGCAAGACTAAGCTTCTCTCATGTTCTCTGCCTAATGTCGGAGATCGGCCAAGATATTTTCTACAACTATTAGTAGTTATGTGTCGTCTAAGAGTTCTTGAGGGTATATTATATTCCCTACTCGCTGCATTAACTCTCATTTCTCCACTTTTAACTTTCTCTATGGCAGTAGCCATTGACCCTTCACCCCATGAAGCTCGGGTTGTTTTTTCTCATGTGTATCCTCCCCATATTCTACAGTAAAAGAACAATAAACATAAATTTTGAAACACTTTATGGGTGGGGCGTTTTATCAGCACCCATGTGAGGCGTCTTGCACTTTGGGTAGTGCAAAACGCCCCACATTGATATTCTGCTGTAAAATTTAGGTTAGGTCGAAACTAAAACACCAACCACCTAAAACTAAAACACCACCATTATTGTCTAACCTACGTCACTAATATTACATTTTGGAAAAAAGAAATTGCTTCAGTAATAATTAATTTTTATTAATACCATGCAACAAATGTTTAACCATGAAATATCAATTTTGTCTATCAAACTTCGTTTGGTACTAGTCATTAATGTCTTGACATAAACGGATAGTAACGGACGACGAACTTTCATACGTACTGAACGGAAAGTAAAACAGCGGGAATTTTGAAGGTGGGGCGTATTTAAACCCGGGGCGTATTATACCACTCTACCCTATGTTGGTGCACCGTCGAGTTGAAACCACATACGTATTCGTACATTTAATTCTTTAAGAAAGAGGCATTTTTTCTTTTAGGAATCTTTAATAAATTTCCCCTCTTATGTAGCCACCAAGAACGTACGGATCAATTACTTTATCATTTAAAATTCCTCCCCTAACATTTAAAGGCCAATGATTTCATAAATTCACTTCTCTCATTCAATGTCGATTTTCTGTGCAATAATAATGCATATTATGGTGGTTCACATGACCCTTGATTTTAAAAGTCGCACTTTTCCAGAGGTTTGGGACGCCCTATACAATTTGAAGCTTGTGTGAAGAAATTTTGTACAGGTTTTTTCATTAGATCGTGATAGTTGCGACTGTCAGGTAAAGAAATAATGCCCTTCTGTATCGTACGTTGTGATGGTGCGCCGATGGCAATGTGGGAAATGTAAACAAATCTACAGGTTATGCTGACTTCTCCGTTTTACTATTGCATGCTATTTCTAGACTTTATTAGTTTCCACTGATGCAATTCACTGTCGTTTCCTGCGTCTTCTTATTTAGCACCCATATCTGACAGTCATACTGTACAGTTGGTCTTAATATTGTTTTGTACATTCTGATCTTCGTATATTTTCGTTTGGTATACCTTTTCTAAAACCTTAATTTGGGAATTAATAACCGGGAGCGGCTGCCGATGGGTAGGGGTTCGTTCCGTGTTATTAGATAGGAAAAAGGTTAAAGGGTAGGATGGAACGTTGGGAATGGCCTCTATCTGCTTACTCCGCCCCGTGAATGATCCTAGAGGATCTGAGAGCGAATGCAAGATCGTGCGCGTTTATATACAATTTGCTGGGGGGATTTCTGGGAACCGGCCCGGTCGGAGGACCGCTTCTGACGTCATAATCCCTTGCGTCGTTAGGGGTTGAAACTTTGAAACAAAGAAAACTTTAGTTTCCGCGACAACCCCTAACTTATTTAGCATCATCGGATGCGCGGTTCAAGAACATCCAGCGGGCGGATCCGCGTAAAATCAACGAAGTAACAACTTTTTAAGCGCTACGATCTGCGTGAAATTCGGAAGGGGGTTGAAGGATAGGGTGATACATTATTCCTAAAAATTACAAGCTGCTTGAACGCTAGGAACGGAAATTATGGGGACGTAAAGCCCCGCGCGCTGTGATTGGCCGATGCATATCATTTCGTTGCAACATGCTGCTGCGGCGCTCTAAGGAATCGTTGGTTTTATTGCGTGTTCCTAGCCGTTCGCGGTAATAAGTGCACCTAAACTAAATTAAAATTACATATGTTACAATTATGATACAAAAAAGAAAAAAATAAAATAATTCTGCGGAACGGCGTTGGTAACAATCCGCCCTCCTTTGAAGGTCGCAGCTGCGGGTTGCGGCTGACTATTGCTGGCGGTTGTCGGCTTGTAGTCTCGGTGCTCGTCTGAGGTCGTCGACGCGAACCTTGACTTGCTCGTTCCATCGATGGATGCAGAAGGTGACGGTTCCGGAGGCTTCGATGACCCGGTAGGGTCCGACCCACGGGTCCGGGATGTCTCCCACGGCGACGTTCCGGTTACGAGTGAGGACCCGGTCGCCGGGTTGGAATCGAACTGCAACTGGCCGTCCGATTGCGTAACGGGCTCGATAACGATGTTGGTTCCGGTGGATCCTCCGGATCTGCTCCTCACGTGGAACTCGTCCGTCCTGTTGTAGTCCGTCCGTGGCCTGCCAGTTCCCGGGTCGAGGTAGTTCGAATCCTAGTAGAGCCTGGCTAGGAGTGGTCCCGGTGGCGGCGTTTCTCCTCGTTTGTAGATTGAACATGATGGTTGGGATTGCAACATCCCAACTCTGGTTGTCCTTTCCTCTGAGGTGTATCCTCAGCCCTTTCTTGATATCCTGATTGCGCCGTTCATCTGGATTGGCACGAGGGTGGTAGGTGGCGGTCGTCCAGTGGTAACAACCCCCACGCGGTGTCCCATGCGATGGAGCTAAATTGCGTGCCATTATCGGAGAGGACCGACTTCGGTATCCGAAGCGCGTGAAGACATCTTCTTCGAGTTTCCGGACGACGGTGCCGGTGCGGCTGTCCTGGAGTGGGAACGCTTCAGTCCACTTCGTACAGAGGTCCGTGATGGTTAGAATGAAGCGGTTTCCGCGATGGCTTCTGATGTAGGGCCCCATCAGGTCCACGGCCACTGTTTGCCAAGGCTGCGTCATTTGGTGGGGTCGCAGCGGTGCCTTGGCCTGCGGTGCGCCTCTCTTTGTGCAATGGCACGTCAAGCAATTTCGCACGTGGTTCTGGATGTCCTTATGCATGGACAGCCAGAAGTAGCTGTTCCGGATGGATTGCTCTGTTTCCTTAGCGCCCGGATGTCCGGCGGAAAGGTCGTCGTGGTAAGCGGCCATGACTTGTTCCGTCATCGCAAGCGGAACGACGAGTAGTTGGAGTTCCCCGTTCCTCCGTCGGAAGTATCCATCCTCGGCGTTGTACAGTTGTTGGAACTCTTTATCCCCTGGCTCGGTGGTTCGGGTGTTGTGCATCCGTTGGAACCAAATGCGCTAGGTCGGCGACGTCCAGGACCTGGACTGATGTCGGTACCAATTTTTCTGTCTCCGTGACTTCCGCAGGGACAAGCGTTGGTTCCGGATAGCGGGAGAGGGCGTCTGCGAGCTCGTTGTTCCGGCCGGGGCAGTGTTCCACGTCGAACCGGTACTCTTGCAGTAGTAACGACCAGCGGGTCAGTTTGGACTTCGAATCCTTGCTCCGAGCGAGCCAGAGAAGGGCTCGGCTGTCCGTCCGGAGCTTGAATCGGCGATCCTCTAGGTACGAACGGTATCGTTTTATCGCCCACACTGCAGCCAGACACTCCTGCTCGTTGCAGTGATACGTTTGTTCGGCTGCGTTAAATTTGCTGTTGGCGTAGGATATGATACGCCGTCCTTCCGGCGTCGGTTGGTAAAGTACCGCGGGCAGTCCTTTGGAGCTAACTCCTGTCCATAGACTACAAAACTAGATAGACTGCTATCTTCTTGCACAAGCGCGAAACCCTGATACACTAGCGACACAGGTGGTTGGCAGTAGAAACTTTTCAAGTAGCGCGTTTATTTAAAACTCAATTGATGTAAAGTATACTGTTATTCACGAGTTAACCTCAGCTTTCGATTTATTTCCATAGTAACAGGACGAAGACAATATTTGTTTCCATGGCGATAAATTGAATCATAAAGTTAATGGTAATGATTGCTTTTGGACGAAAATAAAAAAAGAGCCAACATAGGTGCAGCGCTAAGGCAAAATGAAACTTATAAAATGAAATAAAACATGTAGTTAAAAAATTAGTAATATAAGGTTTTGCAGGATACATTAATAAAAAATATTTAACATTTGCAATCAATTTATTCAATATTTACATTGAATGATTTGTTACATGGTAATTAATAAAAAATATTGTGAAATGTAAAATACTTATTTTCTATGTTTATTATACGTTAAATAACGATCTCTGCACTGCTTTTTTATTATGTCGTTATGAGGTCTTGCATCTTTTCCGTGCAGAATCCTGTTACAATCTCGGCACCAGGCATGGCATACAATACGAAATGCGTTATTAAAGAAATTATTTATAAAAGTATTTCTGTGTACATCACATTCCAAAAAATTGAAACGAACTTTTTCTAACAAAATAGGCATCAATTGTTTTTTCAGATTCTTCGTTGAACAAAATTGTGGCAGGTATTGGGAAATAACTGCTTGAGTAGTTTTAAATGCTCGTCTTAAATTGAAAGAAGGGTATGTTAACTTTCCGTTTTTGAATTCTCTTGCCTGAATATAACTATTTTGGGGTTCATTCTGTTCTGTGGTTAGACACTGACTACAGGCCTTACAATTGGGTATAATTTTTTTAAATATATATCCACAAACGTAGGCAGAGCTGTGTGTAGAAATATTTTCATCTGTCCCCGCATTGCTGTCCGAATTGTGGTAATCATAATGGCTTGTAAATTCTTCTTCTTGCTCCTCTTGGGTCGTTTCCTTGGGTCTATTTATTAAATTAGTAAAAAGAAATTTGGTATTATTTATCGGGGTATCATTATCTTCTTCACAATTACTAGTGGCACTTTTTACTGATATTAAATTATTAATTAGAAGCGTTTTAAACGTAGATACGAACGATTCACATGTAGGAAATCTGTTTGTCCCTCCATGGCTCCTGACACAACCAAAAAAATTTTCAAGTGGGTCCTGGTTTAGTTGACTTGGATGAAAATATTTTATTCCTTCATTGGACAGCATACTCCAAACGTCTTGGAAGCTTCTTAGGGTGAACATCCAGTTTTTAATACTTGGAGGTATTGTCTCTTTATTATTTTTTTCATCAATAAATTTCATTGTGGACAATGTTTGGATGGCCTCTATCCAAAACTGATGGTGTGGCGATTTTTTTGTTACAGAAGTTCTATACATTTTTCCACTATGTTGTACTATAGAACCATTCACACTGTCAAACAGCTTGTCCAAAAATAGCATCAAGTTTGCTGTGTCTGTTGCTTCAGGTTCCATGAGGTTACATTTTGTGGCTGCACAAACAAGTATAACATTTTAACGTAGGGCGAAAATTGCAAAAGTATACTTACATGATAAAAATTTCATTGTTGCTGCTACTCTTTCGCTGAATACTTGAGTGCACATCTTTACCTTCATTTTTGGAATCTTCTCGGGATTTACATGGCATTCTGTAAGCTTTGGCAACAGTCTTGTTTCATCAACTCCTTGGTCTATTGTGTATAATTCCCTTATATGCCTCCATTTTGCAACTGCAGCTTTTCCATTTAAGACGTATCGTAAATTTTTTGTGAGTAAATTATTTCGTACACCTTTCAAGAGATGGGGCGGGTCGAACATAGGGGTTACCTGAATTCCATTAACTTCAAAGAAGTTTCCACGCCTTTCTTCTCCTTTTTTCAAATATTGTACTCTTCCAACTGTTTAATTGCAGCTTCATTAGATTTTCCTTGGTCGCAAATAGTACATACTATTTTTACATCTGGTGTTAGTTTCAAAATAATTTCTTTAATCAAACACATCAACCGTGAACTTTTTACACTGCCCTGTGTGAAAGCATAAGCTACCGGTTGCTTATATTTTTTTACAATACCGCGAATCATAAAAACTAAAACATGATCGGCGAGCTTGCTGCTTCCTCTTCCATCTCCGTAATCTTCAAAGCCACTTATGAAATCATGTTTTTCGTTATAATGTACATTGGCAGTATACTCATTTCATCAAATATCAATGAACAGTATCTATGTTGTGCTGGTAACTTTGACACAGACTGTTTCAAATTTTGTAACAGTAAATCATTAACTCCTGCAGTTATAGGAATTTTTTGAAGCAAATTTCTCAATGTTTGTTTTGCAGGTAAGGTAAACAACCTTTCCAAAAGTTTATATGCTTTTGGACTTTGTTTATATAGTGATAATGATAGTATCTTTTCGTCTAAAGTAAATCGCCTTCCTTTTGCTCTTTTATTGGATTCGCGCATTTGAAGATTTGTAAAAATTTTTGCAGCTGGTGACATATTTGCAGCTACTTTATTAAAATAATCTTGATCGGTGAGTTTTTCAATTGCTTGTATTCTTGATTTAAAGCTTAGACACTTTCGATTGATTCTTCTCACTTGTCGCTTCAACGTTAAAGCTTCTCCATATATATATCTTGCCTTTGGTGTCAACTGGATTTTGCGATGAACTCCCACACTTTCTAAAATGGATGCTCTCTCTCCTGAAATGGAAATTATGTAAGTCATTTAAATGAATTACATAGCAATAGACAAATTACTGTTTGGTAGAATTATGTTGCCAACTGAACAGTTTTTAAAACCAACAGTTACCTTTTTGTTTTTTTACAAGAATTTAAATTACAAAAAAAAAATGCTTCTATGGAATTCTCTTTGTTATCCTATACTGAAAATGTATTAATTATTTGTTCTTATTGTAACTTGTAACTGCACAGATTTTTTTTAGGCCTGCTTTTTATTTAAATACATAATTTTTCATCAAAATGTGTCTGCCCTGCTAAGCTAGGAAGTCAGTTCTGATAATTTTGTTTTCTGATTTTAGTACGTTTAAACATATCTTTGTATCATATTTAAACTATTCAATTCTAGCTTTACTTAAAGAAAACAGCATTATTATTATATTTTCTTTACCTCGTGATTTTCTTGGAGTAGAGAATGTTTGAAGATTATGTTCAGCCTCTATGATAGGTATTTCTTGATTCTGTATTATGTCATTTTGAGGTACTATTGGCTCAACAACCATATTATTAGCAGCTTCCTGAGCAAAATTAGTAGGATTCGAAGAACCTGAAAAAAAATTATGGTAATGAAGAAAACTCGTAAAAAAAGTATAGTGTTCAACTCGTCAAAATCATTTTCTTAAGCTCGCGAACATTACCAAACTTGGGTTCGCCTCATCTGGTAAATTGTTCTCTCGCTCAAAAAATGTCACTTTCATCACTCGTTCAACAATATACTATTTTCTTTCAAACCATGTCATTGCCTATCTACTGTTGGAGTCAATTGTCAGAAATAAAAAGTTTGAAGCATGTGTTGATTGTACTTACTATTCAGAAACAATTTTGGAACAGCTTTATAATTTATTCTATTCTTATCTGGCGTCAAATCCTTTTCTTCAAAATGGTTTTTACAAATACGCTTCTTGTTATACACCTCCACAGGTTCGACCCCTAACAAATCGCCACCCACAAGATTGATCCAAAGTAATAGTCGGTGCAAGTCCTTCCGTGGATTTGGAAAGCAATGTCTCTCAGTACCTGTAATAAGAAATATTATCACTTGCAGTTTATTAAAACCCACGGAATCGAATTAAAACTGAACAATTAGAAACATTTGTCGCCATTAACTGAAAGCAACAGTCTATTTTTACTTACCAGAATAAGTACAACCAATAACACAGCATTTGTGAATCCCCATTGCGAGACACTTTACAAATAAACTGAAATTAATAAAGACAATATTACATCGATTAGTAAAAATAAATAAAGAAAAAATACACCTACCTTATAACCTAACTAAAATAAAGTATCTACAAAGTTTATATTACAAACACACATACAAATAAACAAAAACAACCGAAGTTTATAGTACCTACACACACACACAATACACGCAACACACCAACAATACAAAAACCACACAACAACACAAACGAAATCAGAAAATAATAACACGTGGAACACAAAACTACATGGACGAAGTAAACACAAATCAGAAATCACTGGATCCGGATGAACCATAAACACATTGCGGGTACCGTACCAGCGCCAAATTCAAAAATGCGATTCGAGCGCCATTTACGGCTGGCAGCAAAAGTAAGAACACTCATTCTGAATTTGTTATTAAAGATATTACCCCCTGCTCCTGTCTGTAAGACGTAAGGTAGCTTCGGGTCCGGGCGGTGGAGGTTCAGCGGCGCTTGCAGAGCTGACTTAAGCTGCTGGAAGGCCCGCTGTGCTTCGTCCTTGAAGTTCCAGCGCCGTTTTCCGCTAAGTAGATCCGTCAGCGGGGCGACGATCTCGCCGCAGTTGGGGATATAGTCTTTCAACCAGCCGACCAGTCCGAGGAACTGGCGTAGCTCTTTGCGGCTTTTCGGCGGCGGGTAGTCCTTCAGTTGGCTGAGGTGGCTGTTCTTGGGCTGGATCCCATCGGCGGTGATGCGGTGTCCAAGGTACTCGAGTTCCGTGGCCCCGAAGTGGCATTTGTTGATGGAACACTGCAGACGGTGTTGCTGGAATCTCTCGAGTACCAAGTGGATGTGGCGAAGGTGATCTTCCCAGTTGTTGGAGTATATGATGACATCGTCCAAGTAGACCAGGGTGAAGTCCCAGGTTGAAACCGGCGAGCACCTCTTGAGTCATCAGTTTTTGGAAGGTTGTGGGGGCGTTTTTGAGTCCGAACGGCATAACTTTGAACTCGTACGTCGCACCGTCCGGGGTGATGAAAGCGGCGAGCGGTCTGGATTGTCGGTCCAATGGAACTTGCCAATAGCCAGACTTCATGTCCAGGGTGGTGAACACTTTGGATGCCCCAGGTCGTGGATCGTCTCGTAAATCCGTGGCAGGCTTGAGGCTTCGTTCTGGGTGACCGCGTTGAGTCGCCGGTAGTCAATGCAGAACCTTGGTTTCCCGTCCTTTTTCTCAACTATCACGATAGGAGAGTTGTAGGCAGAGGTACTGGGCTGGATAACTCTGGTTTTCAGCATCGATTCAGCGTTTCTTCTCGGCTGAGCAGCGGTGTGGCGGCAGACGGATGGATCGACTTCCGGGGGTGGCTGCCTGGAGGTAGGAGGCCGTGCTGCTCCCGGAGCGGCGCGGAACGATCGAGCTGTGCACACCGTTTGAATAGTGCAGCCTGATCCTGCGGAAGCGGGGTGGTCATTGCCGTATGGAGTTCCGCTCGGACGAGAGTGCTGATGATTTCAATCCGCTCCTCTTCGGAAGTCTGCGGGGCGATCCTGTCGAATAATTTCCGTTTCTAGACGGCGAAGGGTTCCGTGTGTTGGCCGGATAAATGCTGTGTGGAGTAGAGCTTGGCGAACAGCCTCATCCGTACCTGCGTCCCGTTGCATTCGTCAAGGAACCTTGATTGGAATTCCGTCCATGTGAGGTTTGATGATTCATAGCGTCCGAACCATGCCCGGGCCTGTCCGGTGAGCTGGCAGCTAACAATGGGTACGTAGGTCCATTGTGGCTTCCGTGTGATCGTCAGGTATTCGAATAGGTGATCCAGGAACTCCTGGGGATCCTCGGACTCCGATCCATGGAACGTGGGTAGGTCCTCAGTTTTGAATTCGCTGCAGCACGGGCTGAGATCGGTTCCGGCAGATGATGCCGATCCTGGGGTTGGTGTAGTTGTTGGGCGCCACTGAGGCTCTCTGTTGTCCTCAGAATTTGATGGAGTTGTGTTTCGGGTGTTTACCATCTCGGGGGAGTTCTTTCAGCGGCTGCTGAAACTTGAAGTGGGCCCCACGGTGGGCGCCAAATTGTCACCGGTGCATCACGGCGGCCTTGCGAATCGGCGTGGTCGGCGTCGGCGTCGTATTTCTGGCAATCGACCGTCCGGTGGTGCTCCTCGAGTCCCGGGAAGCTTCTTCGGCGGTGGCCGGCTAGCTCTTGACTTCTCGGGGCGAGGGACAAGTAGGAGGAATGGTAAACGCCTTAGTTGTTGATAAACAATGAATATATTTAAAGAATAAGACTCATTAATTACAATTGGAAGCGGAGCGATCCAACAGGGATTCGTCCGTCTTGCAAAAAATGTAAAAAAAAGGTGAGTGAAATTTGGAAGCGGAGACGAATTTGTCACGGACAAGGTTTCGTTCCGGGTTTGGAATAGTAAAGCGGAATAAGGGCGAGGAGACGAACCTACTGACGGGCAGAGGTTCGTTACGCGTTAAAACGATAAATTTGGGAACTAATAACCGGGAGCGGCTGCCGATGGGCATAGGTTCCTTCCGTGTTATTAGATAGGAAAAAGGTTAAAGGGTAGGAAGGAACGTTGGGGACGGCCTCTAATTTTGATACAAAAAAGAAAGAAATAGAATCATTCCGCGGGACTGCGTTGGTAACACGCTGAACTTTCGGTTTCGGTCCGTGCGGGTGGAACGGGCTTGGCACTCTTCGGCGTCTGGATTGGGTCCTTGTTCGGTCCGGCCACGGCAGCGCTGTAGCTGATGCTCGGCCGCTTGCGCGCCTCCGAAGAGGGGGCGACGGTTGTAGCTGGCGCTGCCTGACTCGTCGCTGGGGCGGGGTCCTTCGTCCTTGAACTCCGGAGCTCTCATAGCCCTTGTAAGAAGCGGGGTGTGGTCAACCGCAGTTGCAGCAAACAGCCGGGGTGTATCGTGGTTTTTAGCAAGCACGAGTGTGATGCGGCTCCGCGCACTTCACGCAGCGATGACTGGCGCGACATATTCGCTGAGAGTGTCCGAACTGTTGGCAGCGGTGACACTGACCAACGCCGGACGGACGTCTTATTGACTCCATTGTTACATAGAGCCGAGCGACCTTCTTCTCGTCGAATATTCTCTTGCCATCGTCGCCTCTCGACAGCTGGACCATGACCGGCGGCATAGTACGCTTATCAGGTCCTTTATTCAACCAGAAAATCGAGTGAACCGGGTAGCTCTGCTGTTTGAGCTCGGCTTTGATCTCTTCCTCGCTAAGTTTGGAGGGCAGATTGCGAATCACGACTCGTAGCGGCTTGTCGGCCGTAAATGCGTACGTATGGTATTGCACTTTCTTCTCGTCGAACATTCGCCTCATTGCACGGTAGTCGTCCACCGTCGTCGGCTGGATACGAATGCCGGATCCCGTCTTCTTCGCTTTCGAGAAAGCGACCTGCGGACATCAAGATCTCTGCAGACCTGCGTCCACTTCTCTTTCTCCCGAAAGAAGACCGGGGAGATACGGACCTTTCCCTGTGCCTGCGGCTCGGACCCCGGCGTGGCGTCCATGTCCGTAGAAAAAATTCCGGCCCCGGACACATTACTCAGTGTCGTGTCGAAATAAAATAAAATTCAAGCGTAAACTAGGATTGTGTAGCCTTTTGAAAGGCACGGATAGCAAAATAAAGCTAGGAAACTGGCGGTGGACAGCGCCTGAGCAGGCCGGGTCGCTACGGTGAGAACTTTGCAAAACACGTCTGATCAACTCGGACGCTCGCTGCAGTTTTTTTCCCTCCTGCGTTTTTCTGAATTTTCAGTCTCTTGGGCTATGATTCAGCTACTTTATCTCCTCCGCCCAAAGTGTTCTTTTAGTTGGAGTGTTTGTCACTATGTTATCCCTCTTTCTCTGGATATCTCATCTCTTAGGACCTATCCGTTCCTAATGTAAACCCTCCCCAATGCCTTATGGCACCCGTTGGATGTTCCCTCATTCTGTGAATTGCCGCGGTTCTTCTTTCATCCGCTCTTTCCTCTAATTTTTCCAATTTTAGCTCTGTTCTAATATCTTTGTTTCTGATAAACCACGGAATCTCACCGCATTTCCGTGCTAATATGTTCTGCACTTTTTCTACTTCTCCTCTGTCCTTCGGACTTCCCCTGGACCATATCTTTTCTCCATTCACATTCTGCCTTCCAATGATAATCCGCTCTCTGGCTTTATGAGGGAGTATAGTTTGGAAATTCTCTTCCTCGCAGCCGCCCCTCTCCCTTTCACGTGCTTCTCAAAATTAATCTTGTTGTCCAGCGCCATTCCCACGTACCTTGCCGATTTTTTTCACTTTCACTATCTTCTCCCCGTGCCTAACCATTTGTCCATTTTTAAACTTCCTGTTCATGGAGATCATTTCCGTTTTTCCCTGGTTTATTTTTATGTTCTATTTCCTAGCATAGTTGTTCACTTCTTGTAGGCTCTTTTCTATCTTCTTCTTACAACTATCATCGTTTTTTCCCATTCCATTCTTCCATTTCCCAAATTGCGTATTGGGCAACAATTGGCTTGATTTTAGAAAATCTGTTATTCTGTTCTTAAGAACGGTTTTCGCCACCTTCGCGAAGCCTGTGAGGAGGCTGATTGGTCTCCTGTTCTCCGGTTTCTTTGAATCCTTTTCACCTTTCGGTAGCGTAATAATTACTTGCTTCTTTCCAGCATTCTGGGAAGATGCCATTCTTTAGACTTCCACTTATGACGTTTGTCAGTTGCTTCAGTACTGGTTCACCTACCACCTTTGGGATTCTATTGGGAAGTTATTTATCCCCGGCACCTTTTTTGTGGCTATTCGTTTTATGATTTGCTTTATCTCTGAAACATCTCTAATGGCTCTGATACTGCTTTCCACCATCCTTTCCGTTCTCGTGTCCGTGGTGCTTACAAAATTGAATTGTTCTTCCAGATACGATGCCATTGCTTCCGCTTTTTCTTCCTTTCGGTACAGTAATTTATTGCCGATTTCTATCGACGCGTTCGGCTCACTTCTTTTCCTTATTTTTCCCAACAAGAACCAAAACTTGCACTGGTTGTTTTCTGTTTCTTCAATTGTTCTCTTCCACTGGTTTTCCTTTTTCTCCTCTAACATAACTATCGTCATCCTTTTCCATACGTTGTACTTTCTTCTATCCTCCTCTCTTTTACTGCTTCTTCTTTGCTTCGTATATTTTTTCGAGGATATCTCTTCGCTTCCTATTAAGTCCCAGCTTATTTGTGAACGTACGATCTGAACCCTTTTTGCTGTTTCCTAGGGCTGTTTGTACATCCTTTACTAGTTTAGTTGTTAATTCTAGTTCTTCCTGCCTGATTTCGTTTTTGTCATTCTCCAGCTTGGATGTTAGATATACGCATTTCATCCAATTTGTTGATGTTTTCGGTGTACTTTCGCTTTCCAGCTTCCTGTCTATGGTCAGCATAACCGGATAGTGATCTGAATCTAACTTGTGGATCGTCGTAGCTTTTGGTTTCTTCATATTTTTCGTGAGGAATATGTCCAGTACGTCCCCTCTTCTTCCGCCTTGTGGATACGATGTGGCGTCTTCTGGTCCACTGATGATCACTTCTCTTTTCCATCACTCCATTCTTTCAGGATCTTCCCGTTTTTGTTTGTTATCCTCGAGTTCCATCTCCAGGGTTTGGCATTAAAGTAGCCAAACACCACGCACCTTTCAAAGTTTATTATTATTTTTTAACGTATTGCTAGGTTTATTATACACTGACACTAGGGTTAATAACTTGTCCTTTATTTTATTTGAATTGTCATTCCTATTGCCTCCACTTCCGTGTTTAGGTCAGTTCTCTTTGCACAGA
This sequence comes from Prosopocoilus inquinatus, assembly GCA_036172665.1. Lineage (NCBI taxonomy): Eukaryota > Metazoa > Arthropoda > Insecta > Coleoptera > Lucanidae > Prosopocoilus > Prosopocoilus inquinatus. The sequence continues at coordinate 50,753,745 of CM069873.1, forward strand.
TTTTACTTTTTACCAGAATCGCCATCCCACCCCCCAGGCGCGCCCTCTCTCCGGAATATTTGATATCCCCGGATCCGAAAACTTTTTCCCGGTTTTAGTTTGGTTTCCTGCAACAACAGGACTGCGATATCTTCCTCTTCTAAGTAGCACATCAACTCGTCCTTTTTGTTTTGCATTCCGTTTGCGTTCCAAGTTGCTATTCTCAGCTTCTCATCTCTAACGTTGTTTCTTGCTTGATTACGGTCCATTAAATTGATTAAAGATCGGAAGCATTTTTTCTAGCTCTTCCGCTAGTTGTTTAAATTTCCTAATCACATTTATGTCGATGTTCATCTCCGGTTTTCCCGTTGTGGTTTCCGCATACATCATTCCCTCTTTCCTTCTGGAGTTTTGACCAACCTTCTCTTTTCCTCCTCTTTTCTCTTTTTTATTTGCTCCGGATGGTGCGGGCTGCTTTTACTGACCGCGTGATTCTCTCCTCCGCAATTAGCGCATTTCAGAGTTATTTTTTTACTCTTACCTGGACACTCGAAAGAGGGATGTTCTTCCGCACACCTCAAACATTTGTATGCGGCCGTACATCTGTACTACACGCGCCCATATACTTGGCATTGTTACGATGACATTTTTTTTTCCTTCCTGAATCTTCTGTTTTTTCAATCTCCGTAGATTATGAAACAGTTTCCTCTTCTCCCCGTACCCCTAACAAGGTAAGGTACGGGTGTTTCGCATTTTGTATGGACTCGCCATCGCATTTATTCCGTAAAAATTCTCCCTGTGCTCCTCACACTGGCTGCCGGATGGTCTCTTAAACGCTGGATAGCTTCTGCTCTTCTTTCCGCCGCCCTCTCTCTCAGGTCTTGAAGTTGAAGCTCTTGTCTTATATCTTTATTTCTGACGAACCACGGGATCGCTACGCACTTCCTGGCCAGAATGGTTTGGCCCATCTCCGCTCTTCTTAACGATTTCTCACTTCCTTTAGCCCAAATTTCTTCTGCGTAGGTGCTCGTCGGAAGTGCTATCGTATTTAAAATTTTCATCCTAGTTCGCAATTTCAACCCACTATCCAGTCTTAGTAGGTGATACAGCCTGTTCAGTTTTTTCCTTGCTAACAAGCCTCTCTCCCTCGTGTGGTTTTCTAGATTCAGCTTTTGGTCTAGTACCACTCCTAAATACTTTATCTTTCTTTTTACCGGTATCATCCTTTCCCCGTGTTTTACTTTTAAACCTCTGATGAACCGATCTTTGAAGAGGCCCACCTCCGTCTTCCCCTGGTTCAATTTAATGTTCCATTTTTTGGCAAAGTTATCCACTTCACTCAGACATCTTCCCAGTTTCGTTTGGCATGATACCTCATTCTTCCCTGTTACTAGTATACCCATATCATCGGCAAACTGAAACATTTTTACGTTCTTTTCTCGCTCGATTCGGCGCATCTCTCACAAATAAGTTGAATAGCAAGGGAGATAATGGTGGTTTTGGACCTTCTTTTACCCGGAACCTTCTGTTTTCCAGCCACGATCTTACTACCTTTATTAGGTACCTGGGAATGGCTACTTCGTTCATTTTGTGGATGAGTGCATGACGCCGTACTTTGTCGTAGGTTTTTTCTACATCCAACAATGCTACCATGACCATCTGTATCGGCTTTTTATTGTTCTTCACTGTTTCGACAAGACACATCATTTGTTGAACCGCTGCTAGCTTACCTCGAAAACCAAACTGATTTTTCGAGAGTAGTTCTTTTTCCTCGATGTATTCAGTTATTCTGTTCTTTATTATTGACTCCGTTACCTTCGAGAAACCCGTAATCAAGCTGATTGGCCTTCTGTTCTCGGGCTTTGTAGGGTCTTTCTCTCCTTTCTGCAGCGTTATGATCACGGCTTCCTTCCAGCACTCTGGGTACTTTGCATTTTTGAGTATTCCGTTGATTACCCTGACAAGTTCTTCTATCATCGGTCTGTCCATTATTTTTAGTGCCCTGTTCGGGATATCGTCCATCCCCGGTGCTTTCTTTGTCGCCATCTTTTTTATGATTTCTGCAATCTCTTTGATGTCCACCTTCTTTTCCACCACTCCTTGTGATCTATCGACGGTAACTATACTTTGTCTAACCCTTGTCTCGATTTGATTATCCGTGGTATTTTCGTATGTGAACTGCTTCTCGGGAAATTGCGCCACAGCCTCCGCCTTTTCTTGATTGCTGTATATTAGTTTTTCCCTAATTTGGATTCGAGCGTTAGGTTCTCTTCTTTTCCCAATTCTGCCTAGTAACTTCCACATTTTTCCTGGTTTTTTCTCCGCACCTTCGATAGACTCCTCCCAAGATTCTTTCTTCTTGGTTTGTATTAGATCCTTCACTTTCCTTTTCAAACGATTATATGCCCTTTTGTCGCTCTCTCTATTGGTGTCTTTCCATCTTTTCTTCGCTTCATACTTTCTTTTCAACACCGCCCTTTCTTCCTTTGAGAGAGCCCACTTGTTTGTAATCGTGCCCCTCAGTTCCTTTTTGCTACTGTCTAGAGCTTTTTTGGACGTCCCTTACCAGTTTTAAGGCCACCTCATCGATTTCATCTGGACCAAGGTCTTCCGTATCGTATTTTAACTTCGATGTAAGATAAGCGAATTTCATCCAGTTCATTTTTCTCCTCAGAGCGTTTTCGTCCTCAGTTTTACCTTCTATTGTCATCAGGACCGGGTAGTGATCCGAGTCCAACTTATGGATGGTTCTAGGTATCGCTTCCCCCGCGCCCTTGGTGATGAAGATGTCCAAAACATCTCCTCTACGTGCTCCGCTTGGACAGGACGTGGCATCCTCTGGCCCACTAATTAAAGACCCGCCGTTCTCATCCCCCCAACTTTTCAGTATTTTTCCATTCCTGTTGGTAATTCTAAAGTTCCACAGCCAGTGTTTGGCATTGAGGTCACCTCCCACCACACATCTGTCCGAACTCACTAATTTGTCTAAGTCCTCTTTCTTTAACAAGTTTTTGGGTGCGTTGTACACTGATAGAAGGTGCAAAGACTTATCTAATATTTGAATCGACACCCCTACCGCTTCTACTTCTGTGTCGAACTTTAATTCCCTGGCACTTATTTGACTTTTCACTAGAATGGCCACTCCTCCTCCCGGTGCGCCTCTTCTATCTCTCCTAAATGTCTGGCATCCTCTCACATTCAGACCTCGTCCTGGTTTTAATTTGGTTTCCTGCAGCATCATCACCGCTATGTCCTCCTCCTCCAAGAAGACCTCCAACTCCACTTTTTTGTCTTTAATACCGTTTGTGTTCCATGCCGCTACATTTAGCCTTTCCTCTCTACGTTCATTGCTTGGACGTTTAAGATCCATCCCGTCTGCTAATTGTTTAAACTTTCTTAACACACTCATGTCTATGTTTTCGTCCTTTTTTTCTTCTTGAGCTACCTGCGCGTACGAGACTCCCTCCCTTCTCGTCGCCTTTTCCACCCTTTCTCTCCTCTCTTCTTCCTTTCTTTGTTTTATCTGCAGCGGGTTCTGGGGGCATCCTTTGTAAGCCGCGTGATGCTCTCCTTCGCAGTTTGCGCACTTCAGTGTTATTTTTCTCATTTTTCCGGGACACTCGTACGACGGGTGCTCTTCTGCACACCTCATGCACCTGTAACTCGCCGTGCATCGATATTGAACATGCCCGAATAGTTGGCATCGGAAACATTGGGTCGCGTTTGTTGGTTTCCTTTTTGGCTCTGTCCTTACCTTCATTCCAGCTACATCCGTCACGTCAAAGAGCTTTTTGCCCTCTGTGCTCTTTTCCGCATTTACCAACACCATTGGGAGCTCTTCTTTGAAACGCTTCATGCGGCTCACGTTTACTATCGGGAAGCCCTTCCCTTTTAGTTCTTCTTCTATTTCTTTCACTTCTACTTCTCTCGGCACTCCTCTAATTACCACTTTTAAATTCTTTTCCTCCCTTAAACTGTAAGTGTGACACTGAATTTTCTTGCCATCCAGAAGTGATCTTAGCCTCCTGAAGTCTGTGCTGGTTTTAGGGAAGAGCTTTATTCCTTCCTTGTTCGTCTTACAGTTGAGTATCTCACTATTGTTTGCTTCAGCTTCTTTGCGGATTAGTTCTAGTTTGCCCTCTTCCCTCAAAACTATCGGCGGGGGTCGGTACTCTTTTTTCGGCTTCTGAATGACTTCAACTTCACTCTCTTCTTCATTCTCCGACTGGCTAACAAACTTTGACCAATCTTGCGTGTAGGTTATTCCTAGGTCGTCTTCTTCCACTACTTCTGCGGCTTCTTTCCTTTCCTCGTCTTTTCTTGTTTCCTTCTGTTTTCCTCTAATGCTTTTCTGGCTCGCGGTTTCTTCCCCTCTTCTTTTCTCCTGTTGTGACGGTCCTCTCGTCCTCCTCCTTTTTCCTATTTCTCATACTGCTGCCTACAAAAGGATCCTCCCTGTCCTTCACAATTTCTTTCAAACCGCTGATTTCCTGTCTGGACTTCTTAATTGATTCCACAAGTTTTTGTACCGTCCGCTCGTATCTTTTTCTCTCCTCTTCCTTTTTTACAATTAAATCGATCGCATTTCTCAATTCATTTTCTGAGGATTCATCTTTCTCGGTGTCTGCCGTCTTCCTCTTCGCCACCGATATCTTGGCTATTTCCTTTAGTGCCTCTGCGTCATCTTCTAAATCGATGTCGCTAAGCGATGAGTCGCTGGTCTGCATTTCGGAGCCGGTGTCTTTTCCGTCCTCGTTTCTCTCTCTCTTGTCCTTTTCTTTGCTTTGTTCGTCGTTTAACACATCTTTGAATTTCCCGGGGCCTCCGGATTGCTGTGACATTTTCCTGAGAACTGAAACTCTCGCACACGCGACAGCACTTCTGCTCTGTTCAATCGTCACTCACGTTACGATGACGACTTCGAACTTATATTTACATATTTCGATGTCCACCAATGGCATGCTCTTTGGGTGCTCCGCGAACAGCGAGCGCGGTGATTGGTTAATCGGGTTTCAGGATACAAGGCGAGTGTGAGTGATCGAAATAATGCCGTGATACGGTAACAATTGTTACCGGACCGGATGGTCGAATAACGTTTTTGGGGAAAATTAATGGATGTTCAGAGATTTTTGCGGTTGATGTATAAATGAGAGAGAGAAATTCGAACTGGTAGTATATTTACTTCAAGAAAACTTAACAATAACGACGGGAGTGAACCTCAAGGAAGCGGGAGGAGTTAGTCGGGAAGGATGAGCGGTGTAACGGGGAAATTAGCGATAATCTAATGATTTCTAGCGGTGAAAGTCTTGCGTTGGGCAGAGCAGCCTCGGTTAGTAAGCGAGCTGCGACACTCTCGATGCAATTTCCGAACTTGTATTTACACTTCTCGGTGTCCACGAATGGGATGTCGTATCTGGATTCCGTACCGAGCGAGCGTTCTGATTGGTCAATCGGGTTTTCGGGAAGAAATTCGAGTTTGGGTGACCGAGTTAACGCGGTGGCACGGTAACACACTCTCGTTGCCTGGGATTGGCTCTTGCTCGGTCCGGCCACGGCATCGGCAGCGCTGTAGCTAACGCTTTCGCGCCTCCGAAGAACAGGCGACGGTTGTAGCTGGCGCTGTCGGGCTCTTGAACTCCGGGATAGGTTTCGGCTTCGGCGTTTTCGACTTCCTCTTTTCGGATCGGATGTTGCGGGAACTTCTCACAGCCCTTGTAAGAAGCGGGTTGTTGTCCGCCGCAGTAAATCCAACGCAATCCGAACGACTCGCGCGCAGTGTTGCCAACAGTTGAAAAAAGTTTTCACTAAAAGGGATGCTAGAAACCACTAAAAAATCACTAAATTTAAAATAAGTATACGTTGCCTACAAGCTTGTCAAATAAATTTCATTAAAATGTATAAACTGAAACAAGTAAAAAAAATAAATATAAAAACAGTAGCATTTACTATATATTTTGCAAAAAAAAAACAACAAAATACAATTTGTTCTTATATACAAATAATAAAAACAACTATTATAATCATACGATATCTAACACAGACAATTCAGACTCAGTAATTCTGTATGTTTCATTTGTTTTAACTTTTTTAAGAACGTCATTAGGTATCTTAAAATTAAAACAACATTTGTTTCTTCGCTTTAAAGCTGCTCTTATTGTTAAAATGGCATTTAACATTTCAGATTCCATCCGATTGCGAAGTTTAGTCTTAATTAAAGACATCTGACTAAAGGCTCTCTCAACTTCTACGTTGGAATGGGGTAAAACAAGCATACTTAATGCAAACTTGGCTAAATCACAAAACGGGTTGTTTCCTAATGCATCCTTAAAATTGTTTACCTCAATCCAAAAACACTTAGTATTTGTTACCTCTTGCCACTTGTTATAAATTATTGAATACCATTGTTTTTCTATGATATCAATAGCATTGCTATCACATCCCATAGAACGTAATAAAGGAACTATCGACTCTTTGTGAACTTTTAGTGCATTTTCAACCTAAAGCAAATTTATTTTTCTTAAAACTTCAAAGTTACTTGGAAGCCTTGCTTTTATTTGATTAATTAAAACACTTGTGAAGTTAATACACCTTTGCCGAATACCCAACAAATCAATATTAGAATTTTTATTTTTTAATTCCTTTACTTTTTCCTCAAATAAATATCCTAAGTAAGCATTTATGTCAATATAATCATTAATATTATGCTCAAATAAATCAAATTTAGTGCCTGGAGTTGTAATTCTACCGACCAAAATATCTTTTAAAAATTTTAACTCATCAAGCAATTTAGTTGGATCAGCATCTTTCGCTTCAAAAAGCTTATTGACTCTTTGTACATCAGCTAAAATTGGTTTAATGAAGATTAAAAACAATAAATTTGAATCATCATTATACATTTGATAGAGCATTTCAGCTGAGTAACATTTTTCAGTTGATCGAACTATTCCAAAGTGAGTTTTTAATTCTAACCATTGATCATACAATCGTTTCACGGCAGTTTCAATGTATAGCCATCTAGTATCACATGTTCTCGTAATTTTTAAAGGCTCGTTCCCTTCATTGAGTAGCTTGTATAACTTAATATACACATTTTGCCTACTGGATGACCTGGAAAACCACTCATACGTTTCCCTCACAAGAAATTCTAGATTACGAGGTAAAGTTTCTTTTACAGCTACTGAAACTGCCAACTGTAGTGAGTGGCAAAGACATCGAATAAGAACCAAGGAAGGAATATCATCTTTCAGTCTTTTATGAACGCCACTATTGATGCCAGTCATGACACTCGCATTATCTGTGCCAAGACCTTTTAAATTTTTAAGAGGTAAGTTAAAAGAAAGTAACGTCTGTTTGAGGCAGGTGACTATGCCCTCAGCATTACATTCTGTTAACTCAGGCATATCTAAAAATGTTGTCACAAATTCACTGGACTTGCCAGAATAATACATTATTACAATACCTAAGTATTTACTCACAGAAATATCAGTTGACTCGTCTATTAATAAGCTATATGGGCTATCGGCTATCACAAATTAGATCAGTCTTAAAATAGTCAGCTAACACATTTTTGATTATTGCACCACATTTAGTTCGATGCATTTGCAGATATTCTGAAGCTTTACCATCAAAAATTCCTTTACATAGAGTAGTTAAATGATCGATAGTTAAAATGCTGCAATGTTGAGCAATAAAGCATGCTAGACGACATTCAGCCACTTTTGCTAGTGTAGTATCTTCCACTCGAGGGAACGGAATCACATTTTGTCTTTGAATTGAAGATGCCGCTGCTATATGTCTCTTGGTAGATTGATGTTTTGTTAAGTCGCCTAAATGATTTCGGAGCAGAGTTCCACATAATTTGCATTTTGCAACTTCTACGTTATCAACAAGTTGTGACACAAGCTAATTCTTCAGTACTGGTGCCTTTAACCATTCTTTTCGAAACTTTTGCGTATAACGAGTGGTCATTCTAGAAATATTAACATTCATTATTACTAATAGATTGTTGATATTTTGTAATAATTATTTTTTTAATATACTCACTGGTATTACTTACTTTTTACAGTATCGTCCACGTGCACACGCACAGCAATCAACTTGCACGACCCGCGCAACTGCGAGCGCTCGCCAGAGAATAGAAACCAATAGAAACTAGCAATTACAAAACTACTATAAAACTAGCAATTACAAAAATAATACCAACATAAAATTTCATAATAAGAAAAATCTAAAAACTTAAGCTGCTTGGTTTCAGTATTCATCACTTTGAACAACGTTTTCAAGAAATTCACTTACAATAATCACTAGATTTCACGGTTTTATTTGAAGAAATCTCCAAAAAAAGCACTAAACACTAAATTTAAATAAATATCACGAACTCAAACTTAAAACCACTAAATTTAGTGTAAAAACCACTAAGCTGGCAACACTGCTCGCGCGGTTTAAGAACGGTAAGCCCGGTAATAGCAGAGTGCAGCTTAAAGCGCGCCCTCTGGCGGGCAGGAGTGTGACCTTAAATCATTAATAACACTAGAATAGATGTCTTACCGACAACTTTTTTTGCATGGAAAATAGCTTACAATTCGAATCGATTCAAATTATAAATTTCCTATTTCTATGTGGTCCTATTAATAGTTTTAAAATATAAAAGATCCTTAACCTAGCATACAATGTAATTAAATGTGTGTAACGCTAGGGCGACACTAACGTAAACGTCTAACGTTCATTATCGTAATAATTAAGGCGTCAAAAAATATAGATTAAACTATGCGATAGATTGAATGGCTCCACCTGCATTTGGCGACAAGTAAATAAATGATGCGCTTTTTAATGAAATAATTTCAAGATGGAAACTGGTGTACTCTACGAGTGTAAATTATTATATTATAAATTTATTGTATTATTACTGGACCAGACAAAACCCAAGGCTAAAATCTCGATTATTTCATAATTACTCAATTTGTTTATCAGTCCATTTCGTGCTAACGACCCATATTCTAATCTCGTCTTTAATTTAGTAATGCCGTGATTAAATTCTCTATCACTCTCTTACGCATTAAATTCGTATAAAGCTATATCGTTTTTGTTTATTTTAAGCACGGCTTTAGTTACAAACGACTCTAATCATGAGATGAGAATACGGCCCATTGTATTTAAAATCATTAACCAATCTCAAGCTCTAACTACGCTGAAGCTTGAACACATAACAACTAAGCTAAAACCTGTTGGATGAGTTAATTCACAAATGCTAGCTAGTGTGGCCAAAATAAGCGTTAAATGACGCGGTAAATCCTTTTGATGTATCAAAACAGACCGCCGCCCGAGCTTTCGTCTAACGTTTAACGGCATTCATAACGACGATAACAAATTAGCGTGTTAAGTCGTGGCTACAGCTATGTTTAATGCCAAATAGCGCAGTAATTAACGGCATTACGCGCTAGTGTGGCTCTAGCATAAGGAGAATTATCACAAGGATGTGTCACTTGAACAGTTTTGAGTATATTTACAAATTTCTGAACGACGTCCTTTAATAATAACACTTTCAAAATTTTGCAGAAACTTCCAAACAAGTTATATTATCCACGAAAGTTTTATTTAGCATATTGCTGCCTTTTTTGGTATCTGCCTGCTGCCTTGCTGCCTTTTTGGAATCTGCGTGCGGCCTTTTTGGAATCAGATACAAAATTCAACTTTACAATTACAATCAGAAATTAAAAAGTTTTTATCAACATAATAGAATTTTACAATTGGTTCGTATGGTTTCGTATGATATTAAGGTTGCTATGGAAAATAATAATTAATTAAAAATAATGGCTGGTCTACATAATAGCTGAATAAAATTTAAACTAAATTAAATCTAAACATTAGAACTAAATTATGAAACTATATATTTACAAGGCTCATTATGTATGGATTATGTGTTCGTAATGCCCTGATGCCTCCACGGTAGTCTCATAAGAATTTCTAATTGGTAGCATTTGTAATATCAATACACATCAAAAAGTGCCTTAAGAAAGTGCAAACAGAAATAAAGTATCTATTACGACAAAAATCTTTTTACAGAAAAAAGAAATTGCAAATTTTTGTTTTTTTTTTGCTATAACTTCTGAATCCGTTAGAATTTTCTCATCTTTAAAGCAGTTCGTAACTCCTCAAATACTTAGGAATGATTCAACAAATTTTACCGAATTCGTATCTTTTATAATAAGTGTGATCCCCATGCTGGAAATGTTATTTGGGACACATTGTATGATGGAATAATACTAAACCGGTAATTATATTAATGAATGGTTTTACGTTCATTGGTTGTTTTTGCATAATATATTTTGACATATACCTAAATAAAATATGTGGTTATTAATAGCTCCTTTGATATTAAAACTTTGTATTGAATAGGATCGAACGATGATAATTCTTAGTTGTGCGTTTGAACAGTGATAGAAATTTATTAGATTAAAACTCTTGTTAATCACTAAATTACCAATAAAAAGATCTTAATTTTACTACGATCTGGCTCGTGCTAATGTTAGATGCGGAATCACTCTTTAGTGTAATCGTCCTTTCGGGTAGCACCCCTGGCACTGGAATTGTCCTTCCTAGAATCACTCATTTCTACTCATCGACGAACATAATTTAGTACATCTAAAAGTATGTAAGTAGTTTTTTAAATATTGTATAAAATTGAGTTTGCTTTATTTGGATATTGAATTACAACTGTCTTTACAAAGTAGTGTTACAAAGTATATACTCTGTTTACTTTCTAGGTACTAGTGTAAAATGAAGTAAATCTAAGAATTAATATAAAAGAATTTTTGTTCTGAGTGACTGTTTATTATATTAACCTGCGTTTCATATTTAATATCGTCTGATACAGAATTTCACATTATTCCTAAAATTTTATTTTTGTGTTCTTTGTCCAAGTTTAAAAGAGAGGATGTTGCAACGAAAGCTTCGACAGCAACCTCCTGTACGATTTTTGAACAGTAGGATTTCCAATTGCACAATTCAAAAAGATCTGTATTGCCAATAGCTTCAAAAATATTTGACCCATTGAAAAGACGAAATTAATTCTTCAAAAATTGTAGGCAGAAAATTTATCGTGGTATGAACCAGTTCCAGAAAACCTTGCAATAGTTTCGAAATAGTTTCTTTTGGAATTATTTAATATCAGAAAAATTGAAATCTCACGATATGTAATTAAAAACTTCGAATATGTTAATGTAGAAATTCACGGGTTTTCAGATGCCTTCGAACAGGCGTATGAAGCAGTACAGCGCAACCTCCTTAATCCGAACACCGTGTTGCAAGGTGGTATTCGGATTGCCGACTCGTTCGGATTATCGGATGTGCGTGAATAAAAAAGCATTATGTATGTATGTATGTATGTATGTATATCTTACTTATTTTTATTGGTTAAAGTAATTATGTATGTACAGAGTGGACCATTTTTGATGATTTTCCAGGGTTTCTCAGTTATTTAAAGCAGCAGAAGAAAACCGTTCCCGCGACCCAGTGCTACTTTTTCGAGAAAAACCGAGTGGAAATAACAAAAGTTAGCTATCTCGATTCGTTCGGGAAATATCGGCCGAAAACGAATTTTCGCGAAAAACTATTTTTCACAATATCTCGGCAATTTGATGAGATATTTTGAAAATTCAAAAACTGTTTTATTCAGCAATGAGCGGATATATAACTGACGTTATTGTCTTTCGTAAAAGCCGCACCAGTTTTGCGAAACCGAATATAACTTTAAAATTTTAAATGGAAACCTCAGTTGGCTGTGACACCAGTAAATTGCTTGTTTCCTTACCTTTTCAAAAATATATAACTCGATACATTTATTTTCATAAACAACGAAATTATTGAATGTTTTCATTTTTCTATCACAACAAAGAATGAATACGACAGTAAGTAGGCTTAGATTGCTAAATTCAACAAATGAAGAAAAAAATCATAATGTGACGCTGTCCTGTCAAAATTAAAAGAGGTCACGTTACGATGGTTTCTTACGATAATTTGAAGACGCCAATAAAATACTGATTTAATAAGGTTTACAAAAATGTATGGTTTAATTATTTTAAGATAAAATACAGATATTATTTTTTTTAATTTTCTAATAAATAACATAAGTTACCTATGCACCAGAAACTAAAAGAAATTCAGTTGTTTTTTTTTTCAAAAAATCAATTGTTATAATAGGTAAAACCAATTTATAACATATTACAATTCTGAACCAAGCAATTGAGCAATTGTAAGCACTATTTGATTTTATTGAGTCATTTAAATCTCCAGATCAACTAACTTAGCATGAATACGATCGAGTTCAAAATTCTACATCAATTAAAAAATAGAAATAATCATTAGTAATGCATAAAGTACTGCGACTTACACAAAACTACAGGTAATTTCTTAAAGAAAAAAACTCTTCAATAGAAAACATTAAAAAAGAAATAAGGTTTCTTAATTACTTATTCCTATTTACTAAAATAAATGTTCAAACTGCCTACCGTTTTCTCGGAGGCAAATTTGACATCTTTTGTTAATCGAGTTTACTGCGTTTTGAATTTGAAACGGTAAAATTTTGCGAAAAGCATTCTCTATATTATTTTGTAAGACATTGATAGTATTATTTTGTTTCGAGTAAACGTAGTTCTTTAAATTGCCCCACAGAAAAAAATCTAGAGGCGTTATATCCGGTGTTCTTGGAGGCCATTTTATAGGTCCATTAGGACCAATCCATTTCTCAGGAAAACGCTGGTTTAAAACATTTTGAGTTAAAAATGAAGCATGTGGTGGTGCTCCATCTAATTGAAACCATGCTGCTTCTTTTTCATTATCCTGCATATTATTCAGAAGTTGTGTCAAATGTATATTTAGCAACTCAACATAGAGAGCAGCATTCAAATTTTGCTCATACGTAAAATAGTGTAACTTGTTCTTTTTAAGAAAACAACAAACATTCACTCCAAATCGTCCTTGCCGACGTCGAGTTGTTGTGGCATGAGGATTTTCATTGCTCCAGTGATGATGATTATGACGATTAAATGTTCCGTCGCTGGTAAATCGGGCTTCGTCACTCCAAATGATGTTATTTGGGAAAGCATTGTCCAATCTACACTTATTTAAGTACCATTGACAAAATTCTGTCCTCTTTTGAAAATCTTCCGGATATAGAAAATGATTCATTCTGATTCTGTATGGTCTAAATTTATGCTCTTGTAAAATTCGTAAAGTTATTGTTTTACTTACTCCTATATCGTTTTCTATTTCTCTCGAAGAAATATTTGGATTGGCTTCAACCAACGCCCAAACGTTCACAACCTCATTTTCTTTCTCAGGTTTACTGTACTTTTTTGGTTTTGGTTTCTCAAAAGCTCCATACAGTTTTAAATTATTTTCAATTCTCTTATAAACTCTTGAATCTGGTTGCCGTCTTTCTGGGTATCTAGTGAAGTATGTATATTTCGGATGTTGTAATTAAATCCTTCCCGCTCTCGATATATACTGTAAGCATGTCCCAGTTCTCCAAATTATCGTAAGAAACCATCGTAACGTGACCTCTTTTAATTTTGACAGGACAGCGTCACATTATGATTTTTTTCTTCATTTGTTGAATTTAGCAATCTAAGCCTACTTACTGTCGTATTCATTCTTTGTTGTGATAGAAAAATGAAAACATTCAATAATTTCGTTGTTTATGAAAATAAATGTATCGAGTTATATATTTTTGAAAAGGTAAGGAAACAAGCAATTTACTGGTGTCACAGCTAACTGAGGTTTCCATTTAAAATTTTAAAGTTATATTCGGTTTCGCAAAACTGGTGCGGCTTTTACGAAAGACAATAACGTCAGTTATATATCCGTTCATTGCTGAATAAAACAATTTTTGAATTTTCAAGATATCTCATCAAATTGCCGAGATATTGTGAAAAATAGTTTTTCGCGAAAATTCGTTTTCGGCCGATATTTCCCGAACGAATCGAGATAGCTAACTTTTGTTATTTCCACTCGGTTTTTCTCGAAAAAGTAGCACTGGGTCCCGGGAACGGTTTTCTTCTGCTGCTTTAAATAACTGAGAAACCCTGGAAAACCATCGAAAATGGTCCACTCTGTACATAGATGAACACAAAGAAAAAAAAATACTAATAATAAAAGTAACATATTTAAAATAAAAACTTAACAAAACCAAGAAATCAACTATCAATTACATACATAGCAACATTGTCTGATACTTTGGCAAGAAAATTAGTAATTTTCATTTGTTTCATACCCTCTCTTTCTAAAGTCAAAGATTGACCCCGAAGTTCATTAAGTAAACCCAGTCGGTTCTCAGATATATTATTTTGAGTCGCCCATTATATACATTTGTCAAATGCTAACACGGCTTCTCCGTGTTTTACCAATACCAAGTTAACACATTCTTCGTCACTAGAATCGCTACCAATGTCTTCAAGTTGCTCTTGGATAATGGATTCATTCGTTAAAATCATATCAGACGGCTCATTACGCTCAACTACCCATTCCACAATTTCATTATTTTGAGGATCTTCGTCAAGTTTTCTACTTAGACTGCAAATCACTTGTAAATCGTTTTCTATTTTTTTGTCTACTTCCGCCAGTTTTTTAGCTAATCTTGCTAATGGAATGTCGTATTCATCGTCCTCGTCAGATAAATCTTCTGTAATATTTTCTGAAGGCCGAACCTTACTCCAGGATTTTTTAATCAAGTCGGTACTCACATTTTTCCAAGCATTATCCAAAGAAAGTACAACATGCTTTAGATTTATACTTTTTAGTGTTTGAGGAATAGGGTCTTCAGATTTGAAACGACCGCGGATTTGCTTATAAACAAATCGTGATTGATTTTCGATTATGGAACAAATTACAAATAACAGACAAATATTGTTTTTCGTAGAAGTTCTAGTGACGCCGGAAACGGTTGAGACGGGTCGTTGTAGGTTTACAAGAGGCAATAAATTTTAAGGACAAAACACTTCAGTAACAGCAGGGTATTGCCAAGATTTTAGAATGTATTCGTTTTGTTTCATTTTGTGAAGGAGTGTCAGTCATGCTTTAATAGGATAAGGGCCGGTTATGTAAGATGAGATGATTTTCAAAATCTCTGGGGGGTCGAGTTGTTTTTGGAAGACGATAACTTTAGAACGAACCTTAACTTTCGCAAAGGAAAGAATAAATCAGCCACTTGTAAAGCGAGTGCATGTTCAAAATTTTAAAAGAAAAGAAACAGACTTCGAGATGGGACATTTACGGTGAGTTATGCGTGTAAATTTATTACTGGGGTGTTTTCTAAAAGGAGGAGGAGAGTAACTTTTCGAAAACGGTATCGATTGGTCGGGGGTGTTGTCAAGCTCTTTTCGAAAATCGGGGGGGGGGGGGGGGTCACTAACGAGGGTGGAAAAGGGAAAAGTTATTTTAATTAGAGGAGTCAGATTTTGTCATCTGAAAAGACCGGTTGAATATCAAACGCCGAGTTGCAATTTTTGAATGAAGTAGTTTGTCTTAAGTAAGTTGTGTTCCATAATCGTGTTTTTCAGTCACCATTACGGGTGTAGCTTCAAGTGTTTGAAAGGCATTTTAATAAATTTTTGCTTTCGCACGCGGGCTCGACGCGAGTGGTTTTAAAACAGAGTGAGTGGTGCGCAAATTACTCGGACTTGGACAGTTAGGTAAAAGGTCATTTAATCATTATTGCTTCGCCGCATTTTTGGTGATTTGAATTGATTCCAAACCCTTTTAATCGAGTCATAATTGTAGACAGAGAGATTTGGAATTCAATAATCGAGATCGCATTCGAGTCAGTTTGAATCTACATAATTAAACACACACAGTTGGTTGACGTTCCCAACTTTGCCTTATAAATTACTAGTATTTTAATTGTAGAATTGTCATATTTAAGTTTAAATCAGTGTATGTCACTAGGTTCGTCGGAGTACGCGTTCTGCGACTTGATCAACCAAAGTAGTTAACTTTACCACTAATCTACTGAAATCTCCAGTCTAGTGTACTAATTGTAGAAGTGTTTCTGTCACCTTTGGAAACCCTCATATCATTTAGTGACCTCGCTCACAACTGGGATCTGAGTGATTACGAGAGTTCTCCCAGTTTGAATTCCTGGCCGAAAGGCAAGTAATATCTGCCGACTAATTAAGTGTGGCCAGCATTAATTTATCACCAGAAATCAAGGCCAAGTTAATTTCCAGTACGAATTTCTTACAAATTCCGAGGCCATAGATACTGAAACGAAATTAAGCGCTCAACTCACGAAACGAGCATTTCTCCAAACCCGTGGGTTTTACCAGTTGGGGTTATTGGCTGAGATATATTGCGGGAGAATATAGAGGATTGACTTTGCGACCACTGGACTTAAGCACCCATAGTGTACGGTCATTATCAGCGGTCAATCGGGTCCACCAAGTGGGTAACAGCTTTAGGCGACGAAAATATACAGGGGGAAAATAACCGAGAGTCACTGTACCTCAACCCCTATACCTGGTTTCGAGTAGACAAAGTTCCTGGCCAGAAGTATTAATTAACCTAGCTTTAGGGGGGGTCCCAAGAGGACATCCGTGAAAAACTAAAAGCGATCACTGTGTATACCTCTGCAAATAGATCACTAAGAACCGCATCTCGTATCACCCACCTTCCTCAAACATCTAACTAATTAGGAAATAAATTCACCTAATTAAGGTACACTGTAGACTCACGTGTCACGCTGTACATTGGTTGATTTGGTCAGAGTGTTGTTTTAGAGTACGATCTTAAGTGACAATCACTGTACCTAAACAGAGCTCAATAGAGACATTATTTTTATTGGCAATCAAATCGAGGACAAAGTCCCGTGAAAATTATTGTGCTGAGCGAACTCGATTCCACCAGAAATTGTGGTTAAGTTATATCGCTACTATATTCGAGAGTGAAATCTGTTAGCTGAGTCTTACTGTATTGCTCGCAACTGCTATATTTGGTAATCGCTGTATTGACGTATAAATTCACGAGGGTTTTTACGCTCATTTACCAGATTCCTAGGGGGGCTGGTAACGGAGTTTTTTTCCCCTCGTTTTTCTCAATAAACGAAGTAAATTAGAGATAATATCTCGCATTTTTATTTTAACGTACTTAGTTCCTTAAATCTCTCAAATTTATTGCGCGACCGCACCAACAACGAGTCTTGAGTTACATCACAGGTAAGGTCCTACAAGTTTAATTAGACGATCACGATTTTTATTGAAATAGATAAAACATATGGCCATTTACGAGTCAGAAGTTAAATTTTGATGGTTTCTGAATTACGTGTCAATTAGAGTAATTTCTTTTGCTTTTGTGTTGAGACCATTTGTTATTGTAATTGGTTGTTCCGTTTAACAACAAAAATCAGTGACGTGTCGGCGCGTTACAGATTCAACAACTTGCTGAAGCAGACTTTTGCGATAAAACAACTTAATGGCTTGTATTACGTGTTGATCCATTGGTTGCAATAGCGGTGTACAATTTGGTGGTAAAAACATTACGGAAATTTGGTCGTCATCACTGGAAAATTCTGTCGGATGCCCTGGAGCATTGTCCAATAACAAAAGTGCTTTTGGGCTTAAGTTAAGTTCTCTCATTTTTCTTCGTACAGATGCCACAAATTCGCTATGGAACCATTCACTAAATATTTCTCTGGTAATCCATGCACGCTTCTGTCCTTTATAAGAAACTGGAATATCAAAATTTCCAAAGGCCCGTGGTTTTAAACTTTTGCCTAAGACTAGGAGTTTTAACTTATGACTTCCAGAGGCATTCCAACAGGGCATGAACGTTATCCTTTCTTTGCTAATCTTCATTCCAGGAGCATAGGCGCCGGATTTTGCAAATATTGTCGGGTGCAATTTTTGTCGTTCAGTTTATAATGTGTATAATATAACTTATTCATAAATTAAAAGACCACTGCCTTATGAAAAATACAACTATAACAATAGTTAAGAACTCGATAACAAAGTGACAAGTATATGGAATAAATGACAAAGTTATGAGTTCTGAATTTTTAATAATTACGATAATTTATTTAAGGGCATCTTTCATCTTAACAGTGAAAAGATTTCTTCCATTTGCATCGCATTGAAAAGGATTCTTAATACGAACATAAATGTGAATAAGATAATAAGATGAATATTACAATTGCCTTACCAACTTAGTATCAGGGAGGAGGAAAGAAAAGTTTTTCCTCATCCCTGCTTAGTATTTTGACAATATTTTACAGGGGACTGTGTTTTACACCAACATAATGCAACAGGTGGTGGTTTTTTGATGTGTGAACAAATAATACACTAATAGCGTTTTCTACTGATGTACACTATACGCACTGAGTGTGCACTAAGAGTATCGCCAACTCTTTTTATTACATGAGGTTAGAAGAAGATGGAGATACAGTGAGTGATGGACAAGGAGCGGATGACCTGAGGTATTACTTAAGGTTATTCAAACCGTAATCATTATATTAAAATTATTATTATGGAATCTTGTAGGTAAATTTATTTTATATTATATATACATTCATTCAACGACTTATAAGGTCTCGGGAAATGCAAATCGCCTGCATTCGTCATCAAAAACCTCAATTCCGCCGCTCACTAGTGATGGAGATACAGTTTTGGACGATAAACCAGGAAGAGCTAACAATTTTTTAAATAATTTGTAAATTTTTGGTAATCCTGTTAATTATGGATTTTCTTTAACAAACTGTGTGTTCTTTGAATTCATTAAATAAAAAGACACTACCATGATACTACTTTGTCGGGTGCTCTCTAATATTTTTGCACCCAACAAAATCATTTGTCGGGTGCACAAGGCCCCTGCACCCGACGGGGTATACGTAAATTGCACGCCAAATCCCCAGGTCAATAAAATCCTACCGGTATTTTGCACACTGTCTTCTTCGTTACCTGTTTAAACCGACAGGTAAATTGCACTCTAAGCCTCTACGCACAGGTTAAATAAAAATAAGTATTTTTCTGTTATATTTCATTTATTACAACAGTCACAATATAAAATTATAAATTTTATGAAGAATATCAATTATTACAAAATATGTCAAATATATAAAAAAAAGTATCAAATATATATATAATACATATGAAATAATCATGTAATCAATAATTAGGAGCACTATGGTGAGATATAATTTTTAAGAAGGCATGTCTTCGTACATCACCGCTTTTTAATTTTAATATCATACTGTTAATGAATTGTTGTCGACGCTTAACTTTATTGTTATGTATTTTTGCGGGTGTTTTCAAACTCTGTATTTTTATGTACGTATCAATTTGAAAGTTTTTGAGTTTTTCCAGAAAAATATATATTGTAGGGTGTGGTGAGTAAAAAGAATCGTTAAAACGCGCATGAAATGATTCACAAGCATTTGTAGGTCGTGTTAAATTTGCATTGTTTTCTGCCCATATATGTGGTGGAAAATAGGCGTCTTCAGCAATATAATTTTCTAATAAATAATCTGCGTACTTATGAACTGCATCGTTATTAGGAATTTCTGCAAATAAATCGAGCGCAAAAGCATCGCCAATGTCTTCAGGAGCTAAATATGTCAATGCGAATGTTGTTTTGAGCCAATTTTGAATTTCGTTCCGTTCTTTATCGTTATAATAGTTACTCAATCCCAACTGTTGTATTTTTCTGTACCATGCTTGGCTGAGATGAAATCTACAGCCAATAATTTGTGCAATCGGCCAAATTTCATATATGGCAACATGAATACCTATTTCAAAGTCGGATACAACTTTCTTCGGTTCAAAAATCAATTGAAATTTGTCAAAACACTTTTTTTTGATCGAACGCAGTGCCATAATGTATGTAGATTTTTGCTTATCAGGCAGTAAACAAAAAATTAGCGGTATATAATGGCCGTTTTCGAAACCATGTATGGTGAACATTTGAGTAAAATACTTTGGACAGTATGTAAACGTGCCATCTACATAAACAGTTTCAAAATTACACAATATACGGATATTGGTGTCACAGGAAAATGCAACGAATTTGTGCTCGACATCGTTTATGAATAAAAAGTTTTCATTTCGATTCGTGCTGATAGTTAACTTATTTATTATGTCATGTAATTCTTCTAAGCAAGATGGTAGAGCAAATGGTAAATGTTTACGGCGAGCATTATACAAATTTTTTCTTACGTAATCTACATCTGTTGTTGTTACCGTAGTTGGTAAACTTTCCCGTAACTTCATTTGAATTATTTTCGATGGCTTCTCTGCTAAATCTTCAGTCGCAGCTCTTTTGCATGATGTTGTGATAATCTGTCTATTGAGTTTTTGGACATCGATATTATGATTATGTGTAAGATTACTTCTTACAATTAAATTGTTTTGCATTGTAAAAACATTTGCTTTACAAGTTCTTTGCACACATCTCCAGTACACTTCATCACTTTGCAGAACTTTACTTTTATAAAACTTAAAATTGTTCACTAGTAATAACTCTTTTCCTCGATTACTTTTCATAGTTTTACATTCCATGTTTTCTTATACAGTTTCTTGTGACACAGTTTTCGATACAGGGACCTTTCGATACTTACATAAACTGACCTGAATTTACGATTATTTGTACATTATAAAGGGTGCATGATGATGGGCGGGTAACAAGACCAATTAGATTCTAAGAACAATAAATAATTACGATAGGGATGTAAGAGTGCAATTTACCTCAGGCATTAGGGAACCTTACTTATGACCAAAGCTTAAGGGATTAAAGAGCGTGCAATTTACCTGTGCCCACCCGACGAAGCGGCGCCTATGTCCAGGAGTCGATTTTTCCCCAGAATGTGCCAATGTTTTACTTGGCAACACTTTCCAAAAAAGTCCACTTTCATCTGCATTGTAGACTTGATCAGGAGGTAGCTTTCTTTCTTGAATTACTTTTCAGAGTTTTTCTATAAACGGCAGCACAGCATCAAGATCACTTGAGAGTGATTCCCCACATACAGTCGATTGACGAATGCCAAACCTCTTCTTAAATTTTTGAAGCCACCCGGTACTAGCTTTGAAATCGTCCTTCCCTGTTATGTTTTTGTAGAAAAATTTTGCCTTTTCACATAAAATATTTCCAGAAATTGGAGTACCTGTAACAAAATAGCAACCTTTGTTTACCAGTTAAGATAGATGAATAAATATTGCTATCTTACCTTTAGTTCTCTCTTGTAGAAACCATGTAAACAAGGCTTTCTCAACAGCCGGATTTGAACTAAGCTTTAAAGTTTTTCTATCTGCCGGTCCTTCGTCCGTAGTTCAATAATAGCTCATTATGTTACCGATTTTGCTTTATATCACTCACTGAAGCCTTTCCAATTCCAAATTCTGTTGCGATTTTTGAATAACTTTCGCCTCGATCTATCATTTTTAAAATGCTAATTTTTTCCTGTAACTTTAACGTTACGTGTTTTCTTTTAGACATTTCTTTATTTTAAACTATGTACATACACAGAAAACACACTAAACACAATTTTTTTTAAAATATGTTTATTCTAAAGCAAATTACAATAACACCGTTCTATTCCGTGTGGCGTACGCGTCGGTGAGATCATCCAGCAGCGGCCAACAAGTTCCTACAGGCAATGTTCGGATTAATGAATATGCGTTCGGACTATGACATTGTCGGCGGCGCGTTCGGATTACTGGATGTTTGAATTAACGTGTGTTCGGATTAAAGAGGTTGCACTGTAATATATTTAAGAACCTTTTCACGGGGCGAATATCATACTCGGTTATTTCGTGCAGTCTCGTGTCGCTCCGTTAAAAGTTTCAAACATTTTAAATTAAATTTACCTTTAAAAACACGATTTTATGGACAGACTTTGCAATTATATTGCATTGGTTAAGAGCATCACCCAATACTTGGAGAACTAACAGATCATCTGAGATACAAGTTAGTTGAATGGAACCATGTTCGTTCTTAAAAACGTGACGAAGAAAAATTATTAATGAGTGATTTAAAGGAATTAGTGAAAGAGGAATAATTTGGATTTCTCATGGCACAACTCCTAATTTGGGAAAAGAAATCGACTGGATACTGACCTTGTAGGAAAATATTTTAATTCTGGTAAAAGTCGCTTACTCAAATATATGAAACCTTGCAATGCATAGTGGTATAAGTAGATCGAATCAGCGGTCAAAATTATCAACATGAGAAATATACACTCAAATAAAATTTAATACATAAAACCATGTTCAAAACTAATGAAATATCTTATTCTAACAAAAAGAAATATGCAGGGTCTTCCAAAACCTTGGAAAAGTGCGAAAATGCCTCTTTAAATTCATTTTATCATGAAAATGTTTTAACAAAAGTTGTGTAAGTTTTCATTCCGCGTAATTTAACATTATTTTCAAATATACATCAAATATACATCAAATATACAGGTTATTCGTTTAATAAGTTACGAAGCTAATATATTATTTTTTAAATTAAATACTATACATTTTATTATATTTTCGGTTACCCTTGAAGAAGCGATAAAAATGATATAAATTATATGAACTTATTTTTAGTATTTACCGCGTTGTTTTTAATTTTAATGCAAAAAATGGGTCATATTTGATCGGCTGCTAAATTATCAGTTTTAATGATGCGACAATCAGCCTTAGACTAAAATATGTTATCGTTCAATTTCTGCCCGACCCCGAAACACCCTGTATATTGTTTACCGTGGAATATTTTCGCAGACCGCCACAGCGAACTCTGCGTTTCGCCGATTTGCTTTCAAAGTGATTCCCCAGTGTTATAAGTTTTCCTGTAAAAATTAGGACATGAAAGTTAATTTTCGGTCGAATAAATTCTTTATTTAGCAATTTTAGAATTACGCATTATTGAACCATATTTCAACATCAGCGTCTGCGTTCCATATAGAAATTGTATTTCATCTCTTCTTTTCTCTTACTCCATCTCTTTTCCACCCGCCCGCGCGGAGCGATTTCAGAACTCAATTTACACTGCATCTCTCGTAACGTAACATCACGTTTCGCGTTGGTGAATTTTAGTGTGTGTTTTCGCCCAAAGTTTGTGTTGGGGAATTCATTTGCAGCCTTATTGCTGGATCTCTTCGTTGAGTCGAGAAATTATTAATGCATTCGTATTGTCTACGCCTGTTCCCCCAAGTTGCTCTGTGAACAGGCTTTACCCCTTTACTCTTTACCCGTTACCCCTTTACGTTTACGTATACTCTGTACCCATTGTCTTTCCGTTTGCCGTAACTTCACGTTTACGTTTACATTGACGAACCTCCGCTGGAGCTTTTTGTTTCGGCAGCAATCGCTGCATTCGCGGGAATATCGGGCTTGGCGCCTATTCACGTCGACCAGAGTTCCCCGGGACTTGGATACACCCCGACCGGCGACGTGCCCCAGCTCTCTTCCCCTCTCCGCCGGGAAACACGACGCTTGACGCCTCCGTTGGACGTTTCCACGACGTAATCAGGTCGGACAAAGTTATTAACTATTACTTTTATTTTTTGTTTCCGTAAAAGGCGTGTGTACTTGCTGTGCACTTCAATTTAACTTTATTCGCCTTATCGGAACATTTTTGCGTGACGCTCCATTTAAATTTTAATTGTTTTTATTATAAAAACGTAGATTGTTGTAAATAAAGTTGATTCAATGTTTCCACCGCTTATGATGTAAGGTTACTTACGCTTGAATTATTTTCGCGCAAGGCGCGTTTGTGTTTTTTTGTTAAACTTGTCGACTGTGTATATTGTATCTGTCGTTTTGGATTGTTGTAAATAAAACCAAAATATCGCAAATATCCTGGATGAGTCGCGTTTTTCTTAATTTTTCCCCGCGGTTCCCCATAGCCAAAAGGAAATTAAGTGGCGCCTTTTTCTTTGATTTTGTTGTTGTTTGTTAGTAAAGATTTAGTATAAACCCACCCTATCCCACTGGGGCTGGCCGGCTACGCCGAAATGTCTGTCACGGCGATCACTTGCAGATACCTAAGCAGGTAGGTAGCAAATATTTCTAAACCTCTCTACTTTTGCAGTATGTATTGAACATTTTAAAAATCTAGCGACTAACAAACGCTACACTTCAATTCGCAAATTGTAAAATTAGTCATTTTTTCAAATGGAACAGCCCGTATATTATAGCCCATATGTATAGCCTTTTTTTATGAGCTTTTCAACGCTACTATATTTTATGATCTTAAGATTGATAACTTGTGAGTTATAATCACTTCTCTATAATCAACGTACAGAAACGCGCTCCAAAATATTTTTATCATTGTTTTCGCTTTAGAAAAATTTTGTGCAAATCGTTTTTGATTGTTATCTGTTTTCGCTTTAGTTAAATAATTCCAATTACCTATGAAAACAAATGGGAAGGATTTACTTACACCATCTCAAATAATTAGAAACTACATATCTAGAAAGAAGTTGAAACATGATTTTTAAATATTCTTCACAAATTAACTAAGAAAAATCAAAATGTCTGAAATCATAAATAACTAAACTGATTATAAAAAAATATAATATTAAAATAATTTTTTGCTAAACACGCTGTTTCTTATCTTTGCGTATGCAGGTAACAAGTCTATTATAAGCGTTTTGGTTAGCCATTCTTTATTATTACCTAGAAATTGTTTATGTACTTTGTGACATGATATTTCCCTCAAAGTATTACAAAAAAATCTACATTTTTCCGTTATTGTTTGAATTTGATGATCTTTAATTTCACTTGATTACGTTTTTGTAGTAGACAAAACAGAAAATTTTTTTTTCGAATGATTACATTAGCACGCTACGCGTAATAAAGTGTTCCATAGGTTTTCTGTACTGCATCTGAAAATTGTACTTTTCTAGTAAAAATGCAGATTTATGCACTTAATTTTTTTAGTACTACTTAAACGAATGTGCAAGCTTAATCACTTAAAAATAATTATCGCCAAAGGTAGCCAATTTCTGAAAAGCTTTAGTGAATAAGGGAAAAGTTACGGCTCAACTTTGTTAATATATTTTTGTCCCTAGCGTATCCCGTATCATTATATTACTCACTATAAGGGATTAATTAGAAAATCTAAAATACCTGTATTTGTGTAGTGCATGTTTAAAATCAGAATTTTCCCTTGTGTTTTAGTTAACTAATAGTTTACATTGCTACACCACTGATGAGTACGTATGCACTTGAAAAAATGCTAGACTTTAATGGTTCAGAATTTTGTTTTATCTCATAGCTAACTATTCATAAATGTGAATTTGATTTATCTAATAATATTACTCAAATAATAAAATAAAATAATATTTCAAATAATTTGTTTATTAATTTGCATTCACAGTTTTTAGCTTTTAATTTAATATCTAAAAATAAAGTTTATTTCCAGGACGTGCTTCTCCTGCTTGTGTTGCAAGGTCATTTCATGCTGTTCTAACAATTTGTTTCCGTTTTTACAAGATCCAACTTTTCTTAGACCAATAACAACCACTTATCATTAGCTTTGGTTTTTTTTCTGTGAAAATAACGATATTTTTAAGTAGCAAATTTGAGATATGTGATACATACCACGCGTAGTATAAACTTTAGGTGTGGTGCGATGTAAACAGTGTTGCCAACCAGTTATAACTAAATGTCGCTACTTTTTAGAATAAAAATCTCTACTTTCGCTACAAACTACTACTTTGTCGCTACACAAATTGAAACAAATAACAACAAATTTAAATTTTATAAAAATACTTTATTACAAGATAACTACATAATAACAAGGTACCAAAACAAAAGAGAACCGAAAATTTAATAAACAACAATGAATGTAACATAAAATACATTATTCACTTTCGTCTTCCGACGATTCCTTATCACTTTTCTCAGACTCTCTTTTAAAGGAATACATACGCATATTGAATTTTTTTTAAATGTTCTTGAGTAATTTCATAATTATTACAACAAGTATTTGTATTATGTAATTCAATTTTGATTCTCAGCATCGCCGAAATTAAATTAACACAGAGACGATTTCTTTTTTTTTGTTTTAATGTCAGTTAACATTGAAAATACACGCTCTACGTCGGCATTTCCATGTGGAATAATTAAGACTCTTTGTGCTACTTGCACAATATTTGGAAACAAATATTCTCCATTAAAATTTTTTATTTGGGCTATTCGGTCCCATAAGTCACATGTATTATCAGGGACATCATCAGGTTTTAAATACAGTTTTATTTTTTTATATTCATTTTCTAAAACATCAACGTCAATGTCAATTTTCATGGTTTCAGTGATAGTTTTTAAATTGCACGTTTTATTGACGTCAAATATATTGCTTTTATTTAGAAAATCTAAACATTTATAAAAATTATTCTTTATTGGCAGTCTTTTAATCGCTTCACTTACTGCTTTCTGATAAAATTTTAGACATTTCAAAATAAAAAAACTCATTGTCTGTTTTACTTAAATGACTAATTTTTGCTTTGGTGCTTACTCCAATATTTATTTTTTCTACAGGTAATAGATTATGTGGATTATACACATTTAAATTTTCAATCTTATCATCACAAGCTGATATAACTCCTGGTTTGATAAAATTAGAGGCTAATAATTTTATAAAACGGACACTTTCTATGTAAAGATGAGATACTAAAGACTTTTCAGATTGGAACAAAAAAACATTAAACTCATTAAATGTAGGTAATATAAATTTAAAAAATAAAAGATAAGCTTTAACATATGGATTCTGCAATTGATTAAAAATAAACTGACATTGTTGATTTTTTTCTTCAAATTCTGCAACTCGAAAGACTTCGAGCAAGACATCCCATTGATCTATTACGCGATCTACACATTTCGATAATGCTAGCCACCTTGTTTTGCTGGGACTTATTATTTTTAACTGTGACTTTTGCATATATTTTTGAAATTCAGACAGTATTGATAGTCGTTTCGGACTTCGAAAAAAATATGAATATAAACTTTGCAATAAATTTTCAATATTGGACGGTATCTCATCAGCGGCACTAACAGCCACTAGGTGCACACTGTGACAAACGCATGAATTTATTACTACATTATTATTATTGGCTAACAAATATGTTTTAAAAGATTCCTTGTCTCCTATCATAACATTTGCATTGTCGGAACAATACCCTACTATCTGACTTTCATTTATTTGATATTCTTGTAAACTTTTTTTAAATAAAGCATATAAGCCTTTTGCTGTACCACTATCAGAATCAATGGCAACAATATCTAAAAAATTCGTTTTTACTTGGTTCTTAGAAACGTATTTGACAAGAATACATAATAAACGTTGATTGGAAATGTCTGTGCTTTCATCTAATAGGACAGAAATTCTTTTATTTTGCAAATCGTTTTTTAAATTTTCTTTTATAGTAGCACCGAGTACATTTTGAATTATACTCATACACATAGTTCGTTTTAAATTCATTTGCTTTGCTATGTGAGAATCATCCAAACAAATTTTACTCACTCCGACAATGTGATTAATAGATAGAAAACTGAAATTATGTGAAGCAACTAACAAAGAGTAACGTATTTCTGCAATAACAGTTTTTGATGTTTTTGATTTGAGAAATAACTGAGAAATATCTGCGCTTTGAACAATAGCAGCTGCATTTCGCTTGTGCTTATTACTTTTACAATGTTTCACTAAATCAGACTTTTTTGGATTTAGAATTACATTGCAAAATTTACATTTACATTTACTGTCTTCCGATTCTCTGAGCCATTTAGTAAACTGTGCATCTTCCATCCACTTTTTGGTAAATTTCTGTTTTCTATAATTGTTTCTTGACTCTGTAGGAGTTCTCAATTTAGCTCTCTTAGTTTGCTGAGTAGGTTCTTCGTCCGACGAAGTGTCCATTTGAAGTGAGACAATACTGAATACTGAAAAGTCTTGTTCTACATTAATAAAAAAATATAAACAGATAAAATAGCGACATCTTACTATCGCTTTTTGACCTGACATTGCAGTAGGGTAGACAAATTGAAGCGGGATTTGCTCCTAATAAGTTCCCCATGCAAGGCGTCCATGCTTGCTGTCAAAGCATAATGAACGATTTTAGAAAAATTTTGTGCAAATAGTTTTTGATTGCAGCGAGAACCTCGAGCAGCTTCTGGACAGCTGTTTCAGCCCTGCTTGGGGCTTCTTCTTGACAGCAAGCATGGCCGCCTTGCATGGGGAACTTATTAGGAGCAAATCCCGCTTCAATTTGTCTACCCTACTGCAATGTCAGGTCAAAAAGCGATAGTAAGATGTCGCTATTTTATCTGTTCATCACTCTTACATCGCAAATGCGAATAAATTGGGCAAGTCGTTTTTGTTTGCAGCGGGAATGTCGAGCTACGTCTCTGCTGAAGAAGCCCCAAGCAGGGCTGAAACAGCTGTCCAGAGGCTGCTCGAGGTTCTCGCTGCAATCAAAAACGATTTGCACAAAATTTTTATAAAAAAATATAGTTACTAAATGTAAATTTGTAAATTACTTACAATTTCCCTGGCAATATCCTAAACTTAGGCCCAGTTCGACTTGTCAAATTTTAGTCAAAGAACACGGAGCACGACCTTCGTACGGTTTATCGCAAACATGACTATCGATTAATCCGACAGATGTCAGTGAGACAGATACAAAATTTGGTTCGCCCATGCGCCCAGCCGACCACGAGAACTATTACGAATAATAATTAGAATATGTACAAAGTTTCCAAAAGTCGCCACTTTTCGCAGATTTAGCTGCAGGCGCCGCTATGCCGCTGTGTGCTTCGCTATTGTGGCGACAAGTCGCTACGATTGGCAACACTGCTTAAATTCACTGCTTCCAACCGAAAATGTAAAATTTCACATGAAATATCACTAAATCACAGTAAACAAAGAGGTTGTCGCAGCTGATTTCTACGTATGGTTCAGGGGTGTACAACTGCAATACAAAATTACGTGATGCAATAGCGCCATTCGTGTGTGATCTTGCAACAAACAATCGATAAGCGGGAAATTTAAATTATAGTATCATGTAATATGTTTATCTTTTTCTTTAGTTTTTCTCCTTCTGGCAATGTGTTTCACAATAACTTTCTTATTTGATATCCGCTTTGGAAGTTCACGGAAATTAAAAATTATGAACAAATTGTGAAACACAATTGACAAAAGGGGAAAAGCAAAAGACTGACTGTAACATGAAAAATAAAACCAAAGTATTAAAAAAATGTATTTGCATATTTGTGTATATATTTATGTACATATCATAGTACAAACATGTAAATTATACATTAGAATTTTCTTACATTTCTTTATGTTTCAATTAATTAAGTAATTAATAACTAACAAATATGTAAATTCTTCAGGACATGCCACACTACAAATCAGATCACTTCTTGTTCTTATTTCGTATGCGAGACAACCACTTTTGATGTGCCAAATGTTTCATGGAGTCAGAACTTGTATGGCTTTGCATGAAACGGAGAAAATTATGGTCTTGTCCATGTAGTATGTTATTAATTTTGCTGATCCATGCATTCACAGAAATGTGTATTAAATTTTTGCAAATCAACTCTTCTAAATTGTGTTGTGTACAGATTTTCACGGGATTGAAATTTATATGTGCAGCTAAATAACTTTGCAATATTACGCGAATGTTGGGCAAGTGACACACGAGAGGCAAAATATATGTAATAATTGCAAAAGATTCTGCAAATAGATATGAGAAATAGGTGTTGGGTCTACACAACACATGTTTACTATATTGACGCGCATCAATTAGAGACTCATCGGGATATGTTTCTGTGGTATGTAAAGCATAATCCCGTACCAAGTACTGTTTGCAGATTCCACATCCGTGAATGGCACGTAAAATCCGTCGTGCAAGGGCACCACTGACATAAACTCTAGTTGCTTTTGCAGTTCTCGATGTACGTCGGGTATACAAACTTGGAGGCAGGGTAGGTAAGTTCGGTGGTACTTCAGCTGGTACAGACAATGACTGTGTTTGGTTTAGCAGCACTTCCAATGAAGTGATAATTTTAGAAGCATCCTCTTCACAATTTTGTTGCCTAGAAGTACCCCAAACACAGTTATTGAGAATCTGCGTTTTAAAAGAATATTTAAAGGCAGTTGCAGTTGGATTGATGTTACGTACGCCATGTGAACGAATCGCTCCAAACATATTTTCGAGTGGGTCCTGATTAAAATGTCTTGAAATAATAAAACGGAATCCCTTATTGTGCAAATTCTGTACCAAGTACATAAAATTCTGTAACGTTAAAATCCAATTTCGTACAGATGGAACGTTACACACTTTTTTTTTGTGCACATCAATAAACTGTACAGTTTTGAAAACTGCAATTGCTTCTTGCCAAAAAAGTATTATGGGGCGAGGACCTACAACAAATGACATAACATGTAACTATTCTAATTTTTTGTTACAAATATTGTAACTGCTAAGCTTTGTGTGTGGTGCAGTAATAAATGCTTACCGTGTAATAACTGTTCTAAGAACTTTGCCCGGCTGTTGCTGTGTGGAGCTACCATTGATGCTATCAAACATCTTGTCCATCAGAAGCAAGAAATCTGCTGTGTCTGTCGCTGTGGCATCTACTGCTCCTGTATCTGTAAAGTAATATAATGCAGACTGCATCGCAAGAAAAATACTAACATACTAACTCCATTCAACAACTTTCCGCATCGTAGCTGAGACTGTTCTACTGAGCACCTGTGAACAACAGGACACTTTCATCTTTTTTAGTTTGTCGGGGTACACATGCATATCGGTAAGTTTGGGCATGAGTTTTGTATCGTCATCTCCAGTATCCAATTCATATAATTGAACAACGTGTCTCCATGTGGCAATTTTCCTTTTCCCATTGTGAACAAAATGCACATCTTTATTCAGCATGTTATTCCGGATGCCCTTCAAGAGATGTGGAGGGTCGAATAGGGGTACCACTTCGGCGTCATTAACAAGAAATCCTTGGTATCTGTTTTCTATACCTGTCCTGATACAATGTTGTGCTGTTCGATTTAACAAAATTTTCAGAGCAGCTTGGTTAGTAGCTCCCTGATCACATACAGTGGCAACGACCTTAAGCCCAATAGTAATCAATTGTTGAATTATTTGTGTAATCAGATCTGCCAGAATCTGTGATGGAACAGATCCTAGAAATCAGTTTAATTAGTCAGTATCTGGTCTTAAAGAAGCCTATACAGACCACACCTACATACATAAAGTAGTATTAATTAGAGAAGAACCTATGACTCAGCAAATTCTGCGTGTTATCTCGTCAGAAACTACTGATGGGACAAACTTTATATTAAACAATGGAACTACATAATAAGTATAATTCGCGTACAGCAAAAAAACACCGAAAACTTAACACCTAAAGTTTACGTGTCGGGTCTTCTCTATTTAATTTACCTCTACATGCAAAGTACCAGACAAAACACACTTACCGCCGCTGTAATAGAATGCTATGGGTTGTTTGAATTTTCTGGCCACTAATCTTATCATGAAACAAAGAGCATGTGCAGCAAACGATGGTCGGCGATTCTCTTTGCCATAATCTTCAATCCCTTCAATTTTATCCATGGCTCTGTTGTATGCAAGGCCCGGTGTAATTGCCATCTCATCGAACAGAAGTACACAATACTTTTCCCTTTCTGCAAATTTTGTTACTCGTTCTTGCAGGCATGTGAAAACTTCCTGGTTAATGCCAGTGTCAAAAGGCAATTGTCGCAACAGGGTCAACAAGGATGACCGTGAAGGTAACGCAAAAATTTTTGATAGTAGCCTGTGAAAATCACCAAATGGTTAGCTTTTGTGAAGAGAAAAGACTGTAAATACGCTACACTCAAAAGGGCCACTTTTATTTGTACATTACAAGACTGCATTTCATGTTTATTCGTATAGTGCTTGTATCTCACACACGACAAAATTTGAAATACATACTGACTGCTAAACCTACAGTGACAGATCTCACCTATATTATTCTGTTACATATGGAAAGATGTCGTCGTCCAAGCAGGCTTTACTGGAAGACGAAATTGGCGAAAAAATCGATCATTGCGTTACTGATAGCATTTGAATATTTGGAGGTGGCCTCCTCCTAGGATTCGTGTTTTCATTGCTGTTTTCAAGAGAAGAAATGTTTGTGGTAATCGTGTACCGTAGCTTGTGTAGACATATTTAATTTGTCTGGGGGAGATATAGTATACTAATAAATAAATAAAAATAAAAAACCTGTATGCCTTCCCACTCTGTTTAAGTACAGATAATGCAAACAGTTTGTCGTGCAGTGTATATCGCCGTGCTCGTGGTTTTAGTTTCTGATTCTTTAGCTGAGAAATTATAAATTCAAATGTTACTTCATTAACGCTATCCTTCAATTGTTGGAAACGTTGTGATTCTACTACAGTTTCAGCAGCTTGCAAACGTTTTTTCAAAGTTGCTTTGTGAAATTTTAAAGCAGCTGCTTTCTGTTGTAAACTCTTTACGTATTTATACAAATGTCGCTGTTCAGGTGGTAACTGCCACTGGCGAGTGCACCGAAACAAATGTAATACTGGTACTTTATAAGAACCTGTTAATGGAAGGTGCCACTATATGTATGTATACATTACAGAAACACACACATACCTTGGACACATTTTCGTAATGGTCTTTGCGCTGCTATTCTTTGGGTTCCTACATTTTGCAGGGCAACTGTTGTGGATGCGGTGAGCTCATTGATATCTGTAATATTATGTACACATTGGTTACACATACAACATGCATACAATTTTGTTTTTAAAAACTGTTTACCTTTCATTATCTGTTGGGTTGATGTGATCGGCACTAGGTAAGCATCTTGTGTAACTGCATCCGCATTTGCAGGCATATTTGCTGCTGAATATTCAGCCTCAAAATCTAATAACACACATTTCCACATTAACATCACAGGCTATCCTAATGCTAGTCTTTCAATGTATATACTTTGCGCAGTAATATTATTTTACTATTAATAGTTTTATATGATTACCTGACAGAAATAATGTTGGTACAGCTCTTTTCTTTAATTTCTTAGAGTTTGGAATTTTGCAATCCTGAGTAAAATGGCAGTCACACACATAATATGATCGATACATTTGTTTGGGTGTTAATGTTGCAAATCTGGGATGTTTAATTCGTTGTACCCACATCACCAAGACATCTTCATACTTATTAGGATTCGGAAATCGATGTCGTGGTGACACTTTATCTTGGCAGTTCTTCACACAACATGTATGTAACGGTGCCATTTCGTTATGTCTACAAGCAAATCACATATTACTGTCTGCACTTTCTTTCTCTAGGTGTTTTTGATGTAATATTTTATGTTGTTGTTTGAAGGTTCTATATATCGCACATTGGTTGCTAAAGTGTCCGGGGTCAAAATTGCAAAGTTTTTTAATATGATTTATTTATTACTGCTTTATTTTTGTCAATAGATAGAAGCCTTTTAAAAGCAATTCCATAACATGATCATAACTTACCTCAACACAGAATAACACATAAGCTACTACACTTTAATTTAAAAGTACCGATGTTGACATGTGCACATGTTGACCATGCGGTCATCATGCGGTCTGCGACGTTCGGTAGAATTCGTCCCTGCTCGATGGTATTCGTTTGCGATAGTAGCGCTTTTGGTGTTTGATCATGTAAAATAACGATTGACGGGTGGCCTGTTCCAGTTATATTTCTATTAATACTTAATTTTCTATGGTATGGTTAACATATATTTTAAATTCCTAACATTTGTGAAAAAATAGCAAAGAATGGTGAATCCCAAAAGATTGGGTAACATAACGCAACAACAAAAAGAGGTACGTAGGTATGTAGTTTTAAATAATATTACTGTAAAAAAAATATGTTCTGGTTCAATAGGTAATGTTGGAATATTTACAAAGGCATTCTGACCTGGTTAAAGGAAAATTCTCCCAAAATTTTTCAAAGGCAGAAGCACAGAAATTGTGGAGAGCTTTGTCATTGTCGTTAAATGCTTTACCCGGAGCTCGAAAAGAATGGCATCAGTGGCGAAAGGTAAGGACTATTTCTAAGTATATAAGCACAGGTTATAGGAGAAATTTTAAATGTCCGTTAATCGTTCATCGGACAAGAATGTACCTACTTTAATTCAATAATCTGTTATTATCAATATTTAATTTATGTATTTTATAAACGTTAGACATGGCATGATTTACGAACGAATACAAAACAGAAAAAATCTGCTACTCTCAAAGATAGAAGAAAAACTGGTGGTGGTGAGGAAATGAAACAATCTTTATCTGTTATTGGAGAAGTAGTGAATATTATGAGTCCTACAGTTATTGAAGGTCATAAAGATCTAAATGAATCTGTAACAGACTTTGATTTGAGTACTAGTGATGGTGCAGTATACATAACATTTATGATAGATGAAAATTATCCTGAAGAAATAAAGGAAAATGATGAAAATTATAGAGAAAAAAATATTATGGGTAAGTGACATACTAGAATTTGTGTATTGAGTATTACAAATTCTTTCATAAAATGTTACAGAAATGAAAAGTGATGGCACATCAACAGCTATTGTATGTGAGGCTGCTAATGTGAAAGGACAGCTTACTTCGGCACAGCATACAGAAATAAACATCCAGAATAATGTTGACATCGGTACACCATCATCAAATACAAAACAACCAAGAAGAGCGCAAAGATTACTAAAGACAATTACTGCAACAGAAACCTTAGCAAAACAGAATGATGAAAAATTAAAACTTTTGAATTTTTATTACAGAGGAAAATTAGAGTTGTATAAACAAGATATAGAGGTTAAGAAACAGATTAGCAACTCAATAAAAATTATTTGTGAAAAACTTAATATTTAAATTATATGTAATCTCCATATTTTTCAAAACTTGTTTTAATATTCCCTTTTTTGTTAATTTTTGATACGGTGGATTTCAATAATAATGACTAATACGTAATAATAGTATATTCATTTTACTACATATAATAACAATTATATAGCAAAATGAATACGAATTATGTTCTGCTGTAACCTGCGGGCAGCTGCTAGTTCAGGGTTTATCCTGTTAATTACGCCAAATTCTTGATTCACAAATGGCTCTGCACCATAAAAACCTAAATCTTCATATAATCCATCATTTTCCTCCCCTATTTCAATAGGACGTAGATTATTAGAAACACACATATTGTGCAAAATGCAGCACGAATTAATAATTTTTGATGCCTTTGGAGGTGTATAATGAAGTACTCTGTGCTTGAGTAAACACCTGAATCTTAATTTTAATACACCATTACATCTCTCTGTAATAGATCTTGTACTCATATGTCTTTCATTATATGCTTCTTCTGGTGTATTGGGTGCAGCATTTGCCAGTGGTGTTAGCAGCCAAGGTCTCAACGCATGACCCGAGTCTCCTGAAATAAGATGATACAGGATCCACTTTTTTTCAAACAGCAAAATATATAGCTACCTAGTAAGTAAGATGGTCCATTACCACGATTATGAATATTTTGTAATAAAGGCAGGACAGCACTATTATTCCAGATATAATTATCATGACTGCTTCCCGGATATCTTGCATTAATATTAATAATTTTTAACTTTCTGTCACATATCTGAAATATTAGAGAAATAATATATTCTCTAAAATAGGGATCATTTTGAAACCATTATACATAGAATGTATAATGTATTTTAAAATTAAAAAAAAAAATAATTTAATTCTTATTTCGAAGCTTCAACTCTATGATTTTGTGACCATACATGACTGAAAACGGTTTCTAGCATAATTAAATATGATATTTAGAACACAAATAAGCTATTTCTTGTTACTTGAGCTTTTTGTTTAAAAAATGATCACTTTTATAATAATTTAGTATATATTTAAAAGAAACTTACCAATTGCACATTTATTGAATGATAGCCCTTCTTATTCACGTATATCGCCTCTGTATATAAGGGGACATTTTTTTGAGAGGATAAATAGCTACATATGTTGTAACGGTAGTTCCGGGTTAACTCGGTGGAGAGGTGTATTAAATCCAGGTTCTAATATAACAAATAACTATATTTAACACATAATCATTAATAATGCACATGCACGGGTGAAAATAAACAACGTAGCCTCACTAAATGTTTCTTGCCGGGGTTCTCGCGGACGCTGCGGGGCGGTGTAGACGGACGACTGCGGGGCGGTGTAGACGGACGACGGTGACCACTCTATGCAAGAAACGGGGTTGGTGGAAAGACCACACCAGAGGGGAAACTACATATTCCGTGGGGGACCGACGGAATATAATAGCACGGGGGACGGACGGCGGTACATACGAGGGGCGGCGGTTCACAGGCTACGGATGACCAGTGGCCTGCTTACCCAGAGGGAACGGTGATAACCCGCGGGGGACCGGCGGGTTATATTAGCAAGGAGGCGGTTTACAAGCCGTGGATGACCTACGACTAGCTCACCAGGACGGGTCGGTCAGTATACTGCGGATGGCCAGCAGAATACCTGGAGGAAGGAGCGGCAGGATGACCATGCCAGGTAGGGGTAGGAGTGGACTAAGCGGATGACCAGCGAAGTCAGCGTTCCTCGGCTGTGCTCTCAGTTTTATAACGGTTGGCTCCTCCCATCGGTGACGTCGGTTCGAAGCGGGGCAGCGCGGACAGACCGCGCGGTCGATGCATCCAGGAGCGAGCCGGTTCAAGCGGTGGGTGAAAGGTCACGCGTAAATATGCTTCATTACATTCCCCCCCTTCTTAAAAAAATTCAACCGTCCAGGTTGGATCCCTTTAATGCGGCTAACACCTTTATTGGGGGCATCCATAACCCGGTTACAACAATCGTCATAAATCAAAAATCTCCCTAAAAATCCAAAAATATCCCCACTAAAGCTGACTTATTCCGGATACGCCGGCGGTGCACTCGGTGTTAGGTGGTGGCGGTGGAAGGGTAATCCAGCGTACCTGCTCCGGATTGCCGTGTCACAACTATTCACTGAATGGTTTGAGGTCTTTGATGTGCACGCTTTTAACCGTTTTGCCCGTGGCGTTATCTCTTATCTGGTAGATGACGGGGGAAAGGACTTTGGTCACTGTATACGGACCGGAAAATTTCGGTGCTAATTTTGCCGCAAATCCTTTACCAGCGCTTGATAATGGGTAGTCCTTCATGACCTGGTCGCCGAGATGACATCTCCAATCCCTCCTTCTTAAATCGTAATACTTCTTTTGGACTTCGAAAGCTCGGTTTAAATTCAGACGAACTAGCTCGAAAATTTCTGTCATTCGTTCTAATCGTTTAATTCGACTGTTGATACCAGCTACTTCGTCCTCAACGGCTTCATCATGCGCCAAAACTTCCTGGGCTTGGTGCAACTGATTCGGGATGCGTAGCTCCTTTCCAAAATTTAATAGAGCCGGAGAAAAACCCGTGGAATCATGTTTAGACGTGTTTATGGCTAGCATAAATTCACTTAAATGTTGATCCCATTTTCGGTGATTTCCTTCGCAATACTGTCCAATCATTTGCTTGATTACCTTATTAGCGCGCTCTACTGGATTCGTCTGTGGGGAGTACGGAGGTGATAAACGGTGTTGTATTCCCATATCCTTCAGCATCTGCTTGAACGCTCGGTTAGTAAACTGGGTCCCATTATCCGTGATTAGAACTCGAGGACATCCAAATCTTGCTACAATTCGTTCCTTAAAAGCCTGCATTGTCACAGTCGCTGTGCAGGAGCGGCAGGATGACCATGCCAGGTAGGGTTAGGAGTGGACTAAGCGGATGACCAGCGAAGTCAGCGTTCCTCGGCTGTGCTCTCAGTTTTATAACGGTTGGCTCCTCCCATCGGTGACGTCGGTTCGAAGCGGGGCAGCGCGGACAGACCGCGCGGTCGATGCATCCAGGCGCGAGCCGGTTCAAGCGGTGGGTGAAAGGTCACGCGTAAATATGCTTCATTACAATGTGCAGTCTATGCATCCAATCACTCCCGGGAAATTATATTGCCTGTAAAAACTTTACACATTGGATGAATAGTTATATTTGTTCACGTTATAATATTTAACATATTTACTCATTACGAATTATGTTTAATTCTTGAAAGTTTCTTGGAAACCTAATGTACTCATTAAAGATTACAGGCGTGTTCAAGGCCTCACAAACTTCTTCAACGCAACGACTAACTGATGGTTGGCTCACAGCAAGATTAAGATTACGTCTAATATCCAGTTGATAACTACCACTTGCGAAAAACCTCAACGCAGTTAAAACCTATGAATATAGGTGCATATTATGTTCTCGTTTAAACTAAAACTGGAAGTGACATACCTTTCGAGTGGTACTTAAAGCCGATATTCTGTTTGCAGGTCTTATAAAAGGATGTAGCCTATCAATCAAGTTCTCCGATATTTTTTTATTTAGTCTAAACAATTTAATAAATTGCCTCTCATTCAAGTCGTCAA
Organism: Prosopocoilus inquinatus; assembly: GCA_036172665.1. NCBI lineage: Eukaryota > Metazoa > Arthropoda > Insecta > Coleoptera > Lucanidae > Prosopocoilus > Prosopocoilus inquinatus. Next base: position 50,792,216 of record CM069873.1, read on the forward strand.
ATGGATTAACGAAGGTGTGCAAGTGTCTATTATTTTCAGCTAATAACTCCGCTTCTTCCACAGCCGCAATTGCTGCTAAATTTATCTGGTCATCGAAATCAGCCATTCTTTCAAGCTACCTTTAGTATTTCTAGGTTAGTTTCATTCGTATTTCGTCTACGAAAATACGTCTTCGCATGCAAACGACCATTCGAAGTAATTTTCGTATACGAATGTTAATTCACTGTTTGGAGAATTTATGATATAACTATACGTATGAGTTTCGTACGAAAATTAGGTAATTTCGTATAAGAAGCGATTTCGAACGATGTCGAGAATCGCTACCCAGGTGTTATACAAGTTTGGTACCGGAAAGCCAACATAATTAAAATAACAGTTTTTAACGAATTGTCTCAAACTACGACGTTGATTTTTAACAGTAAGTTGACCGCAATGTATCAAAGGTTATTAAGGGCCATTTGCACCACTTTCAGTTAAAATTTAAGGTCCACTTAATTCCATAGAAACGTTTGTTGCAACAATTGTTTCTATGGAGTTAAGTGGAGCTTAAATTTTAACTGAAAGTGGTGCAAATGGCCCTAAGATGAACAGATAAAACAGCGACATCCTACGATAGCTTTTTGACCTGACATTGGGTGGTATGAATAAAAACGAAGTAAATGCTAATGCTACAGTTTGAAGTATCTTCTTCATAGTATTTACTTCAGTTTTTAAGAAGGTGCTACACTCTGAAGTAGGTACTATTATTTTCCGGAAGATATTACTACGGCAAATAGCATTCGTGTGGAAATTATCGAAGCGTTTACTTCACTCTGAAGTATTTACTTCGGCTACTAAATGCTTCAGTTTTAACTCAAAATTGTAGTATTTACTTCAGTGTCAGCGAAGTTGGTCTCATCGCAGCTTCAGCTTGCGTACTTCGATTCGTAGCATTTTCGAAAAATGGCACAGATGCCTAATAGAAAAATTTATTATGACAAAAGATATTACACTGCATTACAAAATATTTAGATAAGTATAAATGTGTAAAATAATTACCATAAATCTAGTTATACAAAGCCTGAACTTGTCATTTTTATACCGGGTGCAAGATAAAATATGCCACAAGACATAGTCCGATTTGAATTAAGTAAGAAAAAAATATATAAAATCACTACATAAATACTACAAATTGGTAAAAGTTGCATTTTGTTTTAGTATCTATTATAATAAATGATAGTCAACTTTTTTCTTGAACTGGACAAGAGAGTGTTGAACGCGGTGGAGATCAATTTAAAAAATATTTTGAAAACTCATTATTTCTTTTTGTTTAATTAATATTGTTTTTGAGATTATAAGAGAATTTCTATTATTAGCCGTATGTATGGCTCTATGAAAGTTACGTTGGAACTGTTGGTTATTCGATTAACGGAGTATCAACAGAAGTCAAATAGTCTCGGTAATCTATCCATCCACGAAGAAAGGATTGACATCTTCAGCTACGATGTTATCTAGGTACCCACTAAGCATAGAATGTTGCATAGCATTTCTGAAACGTTTTCAACACAACAACTTAGCAACATTTTTAATAAAATGTTGATAGAATATTACGAATGGTACATGGAATGTTATGAAACACCAATGTAATGTTACCACATAACAGAATAATAACATTTATTGAAAATATCGAAATAATTTTACAGCTTGGCATGAAACATTACATAATATTGTTGGAACATGATATTTATATGATAAGTAACGTTTTATTGAAATGTTATAATAACAACCCAAATTCAGCGATGTCACAATTATTTAATGCGCATGTGCGCAATAATATTATGGCGTCGCAGCTTTCCCTTCACTCTTCACTGGTTCCTTCAATTTACTAAACTTATTAGACTTATTTTCCGATTGCTGCTGATAGTGCTGATTGTCGTTGCTGTTCTTAATTTGGGGACATGAAACATCATCTATTTAATAAAAAGGTAAGCAGTTGTCATGAGTTGGCTACATTTGACCCGATGTGGGTTGGCAACGGTGGGTGACCGTGTTACTGTACCACATATACCTACCTAAGAGACTTACCTGTACCTACCTGTAAGTAACCTGTAAAGAAGTTAATAAAGAATCAACAAAGCTCACGCGTATGATTTTAACAATCATAACATGGCGCAGTCACTTGTGAAGTAAAAAAAAAAAGAAATAGTAAGTCGTGAGAAAAATAACCTAAAAAAATGGAATCGTTGAAACCGCCAAAATCATTGTCCTTCGATGGCAACATTAGTGAAAACTGGAAAAGTTGGAAACAACGTTTTGAACTGTTCATGAAAGCAACAGGGGGTGACACTAAAGAAGATGATGTGAAAGTAGCAATTTTGTTGCATGTACTTGGCGAGGATGCTATTATAAAATTCAATACTTTCAACCTCAGTGCTCAGCAGCGTGGAGTATATGCTACTGTTGTGCAGGCCTTTGAAAATTATTGTGTTCCCAAAACCAACGAGAGTGTAGAGAGACATATTTTCTTTTCTCGTACGCAGAAGGTTGGCGAGAATTTTGATGCATTTTACACTGAATTAAAAAAGTTAAGTGCCTCGTGTGGATTTGGTGAAATGAGAGATAGCCTAATAAAAGACAGAATTATTAGTGGAATAATAAACAAAAATTTAAAAGACCGTTTACTACGGGAAGACGAATTAACACTAGAGAAATGTGTAAAAATGTGTAAAGCTTCTGAACTGGCTACCGAACAGCTGAAGACTTTAGAAGATGATCATCGTATTGATGTAGTCAAAGAAAGTATAGCACAAGGAGTGGGAAAAAAGACAGGAAAACAACAGCGAGAAAAAAAATACTTAATGAGTCAGCAGGTCGTCAACAAGGACACTATGACATCATGGACCACGAAGGAGAAGAGACAATCACAACCCAATGAGGACAGACAGCAGCACCAGCAGCATCTACAGCGACTTTGTCAGCGATGTGGACGACAGCACGAACCTCGGAGATGTCCAGCATATAACAAAAATTGTGGTATATGTAAGAAAGTAGGACATTTTGCAAAAATGTGTAGGTTTAAGCAGAGAGTAGATGTTGTAGGTCAGGAAAATTTGTCAGGTAATGAAACTTTATTTTGCGGTGAAATTAATGAAAATGTTAATGTTGAAAAAGACTGGTTTGCGGAAATCTTAATTGATAAGTCTAAAAATGTAAAAATGAAAATAGATTCAGGGGCTCAGTGCAATGTATTGCCAATAGACAGATATAAAAGTTGGGGTCTTAATATTCCAATTGAAACTTCTAAAGTTAAATTAAGTAATTATAATGGAAGTAAAATAAAGGTAATAGGGAAATGTAATGTAGAATGTGTCACAAGAAAGGGAGATTCAAAATGTTTGATTTTTCAAATAGTTAAGTGTGAAAAAAATGCACCAGCTGTACTAGGATTAAAAGCAATACAAGAACTAAAATTAGTTCAGCGTATAGATTCAGTTAAGGTTAAGCAAACAGCAATTAGTAAGCATAATGAAGATTTGTTTACGGGTCTGGGTGAAATAAAAGATTTTAGCTATGAAATGAAACTGAAAGACAATGTGCAGCCTTCTATAGAACCGGTTAGGAAAATTCCAATTCATCTAGAAGAAAAATTTAAAAAAGAAGTGGAAAAAATGGAACAAATGGGGGTAATAAGAAAGATTAATGAACCAACAGAATGGGTAAATGCAATTGTAATAGTAAAAAAAAGTAATGGAGAAATTAGAGTGTGCTTAGATCCTAGAAATCTCAATAAAGGCATAATGCGAGAACATTATCCATTACCAACGTTTCAGGAAATTTCATCAAAAATTACTGGATCAAAATTGTTCAGTATTTTGGATGCAACACATGTCTTTTGGCAAGTACGGTTAACAGAGGAGAGTTCAAAATATACAACATTCAATACTCCATATGGAAGGTATTGTTTCTTAAGAATGCCTTATGGTATCTGTTCTGCACCGGAAGTTTTTCATAAATGCTTTACAAAAATTTTCGAAGGGATAAAAGGTGTTGTTACATATATCGATGATTTGCTAATTTTTGCCAAAGATGAAAAGGAACATAACAAAATTATGGAATTAGTACTTGAACGTGCAAAACAATTTGGAGTGAAATTTAACTTAGGAAAAAGCAAAATTGCAGTTGATCAAGTTACATATTTAGGTCATAGATTTACAGCTCAGGGTATAAAACCAGATTTGGATAAAGTAAAAGCAATTGCTAATATGAAAGAACCAGAAAATGCGAAAAGTTTAATGACTTTTTTAGGAATGATAACTTATGTGTCTAAGTTTATACCTAATGTTTCTCAATTAACAGCACCATTGAGACAATTAATAAAAAAAGATACAGTTTGGAATTGGGGAAATGAGCACGAAAAAGCTTTCAAAAAATTAAAAAATGTTCTGATGGAAGAACCTGTACTGAAATACTTTGACCCGATACAAAAAATAACTGTTTCAGTTGATGCATCCAAGGATGGTCTTGGAGCTGTTCTGCTACAAAATAACCAACCAATTGCTTATGCATCAAAAGCACTAAACGTAACGCAGCAAGCTTATGCCCAAATAGAAAAGGAGGCACTCGCGATAGTCTTTGGTTGCGATAAATTCCATCAATATATCTTTGGAAGAAATTTTATTGTTGAAAGCGACCACAAACCTCTTGAAGCGATTTTTAAGAAACCTCTTCATGAATGTCCTGCGAGATTGCAACGAATGCGAATGCGTTTATTACAATATGATTTAACAATAATTTATGTGCCAGGCAAAGAATTAAAAATTGCTGATGCCTTATCAAGATCTTATCTAGACGATGATACAAGTATCTTGGAAAAAGAGATTGATGTGCAAGTTGGAACAATAATGGAGAATATAAATATTACTTTAAACCAAAAACAAAAATTTCAACATGAAACTAAACAGGATACAGTACTACAAGAAGTGATTAAGTTAGTAGAAATAGGATGGCCAGATAGTAGAGACAGTGTTAGTGAAATTGTAAAACCGTATTTTACATTTAGAGAATTATTATTTGTAACAGATGAGCTTTTGTTCAAAAATAATTGTTTAGTTGTGCCATCTACAATGAGGAAAGAAATGTTAAATAGGATACATTATAATCATTTAGGTATTGAAAAATGCAAGTTACGAGCGAGGGAATGTTTATATTGGCCGGGTATGAATAATGACATTGCTAATGAAGTATCTAACTGTGAAGCTTGTGCAAAATACCAAAAACTACAGAGGAAAGAATCATTAATCACAAGAGATGTACCTACAACCCCGTGGCAAGTCCTAGGAACTGACATAATGTATTTAGACGGCAAAGATTATTTAATAACAGTGGATTATTTTTCAAAATTTGTAGAAGTAAGACTATTAAAAGCATTAACGACAGAGTTTGTAATAGATTCACTAAAATCAATTTTTTCAATACATGGGATACCATTGCTATTATATTCGGACAATGGCCCTCAGTTTAGTTCTCAGAAGTTTAAAAGATTTGGAAAACTGTGGAATTTCGAACATCAGACATCAAGTCCGTTGTATCCTAGATCCAATGGTATGATTGAGCGATATATTGGTACTGTAAAATTAATGTTAAAGAAAGCTATTTTTGATGGACGTGATCCTTACCTAGCACTCCTAGAATATCGCCATACACCGATCTCAGCGGAAATTAAAAGCCCTACAGAAATATTGTTCGGGAGAAAAACGAGAGGAATAATGCCACTAAAAGAACTAATGACAGATAATAAATCAAACATGATGATGAAAGAGAAACTGGAAAGAAGACAAGAAATCCAAAAACAATACCATGATAGAGGTGCTATTCACTTGAAACAACTTAACATTAATGATGATGTGTATGTTAGGAAGAATGATGGTAGTAAAGAAAGAGGGAAAATTATTGAACATTGTAAAAGACCAAGATCATTTAAAGTGCAACTGCAGAGTGGAAATTTAGTGGAAAGGAATACGAAGCATCTATATAATTTTAAACCGGAAACGACTTTTCAAATTATTGAACCGGACGAAGACATAAACACTAATGAGAACATCAACAGAGATGAAACGGTACAAAACCCAAGCACTTCAATGGAAAGACCAAAACGCACGCGAAACAAACCTAAATATCTACAAGATTACATTTGTTAGTTTAAACAGTAGTTAGTTGTAAGTTTGTTAAGCCTGTAAGATTTATTTGTAAAGGAAAAGGAGATGTCATGAGTTGGCTACATTTGACCCGATGTGGGTTGGCAACGGTGGGTGACCGTGTTACTGTACCACATATACCTACCTAAGAGACTTACCTGTACCTACCTGTAAGTAACCTGTAAAGAAGTTAATAAAGAATCAACAAAGCTCACGCGTATGATTTTAACAATCATAACAGCAGTTTGTGGGCTAATTTAATACTTCTATTTTACGTATTAAATTGTGCGTTTATGAATCATCGTTAACATGCGCAATATGTCGCAGTTTGAATTTGTACCTACCTCTTTCAAATGTTTAGTGTTAAAAACGCAAAATCTATAAATAAAAAATATATCTCGACTTCTTACGTGACAAAAACTGATAGCGTTTTCTACTGACGTGCACTACATGCACTGAGTGCGCACCCAGAGTAACTCCATCATTTTATTACTTGAGCTTGGAAGAAGATGGGAGGTACACTGAGTACGACTCAGTGCATAAGATTCTACTTTTTTTATATCTGCAAATTAGCATATTTATTGGTGAAAGTGTTCAGGTTCATCGCATAACCTAAATATTGTATTCTGACAGTTCTTGCGATTACCACAGAACTTGTACTGTTCAATCTACGGTACGTACCATCGCAACCAAAAAATACTGGGATAAAGGAGTTCTAATTTTTGGTAGAAATGAAGCAAAATATTTTGTAAAAAAATTTGTGCTATTTTATCTGTTCATCATTCTTACATCGCAATTGCGAATAAATTGGGCAAGTCGTTTTTGGTCTGCAGTGGGAATGTCGAGCTACGTCTCTGCTGAAGAAGCCCCAAGCAGGGCTGAAACAGCTGTCCAGAGGCTGCTCGAGGTTCTCACTGCAATAAAAAACGATTTGCACAAAAATTTTTCTAAATTCTTTCATTATGCTTTGACAGCAAGCATGGCCGCCTTGCATGGGGGACTCATTAGGAGCAAATCCCGCTTCAATTTGTCTATCCTACTGCAATGTTAGGTCAAAAAGCGATAGTAAGATGTCGCTATTTTATATGTTCATCATTCTTACATCGCATTTGCGAATAAATTGGGCAAGTCGTTTTTGGTCTGCAGTGGGAATGTCGAGATACGTTTCTGCTGAAGAAGCCCCAAGCAGGGCTGAAACAGCTGTCCAGAGGCTGCTCGAGGTTCTCACTGCAATCAAAAACGATTTGCACAAAAATTTTTCTAAATTCTTTCATTATGCTTTGACAGCAAGCATGGCCGCCTTGCATGGGGGACTCATTAGGAGCAAATCCCGCTTCAATTTGTCTATCCTACTGCAATGTTAGGTCAAAAAGCGATAGTAAGATGTCGCTATTTTATATGTTCATCATTCTTACATCGCATTTGCGAATAAATTGGGCAAGTCGTTTTTGGTCTGCAGTGGGAATGTCGAGATACGTTTCTGCTGAAGAAGCCCCAAGCAGGGCTGAAACAGCTGTCCAGAGGCTGCTCGAGGTTCTCACTGCAATCAAAAACGATTTGCACAAAATTTTTTCTAAATTCTTTCATTATGCTTTGACAGCAAGCATGGCCGCCTTGCATGGGGGACTCATTAGGAGCAAATCCCGCTTCAATTTGTCTATCCTACTGCAATGTTAGGTCAAAAAGCGATAGTAAGATGTCGCTATTTTATATATAAGTAACGTTGACGAAAAGGTTGAATTTTTAAATAAGAATATCTTACATATATTCAATTCACATGCTCCAATAATCACCTCTCGGTTTACAAAAAGGAAATGTCCTTGGTTGACAGACAATTTAAAATTAAAGATGTCTTTAAGGGACAAGGCTCAGAAAAAATTTCTATCTACTAATAAAGTTCAGAATTGGGAATATTACAAATCCCTTAGAAATGTTACTACAACTGCTTGTTGCTTTTCGAAATGAACGAAAAGCTTATGTTGAATAACGATTACGTTCCAATAATTACAAAAGCCTGTGGAAAGATTTAAGTGACACGGATATTTATCATAAATCAAAGTCATTTCGTGTCCCTTCGCATTTGAATAATCCAAGTGAGTTGAACTATTTTATTAACTCAATACCTAAACCTAATATTAATGCCGATGTGTTGGAGTTTTATAAACATAATATCAAACAAGATGTGCTAGAAAAGTTCAAATTTACATTAATTACAGAGAATGAAATTAGCAGAATCCTGACATCACTCAAATCTACTGCTGTCGGTGTTGATGGTATTAGCTTAAAGATGTTTATTCTCAGTAGTTCTGTAATAATACCTTTTGTAACGCATATAGTAAATTATTGTCTAGAAAACAGTGTCGTTCCGGATGCCCGGAAAGTCGCTAGGGTAACACCTAACAAACTTTTTTAAATACATATAATATTCTTCCAGTTTGTTAATCCGGATTTCGAAAAAATCATGGATGTGCCACAGCTTTGTTACATATCACCGATGACATTCTCAGGGCAACTGACAGCGGAAATTATACAGCTTTAGTATTATTAGATTATTCGAAGGCATTTGATACCATTAACCATGAGATTCTGGTATCGATCCTACATTATATTAATTTTAGCAGGGCTGCCATAGATTTTATTCGAGAATACCTTCGACACCGAAAGCAATGTGTGAGCATTGAAGGTGAAACCTCCGACTTTTCTTTAATTGAACGTGGTGTACCACAAGGTTCTATTTTGGGTCCGCTTCTATTTAGCATTTACATTTCGACTATGTCGCAATATGTAAATAAATGTTCCATCCACAACTACGCGGATGACCCACAGCTCTATTTATAATTTCCAATTTCTGAATTGCAGGTTTCTAAAGAGTTTATAAACACAGATTTACAGTTATTGAAAATATTTTCAGCTAATCACTCATTGATAATCAATGCATCAAAATCATCTGTTGTTATATTCGGCCCTAAGAAAAATAGAAATGAAGTTACGGACGAGATGTTAATTCACATTGATGGTGAGAGGATACCTATATATAACGTAAAAAACAATTTAGGTTTATATATGGATAGCGATTTGCGATTCAATATTCATATAGACCAATGTATCAAAAAATGTTATTTTAAATTGAAATTGCTTTATGCTAATAGACATATTTTAACAAGAAAAGCGAAGGTGATACTTTCAAATGCTTTAATTTTGTCACAGTTTAATTTTTGTGATGTAGTGTATGGTCCTTGTTTAACTAAAGAAACATCAAATAGAATTCAACGAGTACAAAATAGTTGTTTACGCGTGATATTTGGTATAAATAGAAGATCGCATATATCTCATAAATTAGCAGACATACATTGGTTAAACATGACAAATAGGCGGTACCTTCATAGCTTAACTTTATTTCACAAAATAATTACAAATAAATGTCCAAAATATTTATATCAAAAGATTAGATTTAGAACTGATGTGCACACAATTAACATTCGATTCAAAGGCCCTATCACTCCACCTATTCATAGAACTGCTACATTCGAACAGTGTTTTACATATTGCATCAGTAAATTTTATAATTCTATACCAGATAATATTAAGACTACGTCAAGTCCAGTTTTTAAAAAATGGGCACGAAACAACTTGCAGGCTAAACAGTGACTGTTTCTGTTTTTCCTTTTGTGTTCTTTTTCTTTCTCATTCTTTCATGTTTCGCATAAAACCAATCATGTCGTAGTAAAATAATAAAATAATAATAATCATAAAATAAAATAAAGAAGGGGAAAATAAAATAAATGAGGAGGTAAGGAACAGGGAAGAGTATTATGAGCAGAGGGGTAAAGTGAAGTGAATTTTATTTAAGTAGAGAGTATATATAGTTTAGTAATTTTCACAGAGTTAAGTGGAAGAGCAGAACGCCTGTTTGACATGTTATTCTGAACTTCGCTCTGAGGTTATCTATTTATTGTAATATTCTGTATTTTTGTATATCTCTTAAACAGATAATAAAGATGCTTTATTATTATTATTATTATTATTTACTTTGATTTGAAGTACTGCCTTTATAAAACGAAGTAAGTGCTACCGGATGTTAGTAGATACTATAGAGTCGGAGTAAATACTATGTAGAAGATGCTAATACTTGAAGCATTAGTAGATACTTCATTTTTATTCATACCACCCATTGCATTAGGATAGGCAAATTGAAGCGAGATTTGCTCCTAATTAGTTCCCGATGCAAGGCGGCCATGCTTGCTGTCAAAACATAATGAAAGTTTTAAAAATTTTGTTGCAAATCGTTTTTGATTGCAGTGAATCAATCAAAAGCGATTTGCAACAAAATTTCTAAATGTTATGAGGATGGTTTACATATACTCTGGGCATCTTATTATGATGTATAGAAACACCAATCATCAAGAAACACACTTCGGTAGGCGAAATTCACCTAATCAATTTAGTCGATGTTTAATGACAACTGAGGGTGATTGAACAAAAACAAAGTACGAGGTTTATATGCGGGTAGGTAGTAGTGCTTAAAAAATGACTCGATTTTGTTTAACAAAGTCACAGTTTATCAGTGTTATCAACTTCAGGGGTGTAATCTTCAGAACTACTGTTTATTATAAAATACTTTTGTTGCTTTAACAATAGCACTTAAAAAAATTTTACAGTAGCACGGCTGACATTCAACTCTTAAGTTGGTAAAACCGGAAAAAACTATGCACACGTCCGGTTCACAGCCATTTTTCATCCTCAACAAATATTCAAATAAGATTTGGTTCATAGATGAGTGCCATGTAGTGGACTGTAGAATAAGCGGATATGTGCAGTTTTTATTTTAAACGGTGAAGCAGATATTTATCAGCCGAAATCACTTTTTAGCTTGCATAGCCTTTGTTCCATTTGAAAGTTCAATCACGAACTTGAGCGCGATGCGTAACGGCTATTTGGACCGCGCTGGTAGACGTCGCACTTAACGTCGATCTCAAACCATTACAAAGGAAACGTTATTTATTTGAAATAATAATTAACAACAAGTCACTTAACTAACTTTATTTACACAATATTTACAAGATATTCTACAGGAGCGCACAGTTAATTGAAATTGACTCGTGAATTATTTTTGTGAATTTACAGTTTTTTTAGGCAAGGGTCCTGTCGTCTTGAAACTCACTTTCTACAGAATAATTTATTGCGGCCAGGACCGTGTGGTAAATCTTCTCAGTATGATGCAAGTCTTCGAAATGCCGCCCTTTATGTTTTTTTTAATAACCTTCGATTGCATTTTAAAGAAAAAACTGCACAAAATTTACAAATATTATTTTTATTTAGGAAAATAAACAAATATAATAGTTACAATTATCTACTACAATTTTACCCTTCTAACTTTAATTTTAGCAAATTCGTCAATTAGGAATGTGTAGTCTAGAGTGGCAGCCAGTGTAGATTCAATAGAAATTAATGACAGACTTCTAAGTTTTGTTTGGCTTATTGAACTTCTTAAGTAATGTTTTATTAATTTTAATTTCGAAAAACTTCTTTCTCCACTAGCTACAGAGACAGGAAGTGTTAATAAAATTCTCAGAGCTACAGCAGTATTCGGATACAAGTAATTAAGTTATTTTGGGACAAATAATTTAAAACATCGAAAGGGTTCATAGAATACGGTAGCATGCGAGACACATCACGTAATTCTTCTTGAATATCACTTGCATTTATGTCTGATTCATTTTCGACCGAAAGTATTGACTGGAGACCGTTACAATAATTTTCTAACGTTTTATCATCTGTACCTTTGAGTTTGAAAATGTCATATAAAAACTGAAAATTTTTGCTATGTGTTTCTAGAAGTGTGAATCGTTCATTCAGAGAATTAAGAGTAATGTCAAGCATGTAATAGAAAAAGTTTACTTTAAATTTATTTTCCTCTGTTAAGGGTTCATCAATAGCTTCATAGTCAAACTGACGGTTTTTTCTTCTGGCTCTAACTTCAGTTTCGGCAGGAAATTCTGTAGTGCATTCAAGATTCTGTGCAATCTCATTAGCAGCAATTTTCATTTGTTCATAAACAGATTGTCTATAACTTTTCACCTTTTGTATGGTGTCTGATAACATTCTTACGCAATCTGACAAATTTATAGTTACAGATTGCAATAGTTTCGAGACTGAATTTATTTCAAATAAAATATCGTACCAAAGAATTACACCGCATAGAAACTTGTAATTTTTAATATTTCTTGCTAACCCTTTTGCTTTAACTTTAATTTCTGCATCTATGTTGACGTTTTCTATCATATGAAATAATGCATCATAGATTTCGCAAAGTTGAAATCGTAAAGGTCTTAACGCGTCTACTGTAATTGACCACCTAGTAGCACTCAATGGTTTTAGAGTTAATTGTGAAACATATTTTTTTAACACTTCCCAACGCTTTGTAGAACCAGAAAAAAAAGTGTAAATTTCTTGTACAACAGAAAAAAAAGTTATTGTTTCTGTAGAAGATGCTGCATCATTCACAACTAGGTTTAAAGAATGGCATGCGCAGGGCACATAAAACGCCCTTGGATATTTTTCAAGTATTCTATTTTGTACACCCTTTCTTATTCCTTTCATATTAGCTCCGTTGTCGTAGCCTTGCCCTCTAAGCCACTTTAAGTCAAAACCTAACTTACCCAAATGTGTTAGAATAAGTTCTGTCAAACCCTTTCCGATTGAGTCACTAGCTTCAAAAAAGTCAATAAAGAATTCTTCAATTTCATATTTATCTTGAGTGGAATTAAAAGCGACAACTCTTATTGTTAATGATAGCTGTTCAATATTACTTACGTCTGGGGTACAATCTGCGATTATCGAAAAATATTTAGCGATTTTTGTTACATCGACAATTTTGTTTAAAATTGTATTTCCCATCAAATTTATCAATTCATCTTGTATATTATTGCTTAGATAAGTCACAGACCATTTATCAGACTCGCGTTGAACTCTCCTGATATGTTCTTCCATAATTGGATCAAATTCGGAAAGCAATTCTACCAATTTTAAGAAGTTTCCGTTATTAGCCTGAAACAAATGTTCAGTTGTTCCACGAAAAGCTAAACATTGTGAGGCCAATAGTCTAATTATTGAAATAATTCTTTTTAGAACTCCTCTCCAATGCTGAATTTCCATATCCATAATTCGTTGATATTCAGCGTCAATAGTTTTTTTCTGCTTTAATCGAATGTCCAATTCTTTCCATGCTCTAAAAGCATTTCTATGATTTACAGACTTTTCGTGCATTGTGAGAGCTCTTATAAGATTTCCCCAGTCAGAATAGTGTCACGATAAGGATTTAATTTTTAGCCTAAAATTAATAATTATAAAATGTAAAGGAGTCGCGACGAAATATTTCCGCGAGGAATAAAGTAGAACAATTAAGACAGCAATCTTGCGAAATCTAAGCTACAAGCGGTTCACGTTTCATAACAAAACACGCGCTATATGTGGGACAAATTAATACAACAGGTGACGAAAGGAGAACACAGAAACATGTCATAACAGTCGAATAGACAGATTTTCGCCTATATAACGTGTTACAGTTAGATTTTTCGTTAGTGTTTTCTATGTTAAAAATTATTACATTTAATCAAATTTGAAGTTGGGTGGCGAACCTAGTCGCTTACTCTGCCTTTTTGGGTTAGGCATTTAGTCGCTAGATGTCGTAAGCTTGCAGTGTGCATATAAATCTAGTTCGTTGGCAATAGAATGTTCCAGAATTTTATGCGGAAGTGACGTAGGTTGAAATGCACGCTTCCTATTGGTGCAGACTTCGGACAAGGCGGAAGGGTTGGTGACGACCATGTTTCTTTGTTCACTTTTGAAACGGATTGCGGGGCAAGCAGACGTTTTCTTGTGCACTCTGTGCTTTTGTGTTATGTGAGTTTTGGTTGAACGAAAAATCTAACTGTAACAACTCCACTCCTACCAAAAGAAATTTTGACCAACGGGAAAAATTTCCAGGATGAAGTCTAATTTGTTAACACGGCAGGGCCACAAATAAAATGGTACGAAACCAGCGTAAAAAAAAATGTTCAACCTAAAAGATGATAAAAATTTTTTTTTTTTTTTGAAGATCTCCACCAACTACCAAACAACCTTAAAACTAGTAAAAACTTTAAATAATAACAACAAAATATGTCATGTCACAACCCAGAAATCAAAAGAAAATGGAGAATACTCTCGAGAACGAGAGTATTCTTTGTAAAAGTAAAAACGAGGGATGCTGGGGCTCACCCCGGCAAGATTGTCACAGAGTGAACCACATGGGAACATGCTATCCCGCAGTAGCGGCACCGCACGTCCCCACGCAACTCACTCCCGTGCACATCTAAAACCTTGCCAAAATCGGGCGTCAGGCCAAAAGAATTTAGAAAGAGGAGACGAAATCTCCTGGTCGAGGTTTCAGCCACGCTTACGCCTCAAGAATGTCATATCCGGTATGTCAAATCCGATAGAAGTCAACGTCGGTAAACAATGATCTGAAGATCGTAGGGGAGTAAACCCAGGACAATCTGGCAGATGACGGTTAATCGTCCGATGAACTAGGCTTTAGATGAGCGCTTGTCCAAGTACCGGGCAAAATATGTCCGTCACAATCTTTCAGCTCATATGTGTCAGTTGAAACTCGTTTATGTATCATAAAGGGACCTACATACTTATCAGCCAATTTAGCTGCAAAATGTTTAGAAGCATCGGATAGGACAAAATTCTTCCGCCACACCAACTGATCCGATTCAAAATCTACCTTACGTCTACGCAGATCGTAACGAGACTTGGATTTCTCAAAAGATTTGTGAAGTCGTTCTTGGACTTCCCTATATAACTGAGCAAACTTGCCAGTACGCGATTGCAATTCAGTTGGGTCTTGCACTACCTCTAACTTGTCAGGGTCCAGATCTTTAGCTTTTTCTGTATTCAAATTTCCCTTTAAACACATCTCACGACCGTAATTCAAGAAGTAAGGGGTCATACCTGTAACTTCGTGACGAGCTGTCCTCAATGCATATGCAACCTTTGGCAAAACTAGATCCTATTTGCGGTGATCTTTCGAAACGTAAGAAATGAGCATAGTCTTGATGACACGATTGACTCGCTCAACGGGATTTGCTTGTGCATGATAAAAAGAAGTATACGAGGGTCGTACTTGATAGGACGTCAGAAGATTTTTGTATTCTTTGGAGCGAAATTGTACCCCATTATCCGAGATAATGACGCGAGGTACACCAAACAACAGAAAAACATCATTCTCTAGATGCTGCAAAATCTTAGGGGTTGTAGCTTTTCGAAGGGGAAAGCACAAGGTAAACTTGCTGAAACAGTCGGTAACTACTAAGATGTACTGGTTACCTTTTGTGGAACGGGGAAGCGGTCCTACCAAATCAATACTAATGACTTCCCAGGGTTTCGTGATTTTCGAATGGCCACCCATGCGTCCAGTAGGAGCTTTTTGTTCTGGCTTGGCTCGAAGACAAATCTCACATTTCCGAACATACTTAGCGACATCGGAGCGCATTTTAGGCCAATGGTAATCTTGTGCAATGCGATTGTACGTTTTGTACACGCCTAAGTGTCCACTAGTGGGAGAGTCATGGGCTTGCCGAAGAATTTCGAAACGATTTTCCTTAGGAACCACCTGTTTCCACTGCCGTTCTGCTTCAATAAGATGATAATAAGTGCATGTAACGAACTTGTAGATGATATTCCCTTCTACCCGATAATTTGGAAAGTTCAAAGGGTCCGCCTTGATTTTCCCCAGAAGATTTAAGTATCGTCGATCTTTTATTTCAGTCAAGTGTATGGCATCAATGATCGGTACTGCCCTAGAGAGTGCGTCTGGAACAACATGTTCCTTTCCCTTACGGTGAGCTACAGTAAAATCGTACTGCTGAAGACGTACGCTCCACCTACTCAAACGTCCTGAAGGATTTTGTAGCCTGTTTAACCAGATCAAGGAATAGTGATCAGTGATCACGGTGAAATGAGCACCTTCCACATACGGTCTGAGTTTCTCAATGGCCCACAACATGGCTAATAATTCTTTTTCGCAAGTCGAATACTTGCGTTCGGCACGTGAGAGTGAACGACTCAGATAACATATTACCTTTTCACCATCATTTTGTTGTTGTGTGAGGACTGCGCCAAGACCATACTGTGAAGCGTCAGTTTGGATCGAAAATTATTTTGTGAAATCAGGGCACGAAAGTACGGGAGCCGAAACAAGATATTCTCTAATTTTTTCCCAAGCCTGATCACAAGTTTCATCCCAACGCTGCTTAGAATTTTTCCTCAATAATTTCGACAAAGGAGCGATCACGGTAGAAAAATTCGGAATGAATCTACGATACCAGCTGGCCATTCCAATGAGTCTATGTATTTCAGTCACAGTATCCGTCTTACAAAATTTTAAACAATAATTTTTAGTACCCTTTAAGTAAAGTAGGATACGTTTTGCACATTTCCAGTGAGCATCAGTGTAGCAAGTGTTGAATTGGCTTAACAAACTTACACTAAATGAAATATCTAGTCTTGTAAGCACCGCAAGATACATGAGACTGCCAATTAACTTCTGATATGGTGCTTCAACTTGTTTTTCACCCTCTTCATAAAGATGATCCAACTTTGTTTCGATAGGCGTTTTAGCCGGCTTACACTCGGACATATTAAATCTACTTAATAACTGATCAATATAATGTTCTTGACTAACAGTTATATGATCTTTTTCAAAACAAATTTCCATACCTAGAATATTTTTGACCCTTCCCAAATCTTTGATTTTAAATTTTGAACCAAGCTCTTGTTTTAAAAAAACTAATTTCATATTTACCGTTAGAGAAGACAAAAAAATCATCAACGTACACTGTCACTAAAGTAATATGATCTTTATCTGTTTTAATAAACAAACAAGGCTCAAATTTAGACTGATTACATTTGTTAATACAGTGACAACTCATTCCAGGCTCTCGAGGATTGCTTAAGGACATATATGGCTCTTTTTAAACGTAGAACTTTGTTTTTATCATATAAAATAGCGACATCTTACTATCGCTTTTTGACCTAACATTGCAGTAGGATAGACAAATTGAAGCGGGATTTGCTCCTAATGAGTCCCCCATGCAAGGCGGCCATGCTTGCTGTCAAAGCATAAAAACTTGTTCTTTTAAAATGCCATTCAAAAATGCAATGTTGACATCTAAATGTACAACATCTAAGTCAAATTTTACAGCAATAGCCAGCAATAATCTTAACGTAGAATGTCTAACCACCGGGGAAAACGTTTCTTCGTAGTCTACGCCTTGCTTTTGAATGAATCCCCTAGCCACTAAACGCGCACGATATTTCACTTCACCATTTGTGTCACATTTCTTTTTAAATACCCATTTATTGTCAACAATCGTAGTGCCACTCGGTTTATCCACAATCTCCCAGGCGTCATTTTCTTTGAAAGCTAAGATTTCTTCAGACATTGATTTCTGCCACATATCAGCATCTCGTCTGGACATCGCTTCCTCTACACTACTAGGATCCTCTTCATTTTCTGTATTTAATCCACATATATACAGAAAATAGTCGTCAAATTGTTTCCGTTTAGGTTCTCTCTGAGATTTTCTAACCAAAACTTCTGTTTCCACATCATTACTTTCTGGTATACTCTTCGTCACTTCTGTCGTCTTCTGTTAAACTGTCCGTTTGAGATGAATCAGTCAGCTCTTCTCGTTGCTCTGAAGTTATATCATTTATTTCGGTAATTTCCCCCACTGAAGTTGTATCCTCGTCTGCTGGTGTTTCGTTGGGATAAAACTGTGTATCTTCCTCTTCAGACTGTTCAGTTAAAACTATTTCCACTTCCTTTTCTTCCTCAAACACGCTGACATCCCTGCGAATAACTACTTCTTGTGTAGCTGGATCATAGAGCCGATAAGCTTTGGCTGTGTCACTATAACCCACCAAAACCATTTCTTGAGACTTCTTATCCCATTTTAACCGTCTTTGTTTAGGAATGTGAACCATTACCTTACTACCAAATACTCGAAGGTGACTAATATCAGGTTTCCTTTTGGTCCAGATTTCTAGTGGTGTCTTTCCAGCAAGACCTGCCGCTACTGTCCTATTACGAACATAGACAGTTGTATTTACAGCCTCTGCCCAGAACTTCTTCTCTAGATTTGCATCAGCCAGTAAACATCTCGCTTTCTCAACTACGACTCTTACCATGCGTTCTGCAGATCCATTTTGTTCTGGTGTATATGGAGCAGATGTCTGGTGCAAAATACCCTCTTTTCGTAGAAAACTTTCAAAGTAATCGCTGCAAAATTCTTTTCCATTGTCACTTCTCAAAGTTTTTATTTTCTTCTCAGTATGATTTTCAGCAAAACTTTTAAATTGCTTAAATTTTTCAAAGGTTTCATCTTTCGTTTTTAAAAAATAAACAAAACACATTTTACTAAAATCATCTTTCAGAATTAGGAAATATTTGGCTTTACCGATAGATTGCACCTCCATTGGTCCACAGATATCTGCATGAATAAGTTCTAATATGGCACTAGCTCGCAAACCCTGACTTGGAAATGGTAATCGGGCTTGTTTTCCTTCGCTACATGCAACACACTTTTCCAAATTCATGTTACCTTTGCAGTCCGTGGCTTCAACTGCACCATTTTTCATCGTTAGAAGATCCTTTTGATTTAGATGACTTAACCGCCTGTGCCACAATTCTCCAGAAACAGCAGGAGCCACTAACAGGTTAACTGGTTTAGTTTTTAACTTATAAACATTGTCTACTACTTCTGCAACACCCACTAATTGTCCATAACAATTGTAAATCTTACAACAATCTGTCATGAATATTACTCTGTTACCATTTTTTATTAACTGGTTTACAGACAATAGGTTTGTTGCTAACTGCGGAACACATAATATGTCTTTTAAGGTCACTTCAAATGTATTGTTACCTACAACCGTAGCAATGTCCACATTTCCCGCACATTCCACATTTACTTTAGTTTTGTCAGCAATTGTAATGGAGTCTTTTTCAAGGCTTTGTCTTTCACCATATAACCAATGTTTATTTGCGGTCAGATGAACACTAGCTCCTGAATCAATGTACCATTGGTCAGTAGTAAACTGATTCCCATTCAAAAATATTGCACTAAAAGCAGTTTTCTGATTCGCATTTGGGCATTTATTTTTGTAATGTCCCATTTCTTTGCACTTATAACAGCGTATATTTTTGACGTTAAATTTTGACATTTCTGTCTGATGAACGTCAGCTTTCGCAGTATCGCCAACATTCTTACTCCAGGTCTTCTTCTTGCTAAACTTGCCAATAAAAGCACTGCCGCTTTTACTTTCACTTACCATATCAAACAGTTTCGTTTTTATGGAATCGGCTGTTATAGCTATCCCTGAATGTTCAATCGCCATAATCATTGGCGAATATTTTTCTGGCAAACCCGCCAAGAGTAAAGAACCAATCCAAATATCGTCCATAGCAAAACCGGTCCCCCGTAACCTCTGCGATGTATCTACAATTTGATTTTTGTATTCGGCCATGTTGTCACAATCTTCTAGCCTCGTGGAAATTAACAACCGAAGCAAACTGATTTTTCTTGAAAAACCATTGTCATCAAACATTTCTTTCAGCTTTTTCCAGAGTTCTTGAGCTGTAGCTGTTTCTCTTATATGTATGTAGAGCTTAGTGTCAATAGTTAAGATTAATTTAGCCCTGGCCTGATTAATCTTCGTGACATCGGTCTCTGCTCCATCAATACACGCCTTTAGGTTGTCGAGAATCAGGATATTCTCGGCTGCGAATGACCATTCGCTATAATTTTCCCGTCCCGTTAACTTCGGAACTGTCGCGATTAAATTATTTGCCATTGTGCACACTAATACTAGGAAACAAAACACGGTTATCTTTCTAACTTTCCCACTGGGCCCATAACCTGTAGCAAGACTTGGGATTTGTTGGTTAAAAATAAAACACGTTCCCTTTTGCGAGTATTCAGCACCAACTACTTTATTTGTAATTCATTCAGATAAAATTGGCAAGCAGTGGCGCCATCCAGTACACACATACATAATTAAAGTTATCTTAACAATAATGATTTGATAACTTCAACAAAAATTATCAAGAGAGGGTTCACCATCCCAAGGCAACCCCAAAAAAAAGACGAAATCCGTTCTGGCATAAAAAAAATAGCATATAATCGAAATATAATCAGTCCACAAAAAAAAATTCACAAAGCGTCGAGCGGGCAAAAACATCGCTTCAATAAAAGTACA
Organism: Prosopocoilus inquinatus; assembly: GCA_036172665.1. Taxonomy (NCBI): domain Eukaryota; kingdom Metazoa; phylum Arthropoda; class Insecta; order Coleoptera; family Lucanidae; genus Prosopocoilus; species Prosopocoilus inquinatus. The sequence continues at coordinate 50,812,696 of CM069873.1, forward strand.
CGACGCACAAACAAAAGCTGGCAAAAATTTGCCGATCAACAGGCCAACACAGTGGTACTGAAGTTACGAGATATGCTTCCGCGATGGATCCACGCGTAAGCCTTACATCTACGTTAATAACATCAAAAGTAATATCCAAAATTCGTAGAGAAAAAAAAAATTAAAATGATGAAAATTAATAGATATAAAAAAATGTAAGTCCCGGAAGGGGAGTGGGTTAGCTTGAGGGACTGAACACCCAGTATGTAAAATAAAATTGAACCGATAAAGAAATGAACTTGGCGGAGCCACAGGCCTCAGCAAAAAGGGCCGAAACGTGCAACGAAACAAATTACGCAAAGAAAGTAAAATTTTAAGGAAAAAAAAAGAGAAGCAACTTATTGTGAGTCCAAAGGGGGAAGGTGGTCCAAACGCGACAGCGGCAGCAGATTATACACGAAGAAAATGTTGGTCCCTCGACTGTAGATGTTTTCAAGCCTTAGGACGACGAAATTTCCGAGGCTCTTCGTGCTGAGTGCCAACAATGCCACTGATAAACCGTACTGCCTTTTGACCAAAGGAAAGGGGGGTGGAAAATCGCTAATTAAAAAAAAAGGAAATCACACAATGTACAACACGAGAGAAAAGCCAAAACATACCCACGTCCCTCGATGTATCGTAAAGCATCTCAAAACAAAACGAGGAAAGCGTGGCGATGGGAAGATGGCGGCGATGAAAATTTGCACGAGGTCGGCTTTAAAAATCTATCCGCATCAGCGCCGGAGAAAAAACCGAACCGAATATAGCCAACAGCAGAAGCCCCAAGCAGGGCTGAAAAAGCTGTGCAGAGGCTGCTCGAGGTTCTCACTGCAATCAAAAACGATTTGCACAAAATTTTTCTAAAATCTTTCATTATGCTTTGACAGCAAGCATGGCCGCCTTGCATGGGGGACTCATTAGGAGCAAATCCCGCTTCAATTTGTCTATCCTACTGCAATGTTAGGTCAAAAAGCGATAGTAAGATGTCGCTATTTTATATGTTCTTTAAATTTTTTGTTAATAAGTTATTTCATACACATTTTAGCAAATGTGGTGGGTCGAATAAAGGTACGATGACATTATCATCAATACGAATGATATTATTTCGTTCTTCCACACCTTGTCTGAGAGCATTTGCTCGTGTATCATTTACAAGTTGATATATTGCTTTAACATTGGTAGCACCTTGATTACATGTAGAAGCTACAATTTTCAGTCCAACATCGCAAGTCTTTCTAACGATTATCTTGTACATTCTCATAATATTTTCGGCTGATAATGATGATTTACAGAATGTGTAAGCAACAGGTTGCTTCCAGTATTTTTTTCCAATACCCTTTAACATCCATACTGTTACGTGATCTGATATGTTAATAATCCTATTAAAACCAGTATCTGCAAAGCCATCTACTACATCTTCATACTTTGAATAATACAATCCCGGTTGCGAAGACATTTCATCAAAAAGTAATACACAGCATTTATCTTCAGCGGCTTCACAGATACCAGCTCTAACAGGAATATGTCTAACAACTTTTCTAAGAGTTTTTGGACTGGGTAAACTAAAAGAATTTGTAATTAACAATCTGTAAGATTTTGGACTCATTTTAAATAAAGCCAAAGCAAATATTTTATCCTCTGTTGTATATTTCTTATGATACTTGTTAATATTAATATTTCTCAGCTGCGATATGAAAAAATTTCTTACAGGGGCATCTAATTCACTTAAAAGTTGTAATTTTCCTTGTCTCAGAAGTTTTTCTACATTTCTTAAATTAGTTTTTACAGATTTTTCTTTACGTTTACATATTCTTACACTTCTATGAAGTTTCATCAGCTGTTTATATAAAATTTTCGTTTTTGGAGTTAGCTCTTTTTGTCGAGAAGCATTTACCAGTGCCAGATATGATTCTAAAACAAAAAATGATTATGAAATAATAAATGCAATAATAAAAAAAATTCTGTATCTATGTAGTAGAATCGCTGGTTAATGTTATAAGCTTCTATGTACTGCCCTACAAAGCTAAAATGCAGTATGTGCAATTCTTGCCCAAAGTGAAATATATAGCTTAATTGAGAACTTGTTACCATTTCTATCACCTCACAAAGCCAACACTCAGAAACAGTAATCTAGAGTTGTTTTACTGCGTTCTAGCTTTGTGAGCTGATAGAAAAGGTAACAAATTCTCAATTATATTATCTATATCATTTTGGGCAAAAATTGGACATACTGCATTTTAGCCTCGTAGGGCAGTGTACTTAGAAGTATTTACAAATAAAAATAATTGTTACAAAAAATTTAAATAACTCACTTTTTTTAGGAACAGTGCTTTTCATACGTTTTGGAGTTTGGAGCTCTGTAAAAAGCTTTCTTCTGACTGTAGTTTTAATTTGTTCTGCATGTCATAATACTGGTGCTGGAATTTTATAAAATAATTACAAAAATTATAAGTACTAGTATTCTAGTGTGACTACTATAATATTTACATGGTACTGTTGGCGTCTCTTTCAATGTAGGATTCTCAATGAACACTTCTCTCTGTTCAACTTTATTTTGTAGAGGAGATATGTTAATTATGTAGTCTGTAATATTATATTATTTTTATTAATAAGTCAGTTTACGATTATATAAAAAGAAATGTATACTTGATGATGACGTTGACGGGCCTGCTTCTGCTAAGTCACAAAGGCTACTTGTAGATATATCTAAACACAAAATGAGTAAATTAAATAAAAATCTGGTAAACTGATAGCAACAATAATAGGCCTGTTCCATTAGCAGTCCCTGAGAGGTCCAAGACTCTCAGAAGCATGTGCTGATCAAACTTTCACATCTGTGCAGCTCCTGAAATCGGGTGATTAATTCGAAAGGCAAATATATCTGATAGTTTTAAACTAATCCGGAACTGATTTTGGAACAAAGCTAACATAAACTATAATTTTTGTATCTGTTGTTTTTCTTTTTGATCTTACACATTTCTGAACAGGAACCTCTTCACACATCATAAACTGATGTTCTAAAGTTGTCGAAGGTGCTGTAATTGTTGAAATCATTTTTTGTGGAGATAAATCTATGACCGTGCTTGACGTGATAATTTGAAAATCACCAACATCTATAGGCTCTATAATTTAAAATATACAATTTTTGACTACTTGTACTACTGTTTCATATATTTAATTGGCATTACCTGGTAAATTTAATGTTGGAATAGCAGTATTACTTAATTTTTTTCCTACGAAATATCTATTTTCAAAATGTTTGCAGCAGATGGTGCGATTTTTCAACTTCTCGGGTTTATTTAAAAGTTCTTTGTTTCCTGCTGCTATTAACCATTGTTTTAAACGTTCAATATGTCTCGAGGGATTTGGAAATGAAAACATTCGTCCACTCTTTTCTTCGCAATTAGCAACACTGCAAATCTTGTGACTCATTTTGCTACAATATTTTAAGTAATCAAGTGCTTGCTTCTTTTGTTAAACTTTCTCAAATTCATTTAACATGATATCATGACATTTTTATATACATACTTGGGATTTCAGCGTTGTTTCGGTTTATTTATCTAGAAATCTGTAATTTTTATGTGATCTGTAATAACTGTGAATAACTGTAATAGTACGCGCCATCTAGATATAACGGGGGAACTAATACATTACTTGCAAGTACAGTGACTTTATAGAGAACAGTGTGGCCATAGGGACCTGTCCGCCATTAGTTTACAAAGATGTAAAAGCGCATATGGAATATAAACTCAGAAATCTGTTCCTTTAAAAATCTTAGGGTTATTTTTTCGTATAATAAAGTTAAAAAGAATGTTAATTCAAATATAAAAAAATAGTTCCTACCTTTTTAGTTTATGTAGATAGAGGCATTACTTATTTACTTATTTATAAAGAAATTATCGAATGTATAAATGTTACTTTTTCTGGATTATTTGATATTATTGGGTACAATTGAACAAAAAAAAGTTAAACATATTTATTCAGAATAAAAGACACACAGAATACATATTAACAAGAACGTAAACTTTTACTTCCGTACTTGTTACATAATTTTGATTTCCGTTTTCCAGCTATTTTTAGTCTAAAGATTATAAATCTCTTTATTATATGGGTCTCTAAATTATGACATTTTAAAATATGTTCAAAAATATCTAACAGCAACATTTTAGATAAAAAAAATTGCTTAACATATCTGTAACAGTATTATAAAATTTTCTAAATACGGTTTCTAACTCAAGAAAGTGTAAAAATGTAATTTCATTACAAAAAAATAAACAGTTTTTTTTATATCGTCGAATCTGAGTTAGCTTTGAAAATTCAAAATTAGTAGGAGTTTTTGATCCAACGCAGGAAATACATTTTTCGCAAGTTTTGCATGTTTTCATGATGCTACTCACTAAATAGCCACAAACATTATAAAACGAATTTAGTTCACCTAAATTTAAATTCATTAATGGTTCAGGAGGGTTTTCTGGTACAGCTGCTATAATTTTCGAATTCTTGTCTTTAGGCAAAACATCCAAAAAACCCGACAAAAACTGTCGCTCATCCTCTTGGTAACTGCCTTTCGATACATCTCGAAGGTATTGGGATACAGTTATGAGTTTTAAATTTGTTTTAACTTGTAAAGCTGTCCCTACACTTGTTTCGAGCGTAAAACACTGAAAAGATGGCAATCTTGTGTAAACCTGGAGGTCAATAAAAATATAAAACCTTTTTCTTCCAGAAAAACCTTTTGTAAATCCAGTATAGATTTGGTTGTAATTATTGCTCCAGTTTGAGAAGGTTTCCATATTTTTTTGTAACCGACTTTCATATCCTGAATAATAATAATAAAATCTTCAAGAAATTTTATTGACTCAAGATAAACGTCAATTTTTAATTTACTTAAAGCAAGTGTAGGGTGTCTGGAAGTGATTAAAGTGAACCACTTCTCAATTACATCAATAAACCAAGCAATAGTGAGGTACGCTGGCTCTTGCAACTGATCAGCTAAAAATTTCAGTCCGCTACTTACATCATGGCTGATAACATTTGTGGATTTTTTCACTTTCATTTTATCAAAATGGCTGGGAAGCAAATCTTCTTCACTTAGTTTAGGTGCCAATTTAAAACTCATAGTTTCCTGATATTTAATAAGGTCAGTTATGTGTTCAGCATATATCTTGTTTGTTGATAATCCAAATTTATTTTGGATATCTTCACTTACTGTAATTACTTTATTGGTCATGAACATATTCTTAATATTTTTAAATAAATGGGGACCATCTGCTAGAACATATAAATATCTGGAATTGTCAGCTGGATGTAGCACAAAGTTCTTTATATCAGAATGCCGACCTGCCGAAATACTCCACAGCCTCCATAGTGCTTGATTTGAGGAACCCATGTCTGATATTAAGCTGACAATTTTCAAGCCAATATCCTCTGCCTGTTTTATTATTTCCACAACAAGTGGACCAAATACTTCACCTCTGACTGAATTACCAGTAAAATAGTATGCCACAGTCTGTTTCCACCTACTACTTATTCCACCAAGCATAAATGTAAGTACATGTGTAGCATCTCCTTCATGATCTGGTAATGTTACTTTACCAAAATATTTGTTGAGGGCTGTATCATATGCCAAAGATGGTGTTATAGCCATTTCATCCATAACCAAAACGCATTCTTTTTCTTCGTCCTTTGTGAAGGTTTGAATTTTAAGTTTTAAAAATTCAAAAACTTCGTAAAGAATTCCGCTATCAAAATTTAAATTTTCAAGTCGCCGTCTCAAAGTTCTCAAAGAGGGTAGAGGAATGTTTTGTTTCAACAGCTCTTCATAACCACTACTGCCGCAACTGAATTTCAACCTCAATGCCTCTCTGACCGTTTCATTTGTCCACTTCATATATCTAGTTGATTGTCTTTTCAGAGCTTGGATTTGATCACTATTAAAAACTCTATGAAGTATTTGACTTTCCGGTTGAGTATTTTGTTGGTTCACAGTTGTTCTGTATTTACGTACTAAAGATTTATATTTGTCTACTTTTTGTAAAGCTATTTTGTACTGCTCATCATATTTTTCAACTTTTTCTTTTAAAGCCTCCAAATTTTCATTTTGATCTTGAATGCTGCCTGGTTCAATGCCGTTAACACTGTATTTAGTTGCTGAAGTTGATGGAATACCAATTTCTACTTCTGCTTCCTCCACAATCACAGGATATTGTACAACACGTGTTGCAGGTAGTTTTCTTGCTGGTTTAGGTTTTGAAAAAGAAAATACTGTAGGTACAGCGTCCCATTTCAGTCTACGTGTTCCATCCACTCTCGTTTTTTCCCACATATAGGGCTCAAAATGTACCTGTAAAACAATATTACAACATATTTATTACTGTTATTCTAGAAAATAAAATTTATATACATATAAATATTTACTAACTTCGCAGATGCATGAATGTTTTGTAGGTACAAAATTAGCACGTTTCATACGAATCACCCATTCCTTTTTTCTGCTTGGATCAGCAGGAAAATGCTTCATCAAAAATCCCTTAGCACTCGAATTAGTACAGTTGATTGCTGCACAGCCCGGCATATCTATAAGATAAACATAAAATGTACTTACTAGATTAGTTTTTTCTGCAATCGTGTATTTTGTTTTTGTAATTCCTTAAATATAATTCGTGATAATTCACAGTATATAACGTGTAAATTGCAGGACAATGCACCTGTTGATTCACACATGTACTTCCTAACACATTATGTGTGTAAATAAGTAATTTTACTTACCGAATTAACTCGAAACTAGCTATGGTTTTAAACAGTCTCTTTTAAATGTAAAACACGACACAAATAATACTTTAAAGCGAAAAAATACACACAAACATTCGTATACGCAATACGTAAACATAGAAGATTAGCAAACTAATGGCGGATTTGGTGACGTTTTCTTGGCAGCCAATCAAAAGTGAGACCCTGTATGGCCACACTGTTCTCTATAAAGTCACTGTACTTGCAAGATAATGAGCATTTGTATTTGATGGCCGTGACCCTAACTACTTGACGTTTAAGGATATAAACAAACAGAATTCCAGGGCGCGAGAACGGGGCGAAAACCGAAACGCCAAGCCCATGACGCTTGGTGGAAACAAAACAGGCCCTCCGAGGAATGTGCAGAGATATCAAAACCCGTGGACTCCAACTCTAGCGAAATAAATAACAGGTACGTGAGACATAAAACAAACTAACAGTACACGAACAAGAATTCGCAGATAACACGCTCTGTGAGAGACACCAAGCGTAACCATGTCAAGAGGAAAAAAAGTGTAAAAACGGATCTCAGGAAAAAAAGGTAAACACAACATATCCGGACCAGAGTGTCGACTAACCGAACGTAAGAATTGAATCAGTTTTTTTTTGTTGTAGCATCTGCGGCTCAGAGCATCGTTTCGACTACTTTTTGCTGATATGTCGTGGTGTCGTATTGTGTTATTGCTTTTACAGTGACCAGAACGTCAGCAGAACGAAAATAAAATAATGGAGACACACGTTAAAATATTTTGTTGTGGTAAATCGAGATTTCTGTAATCTACTTCCATTACATGAACAGCAGATATTCGTGTTTCATTTCGGAAAACATTGCGAAGGAGTGTTAATGTATCCATGTATGCAAGAACTTCATCAAAATCATTTACATAATTAGCTCCTTCAGTATGCTGAAAGTAGTTCAAACGAAACAACTTTTTAAATAATCAAACAAATTGGATTGGCGACGGATTTACTGAATTATCTTCTTGTTGCCGTATTGTAAAAAAAATTGTATATAATCCTGATTTAGTCTGTGGGTATAAATTATACCACCATTTATGCAGCTACAAAATCCAAGAATAGCAGCTATTGAAATTTAGCAACAGTAGAAACTTTTTAAACTAGGGGTAATGTCACTCGCTATATTCTTCAAGAGGAGCTCTGGCATTCCTGTTGCAAAAACCATAAATAAGTACCATATTTGCGTATTCAGCTTTTGAGTAAATGCCTTCAAATATTCAAATGTTTCTTAGATATTTTGATTTCGTTGTTCTGCATAATCTAAATAAACACCTGAAAAATTGCACTATGAAATGTACTTAATACTTCAATTGAGGAAAAAATATTATGTAAGGTATTTTTTAAAACGTTACAAATGAAAATCGGTTTCCTTTGGTTTTTTTTTCTCTTATACTGATGGGTAGAATATTGTTACGTTTCTAGGGTTTGAGTTTATTTATTTAAACGAATAAAATACTCGATAAAACTTAACCGTAATTTAATAAAGCTTAAAAACTAATTTATTTCTAACAATTTATTTTCACACTAAAATCTAACTTCGACGATCGCTGTTCGAATTCGACTGCCTGGTGAGTCAACTCCGGGCGATTTTATATCATTTGCTGGCGTCTGGAAGTCTCTATGCTGGAAGATTCTAGTTTGTTCGATGTAGGCCCCGACCGCGTGACGGCCGATGACACATCGAAGCGGACCGACTTCTTGACGCCTTGCGCTAAGTCAGGTTGGCTCGCCACACTGCCCCCTTCTTAGAAACGTTTCGTCTCGAAATGTTCCTGGTGATAGTCCTGAAGGAGGGTGTCGGAATCTACATGCTGGCCCATTCTTGCAACTTCCCGCCTGGAAGAAGTAACAGTCTACGGTTTTGCTGTTGCTGACTGTTGCCTGTGGGTGGTGGCTGCAGACTAGGACTTCAATTCCCGTTCTGTGGAAGATGACTTCCAGCATGCTTCGGATTACTCTCCAGTCTAGTCCGTCCAATCCGCAGCCCAATTTGGGGATGGCTAACTTCATCTGATGGTTCTCTATTAGCTGTCTCCTCAGGCTATATAGGGCTCTCCACATAGTCACATAGTCAGGTTTACCGCTTGATGTCTTCTTAGTGACTAAATAATGCACGTGGCGCCTCCGATCTGCCGTCGAATCAATGATCTGCAAGCTCTTGCCTACCATGGGATCCTGTCTTCGTAGCTCCTCGATTTGGCCAAATTTCTTCCTAAACACCTGAGCGATTCCTTTGGACATTTTCAGGTCTTCTGCTACGCAGTGGGCCAGACTGTACTCCAGTGGCACTTTAAAGAGATCTTGTTGCTTCTCCGTGGTCACTCCAAACCGTGCCTTGCTTCCTTTGGCGTGATGAGACATGAAGGTTTCGAAGTTCACTTCGGAAACTTGCGCCCTTTGTACTGTCCCTTCACCTGCTTCTCCATGGTAAGGGGCTATCCGGTTGAAGTGGATTACTTTGGGTTTGCCATGGGGGACCTTCTTGATGCGGTAAACGACGTCGTTGATCCGTTTCATCACTTTGTAAGGACCTTCCCAAGAGGTCTGTAATTTTGGGGAGAGGCCTCGACGTCTTTGGGGGTTATAAAGCCAGACCAGTGCTCCAGGTTGGTATCCCCCGTGTTGAGCGTTGATGTCATAGTGCTCCTTCATCCGATCGCTGGCCGTCTGTATATTGTGACGCACTTGGTTGTGGATATCATCCATTTTCCTGCGTAATTTGCTCACGTAATCTTCGTCGGCAGAGACTTCGCCAGGCTTCACACCAAACTTCAGGTCGCAGGGCAGTCTCGGCTCTCGCCCGAATACCACTTTCGCGGGAGTCTCCCCTGTTGTCTCATGAACAGATGAGCGGTATGCCATTAGAAACAGGGGGATGTACGTGTCCCAGTCCCTCTGATGATTGGAAACGACCTTGGACAAATGTCGGTTGATGGTTCTATTGAACCTTTCCACCATTCCGTCCGACTGTGGGTGGAGTGCAGTTGTTCTAGTTTTTCGTACGCCGAGCAGAGTACACACGTTCTTGAACAAGGCCGATTCAAAGTTCCTTCCTTGGTCTGAATGCAGTTCCATAGGTGCACCATACCGACTGATCCATTCCCTGACAAGGACTTCCGCAATAGTGACTGCCTCTTGGTTAGGTAGGGCGTAAGCTTCAACCCACTTGCTAAAGTAGTCCATTACCACGACGATGTACTTGTTTCCACCATTCGTTTCTGGAAACGGGCCGGCTAGATCGATGGCAACTCTCTCAAAAGCACTAATTTCAAATCCGGGTCGTTCTCCTGGTCTCTTCGCAGTTCTTCGCCTTGCCATTTGTCATCAACAATGGCTGTCCTCGCAGTCGTGGCTACTTTCTCGTCCAAACGACTACAGTGCTTACAGTCTTCGGCACAGGGTCTTCTCGACAGAGCATCGGCATTTCGATGGCTAGTTCCTGCCCGATGCTGAATTTCAAAATCGTACTCCTGAAGTCGTTCGATCCATCGTGCAACTTGCCCTTCTGGGTTCTTGAAACGGAGAAGCCATTTTAGAGCGGCGTGGTCGGTCCTCAGCAGGAAGCGTCTACCATACAAGTACTTGTAGAAGTGTTCTATCGTTTTTACGACGGCTAGCAATTCCCTTCTTGTGACGCAATAGTTTCGTTCCGGCTTTGATAGGACTTTACTGAAGTAGCCGATCACCTTCTCTTGCCCCTCTTGTATCTGGGAGAGTACGCCACCAATCCCAACGTTGCTAGCATCTGTGTCCACGACGAACTTGCCTTCCGGGAGAGGATAACTCAGAATAGGAGCACTAACCAAGTACTGCTTTAGTTGTTCAAAGCCAATTTGACACTGTTGGTCCCATTCAAATGGACGACCTTCTTCAGTGAGTTTTGTTAACGGCTTAGCAATGTCTGCAAATCCAGGAACGTAGCGCCGATAGTAAGTGCACAGGCCAAGAAAACTCCTTATTTGGTGTTTATTTCTGGGAGTTGGCCAGTCTTTCACCACCTGAATCTTCACAGGGTCCACGGCGATTCCGTTTACATTAACAATGTGCCCCAGGTAATTCACTTCCTTCTGGAACAGGTGACACTTCTTGAGGCTAAGCTTTAGTCCAGCTCCGCGAAGCCGCTGGAACACTCCTTCCAGGTTCCTTAGGTGGTCGTCGAACGTCTTTCCCACGACAATTATGTCGTCAAGGTACACCATGCACGTTGTCCAGGACAGACCTTTCAGAACCGTCTCCATTAACCTCTCGAATGTCGCTGGAGCATTACATAACCCGAATGGCATCACTGTGAACTGCCACAGACCCATACCAATGGAAAACGCCGTCTTTTCTCGATCTTCGGGCGCCAGCTCCACTTGCCAATATCCACTCTTTAAGTCCAAAGTTGAGAAGATCTTTGAGCCGGCCAGGGTGTCCAGGGTATCATCAATCCGGGGCAAGGGATAGCTGTCCTTCTTGGTGACATTATTGAGTAACCGGTAGTCTACACAGAACCTGGTGGACCCATCCTTCTTCTTCACAAGCACTACTGGTGACGCCCACGGGCTGCTTGATGGTTCTATTACATTATCCTTTTCCATCTCGCGAATAATGCGTTCCGCTTCCTCACGCTTCGCCAACGGTAATCGCCTTGGGGCTTGACGGATAGGTCTTTCTTCTCCAGTCTCTATTTTGTGTTTCACGACATCAGTTCTTCCCTTGGATCCATTTTCTATCTCAAATACATCTTGATAGCGGCCGATCAGATTCTTTGCTTTTGTCTTCTGGTCTGGAGTCAATTCCTGGGCTGTTGACATAACCATTTCCCATAATTTCTTTGGGACTTTCGCTTCTGGCACGTTTGTTTCAAGTTGCCGGGAGATGGAGGACACCATGGTGCAGCTTCCCAAGACTGTTCCTTTCTTGATATTGACAGAGAAACAATTGACGTTCATCAGGCGGACAGGTACTTCCTTCTTCGCCGTCAACAACATTTTCCCAACGAGGACTCCTCTTCCAATCCTTTGATCATCAGTATTAGGTTCAACCATAATGACTTGCCCATCTTGAAAAACACCGTCCAGTTTTGCGTCGACGATAACCTCAGTCCTGCTGGGTAATACAATGTCTTCAGCGAGGACTACTCGAGCGGCCACGTCCCTCGTTGATGTAGAACCAACTCCTCATTATTGACCGCCATCACGCCACGCTTTAAGTCCAATTGGAACCCGTGGGCACACATGACGTCCATGCCCAAAATTGCCTCGTCCTCTATATCTGCCACCAGTGCACGGTGTTTTATTGGAGTTGAGCCAATGGTGATGATAACCTCTACTTCACCGTGGACAGTTGCTGATGTTCCAGTTGCAGTTTTCAGTTTCCACTTGGTCGGCTCGGTGCGTCCAGATGACTTAATGACGTCGGGTCTTAGGATGGTCTTCGTCGCACCCGTATCCAACAACATGGTGTGAGGAATGTCATCAATGGTAACATCCACGAAGATACTGCTGGTTAACTGCCGTAGGGATATTACTTGGTTGGCTTTCGTCTTTGGGGGCCTTTGAATACGGGTCGACGTTTGCCCCTCTGCACCGACGCGGCTTAGTTTAACTGTGGCTTCCTTGGATCCTGTCTGGGCTTTGGACATCGCCTGCGAACATGTCCTTCCTCTTGGCAATTCCAACACACCAGCGGCTTCTTCTGCTTGAAGACCTGTTCCACAATGCGGCGAACATCCTCGGCGGTGGTATACCCCCTGGGTCGCTCCTTTATAGCAGATCCCACCTTGGCGTTAGCGGATTCTTCCTCTTCTTCCTCTTGGAAGTCCATAGCCGCTCGCACCTTGACATGCCCTCTTGAGACTCGTCTCGCCGCTTCAAATTCCAAGGCATAAGCCAATGCGTTCTTGGACGTCTTCGGATGGGTCATTCTCAATGCCTGCTGGTTGTCTGGGTCACGGATTCCATCTATGAAGGTCTGCACCGTCAAACATTTGAGGAATTCAACAGGAGCTGTGGGATATGCCAACTGGGCCAGACGCGCAACGTCTGCTTCGAATTCCTGAAGAGTTTCTCCGGATTTCTGACAGCGATTCCTCAACTGCGCATGGTATACCTCGGTCAGATGGGCCTGTCCGTAACGCATTTCCATCCTATTCACCAGCTTGTCGAAGTCTTCTTGTTCCTCTGGCGGCATCGTCTGTAGCACATCGATAGCGTCCCCTCTCAAGGCCACAATTAACGAAGTGGCTTTTTCGCTGGCCGTCCATCTGTTCGCCTTTGCTGCTGCTTCGAACTGTTTGAAGTAGTTGGGCCAAGAAGACTTTCCATCGAACGTTGGTGGTTTTATCTTCAGTTTAGAATTTTCTGCTGGTCCTTCCACAATTCGGGTTTCATTATTTTCTAGTGTTTCTACTGGTGGCTGATCCCCGAACACTCGCAACCCCGCCATGATTTGTTCCAGATTTTTGATTTTATTATCCTGCTGGAATATTATTTCTTCCACATTTTCTTGCAAGTTCCTTGTTTCTTCCGATATTTTTACCACTAGTTGATCTTCAAGTCCTTTTGTTTGTTCTAGAAATCTCTCGTCGAAATTTCTGGATTGCTCTCGAAATTTCTCGTCTAAGTCTCTAGATTGTTCCAACAATTTATTCTGTAATTTGTCGAAATTTCCAGATTGTTCTAGAAGCTTCTCCTCTAAATTTCTGGATTGTTCCATTAATTTAGTTCGCAACTCGTCTTTGAAGTTTACAGATTGTTCTCGAAGTTCGTCCTTGAAATGTCCAGATTGTTCTAGAAGTTTCTTCTCTAAATTTCCAGACTGTTCTTGAAACTTCTCGTCCAAATTTCTGGATTGTTCTCGAAGTTCGTCCTTGAAATTTCCAGATTGTTCTAGAAGTTTCTTCTCTAAATTTCCAGACTGTTCTTGAAACTTCTCGTCCAAATTTCTGGATTGTTCTCGAAGTTCGTCCTTGAAATTTCCAGATTGTTCCAGAAACTTCTCGTCCAAATTTCTGGATTGTTCTCGAAGTTCGTCCTTGAAATTTCTGGATTGTTCTCGAAATTCATCCTTCAAGATTTTATTAAAATCGACGGGACCACACGAAATTTCGAAAAGGAACGTCTCTGGATCTTCACCAGCTGTCAACAAATCGGATCGGAGACGCTGTTGAAGTGCGCCTTTCAAACCACAGGTTTCTAACTCTCGTTCTTCCAATTCGGTTTTTAATTCGGCCACTTTTAAGTCTTTCAACAACACTTTTCTCGTAGCCATTGTTTTTTTTTTTAATAATTTAATAATCTGATTAAATTTAATTTACTTTAAATTGTTTATTTATTTTCACAAACCCGCACACCGACACCACTGTTACGTTTCTAGGGTTTGAGTTTATTTATTTAAACGAATAAAACACTCGATAAAACTTAACCGTAATTTAATAAAGCTTAAAAACCAATTTATTTCTAACAATTTATTTTCACACTAAAATCTAACTTCGACGATCGCTGTTCGAATTCGACTGCCTGGTGAGTCAACTCCGGGCGATTTTATATCATTTGCTGGCGTCTGGAAGTCTCTATGCTGGAAGATTCTAGTTTGTTCGATGTAGGCCCCGACTGCGTGACGGCCGATGACACATCGAAGCGGACCGACTTCTTGACGCCTTGCGCTAAGTCAGGTTGGCTCGCCACAATATACTCCTGCAGTTTGGTTCATTCCTCTCGACTCACCTTGTACACAACAGAGACAGTGCCGGCTCAAGCAAACTTGGCGCCCTAGGCGAATTAAGAGAATAGCGCCTCTGTAGACCAACTTTTGTAGGAGTTTTGTAATGATTAAAACAAACAAGTAAACAATCAAATTTTAATTTTAAGTCTACATTTTCATTTTCCTTGCCTTGACTTTAGCAAAAGTAGAAACAATATCCTTTAAATCAAGTTCTTGTGCTATCTGTTGTTCTATCGATAATGTAGCCAACCCAACAAGTCTATCTTGGCCCATGGTAGAACGCAGGTAAGTTTTTATTAATTTTAATTTAGAAAAACTACGCTCACCACTTGCTACAGATACAGGAAGTGTCATCAAAACCCTTAAAACAGTGACTAGATTCGGTACGCTATCCACTAATTTATTTTTACAAATGTAATTTAGAACTTCCTGCGGGGTTGTATTTATTGGCATTCTTCTTGCAATAGCTTGCAATTCACTGCATAATTCAGTACCATCAATATCCTTAGAATTCCCGTGAGTCAGAAATCCTTCCAACTTTAAACAGTTTTCCAAAATAGTTTTGGAAGATTTATATTGCAACTCATGAACGTTATAAAGATAACCAAATACAAAATTAACCTGTTTTATTTGATTAAACCTCTCATCAATTGCATTTATTGCGGTATCAAGAACGGCAAAATAGAAATTAATTTTGAACTGATCTTTGACATCACAGATCGGCTCATCTTCCGATTCATAACTAAATTGCTTTTTCTTTTTTCTTAAGCGGGTTGGTTCTACCTCTGGTGCAAATGATGCGGAAATGTTAATTTCTTCAGAAATGTCTTTTGCATCCACCAACATTTTCTCAAATCCCGAATCACTTCTGCAGCCTTCGAGAAAGGTTTTTGTTTTTAGCAGTGCATTTGTAGCAGCGATTAGATCAATTTCCTTTGATTGAAGTAGTTTACTTGTCAAATTTATTTCGAACAAAATATTATACCACACAACAAGAGATGCAATAAATTTAAAATCAGCAATTTTTTTTGCAATCGATTGCGCCTCAATTCGCGTTTGATTTCCAGATGGTCCCGTCAGAGCATTATTTTCGTAAATATCCATGAGTGCATCATGTACATCAGCTTGTTGATATCTTAATGGTTTCAAGGCATCAATTCGACTCTCCCATCTTGTGTCGCTCAGTGGCTTGAGAGTTAGAGTAGGGACGTGTTTCAGTAGAATTTCCCAACGCTGAGTTGAAGCAGAGAAATATACATATAAATTTTGAACCAAATTGAAAAAAGATGTAGCTGATAGACAACATTTAGCTGCATCATTTACCACAAGATTTAGTGTATGAGAACTGCAGGGTACGAAAAAAGCTCGTGGATTTATTTCTAAAATTCTTTTTTGAACACCACTGTTTTTACCTTTCATGTTACTCCCATTATCATAACCTTGACCACGTAAATTTTCTATTGGGAGTGACATCTCTGCTAACTTACCAAGAATTGTTTCAGTTATTCCAGCGCCTGTTGTATCGGTAAGAGGAACAAATCCCAAAAAATATTCTTTAATTTCACTCTTACATTCTCCAAAATCAGTCGTGATGTTTACAAATCGAACGATTATTGTCATTTGTTCTACATGACTAACATCTGGTGTGCAATCTAAGATTATTGAAAAATATTTAGCAGAGAGAACTGAAGCAATTATTTTTTCCTGAACAGCATGAGACAGCAGATTGATCAATTCGTTTTGAATATTTTTTCCGAGATAATGAATGTGAATCTCTTTATCACGAACTTTTCGAAGATGTTCGTGCATAATAGGATCAAACAAAGCTAGATATTCAACAAATTTCAGAAAATTTCCATTGTCAAACGTGAATAATTTTTCATGTAATCCACGAAATGCTAAATTTTGACTTCCCAAAACTCTTACTAATGCAATCAGTCTTTCCAGAATCTGCTGCCAGTACTTTTCTTTATCCCTTATTAAACGCAAATTTTCTTCGTCGATGGTTTTATTATTCTTCAACCTAAGCTCTAACTCTTTCCAGTCTTGGTAGCATTTTAAGTGACTACTGCTTTTTTCGTGATTTGATAGTATCATAGAAATGTTCTTCCAGTCATTCACTCCTTTATTACATAGAGTAGATTTACCATCTGTGGGAAAAAGCTTACAACAAAAACAGAATACTACATCTTTTGATGCTGAATATTGCAACCATGGACGGGACACACATTCTCCATTGATAAGTCGTCGTTTGTAGTGTACTATCGAAAACTTTCTACGATTAACGTCTAATGGAAAGTTGATATTTTGCACTTGATCTGGCCCATGTTCGACTAGAATTTGACGCAGACGATCCGTACATTTTTCCCACGTAGCAGGATCACTAAAGTTCAAAACAAAATCGGAAACATTTTTCTCGTTCTGTTTTTTGATTTCTTGATCTTCAGTTATACGGTGTTCTTCGGTATTCTCTATTTGTGAAACTAAAGCTGGATTTTCTGTGGCACTAGTTCCTGCATCTGCTTGGTGATCATATAATTCTTCTGGAAAATCATTTGCATTCTTATCAGTTTCTTGAGGATGTAGACGCAGAAACTTCAAGAATGATCCTGCTTGCTTTGCTAACGATAATTCTTTCTCTAATTTTCTTTTACGAAACTGTGCCCCAGATAGTTTTCTTCTATCATCTGCCATGTCTCAAGAATGATATAAACCTGAAGTAAATGAAGAATAGAAGAACTTTGATATTTAACTAGGTATTTGTAACATTTACCAGCAGTGTAAGCAGCAGCTCGTAAGTAGAGATGGGAAGTACCGATCTGTTCGCGGTACGCTCCAAGCGCTACAGCGACACAAAAATAACGCGATTGAATACAGGTATTTTAAAATGTTACGTTTACTGCTTGTCGTCGACAACCGAATTTGAAAAGCAAAGGAATTATCAATCGCGTACACGGAACACTATAAACAGAAAGATTGAAAATTTGCTTGCCTTTTACGACCTAGCGAAATTGAGCTTTGTCGCACATTTTATGGCATTACCTGCCAATGCCGGGGTAAACATCTCGACCGTCCTTAATAACCAGATGTCCGAATAAACAAGACTATTCTCTCCATCTCTTCTGCTTTGCACATTAGAAATTAAAATAAGCAAATCAGTTGTTTTCCTATATTACTGTTAGAATTAATTTTGTTAAGTTATCATTATAATTATTCGTTTTACATAATAATATCATCCAATTAATTTATTATTATTTCATAGATATTAAAGAATAAAAAAAATGTAAATGGTAATTAAACATTAAATGCCGCGTCGGCGCCGCCCCCCTAAGCTAGGCGCCCTAGGCTGTAGCCTAGTTGGCCTATATGGACGGGCCGGCCCTGAACAGAGAGCGTCGCAGCTGTGCATTTTGGCTCACGTGACACGTGCCAACACTGGGTAATAGGAACGGTTAAAGTTGTAGTAAGATGCCTTTTTTGCATTTTATTACTACGACTTGACTTTTTTTTATTTCTAACAAACTAATATACACAACTTTGATTGTGTAGAGCATAGGTTCTCAAACTAATTTCGTCTACCGCCCACTTTGAGAATCAATTATTTTCTAGCGCCCCCTAAAATTTTTAACTTTACTACATCTTAAAAATCACAATCGCAATCATTACTTTAATAACTAGTTAAATTATAGCCTGCCGAGTCTTCTCTTGTTTCTGAGGTCAAACTTACATTTTAAATGAGACTGTTCTAATGAGAGCAATAAATTTATAAATAATATTTAGCAAAACTTTTATTCAAATTAAAACAAATATTCCAATTAAATTTTAAAACTAATCTAATGTGAAGGATGAATCTGATGATTTTTAACAAGTTTGTTAATATCAGCCTCGAATTTAGTCAAAAACAGCCGTAAATCACCGCGTTCAGTAACATGCAAACGATTTCTCTTTTTAGTTAGCAACGTTGTCACAGCACTAAATCCACGTTCACACAAATACGACGATGGGAATGCTATCAAAAATCGTTGAACAATCGACCACAATCCAGGGAACAATTGTGGGATTGGCTTTTGTAACCAAAATTCTTGGTAGCCATTTTTGAATTTGATTTTTATTTCCTCGTTTGTTGTCAGTTCTATAAGTTCTTCTTCCAGCTGGGATGATCCTGCTGTGTTGACATTTGAAAAAGGATCCAACACCCAATCTGGAATCGTTCTTTGAAATCACTGTGGAGGTTCTCCAAATGTTGGCAGTAAACAAGCAAGTCGTTGTTGTTGAAAGATGTTGCTGATAAATTAGGGAAATTGTGAAACTCACGTCTGCCGATATTTTTCTTGTGTAAGAGCAATTTGGCTACGAAAGCAGCAACGACATTTTTTGTTTTAATCAAGTTCAAGTCGTCACCTTGAAGTTGGAGATTGATATCATTAAACAATTTATACAGATCTGTCAAGTACGCAATATCATTCTTTGATGTGATGAGGCTGTCGTGCAACTCTGTGTGTTTGTTTTCCAAGAACTCTATCACAGAGTCAAACAGATTGTAAAATCGAGTCAAACAAGTACCTCTTGATAGCCAACGCACTTCTGTATGAAGCAGCAATCGGTTGAAATCTTCGTCATTAGCAACACAAAGCTGATTAAATAATCTGTCATTTAAAGAGCTGTTTCGGATTGTATTGTCTGCTTTGATGACATGTTGCAGTGATTGAAACAGTCGTTCATTCAAATTTCTCGCAACCAAATGTTGTCGATGAATAACGCAATGTACAGCGAGCACATCTGGAACTTTATTTTTTAAGTACGCTATGAAACCTTTGTGACGCCCTGTCATCGCCGGAGCGCCATCCGTAGCAGCTGATTTAATATTCTTCAAGGGAATTTCTTTCTCATCACAAAACTTTTCCAGTGTATTAAATATGGTTTCTCCTTTTGTATCTGTCTCTAAATTTCTAGCAAATAATAGTTCTTGACATGTTTTCTCATCTTTAATAAACCTCACGTATGACATCAACAATGCTTCATTACTTCGTAAAGTGGACTCATCCAACTGAATTGAGAATTGACTAGTTTTCAGATGATTACACAATGACTCTTCAATATTTTCAGCCATCTCATCAATTCGTCTGCACAGAACTGTTGCTTAAAGGAATTTTTCGGACAATATCTACCGCTGGTTTATGAAGCACAGTTGTTATTACTTCTTTTATTGCTGGTAAAATTAGCTCTTTTCCAATAGTGTGTGATTTGCCTGTTTGAGCAATTAACAAAGAGATATTGTACGAAGCTCGAAGTCCGTCATCGTCTTGCTTAGAAGCCGCTGAAAAAAGTTTTGATACAGTTGACTGAGCTATATACTTCTTTTCCATGTCTTGAAAATAGGCCACATTCTTGTCTTTCTTATCTGAATGTATTTTATTCAAATGATCTTGTAGCCTAGAAGGCTTCATCGCTTCATTCGAAAATGTTTTTTGACAAACAAGGCACATAGGCGAAGATGGATTTGTGGGATTTTCAATAAATCCGTATTTTATATATTCCGTATTGTATTGCCGTCTCTTCTTTTTTGCTTCAGACATGGTTTTGTCGTCACAAAAACGTAAGTAAAAAATCGAGTTTAAAAAACTTGCTAACGATTACGCGTTGAGAGCGAAAACGCTAATGAAAATAAAAGAAACATACGCGCTTTTATATAGATGCAATAATGCAAGTTAGAACAAGTATCGATGATTCTGCCGCTTCATACAGGATTGCACAAATCGCGTTGTTTAACAAAAACTTGTCAAAACTTGATTGCTCACGAGCTACCTACGAAAGCCATGATAAATTATTTATTTAATACAATCAAAGTGAGCAGGAACGTAATAATCGATGTAGTGTAGTAGACTAGTAGGTAGGTTTTGATTTTAGTTAATATACTTTAATTAAAATATTAAAAAAACACAAATCAGCCATCGCCCCCCTAAACCGCTTCAACACCCCCCAATTTTCTCTGTGCCCTTTACCGCCCCCCTCTAGGGCTCTAGTGCCCACAAGGGGGCGTTATCGCCCACTTTGAGAAAGACTGGTGTAGAGCAATACTGTGGAGTTATATAAAGTTTCTCTTCGTTAAAGTTTATTTTCTTTTGTTTACACTAAATATTTTGGGTGTTGGGATTATTCAATAAAAAATAACTGTTCAGTACATTCGTCGTGCGTTTATAGCGACATTGTCCCTGTCTTAAAATGATTCACCGCTCAAGAAAATTTAGCCCAAAACTCGTTATAAATTGTCAGTTAGGTAAGTGGCAAGATAAAGGAAAATAAAAGTAAGGGATCGAAAATCAGTGTAATGTTAGCATCGGTGGTGTGAGCTTGTGAAGTGCACCTGTCGAGAAATTAGAATCCAGGTTAGTGCGGGGTTTATTATCTACATACACTCTAACGATTTTACAATGTTAATATCGCTGAATGAACAGCTGGTAACTATTTATCAATCAGATGGTTAAAAAGTGGGTGCAGTCGTTGACTGATACCAGTAAATTGTTTCCTAATCCACGTTATGCGGGCGGGTCGTTGCGTGGCATTCCTGAAACCTACTGGGTGCGTTTTCCACCAGTAGACTGTGAGGAGGGAACCTCGTGCGTTTTCCCTTGGTTCCATTGCACTACCTACAGCGGGCTAATGGTTATCCTAGCCGGGGAATGCCAAATTGATTATCAAGTTTATGATTAGATTCCTGAAACCTACTGGGTGCACTTTCCCTTGGTTTCCATTGAACTACCTACACCGGGCTAAAGGTTATCCTAGTCGGCTAGTCGGGGTATGCTAATGATAGCTATTTTCTAAGTTGGCCCTGCAGAAGGTGGAGATCAACCTTATGGAAGTACACTTATACAAAGAACAGTGTTTGTTGTAAGTTAAACGAGGGTTCGGTGTGAACTAACTGTTTATTTTAAAAGTATGCAACATTATATACATGAATGTACAACATCTCCCTTGTTAAGTAACTTTTAAAATTAAAATTAACTTATAACTAATTAAACTTAAATACATATTTATTGTAATATGTAGTCATTAAATCTTACAGGTCTTTTTATTATTCGTCTGTTTTGTATTTGATTATTATCGTTGGAGTCGTTATCAGGTAAGTTAAAAGAATTATGAACATAATTATCGTAAGAATATGGAAGATTGTTTATCAATTTTGAGTTGTGACTTTTTTTAAATACAGTTCATTACGAATAAGAGATCTTCCATCTTGTTTTACAATCTCATACTTTCTTATTCCTATTCGTCTAACTATTTTTGCTTTGTTCCAGGTGCTTTTGGGTTTGTATTGATACCATACATCATCTCCTTCTTTATAAGCTTGTCTATTTTTTATTGTATTCTTGTTGTAATGTTTCTTAGCTTGTTGTTGTTGAAAATAAAGTTTATATAAAAACTTTTGTTTATTAATTATTTTTGGTGTTAATTTTTTTTGTATTACAGGTAAGTTATCACGTAAGTATCTGGACATTAAAATTTGAGCTGGACTGTAACTATTGTGGACAGGTGTATTTCTATACGCGAGAAGTGCCATGAAAATGTCCTCCTTACCTTCCTTGATTTTTTTAATTAATCTTTTTATAGTTTGAATATTCCTTTCTGCTAGTCCATTAGCTTGCTGATGATGTGGTGAGGATAATTCAATTTTGAAATTCCAGTCTTTAGAAAATTTTTTATATTCAGCACTACAAAATTGTTTACCGCTATCTGATATTACAATTTCAGGTATGCCATGTCTGGCAAAAATAGATTTTAATTTACTAATTATATTTTGAATTGTTAGGTTGTTATGTAAATTAACTATTTCAGGATATTTCGAATAATAGTCAACAAGAATTAAAAAATTTCGCTGATCAAGTTCATAAATATCTATCCCAACTTTTTTCCATGGATGATTTGGAATTTCATGTGGAATCAAATTTATTTTTCGATTTGAATTAGAGTATTTGTTACACAATGTACATTTTTTTACAAATTCTTCAATTTGCAAATTTATTCCGGGCCAGTACACTGAATTTTTTGCTCGTAGTTGACATTTACTTATTCCTAGATGTCCTGTGTGAATATTTTGTAAAATCATTTCTCTACAAGTCTCAGGTATTATGATTCTTTGATTCATATACAACAAATTATTAGAACCTAAAGTGATTTCAGATTTGATTTTGAAATACTGTTTTAGATTAGATGATAACTTATTGGTAGAATTAGGCCAACCATTTACGATGTAATGCTTTAGTAGTTTTAATTCTTTATCATTATTAGTAGCATCTTGAAGTAATAACAACTTTTCATCTGCAATCTTTACTAGATTTTCAATGATACACACATGCGATTCTAAATCTAAATTTTCTTGATACGTATCTTTTAAATTTGCCCTTGATAGTGTGTCTGCAACTGTTAGTTTTTTACCTGGTTTGTATATTAAGTTAATTGAAAATTTTTGTAAAGAAAGTAACATTCGCTGTAGTCGAGCTGGGCAGGCATTCAATGGTTTTTAAAAAATGTTAATTAATGGTTTGTGATCAGTTTCCACTGTTACTGTTTTACCATACACATATTGGTAAAATTTATTTAAACCAAAACAGATTGCCAACAACTCTTTCTCGATTTGAGCATATCTTTGTTGTGTGTCAGTAAGAGCTCGTGAGGCATATGCACATGGTTTATTCTCCTGTAGTAGAACAGCTCCCATGCCATAATTTGAAGAATCAACAGAAATTGTAACTGGTTTATCAATATCAAAATACTGTAAAACAGGATTTTTTGAAGCTAACTTTGACAGCAAGCATGGCCGCCTTGCATGGGGGACTCATTAGGAGCAAATCCCGCTTCAATTTGTCTATCCTACTGCAATGTTAGGTCAAAAAGCGATAGTAAGATGTCGCTATTTTATATGTTCTAACTCTTTTAATTCTTTAAATGCTATCTCTTGCTCTTTGTCCCACACAAAACTATTATTTTCTTTTATTAGGTCTCGCAAAGGTTTCGTCTTTTCTGATAAGTTTTCTATGAATTTGACCACATAAGTAATGAAGCCTAAGAATCTCTGAACTTCCTTTTTACTTGATGGTGTAGGCATGTCAGTTATTGCTTTAATTTTTTCTTCATCTATGTTAATACCATTTTTTCCAAAGTTATAACCTAGATATTTTACTTCATCTAACCCAAACTTACATTTTGTTAGATTAAATTTAACATTTTTGTCTTTTGCTATTTTGAAAACTTGTTCCAATATCTGATCATGTGCTTCTTTACTTTTTGCATGTATTAAAATGTCATCTATGTATAACTCAACTCCTGGAATTTGAAATATTTCTTTAAAATATTCTTGAAAAACTTTACTTGCTGTTTTTAAACCAAACGGCATTCGCAGGAATTTAAATCGACCAAATGGTGTACCAAATGTACAAAGTTTACTGGATTGCTCATCTAAGCAAATATTCCAAAAACCATTCGTTGCATCTAAAATGCTGAATTTACACGATCCATTAAGTTTGTTGCAAATTTCATCTATATTAGGTAATTTAAATTTTCTGGTTTTTATTACGTTGTTTAAATCGCGGGGATCTAGGCATATACGTAAAGAACCATCACCTTTCCTAACAAGCACATAAGAATTCAACCATTCTGAAGAACCTTCTACTCTTTCTATGATTTTATCTTTCTCTAATTGAGTCAAATATTCTTTAAATTGATTTTCAAGTTGAAAAGGCACATTTCTGATGGGATTACAGATAGGTTTACAATCTTTTATTAGTTCAATATGATATGGCTTTCCTATTTTACCAATTTCTTTGAAAATTTCTTTGTATTAATTTTTTATTTGTGATATCATTTACAGTTTTCAATTCTATGTCTCTATCTAATTTTACAACTTTTAATTTCATAGAACTGTCTAAACCTAGTATGGATTCCTGTTTATCGAATTCATTTACAAAAAATTCAACATTTTTTGCATATTTTCTCTTGTATTTAATATCAAGTTTGCATTTACCAATTATTGAAATTTTTTGTCCATTATAGGTTGTTAGAGTTTCATTTGTTTTGTAAATATTTTCAGTATTAAAATTGATTAAATGTAAGTTTTTTAAAGAAATTATATTTGCACAAGAACCTGTGTCTACTTTGAATCTAACGAGTTCATTATTAATTTGTAAATTTATAAAACATTTACTGATTTCTTGTTCCTTTTTTACACTATCAATTTCTGAATACTTAGTTCCCTCATCTACTTGTATTTCATTAATTTTCTTTTTATATTTTCTATGACAAACATTAGCAAAATGATTTAAAATACCGCATTCTTTACATTGCTTGCCATAAGCTGGGCAATTGTTAATTAAGTGATTTTTACCACATTTAGTACAATTATTTATGTACTTAACTAAGTTTCCTGAGGCTTTCTTCTGATGTTGAGCAGCAAAATGTGGTTATTCTTTGGCATTGGTCTTATTTCTTGTCCCAGTTCCTTGGTTTTTACACTTGTGTACAATATCCACTTTGGCTTCATCTGATGTTCGGCTTACTTGCATTTCTCTCAATTGTTTTCTTGAATTTTCGGTGATCATACAGCATTCAACCGCTTTTTCTAACGTTAGCTTTTCTGTTTGCAATAATTTTTCTCGGATGGGATCATCATTAATACCAATTATTAGCATTGTTGTAATCATATCATTCGTTAGATTACCAAATTCACAATTATTCGCTTGGTTTTTTATATCACGAATGAATTGTTCCATCGTTGCGTTTCCTTGTCTCGCAATTAAAAGGTAAAAGTAAATGTATTATAAATTTTTATACATTCTTCTCCCAGATTGTGTAGTAACTGTGCACATTGGATCTTTCCTGACTTTTTGTCGAGTTCTACTGCTGTTGCATAGATCTCAAATTTCTGCAACCACGTGGTCCAATTTTCACTCACATTTCCCATAAGTTTTAATGGTTGTAGTGGTTTGGATTCCATTTCTTATCTGAGTTCACATCAAAATCTTGTAGTAATTCGTGGTTCATATGTAGATAATTATTTAATTAAAGAAATAAGGCTCTTTTTTAATTTTACGACTGCGCCATGTTGTAAGTTAAACGAGGGTTCGGTGTGAACTAACTCTTTATTTTAAAAGTATGCAACATTATATACATGAATGTACAACAGTGTTCATTAGCGATATTAGGTGCAGTTGAGTTGTTGTATAATGGTTTAACCGGCACATTCTGCTATTGACGGCCAGTACATTACATAATGATTGAAGTAATCGGTCTATGATATTCTGATTTCGGAAGAATACTTCAGTGGTTCATTTACATAATTCAGCTAGTTAGTCATATAACAACATTGCTATTCTGTGACAAATAAACAAAAGAAATAAAAATTGATTCAAATTTAGCATTTGATTTGAACCGTAGTCTTACAATACTAATACACACAATCACACTAACATTACAGCTGGTAATACTAACAATATTAACAATCTAACATAATAATATTAACAATCTAACATACTAACAATACATAATGACAACATAATTGATTAAGCGAATTTAATCTTGTTCTAACTTTTTAATCAGGTTCTAGGTAACTGACGTGTGCGCAACGGAAGAAGATAAGTGCGAGACCACATTCCAACTAACAAATCCCCTGCAGAATTATATCACACCTTTTTATTATATTATACCTTAATATACGGGTGTTCACGGGATGCGGCTACAATAGCTAACTTTCTTATTTGAGTTTTTATGATATAACTTAAATTAGAAAAGTTTCGAGACCTTTCCTCCTCGATTTTATGGTACCTTCGGAAAAAAAATGATTCTCTGGTTTTCAAGATTTTTTAAATGGAAAGTTAGGTTTTTTTATTATCGCAACGCATTCGGGATGTCAAATTAATTATGTCTCTAAAATATCTCCCAAAAGCCTACTAAATTATAAATGAGTTTACGGAAAATGGCTACAATACCTAACTTTTATAACTTTATTTGAAATTTCACGAGGTAGCTTAAATTAGAAGTTTCAGGACGTTTATCGACTTTCTGTATTTCCGATTCCAGTTCGCTCGCTGTTCGTATGTTGCCTTCGGTTATAGTGTTCCTATTTAATATTTATTTGAATTTTTTCCAGCCAGTTGTCTTGTAGTTTAGAATTTGTTTTCTCTGTCTTGGATATTCTTGGTATTCCATCCTCCGCAATACGGGATAGTGATCGGAATTTAGTTCTTCCAGCGTCCACCTGAGGCATAGGTTATATTTTTATTGATGGCAATGTCTACTGTGGTCGGCCTGACCGCATTAGTTGAGTGGTGGATTGTGTGTTCGAAGTCGTTACGATGCAGTTGTTCCTCAAAGTAAAATCATATAGCATAACTTGAAGGCTTCAGCGGCCGGCGTCCATAGTTGAATTCATAGCTTCCGATTGGAACCGCGTCTCTTTTACTGCTGACGTTTCTGCTGCTGCTGGTAATGGTGCTGCTGGTGCTGGTGCTGGTGCTGTTGCTGCTGCTGTTGCTGCTGCTGCTGGTGGTCTTGCTGCTGCTTCTTGTAAGTCGTTGATACTCTTTCAGCGTCCACCAGCAGCAGCAGCAGCACCACCGACAGCAGCAGTCCTGACGAAGTTCTTCTGCAATAGTGTTACGTCTCAATCTATTGGGGCTCTGTTTTGGCCTCGTTTTTGGTCGTTTGTTGTTAAAAATTGTCCCGGTTATTAGGGTTCATCGAGATCATCCGGAGAGTTGTTGCCCTTCTTTTCACTCCATCCCTTTGTTTGGCTTCGGAGTTCTGTCTTTACACTCTTCCCCTTGACGTGGCGTTTCTTTCTGGAGAAGTTCCCTACAATTTTTTCCTTCGTTTAAACTCCGTTTGTTATTGCTTCTCACGTACCTGTTTATCCGCTGATGTTGGCTTCCACTTGTTAGAATCACCCTCCACGTATTGCGGAGTCCCTGTCATGTTTGCATCGACCGACGTGGGCCTTGTGATCGTTCCCGCACATAACTTTGAAAGCGATGTTTATTTTCTTCCGTGAACATTAAATTAGGTTAGCGTGTACCTCTTAGATTTCTGGGGGCGCGGCTTACGTCTTCCGGAGTGGTGCCAACTTCCCCGTTAACTTTTCCCTAGTGCACATTTTTGACTCGTTATTTTCTCGTTTATTCGATTTACTAAAAATCCCCGTCCTGGACGAGCGCATGGTGGAAGTGGTCATCTCTCGTTTTACTCTTCGTTTTTCTGGTTTCTTTCCTTTACGGCTCTCGAATTTGTCCCACGTCACCGTTATGATCTCTCGGTGTTCAAGCCTTCCTGCTCTCTCACTCTCTTCGGCGCGTAATTGGTTTGTTTGTGTGATTCGCCGTTCTTGAGAGGCGAAGAAATTTTCTGGAATGATTCCGTGTGTGAGGGTGTAAAACCTTCTTCGAATCGAGGTGGAGACTCCTGGGGTGAAACCGTGCTGACTTTGTGTGGAATTTGAAATTCACGTTTTGGATTGTGGGTCGGCGACCTGCTTGGGATTTGGTTTCCTCAGTTTGATATTTGGGAGATTCTACTCCGTTGCAAACGGATCTTCCTGGCCGCACCTCGTATCCGTTGATTGACGCCGCCATTTTGTGATGCCACGTTTTCCTCACTTTGTTTGAAGCTTATTTTGAGGAACGTCGGTATATTTTGGCCTCTTTTTCGTGTTTTACGTTATGTAAGTTCGTTTTTTTAATTTACCGATTTCCCCTTGGTCAAAAGTAACGGCTCAAGACCGGCCTCCCCCCGCACGCCGCAGACTTTTCTTTCGCCGGCTACTTGGGGTACTCCTGGGTGAAAAATTACGTCGGACGGGTCATCCTTGGAAGTTGGCTTGGTTAGAATTAACTGTCCTTCTGCGAAAACTGCCATCGCCGTCTCGTTGAATCCTTGGACCTACCTATCTAATCTTCTCCCTCCTTCCCCTTGTGTTTAAGGAAACTCACCGAAAGGGCGGTCTCTTTCGGTGAGTTTTGGGAGTTATTCAGTTTCGAGTGTTTGGATGATTGTTTTCATTTGTTCTTTTGCTGTTATTTGTGGTTCTGCCATGTTTATTTAATTAATTATTTAATGTATTTGTATTGTATGCTGGTCCCTTCAGGCTACACCCTCCCCTTCTGGGATTTAAGATATTCTTCTTTTATATAGATGTTATTAATCTCATCTGAGGCGTACGCGTGGATCTATCACGAGTGCATAAACCGTACCTTTTGTACCTAAAGTTTAGACCGCTTATTTTGGGTGGGGTGTTCGGAAATTCTTACCTTCGCAAAATTACACTAGGTGGCGTCCTTTTTGTTGATACGGCTATCTCGCCGCGAAACTTTGTACGTCGCGACCGTCTGTCTGAGCTGGGCGTGTTTCCTTCAACAGTTCCGATATCAGTGTCTGGCATTTAAAACTACAATAATCTTATTAATAATAAAGTTTATTTGATCATTACAAGCGAGAACACAAAAATTCTA
Source organism: Prosopocoilus inquinatus (assembly GCA_036172665.1). Taxonomy (NCBI): domain Eukaryota; kingdom Metazoa; phylum Arthropoda; class Insecta; order Coleoptera; family Lucanidae; genus Prosopocoilus; species Prosopocoilus inquinatus. Next base: position 50,841,723 of record CM069873.1, read on the forward strand.
AGACTAAAATAATGGCGTAATGATCAAGGAATCCGAATCAGCGTTTCCAATGGGAAAAGCTGCTCTTCCTTCGGATCCCTTTCATTAATAATACTATCAAATAAATATGAAACTGTAAACTTAAAAGAAAAATGAAATATAATTAATTGAAGAAACGGAACTGAAAGAAAGTTATATTAAGTAGAAATTGCAGGAAAATATAGTAGGTCAAAATTAGATAGAGAATTAGAAATGGAAACATAAATGTGAATTAAAGATGATAGACATGCGTATAATGGCACTTTATACACTGTGATTCAAAAGGACCGCACCATCACTTAGGTGGTATTTAAACTCATTTATTTGTTCTCGACAATCTAAACATATTTTTTTTAGAAGCTCTCTTTACGAAGATATAGACCTTCAAAGATGGGAAATTGATGTTGGTTTCCCATTAACAAGAAAATATAACTTTAATGTTTTATTAATGAAAAAACGTAGATAAACGTCGGTAATTTTTTTCTTGTTGATGAGTATAATTGATATTAAGTATTAAAGCAGAAAAAGCCTTTGGAAATTTCAACATTATTTTAGAAATAAGGTCGGCAACGGTGCACCCAGTATTCGGTGTTGCTGTGGTTACCCCGGTCTGATATGTGACAGTACTGACAGTAAATAAAATTTGCCGGTGGTATATTTTGAATTTCACGTTTTTCTTGATGGACTGAAACGATTCATTCAACTAAACACAACAGGAATTCCGTAAAAAGATTCTTGATGCTGCACAAATATTAATGATAAATGCAAAGAAATGTTCAAGGAAGCATCAGATGACTAGGAAAATGTATTGAGGCAGACAAAATTTCGACCGTGTATTGTAGCGGTTTAATTTTATTCGTTAGGTTTTTTATTGTATTTTTTTGAGTTTGAGTTACTTCGATACTTAAATAATTCATTAAAGAATTGGTATGTCATAAGTTATTGTCTTACAGTCTACTGCACGATATAGAGAACACTGGTACGCTCACTCGCCGCCATTTTCAGTTAAAAATTTTGAGCAAGTTGAGTAGTTTGTAAAAATTCAGTAGATGGTAGAACCGTATCGCGGACTGTAATTTTTATCAAATTCCGCAGCCGGGTCTTGTGGGGCTCTTGTGGTAAACACAAAACACATCGGCAGAGATAAACAGCGGTAAACAGTACGCAACAAACTGCTTTGAGGTTAAATACTGCATTTAAAATTTTGACTATGAATTTAAAGCGAAGTTGTCAGGTGTAGAAATTTTAATTTAAAGAGGGTATGTATTGGCGAATAATTTAATTCGTTTCCTAATTTATTTACATTGCAGTGAAAATAGAAAGACTTCTCAGAGTTAATTTGTATTGAAGCAAGGAGATTTTAATATAGCATGAACCCATCGTAAGATTGCTAGCTAACCTAGAATATCCACCAATTCAACTGGCATTAAATTGACCGACGTACTGATTAAAATGTACTCAATAGAACGAGTGGATATAAACTCACAAAAGTACCTATCTAGCAACATCAGTTATGCATGCAAGTGACACCAAAAGTGCATACAGTTAAAACACATAAACGTTACTGCGGCTTGTTTCCTTCAAGTTTAATGACCTTGCAAATTAATTCCATCGAAGCTGAAAATATCAAGTGTTATGTGAGAGGCACATAACCTTCTTTATATTATTTCTAATTTAATAAACGTATTGTTTAATCTGATTACATCCCTTATTCCAAGATTACCGTAACAGTATCACTTGTCTTCATTTGCATCACAAGTTTGAAAAAGCCAATGAATAGTGAAGCAAATAGCGTCTTCGATTCATTTGCACTGGTTGCAGTCAGAGTATTTGCATCTTGTACTATATACCAGATGAAGATACTCGTTGTGCGATCAATGCAAGTGAATTGAAAACTTTAGTAGATATTTAAAGCATCATTAAAATTTCATTTAACCAGAATAAAATCCTGTCAAACCACTCAGTAAATTTGGGTTACAGATGTAGACTTACGATACATACCATTAATTATGAAATATTGTTAATTATGGATTTTGGAAAGGCTTCAAGAACGAACCAAAACGCAGGTGTCACAATATCGAAGCAACATTTTGTGTGCTTGATACATTTTCAATAAAAATTTGTAAAAAATTAAGTCAGCGGAAATGAAATCATTCGAAGAACACTGACAGATAATGCTATTCCTCAAATAAATGTATGCTTCTACTGAACTAATGCTAATCTCATCTATCCTTTCTTCCACCACTACCAAACAGATACAAGAAACAAATAATACCAATAGCCTCTGAAATGTTTGTAAAAATCATAGCAAAACGTACTTGCTCGTAATATTAGTAAATATCTTTCTACATCTATTTGATTGCTTGTGTAAATACTGAACATAAGTCGCCTAGAACACGTAATATAGCCTACAGGAGTATATTAATGACGTTTACTGACAGTATGCTGACAGTCCTTCATACATTGGTGTCGTCTAGCGGTAAAATTTAAATCGCGTAACTAGGCACTACTTTTGACTTCCTCGTTTTGTATGGGGAAGATAGGCAAGTGCGCGTACTAGTGTTCTGTATATCGTGGTCTACTGGTTTGCTTTTTTCAGTTTACGATATTTCTAAATTCTTTGCAAGTTTACCGTATTTTTTTGAACGCACCCTTCCGCCAACTCCTTCATCAAATTTTTACTTAAGAATCTTAAAAATAGTTAAATAAAATAAAGTATTACGAACTGACAATTATTATTGTGTCAAATTTGATTACCGAATGTTCTGACAAATCAGTTCAATAGCCAAAAAGGAGGATACCTATGATTTGCGGTTTCAGATTTGTAAGTGTATCTGCAAGGTGCAACGTTACCTATTTGTGATATTTTTAAACCTTTATATCTTGAAAACCACGCATCCCAAAATAATTCTACAACATATTTATGCTCTTAATAACATTATCTATCACCACCTAAGCGATGGTGCGACACTTTTGAATCACAGGTATAGATTTTATCAAAAAACTTTGTTAACGAAAGTTGTGCTGTTGTGCAGGCTCGTTGCACAATCTAAAATTATTTTCAACTCTACAGGGTATTACGTTGTAAAGTAACACATAAAACAATTTGTTTTTTTAAACGGAATACTACTTATTTTATTACATATTTGGATAGCACTTGAAAAGCTGATGAAAATGATAAAATAACTTATTCTGTTTTCAGTAGCTCTCGAGTTATTTGTGTTCTCAGTAAGAAAATTCAACGTCTGCCTGACGATTATTTTAAATGATAGGTCGAAATTTGGAATAACCGCTTTCAAACATTTGTACTTTCAAGCCAAATTTGAGTGTCGGACCGCCATTATCATTATTCGAATAATTTAAATTGAACACCTACGTATTATTAGGTGAATGGAGAGCCCTTTTCACTGGCTTTCTAATAATAACATCAAAATTTAAATATCAAATTTTAATAAATATCTAATCTTTAAAACCAAGTAATACCACATTTTAATTTAAATGTTAACATTTCAAAAATCATATAATTTTAATTTTAATTTTAGGTCTGTAGCGCCCTTACAAATTTATCTACTTTTAATGGCAGATTGAAATAAACCATAATGTACGAGGATAAGGGGAAAAATTCTCGGCCTGACAATGAAAGACTGCGACTTTCAGTTAAAAAATGATTTTATTTTTCTACATAATCTCCCTTGACTTTAACATACTTGCTCCAACGTTTCTCCAATATCAGTATTCCTTCCCGGAAGTGAAAGTCTGGAAGATTGTGAAAATTTTCACCTTCAGCCCTCTCAACTTCTTCATTGGATGCGAAACGCTTCCTAGAAACAAATTTCTTCAGGTTTGGGAACAGCCAGTTTCTTTGATGCACCTGTTCGGGTGCACCACGGGTACCCGGGCGTCAGCCCATACCCCGCTGTGCGCAGTTCTTTTCTAAATCTGCTCCAGGCACAGTATCGTAGTTCTTCCCCCATCTTCACCCTCCCTACCTACTTAAATTCCTGCACATTCAGTTTTTCTTTCTTTCAATTAACGGCAGTCAGCTGCCCGCTTTGTCGGAAATGGAGGGTAATCCAGTTCGCAGTCCCCACTCTTCTGTTCTTTTTTCCTGTTGTGTCCTTCTTCTTTCATCCTTAAAGTTCAAAGTCTTCTGTGAATCTTCTGTCTTCCATTTTTTGCTCGTAAATTCCTTTTGTTAGCTTACAAAGGTAGTCCGCCGGTTGCCTAGTGTGTCATGGGAGATCCTGACTCCGCCCGGGAACAAGATGGTTCTTACATCACTATACCTGGGGCAGTGGAGAAGGACGTGCTCCCAATCCTCAAACTCTCCGCAGGTACAGATGGAGGAGTCCTGTAAACCAAGGGAGGCCAGCTTGCCAGCAAAGAATCCATGACCAGTAAGGAATGTGGTTAGTTCGATATTGAAGAACTTAAATTTAAGGCTCCTCCAGTCTGATATGTCTGGGATCCATCTATAGGTCGTTCTTTCTTTTGGGGATTCAGCCCATCTCCATTGCCATTTTCTGTAATATGCTGCCACACATCTTTTTGCGAACAAATTATATGGTCCGTTTTCTTACATTCTACGAAATTGCTGGAATAATGCACACATACAAACACATTATTTGATACTTACCTATCTGTCCTCTAAATTCTTCCACCAAATTAATTAATGTTGTTATCTCCCGCGTGGTATAATTGTTGATGTTGCTGGGAAATTGGAATAAATAGCCCGTTGATTAAAATATTGTTTTATTAAAGAACGGAGAAGAGATTAATTATTCACTGCACAGCACAACATATCAATGCATCGCCATCCACCTTACTACTCCTTACACTTTCTACTTCACCTCGCTAGATGTCAGCACCAATATGGTGGTGAAAATGATCGAACAACTACTCCCTCCCATTCTCCCTGTTTGATCATTTTCATATTTAACAACACTTATCATTTGTCTTAATTTTGTAAATCTGGTTTTACAAAGTGCTTTTGTTAATATGTCTGCATATTGTAATTCACTGGGAACAAATATTACATCTATTTCATTTAATTCATATTTCTCTCTTATGAAGTGGTACTGAATATCATGCTTAGTTCTTCTGTGAAACTCAGCATTTTTAACTAATTTGATTGCACTTTGGTTATCAATCAAGATTTGTGCTGTATCACCATGTTGATGTTCAATGCCTTTCAATAGCTTTTGTAACCACACACTTTCTCGTACGGTTATGCTGACTGCAACATATTCAGCCTCGGTTGTGCTCAAAGTTATCATCCTTTGACGCTTTGACGACCATGTGATTGGTCCACCACTCAATACAAATATGTATCCTGTTGTGGAGCGTCGGGTTTCAGTGTACCCGGCAAAGTCAGCATCACTGTACCCTGTAAAATCTAAATTTACACTGTCACTTTCTCTCTGATACAATATACCATATTCGCTTGTTCCAGAAATATAGCGAATTATTCGTTTTACAGCTTCACAGTGCGAGGCATTGTAATTATTCAAAAATTTACATACCGAGTTTACAGCATAGGCTATGTCGGGTCTACTCACTGTAGCCAGGAACAGAAGTGATCCAATGGCTTCACGAAATGGAAATTTTACATGTACAATGTCTGTTTCTACTGCCGCAACAAGTTTTGTATTAGGGTCAGCTGGAATAGCTACTATCTTCGCGTCTTTCTGGTTAAACCTTTTCACAATCTTTTGAGCATAGTTGACTTGATGAACAAATAGTTTCCCAGCTGCCCGGTTTCTTATAATTTCCATTCCGCAGAAATTTTCAACTTCCATGACTTTAACTGTGAATACTTTTTGCATCTCACTTACAATTTCTTCTAGGGTTTCTCTGTTCCTGCCTACTAGTAGCCCATCATCTACAAATAAAGCAAGAATTAAGACATCAGCAACATTTCTTTTCCTGTAAAATATACACTTATCTGCATCTGTCTCTTTCAGTTCAAATTTAGCTAGGAAATTTACAAAAGTCAGATTCCAGCACCTAGGTGCTTGTTTAAGTCCATAAAGTGACTTTTCTAATTTACAAACATAGTTACTTTTATCATAATTTACCTCTAAACCTTCAGGGATGGACATATAAATGTCTTCTTCTACTTTACCGTACAGAAAAGCTGTTTTCACGTCAAATTGTAACATGTCGTAGTCCATCTTCGTTGCTAATGTTAACAGAACTCCCACAGAGTCATATCTTACAACAGGCGAGAAAGTTTCTGGAAAGTCAAGACCAGCACGTTGACTAAAGCCTCTTGCACAGAATCTTGCCTTGTAACTTCTACAGTTCCCCTTTTCTTGAATTTTGAAAACCCATTTCGAATCTATCACGTTCTGTCCTTGGTTTGATAGTATACTCCAAGTCTTGTTGACTTCATGTGCCTCCAACTCCTTCTGTATTGCTTGCTTCCAGTATTCACTGTCTGGTCGTGAAAGTGCCTCTTGTATGGTTTCAGGTTCTTCGAGTTCAGCTACATTTACATAGTATCTTCTTGGCCGTTGTATCTGTGATCTATCTCTCAATCTGTAGTGATTAGCTGGTATGTTTACTTCCTGTATGACTTCAGGCTGTTCATCTATGTCTTCAATTTCGTCTTCATTTTCTCTGTTGTTTTGCAAATCTTGAACAACATTATCAAGCTGGATATTTCTATATTCCTCGTGTTTATGCTCTCCGAATATTTCTCGTTAAACCTGACTCTCAGAACACGTATTGGGTGCCCCACTTTATTTTCGACAATGGCTGCATATCCTTTGAAATAATCAAATACGTCAGACTTATTTCTTAGGAAATACACGTACCTAAATGATGTGGCATCATCTTTCATCAACAAGAAGTATCTTGCTCCTCCCAGGGACTCGCCCTGCATTGGTCCACACACATCATTATGCGCCATGTCACCAGGTTTGCTTTCTCGTTCAATTGCCTTCCTTGGCACAGCATTTCGGTGTGATTTTCCTAGTTGGCAGGCATCACAGAAGAATTCATCAACATCACTTGCTTTTAAACCACTAAGTACCCCTGTTTTTAATAAATTCATTAGTGTTTTAACATTTACGTGTCCTAGTCTCTCATGCCACGTTTTAAGGGTTTCCGAGGTTGACACATTTACTTTACTATGTTGTAACCACTTTAAATAAAATTCTGTGCAGTTCGTTATTTTGTTTTACACCACAAGCTACAACAGTTCCATTTTTCACAATTTCTACATTATTTTCTTCAAATTTCATTTTATAACCTTTTGAAGTACAGAAACCTATAGAAAATAAGTTTTTCTTCAATTTTGGAACAAGAAACACATCATCAATCTGTCCGTTCACCCACTCATTATTTACATATCGTTTTAGTTTAATAATAATAAGAGTAATGTCAAGGTCATCACATTGCCTAATTTCAGTGAACCATTCACGTCTGTAGGTAATATGACGTCACGCACCACTGTCCGTGACCCAAATATCTTCCATGAGTGTTTTCAATATTTCTTTTTCCACTACCAATCTTGAATGATCTGGTGTCATCTTTTGACCTTGTCTACTGTTATCGGTAGCAACAAAAGCATCTAACGTTGACTCTCCTGATTTCTTTTCTATGTTCTTTCTCCGATGCCTCTCCATTGCCTCGCTAAATGTCCTGCTTTACCGCAGACATAGCAGTTAAATTTACCCTTTTTCTTCGTATCTGGCTTCTCAAATTTTTGTTTCATTTCTCTTTGCTCAAATCTTTGTTTTCTCTCTTTTTCCTTTTTGTCTGTCTCGTTCACTGTTGCTGCCGACAGTGCACCGGTAATTTCCTCCATTTCATACAGTCGTCGCTCCTCAGCGATTAGGCGCTCCTGAAGTCGCTCTATTGTCTGTTCTTTCAGTGGAACATTGTCCCACGCTGTCACTAAAGTATGGTATTTCGACGGTAAACTGCCCAAAATTTTCGCCATTATCGATACATTCGAAACTTCCTCCCCTACATCACGTAGTTGGCTGGCCATATTCAAAATTTTGGGCACATGTTGCACAATTGGATCACTCACACTCATCGTATAACTGTGAAACCGTTTCATCAGCAATAATTTGTTTGATTCTGATTTTTGTTCATGAATCAAACACAGTTTCTTCCACATTTCATGAGCATTCGGACAAGTAATTAAATACTCGAGCTGGGTATAATCAACGGAGGACGAAATTAAGCACATGGCACGTGCGTTATCTTTTACCCACCGTTTTCCCGTCTCATTCTCCAGATTTTCAGGTTGCACTCGTGTTCCAAGAACTAAGTCATTAACTCCATAAACGTTGAATATCGTTTTCAACTGGAATTTCCACAGCTGAAAATTACTCCCATCAAATTTGACAACGTTCCTTGCAATGTTCTCTTCGGCCATTTTATGCTTCGTCGTGCACGTTTTCTCACAGAAAACAATCTTGCTTTAATAATAATAATAATAATAATGTTTTATTGTTACTTATCACAAGGACGTGGACATTGTCAAAAAATAAGTGATAGAGGTAAATATATCACAGATAGACATAAGCAAAACAAATTAAAAAGACAAAATGCGAGTAAAACTATTTAGCAGTACTAACTATGCATTATGATTAATACATAATGTGCGTCAAATTGGGCGATTTTATTTAACCGAGCACAGATCGCAAAAAAAAAATTATTACATTTATATCGTTATATGTTATATATATATAAAAAATTATTACATTTATATCGTTATATATTCCTTCATGTGATAGAAGTTTTTGGACCGTAAATAGGCTTTAAATAAAGATTTGAATTGTTTTAAGTTAGCATTTTTAATGGAGGAGGGCAACGCATTAAATACTTTAATTGCTTTGCAATGCGCTCCACGTTTGTAGAATGTGGATCTATGCTTCGGAATACTAAAGTTATTAAAGTTATTATAGTATTCATATTCTCATATAAGTCAGAATTTCGGATGTACAGCATAATTTTTTACTTATATCATAACAGTGGAGTTCCCAATCAAGTTTTGAATCGACATGAAGACCGAGAAAATCAATTACTTTTGAAGTTGGCAAAGACTTGCCGTTATGTTTTATGTAGATGCTTTAGTCTGTTAAATGTGCTTTAAAATTTACTATATTTGTTCTACTCATATTAAGGCGCAAGTTATTGCTAATGCACCATTCATTCATCTGCCTTGTAATTAGACTACATGCTGCAGAATTATCAGCAATGGAATCCCCGGAGATTATTATACTAGTGTCATCTGCATATTGGGACAGACGGCCTGCTTTTAGTGACAAGGGTAGATCATTAACATAGATTAAAAACAATTTAGGTCCTAAAATGGATCCTTGTGGAATCCCACGGTGGGTAGGTAATTCTGAAGATAAGTGAGTTTTTACTTCACCGTTAAAGTCAGTTGTCAGTGAAATGACTTGACTGCGATTACTTAAATATGATTGGAACACATTCAAAGCTAAGCCACGGATTCCATAGGCTTTCATTTTCATTAATAAAATATCGTGATCCATGAGATCGAATACCTTGAAAAAATATGCCGGTTACAGTACGGTTTTTATCTAAAATTTCATAAATATATGTTAAGCTATTGTAAATCGCATCTTTTGTGGATGCGTTGCTGACGAATCCATATTGATTTTTGTTTAAAATTTCGAATTTTGATAAGTATAAAGTTAATCTTTTATTCAAAATTTTTTCGAAGAGTTTGCTGAAAGCCGACAAGATCCAATCACTTCTAATTGTCTTTTTATTCCAAAAATACTGGGCACATAACCTGTTGATGTTGCTGGGAAGTTGGAATAAATAGCCCGTTGATTAAAATATTGTTTTATTAAAGAACGGAGAAGAGATTAATTATTCACTGCGCAGCACAACATATCAATACATCGCCATCAACCTTACTACTACTTCACTTTCTACTTCACCTCGCTAGATGTCAGCACCAATATGGTGGTGAAAATGACCGAACAACTACTCCAACAATAATTACAACATCGTTTTCTTTTATTCATACTCATTGTCATTGCTATGTAATTGAATATAATCAAATAAAATAGCACGGAACACAATAGAATTCAAACGTAAACAATACCACCTGCGCGGTAAATAAGGTTAAATCATAAGGATCATGGATTTCTTTGTTGAATGCGCTCCTGTATATATTAAGTTTCCTGAGACTTTTGAAGAAAAAGAAAAATTTGCAACTGAATTTTTGAAAGTAAGTGCTATACTTGAAATACATTAGTAATTTATTAATGAATTATAATTTTGAATATTTCATTACAGATATCAGGATTTCCAAATGTGTTAGGTTGCATCGATGGCACGTCAATTCCAATACGAACACCAACCCACAAAATAAAATCGACATATGTAAATAGACATGATATTCCAGCAATAACTTTACAGGACATATGTGATTATAAACGAAAATTTATTGACGTATTTACTGGACCATCGGCAAAAATCCATGATTCACGTGTTTACCAGTTATCATTTATTAGTAAAAATATTCCTAATGTTTGTGAAAATCGTTTTCATAAATTAGGAGATAGTGCATATCACTTACGAGAATATTTATTAACACCGTATAAAGACTATGGTACATTAACAGATGCCAAAAGAAATTTTAATTATAAGCTCTCTGCCACAAGAGTATTAATTGAGAATACATTTGGTATTTTAAAAGGTAGATTTAGACAACTAAGATGTTTGGATTTTCATACTGTAGATAAAATTACAAAATGTATTTTGTCATGTTGCGTTGTACATAACTTATGCATAGAATTTAATGATGAAATCGAGGACAATGAAATTGGACACAATCAGCTTCAAAATGTAGACCATGAAGCCCCAGAAAGAGAAGCAGTACTTAGGCATTTAGGGGAATTAAAACGAAATACACTTTTAAATTATTTAAAATTTAATTATATTTTTCTGGATTCGATCTTTAAGAAGGAAATTCTTGAACCAATAGTCATGTGTAATTTTCTACTTAGTTACAAAACAACTACATACAACAAAAAAAGTTAAATAACATATGATAGTTGGCTCAAGAATTACCATTTGAACTATGTATTAAGATTGAAATTGAAATTATATACTTGGCGGCATAGTCAAGACAAATATCTATAAACCTGAGATGTTTCTCATGTACAGGCTGGCCCAACGATGCGTATTTCTTCTGTGAGGCCTATGGGAAAAAAATTAGGAAACAAAGCGATAAAGTATTTTAGACTAGATAACACGCGGCATATTTTAAAATTATTTTGAACTATACAGGGTGATCAGAAAACTGGCGGTGCGAGGAAACTATTTTTTTTACCATGTAGATTTTTAGATATTTGGTTGCGCCGTAGTGAGCTGATTAATGAAATCAACATATATTTATACCGTTGTAATCAGCTCACTGCGGCGCATCCAAATATCTAAAATCTACACGGTATTCCATAAAAAAAAATAGTTTCGACGAACCGCCATTTTCCTGATCACTCTGTATAGTTCAAAATTATTTTAAAATATGCCGCGTGTTGTCTAGTCTAAAATTCTTTATCGATTTGTTTCCTAATTTTTTCCCATAGGCCTCACAGAGAAAATACGTTGTTACCGTTCAATTTCTGTCCGACCCCGAATCACCCTGTATATTGTTCCCCGTGAAATAATTTTAACAGACCGCCCGGCGAATTCTTTGCGCTCCGTCGATTTGCTTTCAAAGTATTTCCCCGTGTTATTCGTTTTCCTGTAAAAGTTAGGATAAGGAAAAGTTTGGGTTGCGAAAGTTAAATTCTCCGGTCGCATAGATTCTTTATTTAGCCTTTTTGATTTACGCATTATTGCATCATATTGTGAAATCAGAGATTTCTTTCCCACGTTAGCTACACAGAAATTGAACCCTGGTCTTTAAGCCCATTGGTCCTCGTTGACGTAAAATTCTGTCACGGTTGGCGGAGGCACCCTATCTCTTCTTGTTTTAACCCCATCTCTTTCCGTTCGCCTGCGCGAAGCGATTTTGTCAGAACAGAATTGTCTTCGTTCTTCTCGGTGCAACAACACGTTTCGCGTTGATGTGCTTTTCTTTGTGTGTGTTTTCGCTCAAAAATTGATGTTGGGGAAAACATCAACAGCTTTTCTTGGCTGGTTTTAACCCGTTGCCCGTGAATAAATTAATACTTTCGTATTGTCTACGCCTGTTCCCTTCCAAGCAGTTCTGCGAACAGGTGAGTCGTTGGTTGTTCTGTATCGCTTCGACACTTTCTATCGCGTATCTTTCTTCCTAACAGGCTTCAGTTAAGGGATTCCCTCACCTCGGTGCCGCTTTCGGCAAGAGCTTCTGATTTTGTTGGCCATTCCCCGCTTCGGCACGGTCCCGTGAGTCCCGGCGGACATCTTGGAGCTGATCAACACTTCGACCGACGTGCGACACGCGCAGGGATAAGGTTGGCCTGTTTATTATTTCATTTTACATACATTGCTACCGGAAAACGGCATGTAGCTTCACACTGCGTATTGATACGATTTGAAGTCGCTGTTTGCTATTTTTTTTTTGCGTACCGTTCCGGTTATTTGATTTGAAGACTGTTGTGTTTACTTTAAGCGCTGTTGCGGCTTGAATCAGAGTTTAGATATCTTGTTTTTGGTGATTTTGACTCAGTCTTAATGTTAATTTTATAATTTGTTTCGTTGTGAATAAAACTGTATTTGACACATATCTTGGATGAGACGTGGTTTTCTTGATTTTTCCCCGCGGTTCTCTACAGCCCAAAAGAAATTAAGTGGCGCCTTTATTTTGTTTTATTGATTGTTTGCTTAGAGTTAGTTTATTGTTTTGTTTTACCCACCCTATCCCACTGGGGCTGGCCGGCGACGCCGAAACGTCTGTCACGGCGATCACCTGCGATACCTGTACAGGTAGGTAGCAACGTATCGTTGATCCACCCTGTAAAAAGGTGAATTTGAAAATTTTCCAATTACACAGTATGTCCCCAGATTAACAATTTATAAGTTAACAGTTATGAGCTCCGATGTAGATTGAATTATTTGCTGGGGGGTGATGGGTTAATCTTAAAGTTTTAATATTGTTGACTTTATTTGACGCTGTATTAATGTTGAAATTTTAATTATTTAATTACATTTTCTTGTAAACTCATTCCAGGGACATACTGATTAAGCTGCACTTTCTCTTTCAATTCAAAAGGCTATTTTAAATCAGAAAAATAATAATAATAATAAAATAATAATAATAGCTACATATGATTAACTATTTTCATTGTTTAAATCAAATTTCAAATTTGTAACTTTCTGTTTATCACAGGTAATGATTAACTACATTGCCAATATAATTTTCAATGTGTAGTATTTTTTTCTTTAATGACAGATTTTCCTCGAGATCACTATCTTTTGATGATTATGATTTCTGGAAATTCTGCACAATTTAATTATGAGTAAATTAAAAAAATAAGTTAGTGTTATTATATATTTTATAACAATTTAATAAAGAAATAATTTATACATGTTTAGCACTTTTTTTTATTATAACATACCGTTTTAGAAAACTGTAAACTTTATACAATTGGAAAAGATGTATATATCATAGCTATCATAAAAAACTAGGACAAGATTTTTTTTCAGTTGAGGAAATCTGTTGGTAACCATAAGTTTAAAATAAAATGAAATTGTTACAGTTAGCTACAGATAAGAATGTAGGAATAAATAACAAAACAATAGAAAGGCACGTTGTCCTAGTTTTTCGTGATATTAATAGTACGAAGTGATTTTTAATATTGTTATCAACTCTTGCCATAAAATCTAGATGGAATGTCTTAGCTTAAGTGAAAAATGCATCATTGCACTCCTTGATGTTGTTTTACAATAGAGGTATGTTTTAAATGCCTACGCAAATTCCATGGCAAGAGTTGATAAATTTTAAAAATCACTGGGTATAATTTCTTACTAAGCATAAACATGTTACGTTGTAAAAACATGCCTTAACGTCAAAATCATGAATAGGTAGTATGCAATTTTTTTATTTCTAAACAATTCAATTTTTTAACTGTATAAAATACTGAAAATAATGAATATGATAGGCAAGCTTATTACATCAAAAAATCAAAACATTATTTTTCTTATATTTAATTTCACAAATACAAAAGTAAACATACCTCTAAAAAAAAAACAAAATGAAACATTGTATGTGCAGATGCTTATAACAAACATAACATAACAACATAACAAGAATACTCAGTTCTGAAACTTATACAGAGTAGTGATAAAGTCCCACACTCAAAACCAACTCATAATTTGTTCATTTAATGCGTTTTTGCAAAATCATCAAACAAGCCCATTTTAATTTGAATAACACATTTCAGTGTAAAAGTTTTCTTGACTGACATTGGTTTTTAAGGTGGGACTTCATAATTTTGTTTTTAATGACAAATCTAACTTTTTCATAAAGATTTTGATCATCCTTGTCAGTTAAATAGTGATGTAAAACAAGCAGTACCTTACACAAGTTCTCAAAAAAAAAAATGTTTTAATAATTGATTCACATCACTATTTAACTGACAAAGACAATCAACTCCGTATGAAAGAGTGATTGCCGTTTACAAAAATTAATGATAAAATCATAATGGAAAAAATGCTGATCGAGAACATTTTTGCAATAAAATATCTATATAAAGTTAAAAATTTTCCTGTTTCAGGATTTTGCAAAAAAATTATTAAATAACAAGTTATTTGCTTAATGTGGAACTTTATCAGTTTTATCACCACCTATATGTAACACTACTTATTTTCTTTCAACATATCTAATAATTGTGACATCATCTTCATTTTTTCTTGGTGTCGGCGCTCTCTATGGGATTCCTTCTCTTTTTGAATAGTTAGAAGTGTATCTGTCAAACTGTTTTTTTCTCGAGGAGATTTTTTATTGAGAATCTTTAATTTTTTTTTTAGGTGTGTTTTTGGTTTCCTCGGATTCAGACTTATCCAAGTTAGATGTACTGGAATTTGCTGAAGTATCGTTTTTAGTTATAGTAGATTCTTTTATAATGCATTTACCAACACCTCTGATTTTGTGCCTTCTTTTTTCTCTTTAGGACAGTTTTGTAACGATTTTCACACTGAACATCTGTTTTGAAAATTCCTAAAATTTCTTGCAAATCTGTTGCTATTTTTTACCACATTTTCCTTTTAGTCTTAAATTTCTTCATAGGACCAATGTGGGGTAAATATTGCTCATATTTATCGAGTATAAATTTTGTTTCAGGTACTTTCCATTCTACTTCTTTATTACTTACTTCAGTGGCTGATCCCGTTGCATCACTAATATATTGTTATGAGTTATCAAACTGTAGAGATGGTACAGATAATATTTCATTTTCTTTTCCATCCTCCTGTAATCTTTGAATGGTCGTAAGAGGTCCATTCAATTTAATAAAATTAGCATTTATTAGCTCGTTGATGTAATGAACAGCACAATCATTGCTTTCTATAATAAAAACAAAGCTTTCATTTTCATTAACAAGGCATTTCAAAAAGATTAGTTTTTACCTGTTAATTTTTGGTAGTCAGTGCAGCACCGTGCACTTTGAAAATGTCCCAGTGAAAAACGCTATTAGATTTCTGATCGCTGAAATATTTTGTTAACTCCTCAGCAACATTTTGTTGAACAAGATCAGTATTTGCTTCCACTTTGAATGCTGCTTTCTTGAAAGGGGGATCTAAAAATGTTGATTTAGCAGCTGTTTCATTATTTTTTGTAATACCTAACTGCCTGTCGATAACTTCTGAAAGTGTTTTAAGTGTTGTGCGAATTAACAGAAGTACGGAGAATAAAGTTGTTATTGTTGCTAATTGTTCCACATGTTTTAAAACCAAAACACATTGGTGAAGTTGTTTCATTCTTCTGAATTTAAAAAGTTACAAATCAAAATAAATACAAACTAAATGCAGGTAATTTAAATTTAAGGGTTTTAAAATATATGTTTGCGTTTTATAGTTCAAGAAACAAATCGGAACAATATCGTATATTTTTTGCAATGAGTAAGGAACGAAATATTAATTTTTATTAACATTATTTGTATTAAATGAAATAACTTAACTATAATACGTCATATACAAGTTCTTTAAACTTCAAACAAAAGAAATATGCAGTAAAAACCGTTATATCTTCCAACAAAAAAAATCGTGCAAAACGTTTTCATTCCTTCTTTTCCGCACAACATCTGCAAAATTTTCTGGCGCATTCGAGGCAAATTGGTCTATGACATGCAAAGTAAATATGCTCGAACCTGTTTGTCTAGATTTCCCTAAAAATTGTAACGGAATCTCCCGTTTATTTTTTTCAAGGTACCAACATAAGTTAGTTTTTGTTCCATGAAATCGTCAATTACTTCTAAAGACGAAAACCAATTATCTGCGGACACATTACGATTGGAACCGTAAAGTGGCTCGGCCAAACGCATTACAGCTTGAGTGGGTACACTCTATTTTTTTTTTTGTGAATCTGACAAAGTCATACCATCACTTCCTTTCCCAGAATAAATGTATGCATTAAAAGCATAGCTGGTTCTAGCATCCGTGAGCATCACTACTTTAATGCCATACTTCTCCGGTTTACTTGATATTGTCACGCTCGCTCCGGGGTAGCGGCGATGCTATCAGAAAAATGAGGGGGTAGCTCAGTGGTAAAGGAACCGTTTTGCCGTTTAAAAATTGGATCGACTTACCGGCCTTCTTGGGGTCGCCTGAAGCTGGTATGAGGGTAAAGGGGTCCAGGAAAAGCCCACTCACTGAGTATCACGTTTATTTGGCACAACCAACCCAATCTCCGGAAGACCCACGTTCCTGAGTCGCCCCTGCCTAGCGAATAGTCCCCCGCTCCGATCGAAGACACCATCGAGCGCTCATTCCGATATTGGCGACTCAGCAAAGTGTGCCCCACCGTACCGCAATATTTAACATGTATGTACAGAGTGTTTAAATTAACAAAAGCACCCTTCGTGACATTTCCCCCCCGCCGGAGAATATGCTTCCATGCATATTTACATTACCAATAGCCGTCACGAAGATATTACTTTTCCTAATAGCTAATTGAATTATAATTTAAATATGTTAACAAAGCTACACATTATTCTTAATGGATCAACTGCTGATTTTCTATTTATTCCATGGTCCGAATGATGTTCAAATTCAAGATGTTGGAGGGACTCCTCGTTTGCTTATAGGTCGAAGTGATTTAAGGTGGTAAACTCGGTCTTGAATTCGTAGTACATGTACTTGTGTGATGCCCTACTTAATTCAGGCATCATCTTCATTTTGCTCTGGTGTTGACCTTCGGTTTATCGTTTAGGAGCCTCAACTACTTTTCCCTCCACTAGGATTTTTTGGTTCCATATTTTCTTTCCTTTGTCCGTTGATTAACTCGATAATATCCTTGGTTCTTCGGCAGCGTCCATAAAAGAAAAGGCAGCATCAGAATTTTACATTTACAATATACGTTAGGTTTGTAGGTTGTGCCCAATGAATTACAATATTTGACTAATCTCTGATTCAATATAAAGTTATAAAAATATTTTCTGTTAAATTTGGTATTATGCTTGAATGACATACATGTATTACAATCGTAGAATTAACAAGAACTTTAATATAATAATTATAATGGTAATAACAAAAATATCTAGTACCGACGCAACGATTGGCCATTTCCTTGCGTAGGTCAAGGAAAAAAAATGAGTAATACTTATATAGTACATGTTTACTACTAAGTGCAACAATTTTCTTAAGCTAACGGAAAGTGTAATTAGAAATTGTAATTTTCTTATTAGTAGTTAACCTCGGGACACTACTTCCGTCGAGGGTTGGATGTCTGCTGATCAGTTCAGACGATCCAATTCCTCACGTGAAGTCGCCTCCCGTAGGTTTACCGTACACTTCCTTCCGTCAGGTAATACGAAGGTTCCTTCCTTATACTCCTTCATAAGGATATTTTCTCTCCTTTTCTGGTTTTTTTCGATTACACGTTCCTAATCTTTTTTTTTTAAACAATATGTGCCTATACTTATAATAATAGTTATTGTTACACAGTATAATATAATCGATTCATAATTTTCTTTTAGTTTGTGTTTATGTTTTATTTGGATATTATTAATATCGTTTAGAACTGATTCTAGCTTTTGGCGTTTATTTATCAGAGATTCATTAATGTTCATTACTTTTTCTAATTTTTCTAAATCTAATATTTTTAGATCTTCGATTAATGGTGACGTCAAATTATCCCCTTTCTCATTAAAATCTTTCATGTTTAAAGAAGGTATATGTTGAAATAATTCGAATTCTTCCGTTTGTATTGCCTTCAGTATTACATTTTCAGAGAATGCCTTACATCCTGTTGCCAAATAAAGTTTACCGGTGCCGTTTAAATTTATATATTTAATTGTGTTGTTGCCACCTTGACCGGTGCAAGTTAATGTTAACGATTCTGCATTTGGGGTTACAAATATCCACGAATTTGCTAATACAGACTCCATAAAATAAATGTGGTTAATAGTGTCACGATAAGGATTTAATTTTTAGCCTAAAATTAATAAATATAAAATGTAAAGGAGTCGCGACGAAATATTTCCGCGAGGAATAAAGTAGAACAATTAAGACAGCAATCTTGCGAAATATGAGTTACAAGCGGTTCACGTTTCATAACAAAACATCGGTGGCATGCGCTATATGTGGGACAAATTAATACAACAGGTGACGAAAGGAGAACACAGAAACATGTCATAACAGTCGAATAGACAGATTTTCGCCTATATAACGTAGGGAAGAAAATGGGAAGGCAGTCGAACCAGCCGTCGACTCAAGTAGGCCTAGTGCCAACTTCCCCAGGAGGACCTTCCTCACCAACGCCGTGCAACCGCCACCCGCATCAGGACGCTGCCGTTCCCAAGAAGGATCATCATCACCGACGCCTTGTTGCCGCCACCCTCATCAGGACGCTGCCCGTTCCACGGAGGCATCCTCACCGACGCCTTGCCGCCGCCACCCTCATCAGGACGCTGCCCGTTCCACGGAGGCATCCTCACCGACGCCGTGCTCATCAGGACATCTCATCGCAATTGCTGCAGCCCTCGAGATTGCCCTGGATCCGGTTAGTCGAATCGTCGGGTCTCTTCAACCCCAGCACGGAGGGATTCCTCATCCTCGCTGTCGCAGCCGACCCGTCGCGATTTCCGATAATTACGAAAAGGCACCCCCGCACATTTAAAGATCGTCCGCCGATAGATAAAAATATTCATTTAATAAAGGTATACATTGTTTTGGTAAACTGTGTTTTCAAGCTCTACCACTGAGAACCCGCTACCTACCCCTAACCACGTGACATGGTGGAGGCGCCTAAAGTCCCAAAATAATACGTCGTGACGATAAGAAGGGGATGCCAGGTCCATACCAAACAAGATCAAACGCAGCAAAGGAATCACCGTTTCATCCACCTCATCGCAGTACAGAAGTCGGATACGAAGAAAAGGAAGTTTTTAGTCCCAAAATAGCACTCTCAAGGTCACCTCCCCGCACACCAAGAAAGAGTACAAAAGAAGACAGCGACGTGTCAACAGAAATAGAACAAACAAGTGCAGAAAAATTACGAGGTAATGAACAGATTCTAGAAATTTTTACAGCAACTGATAACAGGCACACGAAATCTGTAAAAGGAAGTAAGGATCAAAATAAATTAGAGACGGAACAAATAATTAGAAGAATGTCCAACACAACAATTTTACAGGCACTCACATCAGACAGGACGCCCGCAACCCCTAAATTCGTATCACCGCAAATTTTCAACCCGGCTCGTCACAATATAATAAACTTTCTAAATACATACGAGCGGACCGCTGTAGCTAATGGATGGGATAATTCCCACAAAATTTATTATTTACCGTCATTTTTAGAAGGAGCAGCTCAAGTGTGGTACGTAAAATATACCGGAAACAGGACAAATTCGACAAAAACATGGGAGCAACTAAAAGAAGATATCGCACAAGAGTTCGGCGGAGAGCAGTCAAAACGAAAATTGTCAATGAAATTATAAACAAGAAGACAAGGATATAACGAAGATATCAAGACCTACTATTACGATTTGTTGGCGCTAGCATACGAAGTTACACCGGACATCACGGATGCCACTTTTCAAGAACTTTTCGAAACAGAGCTACACAGAAGGTATGGACAAAGTTATTACCTTATTAGTAAAGCAGTGATGTCTGCAGACGAACTTAGAGATGTAGTGATGAGAATCAGTTATTTAGAAGACCATAACACCCAAGAAACAAATCTCCTAACAACAACGAATAGATTCATGCCGGGAACACGTACAATGGATGCCCGTCCAATATGCTATAATTGTCAGAGACCAGGTCACTTTGCAAGAAGCTGTACACAAAGAATGAACACATATGGGACAAGACGTGAACAGCCTAGGTATGACTCTAATTTTCAAAAAAATTATTACCAGGAAAATAACCAACACCGACGACAAACCAATCAACACCCAGGACGGGGAACTTGGCAACATCAAAGAAATGAACCCAACAATCAACACTCGGGGCAACAACAATATTGGCAACTTCGTCCGCAAGGAAATAGAGGCAACGATCAGCGCAGCGACCGATTTCCAAGGAGAAACCCAAACTAATGAGGGTCACGGCCTGCCCAACCGTATCACCCGCAAATACAAAGGGGCGAACAACCATTCTATGCATTAAGGGTAAATTAGATAATATAAATCAAAATATTATACTAGATACAGGGTCTACATTAAATATTATCAAGAAGAGTTTCGTAACAACACCAATCACGCCATCGAACAAATCGCTACTCACGGCAGGAGGCAACCATGTACCAGTGATAGGAGAATCAGAAATTTCTATCAAAATCCAAGGTAATTTACTTAAAACGAAAGCGTTAGTCGTAGCTCAATTACCACACCCGATGGTCCTTGGCATAAAATTCCTAAAAGATCATGGAGCAAAAATTGATCTGGTAGAAGACACCGTCGAATTAAGAAATCATCAGAAGACAATTTTATTACCCATCATCCCCTTAAGGAACAACTTCTACTACGGAATCATGAAGAAAAAAGAAAACTCAGGAAGGACGAAAACAAAATCGAAGAAAGAAGAAATAAAACTACCTATGTACATAAGGAAACCGGAGAAAGAAACGAAAATCACCTTAAAGGAAGATGTAACACTAATTCCCCACATTACGACAAAAGTAAGAGTAAACGTTAACAAACACACACCATTAGAAAACGAAGTACTAGTACCAAAAGAAAGTATTTTGGTAAGAAAAAATTTAATATTAGAAGACTCAAAAATTCTTTCAGAAGATCCATTTGTACACCTGAAATCTATAGGACATGTTCCACAAAGACTTTTCCAACATACCACTATCGGGTTCTTACAGAAAATAAAACCATTAGAAAAAATTAAAAAACAGGGGCAACTAATATCATTGCTTACAGAAGAAGATATACAACTAGGAGGAACTCTAACAAGAAGCCAGACAGAATCAATCTCCAACCTACTGAAGAAATACGAAGACGTATTCTCAACAACAACAGCAACAATGGGCTTCACAAAAATCATGGAACACGAGATCGATGTAGGAGACGCAGCACCAGTCAAGAGCAGACCATACAAAGTTTCGCATAAGGAGAGGAAAAACATCGACGAACAAATTCAGGAAATGATGGAAAATAACATAATTCGTCCAAGCCAAAGTCCATGGGCCAGCCCCATAGTCCTGGTAAAGAAAAAAGATAATACAACTCGATTTTGTGTAGATTACAGACAACTCAATACAGTCACAAAAAAATCAACATACCCCTTATCCAATATTGACGATATTTTAACATATTTAGGAGGAGCAAATTTTTATTCAACCCTTGACCTCTTCAGTGGATACTGGCAAGTGGGACTAAAAGAGGAATCGAAACAATACACCGCATTTATAACACCAGGATACGGATTATCTGAATTCAATGTACTGCCTTTTGGTTTAACGAATGCGCCATGTTTGTTCCAGAATTTAACAGACACAATCTTCAGGGACATGAAATGGAAGAAAGTACTGATATACCTGGATGACATCATCATCTTCTCGAGAACATTTGAAGAACACCTAGAGATTCTGGAAGAAGTTTTCCAGCGACTCCAAGATGCTGGACTGACACTAAAACCATCAAAATGTGAACTGGCGAAAACAGAAGTAAAAATTTTAGGATATAAAGTGAGTGACAAAGGAATCTACCCGGATGTGGAAAAAATAAAATCAATCAAAGAATTCCCGAAACCAACTACTGTGAAAAAAATTCAAAGCTTCCTAGGACTGTGTAATTATTACAGAAAATTTATAGAAAATTTTTCCAAAACAGCTCGACCATTATATGAAGCAACAAAGAAAACAGGATACGTATGGACCAAGAAACAAGAGGAATCATTCCAGAAGTTGAAATATAAACTAAGCAACGCACCACTTCTAGCACACTTTAACCCCCACGAAGACTGCGAGCTACATGTTGACGCTTGTGGATACGGATTGGGCGCTGTACTGCTACAACCACAAGGAGAAAAGCTGCACCCAGTGTCTTACATCAGCAGGAGTCTAACACAAGCAGAAAAAAACTATTCCATTTCAGAACTAGAAGCTTTGGCAGTTGTTTGGAGCCTGCGGTATCTGCGACACTTCGTATATGGCAGACATGTAAAGATCGTGACAGACCACCATGCGCTATGTTGGCTCAAAAACATCAAAGAACCTACAGGAAGGTTAGCCAGATGGGCCATCTCGTTGTCCGAATTCAACTATGACATCACGTACAAAAATGGTAAGACCCATGCTGATGCAGATTGTTTATCCAGGAACCCAGTACTGGAGCCAGAGCCAAACGAGGAAGAAAAAACACATGAAATTCCTACATTACTAATGGAGGAAAAAGAGATGGTGACACTTCAGAGACAAGACCCAAAATAGAGAGAGCTTCTAGAAGCCATAGAAAACCCCGATGGATCAAACGTCACCGCAGGACTTCGAAGAAGAATAAAAAATTTTTTGCATTAAAGAAGGAGTATTATACAAGAAAAACCCAGATCATCAAGGACGCGACTATTTAATGGCAATTCCCAAGGACTTAATAGGAGAAATACTGTTCACCAACCATATCGAACCTCTATCTGGTCACTTAGGTATAACAAAAACATATCACCGGACTAAGGAAAGATATTACTGGGAAAATCTATTAAAAGATGTAGAAAAATTTGTTAAAGGTTGTCCAGACTGTCAAGCACGCAAAGGATCATCCGGAAAACCACTGGGTCTCCTTCAACCAATACCGATTTCTACACCATTTGAGAAAATAGGCATAGATTTATTAGGACCATTCCACAGAAGTAAGAAAGGGAAAACGTTTATCATCGTAGCTACGGACTATGCCACACGATGGGTCGAAACCAAGGCAATTCCAAATGGTAAGGCCGAATCAGTTGCAGAATTTCTTCTAAACAATGTAATCACCAAACATGGAGCCCCAAGGCAACTGCTGAGCGATCGAGGGACAGTATTTCGTTCGGAATTGGTACAGGAATTACTAAAATGTATGGGAATCCAAAGTTGCTTTACGACCAGTTACCACCCCATGTGCAACGGTCTCACCGAGAGATTCAACCACACCATCGCGGATATGCTAGCTATGTATACTAATACCGCCCAAACTGATTGGTGTCAGTACATAAACCATGTAGTATTCGCCTACAATACGTCCTGGCAAGAGACCATACAAGCATCACCCTTTCTGTTGGTCTATGGAAGACCACCTGTACTGCCGACGGAAGCAAACTTGATGAAGATCACCAATCAGTCAACCGTCACAGAAATAAGGGAAAAAGCACTGGCCGTCCGAGCAATAGCAGTAGAAAACATTTCAAAGAAACAAGCAAAAGATAAGGCACGTTACGATGAAAGCATCAGCATGTGGAATATAAACCCAACGATAAGGTAAAAATTTTCACACCAACGCGAAAAATCGGAAAAAGTGAAAAGTTGCTACTCCAGTGGTATGGACCTTTCAGTATAATAAGAAAAATTAGCGATGTAAACTACGAAGTCGATATGGGAACCAGGAATAAGAAGAAGATAGACATCGTTCACGTGAGCAGAATCATATAATGATCCATGGACCAACTCTCCTTCAACATAAATTGATTTATTAGTACATAACGCCACTTATAGTCATCTCATTGTTCACAGCAGCATGAATATAATCACCCTCCTAGGAATTATTCTGTGGCCAACCAGCCAAGGGAAAGTCGAAATCAACGCGGGAGTATACTGGAAACCCCTACCAGATACCCTAGTCTACGAGGCAACTATTCCCATCATCTACCAAGCACCATGGACGCCACCAGAATTTCAGCCAGAATACATGAAGTATTCAACATGCAGACTTAATCCTAATCCTGAATGTAAAAGAATCCTAAGAATAGAAAAAATGGGTTACGCATTGGACACAGAAATCAGGGCTCTACAAGAAGAATGGAGTAAGAAAGAAATTGAATTAAGTTTTTCAGGAAGTGAAATTGAAGGAATGACAGAAAACATTACGAAACGTTCCCTTAACTTCATCGGGGACGCCTTCAACTGGTGTTGTGGTGTCGCCACACAACAACAATTAGATGATCTAATAGCAGAGGATGATGACATTCGACGAACCATAGAGAAATTAACAACCGGACTACAAGCAGAGCTACAAGACTTCGGGACTAACTCAGAGGCATTCCTAAACTACCAAGAACAGGTTAGCAACTCCATGAAGACAATCGAAACAAGAATCAAGGAAATCGAAGACACGGACAGGAGCATCATAAAATACAACATCGAGTTATCTAACACCATACATCAAGCCGGCTACCAAACGTTCCTAAATATGAAACGTTTGTATATCTTAGGTAGCTCGATGAAGCATTCAGATATCCTTTCCTCATGCAGAAATCATCAACTACCAGGAATAATCGTCACTACGCAGGTACTAAGGGCTGAAGTAAAAAGACTAAACGCAAAGTTGGCACAAAAGGATCAAGAATTGGTTATTCCACCAGAAAAAATCAATCGATATTACCAGCTTCCAATTACCGATTGCAGCATAAGTAACAACATGATCACGATCACCCTTAGAATTCCAATCCGCAGAAAATTTTTAAACTGGAAATTGTATCAGCTAATATCAACACCTTTTGCATGGATGGAAGAAACTTGCATTGTGAATCATAACAGCTTATTTTTAGCGGTAGGAAAACGAGGAGCAAAAGAAGAAGTTCTACGATCAATAACCGGACCGGACCTACACCAATGTCAGCCGTTCCACAACAAGCTATGCTATTTACCTCGAGTATCAACAGATCCTCTACAAGGCCCACAATGTGCAAACATGCTATTCAAAGGTGCAACCGTCATAGAAATTAGTAAATACTGCCCAATGCAGTGTCATAAAGGGAACACAATGATCGTCACACAGATTACCAGCAACCAATTCGTAATAACACATATCAGAAATGAGACTTATATAAAATGCCCACATGGATCAAAGAAACTAGTGACCGAGCATGAAACCACAACAGGCGCATTAAAAAATTTTTTACCTTGTCAATGCAGTTTGTCCACAGACGGAGAAATCATCATCTCAACGAGATTCCCTTGTCCCGGTCGAGAGGAGGAATTCGAAAGTGTACACATCCTTCCCGCCGTTTGGACAACATTGAAATCTTTCATAATGACGCCAACCTCTTGGACACAACCCATATACGCCAATTTGTCGGAATGCATAAATTCAAATTGGAGCTTGACCATACCTCATCTAAATATCACGACGAGTAGATCGACAGGTGAAGACTTTAAAGAATATATAAATCAGGTAGAAAATAAGCTAACTGCAAGAAGTAGGACATCGTTTCACGGAGATACATTATTGCTCATATGGAATATTGCTCTTACAATAGGTATCATC
Source organism: Prosopocoilus inquinatus (assembly GCA_036172665.1). Lineage (NCBI taxonomy): Eukaryota > Metazoa > Arthropoda > Insecta > Coleoptera > Lucanidae > Prosopocoilus > Prosopocoilus inquinatus. The sequence continues at coordinate 50,867,797 of CM069873.1, forward strand.
TGGCTATTTCGAAGAACTGCAATAGCACTCACAGTAACACCTACCCATTGTTTTCAAGAAATACACGAAGCTACAGTTTACGTCGCTACGAGCATCTTTGTCATCCTTATAATTATGCTAATTATTATTATAATAAAAATGTTATTAGACAGGAAGAAAGGAATAAAAACACGGGGAAACATGTCCAAATCCCCCGGCAAAGGAAAACCGGCAATCACCAAATTCATCAAGGAGCAGACCCTCTGGATCATGCCAAGTCCTCCTTGAACCGCCAGGTTGGAAAGCACCGCCAGCAAATATACACAGGAACGAAAGAAGTAAATCAACAACGGATTTAATATATGAAGACATAGAAGAAAACGTGTCCATCAAAAAATCTGCAGTCAATCATAGGGACTTCAACCAATTGAAGCAAGGGACTCGCGAGAAGAATGAATCGACATCCCAAATCCTGGCTGAAATACGAAACGGAGGTGAAGAAATTACCAAGGTATCATTAAATCACTTATGCTTACGTTTTATTTCAATAGAACATTGAAAAAAAAAAAATTAAAGGTCAAGGTGGTAAATACTATGTAATATAAGAAGTACGCGCTGCGAACTATAAAACTTTAGCAAACTCAACGGTTTTCTTTTTCAAGTGCAACGCGCGGGAATTGTTTCGTGACCTTACGCAACAGACAGTCTTCCGCGTGACGCGAGTTATTCTACAATTGTGCGGGGACGCACAAGCTTAAAGGGGAGGGAAATGTCACGATAAGGATTTAATTTTTAGCCTAAAATTAATAAATATAAAATGTAAAGGAGTCGCGACGAAATATTTCCGCGAGGAATAAAGTAGAACAATTAAGACAGCAATCTTGCGAAATCTAAGTTACAAGCGGTTCACGTTTCATAACAAAACATCGGTGGCACGCGCTATATGTGGGACAAATTAATACAACAGGTGACGAAAGGAGAACACAGAAACATGTCATAACAGTCGAATAGACAGATTTTCGCCTATATAACGTAGGGAAGAAAATGGGAAGGCAGTCGAACCAGCCGTCGACTCAAGTAGGCCTAGTGCCAACTTCCCCAGGAGGACCTTCCTCACCAACGCCGTGCAACTGCCACCCTCATCAGGACGCTGCTTGTTCCACGGAGGCATCCTCACCGACGCCTTGCCGCCGCCACCCTCATCAGGACGCTGCCCGTTCCACGGAGGCATCCTCACCGACGCCGTGCTCATCAGGACATCTCATCGCAATTGCTGCAGCCCTCGAGATTGCCCTGGATCCGGTTAGTCGAATCGTCGGGTCTCTTCAACCCCAGCACGGAGGGATTCCTCATCCTCGCTGTCGCAGCCGACCCGTCGCGATTTCCGATAATTACGAAAAGGCACCCCCGCACATTTAAAGATCGTCCGCCGATAGATAAAAATATTTATTTAATAAAGGTATACATTGTTTTGGTAAACTGTGTTTTCAAGCTCTACCACTGAGAACCCGCTACCTACCCCTAACCACGTGACAATAGTTAACACGTGCCGCTCGCAACTATCTGGAATTGATTTTTTATATGACAATAATTGTATCTCACAAATATTTTTGTTTGTAGTAATTAAAGTTTTTTCTTTAAGTGAAATATACACCTGATCTTGTAGAGAAATAATTGTTAACATTTCATCTTTGTCCAACAGAACGAATTCTGATCTTATTTCATTTATTGCAAGGTATGCGTGTGAAAGATTAATTACTACAAATATATTCTTATGCCATCTCACAGGGATAGAAATTAATTTGTAGAATGTAAACGGCTTAATTTGGACTAACGGTATTCTGACTACTCCATATAACTTTGAATTTTTGAAAAATATACTTAATTTACTAATTTTAAATAAGGCTTCTATTGCATTTGGGTTATCAATATTTGTAGGGAATTTAACCCCTGCCGGTATAAATGTGATTATGGACTTCAAATTTTCTAATAGGGTTGTTGGAGAGATAAATAATGGATGAAATATTCCCTGCTTTGCCGAAACAATAATATTTATTAAATTTATTACCTCTAATTTATACTGCTCAATAATTGTCGTTAGTATCGATATATGATCTTTCAAATGCCTGTCTATTCTATACAAGAAATCCACTTCCGTTGCAGTTTTACCTAAAATATTTTTTATCGAATTGTAACTCTGGGAAATCAGTTTTTCATTATGCTCAATATGGCCTAATGTATTATTTAGTGTATCTAATGTTGACATTACTATTATTGTTTGATTTTTCATAACTTTAGACAAAATGTCCTGGTCAGCTTCAACTTCATTTATCATCTTTTCAAATCTTTCTGCATCATCAGTCGTTAGAGTACCGAGTAAAGTCTTAGAAATTTTTCCAATTGCGTCAAAATATCCTCGTTTTACCAAATTATGCCCTAATAAATTTGGAATCATATCTTTTTCCCATTTTACGCGATTAATTGTCGCATTTATTATATTTAAGTAATTTCCGCATAAATCAGACGCTTTTAATGTTTTATCATTACATATTTTTTCAGTATCTTTAAAAAGATTAATGATATGCACAAATTTTTCTTCAAATTTATCTAAGTCTATGAAAGTTAACAAATTCCAGAAGGAATCCGTTATATAGAATTTACCTAGATCCTCGTATACCATTCCTGACGTCCCATCCATGGATTTTATCTCGTATTTTTGATCCAATTCGCCTCTCGCATTTTCCGTTATTAGCAGATATAAAATACATGCTGCTAAATTTTGTGGCCACATGTTTTGTTTGTTTTCCTTTATGACTAAAAATAAAAATAAGCTATATTTTTAATATTAGAACAATAATAGATTGTTTCGTGTTTGGGGCCCCAATTGATGTCTTCTAAATTACACCTAAAACATAAAGAAATATAAGTAAAATAATAATATATTTGATGTCTACTTTAACGTATTGTATATCTATGTAAATTTGACCAACACGTGTTGACTAATGGTTTTCTCGCTTATAAAAAAGTATGTACATATTTTTTTCTAAAAGTTCTTTTGAGTCTATTTTAGTTACTACATCATCGTTACATTTCACTCAGGTGTCAATTCCTTGTGAATTCTTGCCTGTAATGTAACTTATGTAATGTCCTTCATTCGCACTTCCTACGTGTTCAATTGCCCCCTGTAAATTATACCTTGTATTTTTACTTTCAACATTTTTATAGAATGTTCCTACATTTAAATCAGTTAATGGAAATTTTACACTTTTATGTAATTTCTCAGTCTCTTGACCCGACCAATAGTAACTGTTGAAATGTAGCACCAGGTACTCCGGCAATTTCACAATTTTTGTATATTTTCTAGTGTTGGTTCTTTTACGGCAAGACCAACAAATAGGCCGATTATCTTCCGAAAGAATCTCTTCTCCGAAGTAATTATCCAAACAAGTCTCCAAGCGGGTGTCTCTATGTTTATCTATGGAAAGTGAAATGCCCCATCCTGGACTTTTGGTGATGGACTGATTTCCACATTCTAGACATTCCGCCATTAAATCGTATGCGCCCGCAAAAATGTCTGATATAAATGATTTTTCACTGTTTCGATTTTCAACTTGTTTTGCTTCTTCGTGGAGGATCTGTAGAATATAAAACAGACACTCGTGGGCGTCCTGTTGCCCTTTCCCTTTAAATAAGGGATTTACCGCTTCTAGTTTATTTTTTAATCTTGATATTGATATTACTTTCTTCTTGGAATTATTGGTTAAATCATTAATTGTTTGTACAAAATTTTCTAAAAAATTTACGTTTTCTTTATTATTTCTCGGTGAATATTGCCTACAAAAGTGTGTTACTTCTTCTATATGCGCGAGACAGCTTATAACCGAATTTAGGTAACACGTATTTCCCGTGTTTTTTAAACCTTTTATTTCATTTACTTGAATTGGTTTAAAGCCCATGTTCTCCATATTTTCTTTTGAGTTGTCATGTTTTCGGCTCTTGTAGAAACACTTGGCTCTCTTAAAAGTATCTTGGGAACCATCTTCTTTCCATTGTTCATAAAAAGGTGCTAATCTTGAAACATGTACCACATCCTGTTTGCTATTTTTTCCGGAATCTGTTGAAATTACATAGTTCAAATCATTCCTTTTTTCAATTATGACGAACGGGCCGAAGTATTTTGGTAACAACTTTTCACATTTTCCTACTTTTCTGACAAAATTTCTTAATTTCACTTTGTCGCCCACGTTAAAGCTGACATACCTGTGCTTTTTATTATAGATTTCTTTGTCGTTTTCCTGTTTCCTTTCGATGTTTCTTTTGGCGATTTCCCGTGTCTCACGTATCACTTGTTGACTTCTGAGTGTAAATTCTGTAGACATTGGTTGGCTAAGTTCCGCATCGGTTGGAAGAACTGGTTCGCGACCATATACCAACGAAAATGGACTATGCTTAGTGGCCTCTTGCCGTGATGTATTGTAAGCAAATATGCAATGTGGCAGGAAAACATCCCAATCCTTTTGGGAATTAGTCGTATATTTACTAATCATGTCGGCTATTGTTTTATTTAATCGCTCCGTTAGTCCATTCGTTGAGGGTTTGTACGCAGTTGTAAATAAACTATCACTTCCTAATAATTTTAAAATTTCTGTAACTAAATTGGATAGAAACACTGCTCCGCGATCACTTAAAATTCTTTTTGGTGATCCGTGTCTGCAAATGAGCTGCTCTACTATAAATTTTGCTACGGGTTCAGCTTTTCCACTTGGCAGGGCCTTAGCTTCAGCCCAACGTGTAGCATAATCCGTTGCTACAACTATGAATTTTGCTCCGGCTGAACTTCGTGGAAATGGGCCTAAAAGATCAATTCCTACCATGGCGAAAGGCGTTTCCGTTGTAATGGGTTTCAGTAATCCTGCAGGTTTCCGATTTGTTGGTCCCTTCCGAATTTGGCATTCTGGGCAACCCCTAATAAATTTTGTGATATCTTGTTTCATTCCTTCCCAGAAATATCTTTTTCTGATCTTATCTAGAGTTTTAGTCAATCCTAAGTGGCCGCTTATGGGATCCCGATGGAAATTTGTCATAATCTCTTCTTTTAAATTTTGCGGGATAACTAATAGTTTTGCGTCAGTTATGGATGACGGGTCCTTCTTATACAAAACCTCATTAACCAGTTCATAATTTTTTGCTGCTCTTTGGATTGCTGGTCCTCCATATTCAGGATTTTCTACTGCCTTTTTTATCTCTTGTAAACGTGAATCTTTCCTTTGCCACTTTTCCAGATCTGTTGCACTTGCAATGAATGTTGGAACATTTTGTGCTTCCTTCTCATCTTCTGTGGTTCCTAGAGTACAAGGGTACCTCGAGAGTGCATCCGCATCCTTGTTTGATGTTCCTTTTTTATGGAAAACTTTGTATGAATATTCCATCAGTTTCAACGACCAGCGCAGTAGACGACCTCCGGGAGTTTTTAACGTCTGTAGCCAACACAACGCGTGGTGATCTGTAATTATGTTAAAGCTGTCCAATCCCCACAAGTAAGATCTAAAGTATTCCACCGACCATACTGCCGCTAGGCATTCTAATTCTGTTATGGGGTAGCTTTTTTCGTATTTGGTAAGAGTTCTTGAGATATACGAAATAGGGTGAAGTTTTTGTGACACCACGTCTTTTTGCAATAAAACTGCTCCGATTCCGTTTCCACTCGCATCTACTCGTAGCTCGGTTTCTGCCGTAGGATTGTAATGTCCTAAGATGGGAGCACTGGTTAGTTTTTCTTTTAGAGCTTCGAAAGCTTTTTTCTGGTTTTGACCCCATTCAAATTTTGAATTTGCCCCAATAATGTTATACAACGGGCCGGCGATAATTGAAAAATTTTTAATAAACCGTCTGAAAAAATTACATAATCCTAAGAAAATTTGAACTTCTTTTATTTTTCTTGGTGTAGGGAAATTTCTTACTGCTTGGATCTTTGTCTCGTCTGGTAATATACCTTTAGTTGAAATCTTAAATCCTAACACCCTAAGTTCCTGCATTCCAAAATAGCACTTTGAAGGTTTTAAAGTAAGACCTGCTCCTTTTATGCAATTGAAGACTCTTTGTAAACGTTCTAAGTGTTCCTCCATGGTATTGCTTACCACGATGATATCGTCTAAATAGATTGCCACTTCCTTCCATTTTAAGTCCTTAAATATTGAGTCAGTCAGCCTTTGGAAGGTACTTGGTGCATTACACAGTCCGAAGCTCAAGCGGTTAAACTCATACAGCCCATCGTTTGTTGTAAATGCCGTTTTATGCCGATCTTCTTCTTTAACTGGACATTGCCAATAACCGCTGTTTAAGTCTAGTGTCGAAAAATATTTATTTCCTCCTAAAAAATTATCATCTATCAGCGGTAGGGGGTACGATGACTTCGTGGTGATGGCATTCAGTTTCCGGTAATCAACACAGAATCTAAATGTACCATCCGGTTTTTTTACTAACACGACGGGCGAAGCGAATTCGCTGTCTGAAGGACGTATGATCCCGGCTTCCAACATCTCTTCTATTTGTTGTTTAATGATATCCCGCTCCTTCATACTTACCCTGTATGGTCGTGATTTGACGGGGCTGTTTTGTCCAATATCGATCGTGTGTTCTGCCCGATCTGTTTTTCCGAGAAGTAGGTTTGTCCATGCCATAATGTCTGAATTTTTCTGTAATAAATTTTCTAATTTCTTCTTTTCTTCGTCTTGCAGATGATTGTTTATGTTATAAACTTTTGACGACTTTTCTTCCATCACTACATTTAAATTTAAAAGCTTATTTTGTTCTGCTAATATTTTTCCAATTTCATTTTTGTTATCCACCACAATGTAGCCCAATGCCGTATCCTTCTTGATTAGTTTCCTGTTTTTATCATAATTAGAGATGTTAATTTTATTATTTCCAAAATCTCGAAAATCATCTGCTATCTCCAATTTATTTTTATGAAGAAATTGTCCTCTTGCATGAAACGTACAAAACAGTAATGGTTTTTCAAAGTTTGCTTTATCTGAAAATTTAATTTGACAGCTTCTAGATTCTCCTCCTTCAATCATTGCATCTTCCGCTATATTGACTTTAATTATTTGATCTTGTACAATTTCATCTACGATATCCTCTCCTGGTAGTTCGTTCCAAGACACTGCTGTTTTATTTTTATGAGCTGTAGTTGCTGATTTTTGATAATCTTGTTCTGGCAGTTCACATATGTTGATGTTAATGTCTGTTCCCTGAAAGATGTATCGTATCATTTTTTCTATAGTTTTCCATTTTTGCTTATCCATTCCGCAAGCTATTTTTGGCATCCCTAAATTTTCGAGTTTATTTTGTACCATCAGCTGTTTTAACGATAAGAGGGAATTAAAAATATTTTGTAAAGTTGGTTTATCCTGCGAATGTCTTTTTGTTATTAAGTAAAAAACAAATCTCTCTTTTAATTTTAAGTAAACCACATTTCCCACATTTGGATTCTGGTTTTTAAGTTGCTCGATGTTATCAAATTTAGCTTTAAATAACTTAGCAATACCTTTAGACATTCTTAGATCGGCTGATACGCAATGAGCTAAACTAAATGACTTTGGTAAATTAAATAAATCTGTCTTCACGTACTTGATTTCAGTGGAAAATTTCGTTGTGTCCTGATTTTTAAAATTCTCATACGAGACCCTTTGACTTGTCCATTTAGGTATTTTTAGCCAACCCTGTCCTAATCTTCGGGAATTTTGACTTTTAATACTATCAATATTTTGTTGCCGTATTTCTAAATTAGTTTCACCGCTCGTTTCTAGGTTATTCAACTTAATTTCCTTGGAAGAAAAATTTATTTCGGCATCATAATCCTTAAGAAAAGGGCATCCTAAAATCAGTGGTGCTGTCAGGTTCTCCACAACTAGTGCCTGTAGCAAAAAAATTTTGCCCCTCAGTGAAACCGTTACTTTTGACATTCCTAAAGGGACAACTTTTTTATTATTAATCGTATTCAGAACGGGCGAATTTTCCAATGGTAATATATCGGTTGCAAAACGTCTAGTAATAACGTTAAATGCTGCTCCCGTGTCCACAATAATATTAACATCTCTTCCATTAAGACTACCTGTTGTTGTCAATATATTGGCGTCATTTGTTGGAATTGTTATTAAATTACACTTAATATTATTATTTTTCCTTGTTTCACTACACGAACCACTATCACTTGAGGCCCCTTTTTGGAAATAATTCCGGACAGAGTTCAGGGCCTTTTCGTGCTCTGTCCTGTACCATTTAAATTATTATTCATCTTTCTGCCATAATCGTATCCTTTCTTAATTACGCATTGCCCCTCTCTGTTCAGTGGATTATTGGGAATTTGCCTTCCTGCTATTAATTTTCTACATGTTGACGCTGTGTGTCCTCTTGTATTACACCATTGACATGTCGGAACGTTCACTGATCTCGCTTCTTTATTGTTGTCATTGTTATACCCTCTTCTTGGAGTCAATTTTCTACAATTTCTGGCCATATGACCAGCGTAACCACAAATTTGGCAATTAAAGATGTTTGAAGTTCGTTGATAATGCTTTTGATTTTTGATTTCTGTCAAATGAAAATTATTCCTTTTGTCATCCTCTCCAAATTTTTTATGCTCGAGTTTTCTTCTGGCATTGTAGTAAATAGAATCCCCCTTTCGATCTCTAAAGGCGTCTTCTTTTCGGTCAACAGTCAATTTGTCGATTAATTTATTTATTATGCCCATTGTTTCCGACTGATCTTGTCTTATGTCCGATCTTCGTAGGTCATAGCCGTGGTTCTCTTCTTCGGGATTTTTCCCCACGTCCTTATGCAGAATTGTCTTCCCTTCCTTTTCTGTCTCTTCTATGGTGTCCATAAAATGTTCTAAATCTTTTAAACTTGTTGGACACTTTATGCATACCATATGTCTATAGTAGGGTAATAATCCCGCCATCAAGCGTTGTAGAATTTCTCTTTCGGGCATTTTCGGATTATAATCGTTACAGATTTCTATAAATGAATAAAAAAAGTCCGTTAAGCTTTCGTTTGTTCGTTGTTTCCGAATAATTAATTTTTCTTGCAATTTAAATTCGAAATTGGGACCTAAAAATTTATCTTTGAACTTTTTTATTGTCCAATCCCAATCGGCCTCTGGATTATTTCTTATCAAATTTTCAAACCAGGAAAGTGCACTACCTTCCAAAGAATTTTCCAAATATCCCAGCTGTTCCAATTCGTCCCAACCGTTCATTTTGGCTACAACTTTATATTTTTTCAAGAAGGTCATAGGATCATCTTCCTGCGGATTAAAAGCTGGTGGTTTCGAAAATTTTGGCGCCACTGATTTACGTGTGTTATAAAACATACTAATTGATTTATTTCTACTCGTCCAGTTAGGTTCCTTCGAATTAAATTCGTGGATTTCCGGGTTTTGCTTCAATTTTCCGTTATTAGGTTCCAATTGTTTCCTCTGTACGATATTATTTTGTTTCGGAATTGCTCCTTTTCGTAAGAACGTATCATCTGCTGATGGCGCAACGCGCGTTTCCAGTATTTTTTCTCTTTGTTCCATTATCGATTCCGCTAAGGATTTCGGTTTAATTGTTGTCTCTGTGCTCAGTCGTTCTGGCCAAGTGGGGGGATCGGGTATTGGACTGGGATTTAGAATTTGCCGCTGGTTTTCTTGATGTAAGACTTGTTTCAATGTCCGAAATTGGTGTGGGTTCGGACTGACTTGAGTCTGCTGACATCTGTTAGGCGTGGTAATCGCGGGTGTTTGTTCTAGTGTCTCTGTTTTGTCATTTTTATCTTCCAAAATTGTTAAGTCTTCTTCCCTGCCTAATGTTATTTGTAAATTTTTTCGACCTGCTGGCGGCGATCGTGGTGTCAATGTGCTCCTCGCTAGCGGGAAAAAAGCGTGTTTATCTAATGTTACGTGAATTTCTGGCTTCTTTTTTTCCTTTATTAAATTCTCGACTTTTTCGTCATCTTTGCTCCTTAGCCTTGTTCTGGGTCGTTCAGCCATTTATGTATCAAACGTTATTAAATTTACCCGAGATTCTTCCGTCCGCCTTAATTAATGTTCCGATAATTAAATATTATGTTTATTAGAAGCATATTTGTGTACGCTAGTATTTATTTTGTCTCTTTGGGCCCTTTTTATTATTAGGCTTTTTATAGACCGCAATAAGCACCTTACTATAGTGCCTTACATTTGCACATTTTTATCGTCTACGATTTTAATTGTTACCTATTTAAAATCGTCTGACACAGCAACGTGTCACAATACACCTGTTCAGTGAACTTCCGCGGTACGTGCAATTAAATAATTACCGCACACGTATTCCTTTTTATTTAATAATTTTTGTTAATATTGGCCACCGTATTTATTTAAAAATTAACATTTGGTTATCAATTCATACCGTTGCGTTGTTGGTTTGAACGACCTATAGCTCTTATAAATGTCAAAGTGGCAGTTTTTTGATCAACGCATTATTTAGATAAGAAAAAGGAAAGGTATTTATAATTAGCGGGCTGGATTCTCTAATTGTATTTAAAAAAATATATCATAAACTGTGACCGCTTTTGCCTAAAACACACGAGGTATTTCAAGTGACCGCACCCTAACGAGTTGACTACGTGTCCCGACCCAATTAATGTTAAACGTTACTTCTACTCAAATTATCGCGCAAAGAGGCGCCTCCACCACTGTCACGCTCGCTCCGGGGTAGCGGCGATGCTATCAGAAAAATGAGGGGGTAGCTCAGTGGTAAAGGAACCGTTTTGCCGTTTAAAAATTGGATCGACTTACCGGCCTTCTTGGGGTCGCCTGAAGCTGGTATGAGGGTAAAGGGGTCCAGGAAAAGCCCACTCACTGAGTATCACGTTTATTTGGCACAACCAACCCAATCTCCGGAAGACCCACGTTCCTGAGTCGCCCCTGCCTAGCGAATAGTCCCCCGCTCCGATCGAAGACACCATCGAGCGCTCATTCCGATATTGGCGACTCAGCAAAGTGTGCCCCACCGTACCGCAATATTTAACATGTATGTACAGAGTGTTTAAATTAACAAAAGCACCCTTCGTGACAATATGTACATTTTGAAACGACACCGACCACGAAAGCCGACTAACATTTCATCTATTCAAGCACACGACCCGATTGAATACAGCGATTGTGAATTTTTAATAAATTTGTTAAAAATCTCACTTATTGCAGCTATAGTATCTGTTTTCTTCCTTTCAATACGATCCTCGAGGTTGTCGAATCTCAAATGTGTCAGCAACATAAGAAATCTTTCCTCACTCATAACAGCTCGAAATATGTCTCTCCCTGTGTCATCCGTAGCAAACAACATTAAAGCATCATCATGATTACATTTGTTTCACTTTTTTTCTCATTTTTTGTGTGTTACTACTGCTTTTCTTAGTTTTACATTGGTCCACTGAATCACCAGAGAGATCATGTCGTCATCAAACTACTTCCGAAATTCTTCCGAATTGGCATATTCATGTGTATTGGTTGCACCATGCAATGTGGGAAGTTTGATAATATTATGTTGAGGTGTCCTTACTGATCTTGATGGTGGGATTAGTGACCATTTAAAGCGATTTTTCCCTAAGCATATTTTTTCACACTCGTTTCTTCTGGTTCCACATTTTCTTTATCCTCACTGGATTGGATTTCTTTACCTGCATCTTCTCTGTCTCTCGCTTCCGCATCAGATTCATCAGAATTGGAGTCATGCTCACTAGCTATGTATTCGTCACCACCGTGTTCACCTTCACTAATGTCGCTATCGACCTCCTCATACCAGCAAAGAGCCACTTCTTCAAAATCATCATCCAACGCCCTAACTGTTTTTTTGGATGTATTCGGTTTAGAGTTTATTTGGTATTGCTAAAAGAGCCATATTTAGAAAATGGCAAAAAAAATGTTACACTCTTACTGATGTGGAGTCTACGAGACTCTATCGCTGTTAAAAGTGCTTGTAGAAATCTACACATTCATCTGAAATGGTCCTACATGCGTTATTCGTCAGATTGTCATTAAATAGCAAGGTACTAAAGACTGCGCGTTGTAGGGGTTGAAATTGGAGGTAAGGCAAAATGTCAAATGTTCAATGGAGTCTGTGAGACTCCACATCAGTGGCTACGGGTTAAGATAAAGGCACGGAGGACAAATAAAGGCATCTTCATTTGTTTCAAACACTCCATCATGTACAGGGTTAGTTTTATAAATGAGAACCCACCTTTATTATTTAAAAAAAATTTGTGCAAATCGTTTTTGATTGCAGTGAAAACCTCGAGCAGCCTCTGGACAGCTGTTTCAGTCCTGCTTGGGGCTTCTTCAGCAAAGACGTAGCTCGACATTTCCACTGCAAACAAAAACGACTTGTCCAATTTATTCGCAATTGCGATGTAAGAGTGATGAACAGATAATATAGCGACATCTTACTATCGCTTTTACTGCAATGTCAGGTCAAAAAGCGATAGTAAGATATCGCTATTTTATCTGTTTATTATTTTAATTATTAACGAATACAAGAAACTAAAAATATGATCTTACACGGTTTTTTATGCAGATTTTAATCACGCAAACAGTTTAGCAGTAGCCTTTTCTATATACAGGGTAAGCGAAAAAAAATAATTTTTTAAATGGAACACCGTGTATACCTTGACACATTTGGATTCTCTGAATTATTCAGAATCCAAATATATATGCGTATTGTGTAATTACATCATTCGTTCTTGTGTTATCCGTGAAAAAATTATAGGAGTTTTAAGGTAATGGGAACCAAAAACAAATTAAAATATTGTTAAATATCATTAAATGACGTTTCTGCTTGTTGTTTAATAGATTTTTCCTAATAAACATCAAGCAGAAACGGTGTTTAACAAGATTCTAATTGAGTCATGATCCGAGAGTATACCGTCAAGAAAGACATGAAGATCATTTACTGAAAATTTTTCTAAATCTAAATTTTTCCGCAATCCTAAAACAAAAATATTTTTATTCCTACTGATTACGTAGTGAAGTCCAAAGATTATAAAGAAAAGATAAGCATCTTCCTTACCAACCATTGAAATAGAATCATTTGCGACGTCTAGTAAACTAGAGCAAAATTAAATAATTAAACGCGCCAAATTTAAAACTACTGTAATCCGCGGTTTGAAATATACTTTAAAAGTTTAATTTAATGTTGTGATTTTACTTATAACTTTTTCACAGCGCAATTTTACAATATGTCAACTTGTAATATGTCAACGGGAAAAATTATTGCATGTTACATATTGTAAAACTGCGCTGTGAAAAAATTATTTGTAAGAAAAGTCGCAACGTTTAATTTGAGCTAAAGCAATGTATTATTTTCCAAAGTAAAAAGATAAATACAGCAGTTGCTAAACTGGCACATAATTTTATTTTATAAGCAAATCATAATGCTAAGAGTTTAAAGATACATAACAATACCTCTTGAGAGCTAACAAGTATAGACGTACGAAGTCGCAGTTCACAATATATCATGAAAAAAATTAATGAAAAAGTGGGAGAAATTCATTAAGTGTCAAATAATAAGTATACTTATTTTATTATTTTAGTCTATGATATTGTTTACAATATTTTCTATAATATTCACTTACATATACTTTATGATCTCGTCGATCTACTCTCAACATTTTTCTGTTAATTATCTTAAGAAAATGTTTAAGCATAATTACACATATGCATATTTTAAAATTTGCAATTAAAACATTTTTATGATCACAGGAAATTTCAAAATTTACAAAATTTAATTTATTTACAAATACGTTAATTATATTTGATTTTTCTATATTATCAACAACATTTTCTAATATCACACTCGTACACTGGTCAGTAGTGTTAATAATTTCTTCTTTGCAGTAAAAAAGTGAATGGCTGTAATCTTTTAAATGGACAAACGCTTGTTTGTTTGTTTCTTGATTTGTAAGAAAATTGTTTTTACATTCTTCACAATTTGGATTAAGGTAACGTTTTAAAATAAAACCCGCAATATATGCATTGACGTTGCTTTTAATAAATCTTGGAATTGTGCAGGAAGAAGTTTGTTTTACAATTTATGTAAAAGTATTTACATTTATATTTAATTCAGTAGAAATTGCAGTGTGAGGTTCAATGGTAGATGGTATAGTCAAAAATGATTTGAAATTTTGAAATTTGTTTTATCTTCTTCACAGTTTGCTGTAATACTTTTAGTGGATATAAAATTATTAATAATAGCTGTTTTATATGCTGCAATAAACTGGGAACAAGTAGGCCTAACATTATTACCGCACAAATTTCGCACTGTAGCAAAAAAATTTTTAAGCGGGTCCTGATTCAGACCTCGTTTCTAAATACTTAAAACCGATATTCTTCATTTTATTCCAGAGTAATTGCACACTTGTAATTGTTATATTCCAGTTCCTTGCAGATGGAGGGGAACTACAAACTTGTTCATTTTTAATAAATTTTAAATCATTTAGAATTTCATTTGCTTTTACCCAAAAATTTATATGTGGCGAAGAATTACTTAAAACAACATTTAAGGGTTTTCTGGCGGAACGTTTTAATTTAGTACCATTTAACGAGTCAAACAATCTATCATAAATCTATCCATAAAGAATACAAACTCAGCAGTGTCTTAACCCAGATATGCCTAAAAGTTTTTGAAAATATAAATGGAATTTTTTTCATCGAAATTGTGCTTAATAAAGGTTAAGAAAATTATACACACTTACAAAAAAAATTTATTTCTCAAAAAAACTGGAAATTTGGGCAGTACTATATTTAGTACAATAGGCATACAGACGTTTTTTTGAAGGGTAATTAATTTTTGCTATGAAATGAAACGAAACACTTAACGTGTACTCCAATGTCGCACTTAGAACATCTACTAGTTGTTCTTTGATGGCATTGACCACATCGGGTTTGTTTTTCTTGCGGAATAACCAGGTGGTCTAATCGGTCGTACTGTATAGCGGTGTCTTTGGATATACTTGCATGTCCTTTTTGATAAGATGGTCTTTTTTTATTTTGCGCGAGTAATGCTGTAGCGATTCTCCGTCTAAAACTCAGCTGATCTAAGTCTCCACCATTTCTGCCATGTAAATGCCAAGCATTTTGGATTGCCATATCAACGGAATGGGTAATCAAGGGAAAATACCATTTTTTTCCTCTAATGGAAATGCGATATAAACTGATATTTTGATCTGAGCGATCGACTCCTCCCATATTGGCATTGTATATATTTACCAGATGTGGTTGTTCCACTTGAATATTCTTTTTTCTTTTTGCGAATAACGCTTTACAATGTGAATGGGTTCAATTCCCGAAAAGTTCGAGCAAAGACATACCACACTATTATCATGCCATTTTACTGCTATTATGTTTTTATCGTTAATTTTTGCGTAATCATAGGTTCCCCGTCTCTTTTTTTTCATCGATTTTGAATCTACCAGCGAGATTCCTCTCAATCGATTTTCCCTCACAGTACCGGTTGCATAAAAATTCCCTTCAGTCAGTTCTTCGATCAAAGGAATCGACGTGAAGAAATTATCGAAGAAGAGGTGGAATTTTATGTCTGACCATTTATTGCGCAGGGCTTGAGCATATTCCAACACTACTCCTGCATCAACTCCAAAATCTGAATAAGCTTCACTGATATTTGTTGTAGCACTTTGATACGGCTCAAACCAGTTCAAATAACCTAACCTAGTACTTCCAACCCATAGCTTGTACCCATAGCGTATAGGTTTTCCATGAATGTACTGTTTGCAGCCGTGACGGCCGTAATATGGAACCATAGCTTCGTCAACTGAGTGCATTTCTTCAAGAGGCGCATTTTCCATAAACCTTTTTTTTCAGCAATTTGAAAAGAGGTCTTACTTTTGTGAATTTATCACTTTGGTTCAACTCCTGATTGTCACATACATGAAGATTAGAAATCAAAAACTCAAACCTGTCCCTTGAAATTGCTTCTGCAACCATATCATTATGACCATCTTTCTCGCGCTCCCAAAAAATTCTCCGTCTTGGCACTCGCACATAGCCACTAAGAAGCAAAACTCCTATAAAAGCCTTGACTTCTTGATTTTCTATGTTTGCTTTCCGGTTTTTTTGTAGTGCATAATTATTGCTGTAGTATAAAATCAGTTCTATCACTTCCTCGTCAAAAAATTTTGAAAAAAGTTCCAGTGGACACTCTGAACTTGTTGTATTATCGGCATTTTTGTCAAAGTCGATAGAAATCGAATTCAAATCTTCCATAACCCAACTGTAATACTTTTTCCTTTTAACAGATGTTTTTGCGGGTTTTTCTTTATTTGGTAGTATTTTATTTCGTAATTGCGATAAGGATAAATCGTCATCCGATGAAAAATCGCTGTTGTCATCATTAGTCCGAAATAAAATCTCTGCCGGAGCCTGGAGTTGTGATGCGGGTAGATTATCAATAGTAAGATCATCTTCACCTCCAGAATCTTGATCTGTTATATCACCTGTTGCGTTCTCGGGAGGAAATACTGTTATTCCTTCTACTCTGCCAGCATTTTCCACATCTTCCTCCAACATAGCAAGAGCCTCAAGTGAAAATCCTCTGTAATGGAATGAGTTTTAGATGTTTATTATCCTAATGTACTATATGTAGTACACCTCTACTTCAGCCCCTCAAACTAAAGTAAATTTCCAAAATTACAGGAACATTTAAATGCCCGCTGATAACATTATCATATAGGGTAATTGCTCCAGTAATGGACACCCAAGAGAAAATCTCAATTTAAAAAATTCTCAAAAACTATGACATTTTATAGAGACAAATATGAAATATGACCAAGTGTAGTGAATTTTATGTGCTTCCTTTTAGTATATGTTTGAGCGCTTAACTTCATATATATTTATGGATTATATTTTATAATTTGTAAAATGTCAAACGTGCCAGTGGTGGACATACTATCATCAATAATGGTCACATTTTGGGTGAGTAATGGACACCTTTAAATTTTTAAAATCTATTCAAATTTTGTAATTTCAGGAACACTGTAATGGCCCCTCTGATTCTTTTGTTTAGGCTCTGCAATATTACAAACAATGTCCTCTCTAAAATAATATAATATATCATCTTTGACTGGCCACTTCCATGAATCCATCAGCCCTGCGGTAACCATGGACCGAATCTGTGCCCCTTGTACGTCACTCTTCAAGATAACTCCTGCAAAGGTAAGATATTTTCTAGAATAATAATAAGTAGATAGGTCTCTATTACAGGTTTAAAAAAAAAACAGACATTTCAATCAAACATCGAATCAGTGGTTTTCTTACTCACCAGGATAATGGTTGTTCTCGTATTTGATGATTACAAATTTTCCCACCGTCAGATCTAAATCTTCGAGGTCACTCACATCTAAATCCTCATCATTGTATCTGACACTTACATCTGAATCAGAACTTTCAATGACCGCTCTAAGTTTCTTTTTATTTTTTGTTTTAGGGAGTAACTTCTTAGTTTCTTCATTTTTATAAAACTCTCTGTACTTTCCACTCGACACAACTGCTGGAAATATTTTTCTCTTGCGCTTTGGGGTTTTTATTTCTGTAGGATTAGAATTAGGAAATACCAAACATTTTTTAAATGGCGATGGTATTTTATAACCTTCTCCTTCCTTGCTCTCGTAATATTTCTTCGTGGCATCTTTGGGGGTTTGCCACTGTGAACTTGTGGAAGGTTGTTCCTGAATTGGAGAAACCTCTCTTGCATTGTAAGGTTCTTGAGCATCAGCTCTTGGAGTTGAAACATCCATATTTTCTTCTGCGAGAGACAGATTATCTGACTTTTGGCTAACTGAGCTCATATCTTGGGAGGAAGTAGGATTGTTATCGTTTCTTATAGCACACCACACTTTATACAAGTTGACTGACTCTATATTCCCAGTCCATGCGGCACCAGTTCTATATGTTTGCAGGAATTGATCCAGTTCTTCTTTTTCAATTTTTCCTTCAATGGTTTTTATTGCCGTGTTGTTTGTGTTATACTCATTTAGAATATTTTCAGATGTTATTATTCTATTTGGAATACACTTTGTATAATCTACATTATTTTTGTCAAAAGGAAATAAACCACTTTTCCTAAATCCATTTTGGATTGTAGTTGCTGTAGCAAATTGATCAAATACTGCTTTTAAAATTGTCCCAAATGTATACCTGTTCACTTCTTTAGGAAAATTTTGAAATTTCCAGGTCCTAACAGCAGATTTCCATCCCGACTTAAGAGGCTTGAATACAGCTACATCTGCCGGTTGCATAATGTGAGTGGTGTTTGGAAGTAAGGATATTAAAATGATACCGTTCTCATCACAGAGTAGGCTTGCTTGTTGAGTTAGGTGAGAACGATGCCCGTCCACAAAAAGTACAACTGGCCGATCAATATTTGATGATTTCACGAACGGTATAAAATGATTTGAGAGGTATTCATAGAACACTTCTGAATTAATCCATCCAGAATCTGACCTACCAAGTGCCCAATTTTCAGGAATAGATTCAACAATAGCTTTTGGCATCTTTTTATACGGAAAAATTAGCATTGGAGGTACTACAGTTCCATTAGCTGAAAATGTGGCCATGACTGTAATCTGTTCTTTTTCGGAACTTACTCTTTCATAAAAATCTTCAGTCGTCTTGGCTGGTCCTAAAACTTTCCCACTTTTTGGACACAAAACAAATCCAGATTCATCACCATTAAATATGCGGCTGGGATCCAGAAGAATCGATTCTAGATGTTTTTCTTTAAAATGATCTGATATTTCATCAAACCAACCATGAATGCGATCTTGCGTAACTGCAGCTCGAGCCTTGCTTACTGATTCGGCATTTTTTTCTTTTATCTCCGGATGGCGTTTTAGAAAACCTTCAAACCAGGATCGTCCTGGGGTTTTAGATTCTTTTAAGTACCGAATTTCTCTACCATTGTCTTCTAGAAATTTTTTGACTGACAAAAGAAGATTCTGTTTATGCACTGGAAATCCTTTCTTCGCCATAGCAAGAATCCATGTAACTAATGTGTTTTCTTCTGTTTCAGATAATTCCGACTGAGGGCCCATTTTCCTTTGAAGAGGGACAGCACCTGACAATTTTCTGATTAGTGTACTTCGGGGAACACCGAACTGTCGTGCAGCCTGTTTTTTACTAAGACTGTTTTCCTTCACTGCTTGCACAGCCTTTTGCATATTCTCATCAGAATATGAAAAAAATATTCTTTTTGTCTGCTTTTTTGTAGAATTGGCCTGTTTTTTTTTTGTTTTTGCCATTGCCCTACAAATAAAAAAATAATAAAAGCAACGTTTTCACACTAGGTATTTTCTTTCAATTTGGGTGTCCATTGTTAAATTTCGTCACCTCAGTAATGGACACCCTCGGGTCCATTACTGACACAATGTTGAAATTCTTGTTTGAGTAATGGTCACCCTCCCTAATAAATATTCTACCACTGCGATATCGTATTTTTAATTATATACACATATTTTTGGCTTACCGTATTAAAACTCAAAATGTCACAAAAGTCTGTACTACTGCCCGAACTTAACTGTTTTCACTGTTTAACATCACGATGCACGATCCTTCGGATGACTTGAAACAACGGTTGACAGGGTAGCCATTTAAAAATATGTCTCCCACTCATATAAGACTGAAGTTAGGTGCATACCACTCAATAGGGATGTATAACATTAGATTTTGAGTAACTTGGCTACCAAAACAAATCTTTTTAGCGCTTACTTTGAAAATTCTTAGTCATTTTCAATAAAGGGTGTCCACTACTGGTGCAGTGTCCATTACTGGAGCAACTACCCTATTGTTATTTTGGCCACCGAATGAAAATTTTACTCACAACATAAATATTTGAAATCGGCTTACCTTGCGAAACGGATATTGTAATCGTCCATTTTTGTTTGTCACTAAACTTTACGTTCACACAAAACATAAAAAAGTATTGAAAAGTCAATTGTATGTTGCCACACGCAATGCCTCATGAATAATGAGTCAGAAGATGCATTTTATGTTACATCTCGAAATGTCGCATGTGCAGGCTGAGACTTGTTCTACCCGTACTATATATAGTACATTAGGTATATCTGGGTTAACCTTCTATCATTTTACAAGATGTGGCTAAACTTAAGCCTGCGTAAACAGATCTACTAAACAATTGAGATGCAAGTTTTACTCTCATTTTTTTTGGATCCTTCCGGAAAAATGTGGGAATGAGTTAGATTTGGGCATACTTTATTAAAACGATTATTGCCGCGTCCATTTCATATAATTGCTTTATATGTTGAAATTTTGCTCGCTTGCCGTTATCGAACATAATATCTTTCTGTAAGAAATTATTACGAGTGCATTTTAATAAATGGGGTACATCGTATACATGTATTATTTCCTGGTCGTCTACTCGAAAAACTTTTTCATTAAAAAAGTCCTAATTCTGTACTTAATTCATTGATTGCACTTTGATTAGATGACCCTTGATCGGACACAGTGGCCAAAATTTTTAAATTGATGTTAGTATGAACAGTTCTAATTATCAACTTAATTAATATTTTCAATCTTTCTTTGTGGCCGACTGAACAAAGAAAAATGCGAAGGCATGTTTCTATTTTCTGTTAATTCCTCGCAACATAAAACAAATAGCATGATCAACAACATTTTTCAATCGTTCATCACCGTAGTCAACTAAACTTTCTATTATGTTACGTTTTAAATTTAAATTTGGCATCAAAGCAATTTCACCGAACATTAAAATACAATATGTGTCCCTATCCATCATAGTTCTTGACAATTTTGAAATGTGTTCAATTAACTGCGGATTTATTCCTGTATATATTGGCATATTTTCTAATGATTTTGCTAATGTACCTGGAGATGGTAAGGTAAAATATGTCCTTAAAAGTCTGTATCCTTTGGGACTACGTTTAAATATTGACAATGCCATTGCTTTATCTGCATGTGAATATCGTTTGCCTTTTGGATCCTTGGGTTTTAAACATAATTGCGTGATTATAAAATTTCTACAAACAGGTGAAATATTAGATAATAAATTTTGAAATTTCTTGTTTTCAAATTCTTTTAACAAATTAAAATGACCCTTTTTGGCTTTGGTGCAATCTCTTTTTTCTGGGAGATAAGGCATTGGACTTGTAGAATCCTATATCTCTAAGTGTAAGAGTTCTTTGCTTTGTTCTTGGAGGTGTAACTGGTTGTAAAATTTCTGAAATTAAAAAAAAAAAACATGAATTATGAATATCAATTTTTTTAGAATCATATTAAAGATGAGTTTTCAGTTAATCACTTTCAAATAATTGAGATTTCAAAATTTATAGTATATCGGATAAATAAATATTTAAGTAAATTAAAACTTTTAAAATAAAAAGGTCCTTATTTCGTAAATCTACCAAAGAACATGTTTTTCTAGATATGAAAAGTATTACATCTCACCTGATGTGCTTAAAGAAATTGTAGAATGGTGTTCTGGTTCAATTACTGTTTCTACTACCTTTTCAAAAACAGTTGTTGATGTACTACAGATAGGAGACCATTTCTCTAAGATTGATGCGTTCAGAATATGTCCAGTATTTGTTGATATAATAGCATGGGAAGTGGAGGGTAATTGTTCTCGTGATTCTGGAACTGCTGAACCTGTAAGCGTTGAAGTAGATATTTAATATCAGTAAATTTAAAAAATTTTGTTCACCAGTAAATTTAAAGTTCATCATATTTTTAAAAAATGAAAATTATTTTTTAAATTCAACATACTGCTTGCTCCATGAGATAGGAGTTCTTGAGGAGGTCAATTAAAAATGGTAGGCATAGCATTTCGGTTTAACTTTTTCTTCTGTGGAGTTTGAAAAGCTGATTGTTCAAAATGATCTGAACATAGCATGTAGTTTTGTATCATTACTTGTCGTGGCATTTCCAATAGTTCTGGCATAAATTGCAGCCATTTTTCCAAACGTTGTTGATTTTGAGGGAAAAAATGATACGTTAAATCTGGTCGCCGCTGAGAAGTATTCCCACAGTAGGGAGCCCTACAGTACCTTCTGCTCTTTTTAAGCAGACACTATAAAAGAATCAATTTAACAAAAATACTGTACATGGTTTTGGAAGGTCATGTAGCAAAAAACAAAAAACATTTAAACATACCGTAAGTGGATATGATTGAAGATGTTTAAAGAAAAGAAAACCGGTCAAACTGCCACCAATGTATCCTGTTCATTCTGCAATACCGAATATTGTGCAGTAATTGATCATAACGGGCCTTTTTGTAGTTATTCACTCAAATTGAACAATCCAATTCGCGAAACGTCAAAGTACTTTAACTCCATATAAATTTGTTTTATTTTCTCAGAGTGACATTTCTATTTAAAAAAATCTAATTCCTACGTAGGATTAAATAATTGTAATACTTACCCAAAACGTATTTTATCGAGGATAACTTGTGATAAATATTTTGATGCAATAGCAATCGTAGCATTGATGTAATACGCAAGGGTAATACCAACCGCACGTAATTCATAGTTTAAGAAAGAATTCTGGAATTCAGAAATTTTACAGAAACCTATGACAAATGTCGTGCGTTCGTGCCCTCTAGTAAACTAGTGCAATATTAACAAGGCAATCTGACCTTGGCCATAAGACATTCAATGGCCTGGCAATAATGTGGTCCTTAAGACTAACTTAAAATTAGCGGTTTTAAAAATGTGCTTAAAATTAAATAATGTCAAAATCAAAATGCAAATTTTGAGAAGGAAATGTGAGCTCTGCAACATTTTCAAAAATATATTAGTAAACTGTGCAAAAAATCTGTGTAGAATAACTATAAGAATGATGAGATAAAATAAGGAAGACGCAAAATTCATTTCAAATAAAAAACATAAACGGGGAAATATTAAAAGAAAGAAATGAGATAATGAAACGATTGAAGGAACACTTTCAAGAGTTACTTAACCCTGACCCAAACAAAAGAAGGGAAGAAATATTTAGACCTCAAACAGAAAAGGAAGACAACGACGAAGAAATAACCATGGAAGAAGTACAAACAGCAGTAAAGAAATTGAAGATTGGAAAAGAACCAGGCAAAGCAAAAGACAGCGGAAATTATGAAAAACATGAAACAGAAAGGAATGCAGTTATTACTATAAATTTGTAATAAAGTGCGGACAGAAAAACAAATATAAAAAGACTGGCAAATAACACTAATAATTCCCAAACATAAGAAAGGAGACCGAAAAATACAAATAACTACAGAGGAATAAGTCCACAATTATGAAAATACTCGAACAGATACTTGAAACACGAATGGAAAGGGCAGTCGAAGACACCTTGGAGGAGGCATAAAGTGGATTAGGACAAGGATTAGGACGAGAGAAAATTACAGAACTTAGAAATTTGGAACAGAGAGCTGAACAAAAATGAAATGAAAATGAACATAGAAAAAATAAAAGTGATGATAACCGGAGAAGAGACACATAAACTAAACGTACAGATAAAAGGGGAGAAGACAGAGCAAGCTAACACTTTTAAATATCTAGGAGTTACAATAGATGTTGTATATATAGCTTTTGAGTACATACATACCAGTATTGACTTTTGCATGTGAATAATGGGTTATCTATGGAAAATTGAAAAATAAAGTACAAGCGATCGACATGAAATATCTGAGAAGAGTTAGAGGAGTCACAAAGGCAGATAGAATGAGAAATGTTGATATAAGAGAAGAATAGAAGAAGGATATACAACCTGTACCTGAGTTTATTGAAAGAAGACAGCCGAGCTGGTGGGGACATTTGCAAAGGATGGAAAAAAACAATACCTGTTAAAAGCATATGACTAGCTAAAATAGAGAAAAATAAGAAAAGAGGAAGACTACAACTAACATGGGAGAAAAAAATAAGGTAGACTACTTAAAAGGAAAGGAAAAACATTGAAGGAAGCAACAGAATTAGCAATGAATGAATGGAATAGAGTGGAAACAGTTTTTATATGGATGAAGTCATCATAACACCCTACACCACTATGTGGTATCAAGGGTTTTCGATTATACCAGTACGGGCGGAGACCGGCGGTATATAGCCAACCGTATTACCTACTGCTTCGGGAGAAAAAAAATTACAGTTAAAGTGGCCAAGAGAAATTCAAAGAAAATATTTTTAAGTATCTGAGTTGACCGCAAGCAGGCGCAATCAATAGGGTCATCAATAAAAATTAAATTTACTGGCAAACGTCTCAGAATAAGTTGCAGCTTTGATAGCATCATTAGAAGCTGAATTAATTCTGCACAACTTTGATTTTATACTTATTATCGTAGCACCACTAATAAGGGTGGAGAAAAGAGTTGAATTTTATTTACTACAAAAGATATCATAACTTCTGTACTCTTTGTCAGAAGTTAACGAACTTCAGCTCATTTGAAAGGGAATTATAAGCTGATTTAAAGTTGCTATTCAGCGACTACGGCTAATTTGTTATAAAGTAGCTAGAGGGCGCTATTTGCGGTAGTATTAGTTTTTCAAAAAAAAATAAATGGAAAGGTGTGTTTCTTTTGCAACAGTTACAAAGCATTCAAGATGGCGAACGTTATGGTGAAAATCCAAAATGATTATCTTTTTTCGTTCTCGAGTTATTATCAAATGAGTCTATTAACTGAAGATAAAAACGAATCTAAAATGGCAAACAAATGCTATCGAGTAACAATTTTCGTTTTCAGGTAAGTAGAAAGACATTAATCTGTTTAAAGGCATGCACTGAACAATACTACAAACAAACTCATAAATGAGAAAAATACAGCCACTAAATGAAAGTAATAAACAATAAAATATTAATGTCGGAACTCACTTTGAACATTTAGAAATACATTGTAATCAACAATGTTTGAAGGTCTGTACCTAAAATGTTTCCAAAATATTATCCATCTTTCATTTCGAAACGGCCGTTTACTATCCGTACGGATATCAGTAATAATTTCTACTCAACTCTATGCGGACAATAAAAAAGTATTGTATATCGGCACATTGAAACTTTGTTGATTACAGTGCATGATTATTGTTCATTGCTTTTATTTAGTGTTTGAATTATTCTTGTTTCTCTATTTGTTGATATACGAGGTCTGGCAATTAAATACCCGGATTGTTGCCGTATTTTTTTTATTGATAAAATTATTCAATTAACATTTAATCCCCTTCAGTGTACTCTCCTTCCCTATTCCTACATCGTTCCATTCGAATTTTCCATTGATGGAAACAGTGTGACGTAGGTCATTTTCCGACAAGATGTTTAATAGTCGCGCCGCCTGTTGTTTTACAACTTCTACGGATTCAAAAAGGGTGCCTTTGAACGTAGATTTAATCTAAGGAAACAAAAAAAAGTCACACGGAATCAGATCTGGCGAATACGGTGGATGTTCCAGTCAAATATTAGAGTTTTGGCCAAAAATTGCTTTACGGAGAGCACGTTGTGAGCCGGCGCATTATCTTGGTGCAGAATCCACGAATTCTCTTTCCACAAATCTGGCCTTCTCTTCCGAACTCGTTCACGGAGATTTTTCGAAAACTTGTAAATATTAATGTTGGTTAACTGTATGGCCATCAGGAACTCAGTTGATGTAGATAACACCTCGGATATCGAAAAAGACTACAACAACATTGCTTTGAACTTCGATTTGCTCATCTTTACTTTTTTTGCCTCTCTTTAAATTTTTTATACCACTCGAAAACTTGTGTACGCGATAGACAATTATACCTTTTGCAAAGTTTCATAACACTCCATGGCCGACTTTCCGAGTTTAAAGAGAAATTTCACATTAATACGTTGTTCGACTCTCGTTGCAAGGCACTCACAAGGTCTGATTTAATCAACGATTACAAGAAAACTGATTTGGCTACAAAACTAGAATTTTACACATAAAAGGAGGAATGGATACCTGTCAATACTTTCCATTCTATTGTTTTAAGACTGTCATGGCCTCTTAAAAAAATGAGTCCGGGTATTTAATTGCCAGACCTCGTATTCTTGTGTTTAAATATTCTCTGTTCCCAAAAACATTCAAATGCTTCTAAATAATGTCCTAACATTAATAAAAACTTTTATAGGCAATATACAATCTTAGAATTAAAAATATTACTCGATAGGATCTTCCGTGAAACCGAAAAAACTACTTCTTACAGGCGTTCTGTGAGGAAGAAACTCTTCCTTCTTATTTTTACGTAAGGTACCAACCATTGTTAACTTATAATCGGTAAGTAATGACTTTACAAGAGGTATACTTGTGTACCTAGTTACGTTACGGTTTGTATTTCTTATTCTTTGAACCAGTCGTTTCACAACATCCGACGGCGAATTACTAGTTCTATATGGACCTACTGGTTGGACTCCTACATATATTTCAAACGTTTTCAAATAAAATGTTCTGGCATCAACCATAGCAAATACTTTAATCCCATATTTGCTTGGTTTGTTTGGCAGGTGCTTTCTAAAACTACAGCAACCTTGAAAGGGGATCAGCTGTTCATCAATTGTGACATATGCTCCTGTTGAATACGAAGAAACGAAATTATCGGACAAAATAACAATAAACTCTCTAACGGCGGCGAGCTCATCTGTTTGTTTCCTCTCGTCTCGAGTTGCAAGATCGTCACATCTTAGAGTTCTCAGTAGGAAAAGAAATCTTCTAGATGACATTGTTAGAGAAAACATTTCACATCCTGTGCCATATTTTGCCCACAGCTCCTCAAAATTTAAATGAGAAGATTTCAATACGCCGCTAAGAATAAGCAGTCCTATAAATGCCCGCATTTCTTCGTATGATACATCATTGGCATCTCTTTCTCTTTCAAAATTAACACGCGCTCGCAATATACATATTTGTATATTTTATAAGCAAATTCAAAATCCTTTCATCATAAAATAAAGAAAATATTTTCAGAGTGGACGCAGTTCTTGCACTTGGTCTGACAATTGGTAAGCAAGAAACAATGTTGTTTTCTGGTTCTAACATTTCTTGGTGGAGCTGTTTTTCTCCATCTTATGTTTTCTTCACTCTATTTCTCAATGCTGTCTTCACTAGCATCTTGGTCTGAGTCAGTTCACTACATTCATCGGGATAATCATTATCAGATGCCATCAGCCCCAGGGGCCTTCCGCGCCTTAATCTTCATAGCCATGGCCGGGATCTCGTCCACCGTGAATGGGCTCTCCGGGTCAACATTAGGTGAGTATGATAGATTCTCATTTCTAATGATCTTTTGTAGTTCAGTTTCCTGCTGTGGGTCATCAGTCGGCACTAGTTTCTCCAGAAGAATCTCCATGGTGTCCTTCCAGGACCGGGTCGAGCGCTCGCCCAAGTCGAGGGTGGAGACCAAGATTCGGACACTACGTTTTCCAGCAACTATCTTGTATGTGACTCCCCACGGGTTTCGACTTCCCTCCTCAGCCACAAAGTTTCTCCAGTGCGTTTCTTTGGCGGTCAGGATTTCCCGTTTGTATGCATTTCTAGCTTTCCGAAGATCCTCTTTTAATTCAGCAACTGTCGCTTCCGGTAATGCACATCCCTGCGAGAGGCCTGGTATCTTTTTCTACAGTCAGCAACACCAATCCTGAGGTAAGGTGGGGTGACCACCACTTTTTTCCCTTTATAGTAGGGATGGATTGCTTACAGATCTTAATTAGTCGATGTTGTACGACATCCACAAGGGTTGCAGCGTCCATGTCCTCAGTGTTCGACAGGATGGGTTCTTTCTTGACCAGGAGGTCGAACTTGGATTTCCAGAAATCGGATTTTAGGGAGAATCTTGTAGTTAAACCCTCCTCGTCAAATCGGGTCACCTGGTCCTGTAACGTGATCACAATGCAACGATGGTCGCTCGAGCACCATTCCTCCTTGACAGACCAGTCCAAAACTATTGGCAGGGCATTCTGGGTGGCAAGGGTTACGTCGATACAGGATTCGCCGTTTACAGTGGAGAAAGTGTAAGGTTGCCCCTCCTTGTTCAGAAGAAAAAGGTTATTTTGCAGGACAAACTCCTCCAGCGACGTGGCACGTTCGTTGGTTAGGTGGTCAAACCACACCGTGGAACGGGCGTTGGCATCCATGCATACGACAATTTTCTCCCTCTGAGTTCAGACAGAATCCTTTCAAAGGGGCGTAAGGAAGTCTCTATCCCATCTCGGTATTGGCAATAAATATTTATCAGAACTAGATCACACAAGATTATCCGGATGACGTTTACCTGAGTTCCTAGATATTGTGTCAAAGAGACAGCGTTCAGCGATGGATTGGCGACGATTGCTAGGGCAGAGGGGTCAGAGGCGTGCAGAAGCCACGGACGCAGTCCGTAACCCGGGCATTTGTCCTGGAAAGTATACGGCTCTTGGATTAGGGCGATGTCAATATGATGGTTAGGTAGGGGCAGTGGGAATCTCTGGATTTGCCGCTTGGTAAAGCGTCTAAAACCAGAGGTTCGCTGTAGATACCAACTTTGTTGCCGTGGGCCACTTCGGGCGCATTGGGACCTTCCCAGACAATCGTCACGACGCACACTACAGTCCTGTTCCCTTGAAGGAACACCAGATCGGGTTTTCGTAGTGCGTCGTTGGACAGTCTGAGTTTAGGCTCTTCTTCTACAATCCACCCTTTGGATTTGGCTGTCGTTCTTAGGCGAGCTACTATTCTATCATGTCGTCGAATCCTCTCATAGTGCGTTAGCGGGCATGCCTGGAGTACGTGACATAAAGACTCGACTCTTCTGCATCCCGCTCTGCACTTTCTCTCGTGTGATGGATTTGAGGGCATACCTTTTGTTGGTAGAAGGTTGCCCCTGAGCCTTATCGCGTCCACAAAGTCTCTGCCCGACCAGAACACGGGTGGATTTTCTACCTAGTGTCTCCTACCAAGCTCCGTGCCTGAGCCCATTGTCGGAGTACCCATTCTCCAGCATATCTGCGTAAAATCGCTTCACTCTGTTTTTATTTGCTCCGGCCTCTCCCGCCATTTTCGTCAGTCGTTCCCACAGTTTTTCGGCTGACGGGAGTGTTAATATAGTGGCTGTTGTTTGGTCCGCTGTAGTCGCCACATTCGTAATGCGGTTAAGCATTATTGTGGGGATGTAGCTTCTGAAGGACATTACTCCTAGTCCTCCATCCCTCACCGGAGCATGAATAACGGCGGCAGGATATGATTTGTTCAGGTGTAACGCTTTGCGTACGCTGATACTTCTTGAATAAAATTAATCCGATATCGATTAACGTTTTGGCTATTGTCCCAGCCATAGGGAGAAACGGGCCTGGAAAAACACCCTACTTCCGTGAGTGGAAAGGAAGTAAGTTGGAGCTGCCTAGATGGTAGGCCAGGGGATCTTAGCCGGCAAAGCCGTTGCCCAGCGGGGACCACGAGGAGGTGCCCCCCTGCTTGTCAAGCTGCTCCCGTGCCAGTTGGTCAGATGAAACGACCGATTATAAGCAGCCGGCCCAAGGTGGATGTACCCCTGGCGGAGGGCCGCGCTGCTGTGCTGACAGACCTGAAGATTAGGTCGCCTTCTCATTGACGGACAAGTAACCTCAGACCACGTCTTTGGTTAAACGGACGATATATGGTAAGTTAAACCTATGTATATATATATATATATATAATTAATTATATTGTGAGTATCGGATTATGGATATATATTTAAAACTTAAGACTAATACTAAAACGAATTAAAATCTGTAGTAAGGAAAAATTAGACGAACACATAGCCAACTAAAATCTCTTTACAGGGTGCGGGGGCCAGAGTTAGGACGAGCAGCCGGGACCGAGCCGAAGTGACCATCAGGTAAGTATACAGAAGGAATCGGTAAGATTAAACGATAATGTGCATGATATAATCAAATAATATGTTGTATTAATTTTACACTGAAGGTGTCCAACAGGTTGGTTACTAACAGGTAAGTATTGATGTAAGTGTTGACCACAAGGTAAGATACTGGCTGTAGCTATTCATAGTATTAATATTGTGTTAATTTTTCAGTTTGGGAATGACCCTAGGTGATTTCAAGGTAAGTGGGCAGAATAGGTGAGTAACTGATCTAAGTTGATTATCGATTGAAGTTGAAAGTTCTATTTCTCCAAACAGAGTTGCAGAAATGTCTGTGGCAGTTAATACTCCCGAGAATGGTAAGATGAACGATTTGATTTCTAAAGTACGAAGGTAACTGAAGTATTTCCATTAAACTTTTATTGCAGTCGGGCCAAATGCCTCTTGCACCTACGACTAGAGGTAAGATTTGTAGAGTAGTGCCGGGAAATTTTGTTCTTACAGCTTCGATAAAGAGAGGATCGCTGTAATACGCGGTCTTATGGTCGGCGGAAATTCGAGGATTCCGAGGACCTTCCCAACACACCGTGACATCGGAGATTATGGTTCTGCCATCTTTGCCAAAAATCAAGTCGGGTTTCCTGAGAATACCGTTAGGTAGACGGAAGTTTGGTTCGACTAAGGTAAGCCATCCTTTTTTATCGGCAGCTTTCTTACAGGCGGAAACAATTTTGTCATGGCGCCAAACACGAGGCCAGTGACTAGCGGGACAGTTTTGGAGGACGTGGCTCAGTGATTCCGATTTATTGCAGCCAGCTCGGCATTTTCTGGCTTCCGGTGGGTTAGATGGAATTCCCTGCGTCGGCAGTAAATTACCCCTAAGTTGGATGGCCTGACAATACTCTCTCCCTGACCAATACCTTGGGGGATTACAGATCCAACTACCACTGACTGGGGACGTACTGCCGTGGATGAGTCCGTTACCGGAATATGATTTTTCCAACAACTGTCTCCAGTGATTTTGAATAGCCGATTTTGAAGGACTAATATCGCCCAAAAGTTTAACCTGTTGCTGATAGAATTTTTTTACAGGTGAAGACGCAATCGTAGCGGCGACGAGAGATTCGGTGTTCAAGGCCAGCTTATCCAGCCGTGACATCATTATTTTGGGGATGACGTTGATGAACGGAGGAATACCCAAACCACCGCCTCTAATATCGGTATGTATAAACGCATTGGAACAGGTTTTATTGAGATGAAGTATTTTACGTACGAAAATTCTAATATTTCTGTCAACGTCCCGAAGATCTTTCGATCTGATTTTGGGAGTGCATAACATGTACAGAATACGAGGGATTAAATAAGTTTTGAAAATAATTAGCTTTTGCGCTGGTTTCAGAAAGGATTTATGTATCCTGAAAAGGTAGTCCCTGACGAGGCCTATGTCGGGATATAGGGGGCCATCGATTGTATAAACTTTCCCTAGATACCTAAAGCATTGACCGGGTGTTATTTGCTGAATGGGTTTACCATCGATAAAGTGAAGAGCTTTCGAAATTGTATACAGTTTCTTTTTAGAGGGAACACAATTAACGGAGAGGGATTGACACTTCTCAACGTTTACGGAAAGCCCGCGCTTGTGGAAAAACTCGTTACATTTCTTTAAGAGGTGTCTGATTGCGGAGGTAGATGAAGCTAAGAGCACGAGGTCGTCCGCATAAGCTAAACAGGAGATCTGTTCATCGCCTATACGAAGACCGTCCGAAGTTGGAAGATTTTCTATCAGTTCGTCTATGACGGCATTGAACAGAAATGGAGAGAGAGGATCGCCCTGCTTCACTCTTCTACGCATAGGAATGTAACGAGTGCGATTTCCGCCTAGGCAGACCATCGTTTCGGCTCCCTCGTAAGAATTTTGGATGTAATTGATGAGACGATCATCGATGTTAAGTCGCCTGAGAGCTCTAATAATCGAACAATGCGAGAGAGTGTCAAATGCTTTCTGGAGGTCTAGGGTAAGTAAATGATGAGGGGAAGTGTTCTTCCTGTAGTGTTGAATGATAGAATACAAAAATAAATTATTGGCTAGACAGCCATCAATTTTCCTAAAGCCCCTTTGTAGACTGTTTAACATGACAGTATTGACTTTGGCAGCCAGAATTTTATGTAACAATCTCATTAACAGAGAGCCAATGGTAATACGCCTCCAATTTTTGATGTTGTTGGTCTCTCTAGATTTGGGAATAAGAATCGTACGACACTTCTTCAAAATCTGAGGGGTATAGCCCTTGAGTAACATACTATTGAATAGAATACCTAATTTCCTAATCGGTAGTTTCCTGATGTGTTTCAGTTTGAGACCATCGGGACCGGAAGCATCCAAACTGAGCCTTATCGCGTCCACAAAGTCTCTGCCCGACCAGAACACGGGTGGATTTTCTACCTAGTGTCTCCTACCAAGCTCCGTGCCTGAGCCCATTGTCGGAGTACCCATTCTCCAGCATATCTGCGTAAAATCGCTTCACTCTGTTTTTATTTGCTCCGGCCTCTCCCGCTATTTTAGTCAGTCGTTCCCACAGTTTTTCGGCTGACGGGAGTGTTAATATAGTGGCTGTTGTTTGGTCCGCTGTAGTCGCCACATTCGTAATGCAGTTAAGCATTATTGTGGGGATGTAGCTTCTGAAGGACATTACTCCTAGTCCTCCATCCCTCACCGGAGCATGAATAACGGCGCCAGGATATGATTTGTTCAGGTGTAACGCTTTGCGTACGCTGATACTTCTTAAAAGAGTCATAGTTACTCCCGCCGTTTACCCGCGCTTGCTTGAATTTTTTCACGTTGACATTCAGAGCACTGGGCAGAAATCACATTGCGTCAACACCCGCTGGGAGGACACCTAGCGGCGGCGCGAACCGTCCGAAGGGCCTAGCAGCAAGGAAGTTCCGCGGGAGGCCAAGGCACGGATCCGGTACGCCGGAGCGAACTTCACCTCGCACAGGCCCGGCACGTTAGCCGGGACCCGCTTCCCGACCAAGCCCGACGCGCCCCGATCGTCAGAGCCAATCCTTATCCTGAAGTTACGGATCCAATTTGCCGACTTCCCTTACCTACATTATTCCATCGACTAGAGGCTCTTAACCTTGGAGACTTGCTGCGGATATGGGTACCATCATTCACGTGGCCCTCTCCTGGATTTTGAAGGTCCGAGGGGACGATTCGGGTCACCGCCGCAACTGCGGTGTTCTTCAGAGGAGTGGACGCAGTTTTTGCACTTTGTCTGACAATTGGTAAGCAAGAAACAATGTTATGTTTTCTGATTCTAACATTTCTTGGTGGAGCTGTTTTTCTCCATCTTATGTTTTTATCTTTGCTATAAAAGTAATTGGCTGATTGTACCTGATCATCTTCATTCTACTCCTCAATGCTGTCTTCACTAGCATCTTGGTCTGAGTCAGATGGGTGTTCACTACATTCATCGGGATAATCATTATCAGTATCATTACTTTCATTAGGAATCAGATTATCATCTTCATAGTAATTCCAATTATCTACAATTGTCTGTAATTCAGCTTCAGTTAGTGGTCTTTTTAAATCCCATAAAGACATCCTGGAACTAATTATATTTTTATTTATAAGTAAATACTAATAATAATAAATCAGTTTGAAATAAAAAAATATAATAAATATAAAAAAAATACAATGAACAGATAAAGCAGCGACATCTTATGATCGCTTTTTGACCTGATATTGCAAAAACGATTTGCAACAAAATTAAAAAAAAAATACAATAATAATAATAATAATTAATAATAATAATTCATTTACTAACACACATCCAGGCACAAAAACCAGCATTACAGAACATAAATAAGTTGTTAATGGCCAATCTCACCGACAATACTTAAAGTATAAGCAAGGCTTAAATTGGTAAGTACAGCTTAATGTGTTACACGGAACATTTAAGTCATACTTAAAGCTAAAACGAAGTCTTAAATTTAAGACCCTTATATCTACGACTTAAATCATATGTTAACCTAAAATTCAAAACTTGTTAGTTCTATGTTAATTTTGGGCGTTAATTAAGAACATAATTAAGAAGCTACTATACAATGGATGAACAACTGTTGCTTGTAGCACAAGATATGGATGTCATATTGGATTGGGTCATCATAGATTTAATTATCACTGGCATTCCACGACAAATATATACCAGAAACGATCACTTTTCTTGTATGGCAGATTTAGAATTCTTCCCATATTTCAGCATAATGAAAGTTTTTAAAAAAATTTTGTGTAAATCGTTTTTGATTGCAGTGAAAACCTCGAGCAGCCTCTGTACAGCTGTTTCAGCCCTGCTTGGGGCTTCTTCAGCAGAGACGAGGCTGCTCGAGGTTTTCACTGCAATCAAAAACAATTTGCACAATTTTTTTTAAAAAACTTTCATTATACTTTGACAGCAAGCATGGGGGACTTATTAGGAGCAAATCCCGCTTCAATTTGTCTATCCTACTGCAATGTCAGGTCAAAAAGCGATCGTAAGATGTCGCTATTTTATCTATTCATATGGTTGTCGTACAAAATTAAATACTACCATAAATTGTAGTGTAGTAGCGACGGCCATATTGCATAATATTGCCAGAGATGCTGGTGAAAATCTTCGTCCCGATGAAGCTAATGATATTTTGCTGCTAATGTTAAATAATGGCAATATTCCACTACAGAACAATGCCATTGAAAATACTGGATTTGAAGTGAGGACTGCTTTAATTAACAATTACTATTCACAGTTATAAATATAATATAAACAATAAAAAATTATGTGCCTGATAAATGTTTTATTTAGTATTAATTACAAATGTTGTTCCGCATTCTTTAAAAAGTTAGTTACCCAGCTAGAATTAATTTTTTTTAATTCTTCTAGATTTATTTGTAGTTCTACATCTAAAATTTGTTTTTGCACATTATGAATTTCTTTTTCTCTTATTTCCTTGTTTTGCAGAATACGTTTTTCTAATTGTGCTATTTCTAGCCGTTCTTCTGCAAATTTGCTATACAATTTCCCTACGTTACTGCTATTTAAAGCTAGTGCAGCTGCAGGGCGTCGTCTTGCAAAGTAATCTTCTGTCACGGATTTTCGTTTTAGTGGAGTGCTAATGGGTGCCTTTAAATCTTCAGGTTTCCATTTACTCCATGTTTCCTTAACAATTGCTTCTTGTGGATGTTTTTCTTCCGTATGAATAATAATAGTCTCATATTCATTACTGTCTGTACATTCGTTTCCATCACCTGCAAAATAGAAAAAAAAAAACATTTACAGTAAAAAGTGAAATGCAAAAGTAAATTATTGTGCTTATTATTATTTCACTAAAGGTAAAAAATTCTATTAATAATATTCATACTAATTTTCAAAGATGTATATACCTGCATTTTGTGGGTCAATATTTTCAGTATCAATCTGATTCTGCAAACCATATGCAGTCTTGTCTAATGTAGTAGTCTGTAGAGTATTGCTGGTGCATGATGATGGTCCACTAGGACTATCAATTGATTTTGCATACTAAATGCCATATTATGGTTTACAATTTCTAACTCCTAGACCGTAAAGCATTATTACTGCACAAAGACGGTCGACGGACACTATCAAATTGACTCTGCAAACCGAATACTGTTTTATGGTTTATAGTGTCTAATGTAATAGACCCTAAAGGATTATTAGTACAAGAAGATGGTCCACCACTTGTCTGGGATATTGACACTTTGTCATCTGCTACCTCTTTCTATACATTTCTCTTTGTATTGATACAAGCTTTTTTCAAAGAATTCATATCTCTGTATATATTATTTGGCGAAACTGCATTGAATTCTGTTGCAATTTGTACCCATGTATTTTCTTTTTCATGATTAGTGGAAGCATCCGTTTTTTTATTTTCACTTATATGCTTATATTTATTAACATATAAAATAGCGACATCTTACCATCGCTTTTTGACCCAACATTGCAGTAGGATAGACAAATTGAAGCGGGATTTGCTCCTAATGAGTCCCCCATGCAAGGCGGCCATGCTTGCTGTCAAAGCATAATGAAAGATTTTAGAAAAATTTTGTGCAAATCGTTTTTGATTGCAGTGAGAACCTTCAATTTGTCTATCCTACTGCAATGTTAGGTCAAAAAGCGATGGTAAGATGTCGCTATTTTATATGTTCACCATTCTTACATCGCATTTGCGAATAAATTGGGCAAGTCGTTTTTGGTCTGCAGTGGGAATGTCGAGCTACGTTTCTGCTGAAGAAGCCCCAAGCAGGGCTGAAACAGCTGTCCAGAGGCTGCTCGAGGTTCTCACTGCAATCAAAAACGATTTGCACAAAATTTTTCTAAAATCTTTCATTATGCTTTGACAGCAAGCATGGCCGCCTTGCATGGGGGACTCATTAGGAGCAAATCCCGCTTCAATTTGTCTATCCTACTGCAATGTTAGGTCAAAAAGCGATGGTAAGATGTCGCTATTTTATATGTTCACCATTCTTACATCGCATTTGCGAATAAATTGGGCAAGTCGTTTTTGGTCTGCAGTGGGAATGTCGAGCTACGTTTCTGCTGAAGAAGCCCCAAGCAGGGCTGAAACAGCTGTCCAGAGGCTGCTCGAGGTTCTCACTGCAATCAAAAACGATTTGTACAAAATTTTTCTAAAATCTTTCATTATGCTTTGACAGCAAGCATGGCCGCCTTGCATGAGGGACTCATTAGGAGCAAATCCCGCTTCAATTTGTCTATCCTACTGCAATGTTAGGTCAAAAAGCGATGGTAAGATGTCGCTATTTTATATGTTCACCATTCTTACATCGCATTTGCGAATAAATTGGGCAAGTCGTTTTTGGTCTGCAGTGGGAATGTCGAGCTACGTTTCTGCTGAAGAAGCCCCAAGCAGGGCTGAAACAGCTGTCCAGAGGCTGCTCGAGGTTCTCACTGCAATCAAAAACGATTTGCACAAAATTTTTCTAATATATTTATTAACTAAACTAAGCAAAAACTTCTTTTCTTCCATTAGTTCCTCTAATCCTCTTTTGGGTTTGCATTGTTGACTAAAAATAAACTAATTATATAAAACAATAACACAACATTGTAAACTTATTTTACCTGGTGGTAATTACTTTTTTTAAATTTCTTTATTACTTTCACAATAGCACATACTTCGACGAAAAATGTCTACCACGTGTTTACTACTCCTTGCAGATTACAAACGTAGAATAACAAAGATAATAACTACGATATACATTTGTATAAAGCGGCAAAAATTTTGGTGGGGTGTTCAGTAGTATTCACTACAGTAGTTCGCTTTGCCGCTTGCTCATAGAAATAATCCAATACTTAGCCTAAAACACGGCTTAAAAACTTCCGTGCAACAAAACAGGAAAATAAGTAATTCTTAAATTTAAGCCATACTTAAGTATTTTAAAATTTAGGATTGGTCGGTGAGATTGGCCATAAATGTGTTAAAGGGTTGTTTTCATATTGTCTGCCAATATACAGATTTCTGTTTTTAAAAGCAACCACACAGCTTAAAATTAACTTAAAAAAATGCTACCTATGCAAAGAAAAGAAATAGCGAGAAGAGAAAAGAGAAAGAGAGGAGAGCAAAATGAGTAGTAAAAAAAGAAAATGTATAACTTATAAAACCCAAAAATTCTCGACAGTAGAAAAAGGAACAATATTATTATTACTATAATTATTATAAACAACAATGGTATAGAACAGCACTTTTCAAACAGAACCACCATACATAATAGAAATAATCAAATAAATTGGATGTTTACCGTGTCAGCAACTACTGATCAGTCCAAAACAAAATTGTTACGCCCTTTGTCGCGTGTGGTCAGAAATGAACAAAACACAGTACATTGTTTACTGTATAAGAGTTTACACCACATTGAATGCTAGAATATCTGTAAGACGTCAAGATAGGAAGATAGTATGGAGGGGGGTATTAAAAATTCCCTAGTTTTCAAATTATCGGTGGTTAAACAAAGCGTGTGGTCATATGGACCCCACGCGACCAATTAAGGGTTAATTTAAATTAATTTCTGTACTTTACAGTTTTAGGAATCTTGTCAATGCGAACAACCATTGTATTTTTTAAATGTTTCTAAGAATAAAAATTAAAACTCACTCATCATGTTTGCATTGTAGCCGAAAACTTCATCGCTAAATACCTTTTCAGTAAATTATCTTCTTTCTGAATTTTCAAAACGTAATGTAAAGGCTGTTGATTAATATTTCTTGTTTATGTAGATGCTGATGTGGTTTTTATCTGAAAAATTAAGAACGATGGAGAGAAATCGAATCTGAAAAATGTATACGCGATTATGTTTTCGACGATTTATGTCCTCTCTAATTGGTTCCGGGGCTTTTGTTCAATTTGGCAATTTCCGTTTCGATTTCTTTTCAGGCGCTTATTGTTACCGCACCCGTTTCTTTAAATCATTTAATTTGTTTCGCCTGTCAAAGAAACCAGCCTCGATTCACGAGAGGTAAACACCGTATTGCTGTTTTGACAAAAAGCTCTCCTTTCTCAGCAAACAACGATTTTCAATAGGTTCATTAATTTTTTATGTTTATTTTTTGCAGATTTCCCACAGCAAAATGTATAACATTCATCAACGCTTTTCCGTTTTAGTTTCAATAAGAAGATAATTAAATTGTTCGTAAATAAAATACAACATAATGCAACAACTGTCTTCCATTTATTTAAAAAAACTCGCTAGGTTTGGAATATAAAAGTGAGTTACTAGCAAATAGAAAGATATTTTATTAAAGAGAGGAAAAACAGAGTAACAGAATTTAATATTGAAGCAAGTAATCAACTGTAATCTTAACATGATAAAATATGCGTTAACTCTGAAATCTTTCAATGGAAATAATTCGTTCTGTCACATTCCATTTTTCGGCGTCAGGTCGGGCAGGAAAATATCCGTCTGAAAATATGGGAAAATACGTTGTGACTAGGAGCGAACGCCTGTTCAGTATTCCCGAACATCCCGAACCTGTTGACGACGTTCGTCTTGCATGTGGATAAAAAGGTTTATCCTGGATTGTAGTCGGTGAATAAATCTCGGACCCTTCTTTAGCTATTCCGCTGAGAGTAACTTGTCTTACTTGCTTAGGGAATGCTGAATTGGTGATATAGTACGTTGACGTAACCGTTTTGTATTATCAATTATTCTCTCTGAGACTGCTCTCCTTTCGAATTACGTAATCTGAGCTATGTACCTGCATTATTAAATACATGCCGCTGATTACTTAAGTGTGATGCTTTTAAAGTGTCATTATGGGGTTTCAGAACTTGTGGTACACATAAGCTTGTTGGAAAATTACTTAAATGGAATTATTAGCAAACTTAGGACATTTATATGAACATTTACGGTCACTTCGTCTTCTGAATGCAAGGCGCACGCTCCCCGCCAGTTCATGAGCGCTGGGCTATTAATGTGATGAGTATGCGGTAACAATGCAAAATATGCGATCGGCACACCACCTATACCTAACGTACCGCTTATGAGAATGTCATACTTTCGTCCGATATCTGATTATTAGGAGATAATAAGAAATTTATTTGTTACCCTAACATATTCATGACTGAAAATATTATTGGATTGTAACATGTTCTAAGTTACATAAACTTTTCTTTTTAATAATTGTAGTCTGACGCTAGTGCAATACGACGGACGCATCTGTGACAAGTAACTCAGGCTTAAAAGATTCCTTCCGTGCATGTATTTTGTATTAGAACGATTGCCGTAAAAAAACTCTACAATTTGTCTACATCGACATTAACGTTGGGATAAAAAATGTATTTACGTGCAGAAAGAAACGTCACGGAATGTATATACTTCAATAAGTAATCAGGTAATTAGTTCAAAGTTCTTTGTGATGCAAATTCTTGGTTAACACGCTCACAATATATTCATCAGCAAACTCTGCGAAAACGTAACGAAATAAATTGGATGAAAATGAACATCGGAATAATTGATAAGTAATTACGAGAGCTTTTTAATCATTCCGGGTGCTCTTTCGGTTACTTCGTTTATTACAGCAGCGGGCTGACCATAGTAATCTGCATTTTTAGCTTGAGTGTTTCATTTAGAACTTTGGAGTTGCCAATGTGATTATTGGACCAAAGAAAATTTGTTATTCTTCTGGGAAAGAAATATTTAATTCTATTTATTTTTATGATACACTTTCATCTGCACAACATACGAATATAATTAATTTATTAAAACGCGTTACTTTATTTTATCATTGTATATTTTGTTTACCCAACAGGTTGCAGTGCAGGTGCACATAGGACCAGTGTGCATAGCATAAATGTAATTAAATTTGGTTAGAGGAAAATCATTTTAATTTTACTAGAGTGTTATTAATTTTAATTTAATTCAACGGCCTTTCTGGATATTGAGCTCCGTATACTTCAGGAGTAAGATCTACGTTCTTTGAATACTTCGTACACGTACAAAACATTACATTACATTTTACAATATTGTATTCAGCATTAACAGACAGAATATGAAATATTTACAATTTGTCTGAATAAAAATGTATTTATGTTTTAATTTGTTATATGCAGTACAACAAAAGTCCGAAGCAGTTTTTCTAGCCCAGGAAAAAAAATTAGTGTTATTTGAAAAATGCAAATCATTTGTCTACGACACTAAATAAAAGGATTATAATTTCTTGAAATATGATGTTCAGTTTGGAATAGAAGTGTAAACCAGGCTGCCATTCTTTACTGGACATTAGTTTTTGTCTAGGGGATATTAACACGCATTGCAGCACTATCTACTGTAGGGGGCCGATTTATTACAGGTGAATTTAAGGTATTTTCGTTGCCACCAAGTGTCTTTGAACTAGGACACTGAATGAAATCATTACAAGGCCAGAGGCTTATGAGTTCTTCCAGGCTTAAGGAACTGTATACAGTTATTTCTTTGTCTTTTTGTAATTACACGTAAATAAAGTCAGAGCTACAAATTAAAGTATATTGAGGAAATGAAACTGTACAAAGGAATATATCAAATGTTATACACTTATTAAATCATTACGATTTATGCGGGAAGCGGGCAGTAGATCGTACCTGATATTTGAAGGAAAGACTCCCCTCTCTGTTTGAGGACTCCGCAGCAGGATTTTTTGGAGTTGCTCTCGGGTCGGGTTCTCCCGTTCTTTTTGGATTCACTCAACCATCACCCGGTTATTAAACACAGTACAAATAATTTTCTTTGAGGAGGATTAAAAGATTAAAATAAACGGACTACAACTAGTTACAGGAAAAATGAATAAAAACCACAAGATAGTAAAAAAGGGCTAGCGAATCATGTGTATACTTGAAGAGTAAGCAACGAACATCGCTCATTTTCTTTCTCCGAGGGGGTCATACAGCCTGAATCTTATCTCAAAATTACGTTAAAATTCACCCAGTGACTGCTGTCACCTGACGTATCCCGTCTGAACTACTCTTTTTGCGTGGGTTGAATTACATTCCACTGGGTTTAATTCCCAGGCCACAGCAAGAGAAAAAAAAATGATATCACACTAATGTTTAGTCTCGGGCACGGTAAGTCCGTGATGAAATGAATTTAGACATTCGCAATTTAGATTCTTTTACGAGCCATTAAAAAGGAATACGCCAGACTTATTTAATAATT
Organism: Prosopocoilus inquinatus; assembly: GCA_036172665.1. Taxonomy (NCBI): domain Eukaryota; kingdom Metazoa; phylum Arthropoda; class Insecta; order Coleoptera; family Lucanidae; genus Prosopocoilus; species Prosopocoilus inquinatus. Next base: position 50,909,333 of record CM069873.1, read on the forward strand.
AAGAAATTATACATTAAGAGTAAAATTCCGGCTGTTTACAGAAGGACAAATACATACAGCTAAATGGAAACACATTAAAAAGGCCTTTTCGATGGACCCGTATTTATGAAGCTTACGAATGATGCCCAAGTTAACTGAACAACATGTAAACTCGAATGGTCGTGACTAAATGAAAGTATCTCTATATACTCAGGTCCTTGGCAGAACAGTGGCAGCAACAATAAATCTTATGGCATTGTCTGGTTTGTAATTATCTTTTTTTAGCAGAGCAATGTAAAAGTATCAAATCACTATAATTGTTTTATAATAGTTTTCAGTGTTTTTGTTTGTTCAAATATTGTTCATGCTAGACGCTATAAATTTACATACAGACAAAACAACAAAAAATACACAAAAATAACATTATCTTTTTAACCATTTCTGATTTAGTGAACTTTGTTGCTTTCTTCAAGCGTTGCTTCAATGACAATTTACATTTATCAGAGGTTCTCGCTTTCTTCAAATAACAGACTGTTTTATATAAATTTGGCGAAAAGTCTGACATTCACTTGTGATAAAAGTCCACCAGTTCCTCCTAAAACATTAATATGTTATTAGTATATATAGGGTGTGGCAAAATTAGAAGATTTTAATGCAGGAACAAGGAAAATCCAAAGTGAACATTATAGAAACTTAAAGTAAGTTTTTTTTAACTTACGAGGAGGTGTTGTACAAACAGGTTCCACTCTGGCTGACAAAGGTGCAGGTGCACATACGATGGTTCAGCATGTAACAAAGGTCGGTCGAGCGTCATCAGTGCAGATTCTAAAATTACTTAAACAAAGATAATATTAGAAAAATTTTGTGCAAATCGTTTTTGATTGCAGCGAGAACCTCGAGCAGCCTCTGGACAGCTGTTTCAGCCCTGCTTGGGGCTTCTTCAGCAGAGACGTAGCTCGACATTCCCTTGACAGCAAGCATGGCCGCCTTGCATGGGGAACTTATTAGGAGCAAATCCCGCTTCAATTTGTCTACCCTACTGCAATGTCAGGTCAAAAAGCGATAGTAAGATGTCGCTATTTCATCTGTTAAAGATAATATTATTTAAACTTTCAGAAGAGTCATATGTTAGCTTTGAATTATCTGGAATTTATTAAATAACATAACAATTAAATAACATATAACATATATAACATATTGCTATGTTATTTTAGTTGAAGGTTATGGGTTACGACAAAACACATTGAACCGCAACCTAGAGTCAGTCTTGAAGCTTCTACGATGTAACCAAGGACTGCAGGACTTTGCTGATATGAAGGCATCTCATAAGCCTAGCAAAAGGCGAACACATTATAAGCCAAAAGGGTCATTTTCGGCCAAGAAGTCTTCAAGCATCACGACAACAAGAACACATTTTAAGGCATTACATAAGTCGGTAGCAACAGTAATAAGGAAGTAGCAAAGCAATAAAACTCATTTAACAAAAGTGTTTATTAGAAATTGGAAATGACGCGCTCTAAGGATAATCAGAAAACGAGAGGGAGGTGTTTCTTGTATGATCTATATAAGGGGATGAAGCGATTTTCGAAGGAAGTGATCAAAATACCAGCAAACAATCCGCGTCGGGTATTATCCAAAAAGGTTATCACTGAATTAAAAATATGAACGAGTGCGTGCGTGTACATTAATAATAAAGTGCAGATGGGACAAAAGCCGTAAGATGAACAAAATTAATAACATAAGGTCCGGGAACTGTTTAAATCACTTATCAATTTTAATAAAGGATTGTTCAAATAAATTTAACGTTAAATGTCAAGACAAATAATAAACATTTCAAGGAAAGCTAAAGTATCAGTATCGCAAAAATTAATAACTCCATTACAGGAACTTAGTTTGTTATAACTCGTTTAAAAAGAAAGAAATACATTTCATTTATTGTTGCAAAATCAAAAATTTGTTAAATAAACCCCTAGAAGAAAATAAACGATTTTAAATTATTTTGAATTTCAATCAAAATTATAATTGAGCTTTTATTTATAATAATTAGGAAAGAACCCAAAAGATTGTTATAAACAACAAACAAAAAGGTCACGACCCTGGACCTATAAGAGTTTCATGTTAACAAAAATTTATATGCATTACCATAAACAAAAATTGTTTTTCGGAAAAAGCAATAACGTAGCAATATGTATAATATTAAAAAAAATCTACTTTCTTAAATGCATTTTTTGTTTAAAATTAATAAACTCTTCAAAAATCACAACCGTCCAATTCCAATGCTATTTTAAATTACATACAGTAGTTGACTTAGCTAATAGTTTGCTAAATAACTCTTTGCACTTACCTGAAAAATAGCAAGTTATCGACACGGAAGGAGACTAGCAAGAAAAGTGCGTAGTTATTCGCGGAATTCCCTAGCTCGAGTGGAGAATTGGGTCGTTGGTCGGACTGCGATGATATAGGTTTACGGACGCCAGAGATAATTTGTCCAACGGAATTCCTTGTCAATCCAAAACGCTTATCTCTACGAACGGATCCCCTTGTTAACGTGCCTTTACTTTTACTATTGTGCAACAAGGTGGTGGGCCACATAAATTCAACACAAAACTAAAAGACATATTGTTCAACCAAAGTCAAAATAATGTTCGATTTCTTGATGTCAACTTTTTTCAGTAATTCAGGCGAAAAAGATTTAAATTGTAGTTATTCAAGGGGCTCGTTTAACTTAACATTAATTCAGTAACAATTAAAGTTTACTTCCCGAACGTTAGACAACGAATAATCAAACCTTTCAGCATAACCTGTGTATGGTTACTATGACGCTTCCCGAAATTAAATGTAAAGCACTTACGGGCTAGTTCTTGCTTGTCATTGAGCTGGCCACGAAGTCCTGTTGACCGGAGAACGTTGGTGAAGTCGTCCAATCAGGCCGAGGTATGAGATAATAGTTGAGAAGATTTTTACGGGATGGCGGCGCTAAACAACAAGCATTAAATAGCCAAACGGGGCGGCAAATCTTGTAGGATCTACAATAAAATCTGAGGGTAAAGGGGAAAAAGCCTAAGGGAAGGAAAAAAAAAGAAATGGTACGATATGGTTTCAATACGTTACGCAATAATCTTACCTGTGCACAACTTCACAGACTTTTCAATTTATGCATCAATGACGTAGTTTTCGTCGAAGGGTTTTAGAATCCAGCACTGCCGATGTTCGAATTAACTCCCAAATAGGACACACACAAAAGTAGCCAAAACGCAACGGTACCCTTGGCGATTTATCCAAGTAATGTAGATACCGTGATGACCCATCGAACGCGAAAACGCTTGTACCACATGGCAAGATTTAGCCAATCGTAAATTGAGAAGACTAACTCGAAGGGAAGGCGCAGATCACAGAATAAAGAGCGATACATAGGGTCGGGTTCACAGAATAGCTATCGAGAGTGAATGACGATGTTGCAAAACAACCGTAACATAACATTATTTAATGCATTATTTTATCTGATGTAGTGACAGAGACGGAATTTGGGATATCATCAAATTTGCTGTGGAAGTCTGGCTGGGAGCAATTTCACAAATTGCTGCGGAGGTCTCTCTGAGACCAATTTCGTTATTCATAGAGGTGATAGTGGCAGTTGCTGCGCATTTTGAAATACTTTCAACACCTATCTACATTATATCTTTGCACGTTATAGTTATTACTGGAACGTTAATCAGTTCATACTGTATGTGACAAATGAGATTTTACAATTTTACTGAAATTTGACAGAGGGAGATCCCTTATTTCGTTGTGTAAGATATTGTAAAAGGTTAATAAATAAAATAGTTACAATCATTTTTACTTTGTAAACGTTCATAGGCAATATGTATACCTTGTATAAATATTTAGTACGAGTCTTGATCGTCAAGGCCATTAAATATTCATGTATTTTAATAAAGAAAATAATTATAATTGATGACTAAAGCACAGGTTATAATCAGAAAAAGTTAAAACACACAAATATTCATAAAAATTTTTCAAAATATGTGCTAAAGGGATTAAAATTTTAGCTTTCGACCTATATAATATTTGCATACATATTTAATTTAATTTTTTTTTTGCGTATAATCCGTACTTTATTGATTACTTTTATCAGCATACTAAATATTTCCCATGAAAAAAAAATTTCCCATGAAATGTTTTGAAACAAATTTCAGGATGCAATGAAACACCACACTTTGTGACACACGTATACAGTATGACGCCCACATATCTTACATCGGCGGTATTTTGATTCTCCTTTCGTAATTATGTGGTCAGTTCGATCCTTTCGTATTTATTCTAAGGCAGGAGTGAATTCTAATGAACTTCGAACACCTGACGTAAGAGGAGCTGACCCAAAAGTTTTCAGTAAACTGACGCCTAAAATCCAATAATGGTATTTCAGGGCGTAAGTTTCATAGCCGGTTTGAAACGATTTTCACGCAGAGTACCTGTCCCGCCAATATACATTGAATTTAATTCGCGAAGAAGTTCAACGGAGGTAAAAAGGTTATCAAAATATTAACTAATGCCTCTCTTCAGCTGCAAATTTTCAATAATCCCCAATACAACATTCGATCTTTGACCTAGACCAATTTTGGAAAGTTTTGTTGAAGTACCGCAATATGGTTGGACGTGATGAATGTAGTCGGACGAAAGCCGAAAGCTTAAATCCACATCTTATGGGTTTTCCTTTTATGAACTGCTTCATCCCGTATTTTCCATAACATGGAATCATGCTCTCATCGATGCTTATGCTGATGCTTATTATAGGGCCGGGAGTGACTTGTTTGGAAGCCCACTTTATACATCTAATCTTTTGCATCATCAGATTAATTGTCAGTTATGTGAATAAAACTCATAAGCTCGTCAAATCTATTACGTTACATTGGATACCTGGACGTCAGGATCTTGCTTTCAAAAACTATTCTGTAAGGAAGCGGATGACCTGACAATAGCATAACACCAACAAACGTTAAAATTTCTTTCGGAGTGGCTCTCAGATTATGCAAAAGTGTTTAGCTTGGATATCGATTCGTTTCAGATACAATGTGAAATAGCAGTTCCTGTGTGAAGTATAAGCAAAGCTTTGCTACGTACTTCGCAATACGTGACTATCTCTCGCGTGATGTTTGATCGCGATCGGACGGTCGAACATCTCTGTGAACGGTCAAGAGGAAATCTCTCGCAAAGTAGTGCCC